>CM073741.1:13393867-14593867 GCA_037127355.1 Schoenoplectus tabernaemontani | reverse complement strand
TATAGTGATGATTAATTTATTATTATATTATTACAATTATAATTATTTATAATTATTTTTATGATTATGATTATATTTTTATTATTATATTATTATGATAATGATAATGGTTATATTATTATGATTATGACTATAATTATTATTATAATTATTATGATTATGATTATTATATTATGATTATATTATTAAAATTATGATTACTTATTATTATGATATTATTATAATTATGATTGTAATTATAATTTTTTATTATTATATTACTATATTATGATTATGTTTAAATTTTTATTATATTACTATTATAATATTATTATTTATTATGATTATTTTTTATTACTTTATTATTATTTTATTATGTTGTATTATATTATTATATATTGATTATATTTATGATTAATTTATTATTATATTATTACAATTATAATTATTTATTATATTATAATTATAATTATAATTATTTTTAATTATTTTTATGATTATGATTATATTATTATTATTATATTATTATGATTAGGATTATGGTTATATTATTATGATTATGACTATAATTATTATTATCATGATTATGATTATGATTATATTATTAAAATTATGATTACTTATTATTATTATTATTATATTATTATTATAATTATGATTGTAATTATAATTTTTTATTATTATATTACTATATTATGATTATGTTTATATTTTTATTATATTACTATTATAATATTATTATTTATTATGATTATTTTTTATTACTTTATTATTATTATTATTATCTTACTATTATGATTATTATTTTACTATTATTATTATTATTATCATCATTATTATTAGTATCATAATTATTCATATTTTAACTATTCTGAGTAACAACTGATATTTTCACTCTTCTGAATAGTCAAGAATACCACTCTTCTACCACTCTTCCAAAAAAAATACTATTCTATCATTCTTCCAAAATTACCACTGTTCCAAAACTATTCCTTGATTTGCCAAACGGACCCTTAAAGTATAGTAACAAATTCATAATTCTAAAAACGGATAAATTAAAATTTTGATCATTTGAGATATAATACGGTTATAATTCAAGAATAGTTTATTTTATATAATATTAATAAAATATTAAAAATATAGTAAAATTATAAAATTTCATATAAAATAATATATAATATATTTTTTTTGTCGAATAATTTGTGAATAAAATATTTTTTTATAAAAAAACGTACTGTATATTAAACTGATTAATTATTCGTGAAACATTCGGCTATTGATGAAAAATGAATTATTCGTGAATAAATCGCGAATCTTGTTACTATGCTTCAAAGTAGATAAGATATGGGGTGGTCGTTTTGTTGATTTTTTTTGGTTATGTAAATTTATATTCCGTAAAATTAATTTGGTTTCAGATTTTTTTACTTATGCAATCATTTCTAGATTATTCTTTATAAATAATACAATATATATTTTTGTATTCTTATATGAACTTTTTATGTCGTTAATTACATTATTATTAATTGTACAAAGTATTTTTTAAATATAAGCATATAATTTCGAATTTGTCACACATAAATTTATTGTTCATGATTAGTTTGTTTTAAATATTTTTTCTTTAATAAATATTTTTCGGGTGAAGTCTAAAGATAGTCTTAGTATAAACAATTATGCATGTACTCTGCATAATATTCAGGTTTATAAAATTTAAAACAGAATTCATGCATATTTGGATCACATCCGCTGATATTGAACGTCCCATAGAACTGAAAGTTACTGTTTTGTTTTTTAAGACATCTATTTAATTTCTAAATGTGTATATATAAAAGATTTCTTATTTGAATTTGTGATCTTCACACGAGGAGCATTGTCTGACAATACATCAAAAGTTATTTTTTCTGCTAAATTTTGTTTAATTGGCTAATCTGATAAGATGAGTACATAAACTTATTGTAATCAGTTCTACATAAACAAAACGAAGAGCAAACAAAAATCTAGTGTTTTACTACTTAGGTTAATTGAATACGTGATTGATAATTAATTCAATTTGAGCCTCTTAAGACAACTAAATTGCAATTTTCGCTTTTAGGTTTATTCTCCAAAGTTCGTATGATGATATTCTATAGATACATTCGATTTTTCGATCTAAGTGATGTTTCATCTTTCGTAGTCACTTGATCTCATCTTTCGAGTCAAAAACTCATCTTTGATATTTAGGGCGTGTTGGTCGAATCAAAAATTATTAGACATGGTCTTTATTACGGATCAACAGTTTAAATTCTATAACTAACTTGAGCAATTAAAATAGTAAACAACACATAAAAACACAGCAAACAAACAAGAAAGTTCCGCTAACACATAGATTGGTCAAGAATTGATCCCGAAAGCTGCACGAACAACAACAGAGAAGACCCCACAAAAATCTTACAAAATACTCAGAAAATGGTTATCAGAGGCGAGGATCGAACACAGGTTGCAGCGCTCACAGCTTGGAGCCTTCCTACTACATCTCTCACTATTTTGTATAATAATGTTCTTTCATTTTTATATATTACCTTCTAATACACCTTTTGCTTTTATTTTTTTATTATACGACTTTAATTTTATATTTATATATATATATATATAAATTTATCATATATTATTATTATATATATATATATTCTAACTTTTTAGAAATTTTGTATCTCCGCACCTGCACCGTATCAGATACAATACTCGTATCCACATCCATGCAACATAACTTGTTGACAGCAAACATTGAATAAATTTCAAGTTTTGCTAGACCATGACTCAAGAGCAGTGTTGTGAATAATGAAATGTGTTCAATGGGCGGATGTGGTAACTAAATGATTAATCGTTATGCGATCTAAAAATCAGATTTTTGTGGATAATTTGGCGTTCATATTTTAATATATAAAATATTCATAATTCAATAAAAAATAGTTACTTACACAATTGATAATATTTTTTTTATTGATTTTATCTTAAAAACTATAAATATAAATTAAATTACGGATTCATGATCTTTTCAGTCATTTTGAATCATGATAATTATAATTTATATGAAAAGATCATGAATCCGTAATTTAATTTATATATAGTCTTACTATGATTTAATTTATATGATTTTGACAATCTTACTGAAAATTAAATCATAGTAAGATTTTCATGATAATTAAAGACTTTATTCGAATTTAATTTATCCGCGCTCATAATCTCCATGAATCTTTGCTTCCATGATGTTTGAGATAACTATACAGAGGTTAGGCTTAATTTCAATTTGTTTGTTCATAAGGCAAAATCTAAAGGATAATTAGTTATAGCTTGTCTTCAAAAATTGCTACTAACTTCTTCCAATTTCATTAATTTTTCCTAAAACCCGAATTGTTTACAAATTTTTTAAGACCATTTTTTTTTCAATTTTCATGATTCTAGAAGGAAGATTGTACTTAATGAATGAACTGTTGTTCCTTTTGGAAAAAGAAAGGTATTGCACATTTCCTAACCGATCTATTTATTTATACGAGAATTAGTCTATAATTCATTTTTTTCAGTTCCAGGTTAGAAGTTTTTTTTTCTTTTTCAAATTATCTCTTTACAAGCACTTTTCAAGTGCAAAAATATTTAATTACTATAATTTGGTAGAATAGCAATTCAAATTGAAAACTTTTATTTAGTCTTATGGTTAACAAGAATTCAAGTTGCCCTTGGAAAGAGCAGAATAGCAATGATTAACAACAATGCTCTCTAAATTCAAGTTGTAATGCAGCCTATGAATTTTAGCTTCAAATTTTACATTTTTACAATAATATATGTATTTATCTGTAAAATTCATAGGCTACATTATAATTTCATATTTAGAAAATTATAATTCCATGAATTTCACAGGCACTGGCTATTGATTTCTCAGTTTTTACAACCTCTACTACACAAGGGACGATAGTTGATTCGGGCACAACACTATCATACACATGCATGTTTTGACCTCTATTAATATAGCAGAAATTCATTTTTTATTTTTATTTGTTTCTTGATTTCAGAGCTTTCCCTTCTGACAAATAGTCTCATCTATTCCTAAAATCGGCAGATGCATTTGTTAACATCATTTGAGCTTACACTCAATTCCCAGGTAATTGATAAATTTTTGTTTTTGCTACTCCTTTAAATTAAGTCATTGTTTGTTATCTTAAACGTAAAAACTATGAAATTTAATACTTTGGGCAGTTGTTCTTATGTAATTATGGCTTTCCTTATGTCGCAACATCTGGAGAGTTGTCATCCTATTTTCTTAAATATTATTTAGGAAAGTATTTCCAAGATAATTTCTCTTTATCTCTTCTGAATTGGTGTCTATCTATTTTGTGATTTTTCATTAATGCATTCTTCTTATGCTTTTCTCTTTTTTTACCAATTAATGCTGAAAAATATGAAAAGTGGCAAGATTTACTTTGTATTGGCATGGAAATATATTTATGGGATAATATATATTTAGAAATTATAAGGTATATTTAGAAAAACTTTAGGACAATTATGCCATAGAGAATTAAGGTATGATTCTTCCTATTTAATTAATACAATTTAATTTTAAGTTACTGGCTAATGATGCTTGATTTGAGGTCTGATTCGAAACTGCACTACTAATGGTACAATTTGATATTTCAAAAGTCTGCAAAAGCGTCCTTGCATTTTAATTTTTATTGGTTATGTCATCTTAATTGTCCAGATTTTAGTAAGTTTTGTATAAAACTAACTACATATATTTTTTTGACATTTAGTAGCTAGCAGGTTGTATCCATACATGTGCTGTAGAATGATAGACAATGATGACATGAAGGCCTTTGATGTAACTCAATTAAAGGGTTATTGGAGCTAGGAAGCACTCAGATCCATGTTTGCACCAACCTCTCTAAAACTGAGGTTGAAAATTTCAACAGGTAAAAAGAGGAAAAGGGATGCATGCTGTTGGTGTAGATGAGAAAAATGCTTCTGTTAAGTCAGCCCTGTTGCAATTTACATATAAACCATAGAACATTATGCAATTGTATGTCTCCATTATGCAATGAGTTAAGAAGAGTGTTTCAGCAGAAATTATTTATTTGTTTATCCTTCTATTATTCCAACAATTTGATATCAGAGCTAAATGTGAGAGATCAAGGCAGATCCGTCCATAGTAGACAACATGAGTGTTTCGAATCCGTCGATTCCGCTGTTCAAGGGAGAAAACTATGAGTTATGAAGCATCAAGACGGTGAACTTGTTCAAGTCTCAGGGCCTATGGGATTTGGTTAACAATGGTTTACCAGATCAAGATCCAAACCAGCAAGAAAATGAGAGGGAAGATGCAAGAGCGTTGTTCTACATTCAACTAGCAGTTTATGACACCATATTCTCCATAATTGCAGCAACCACCAATGCAAAGGAGGCATGGACAACCCTAAAAATAGCATTTCAAGGGAGTACTCGAGTCATGGCAATCAAACTTCAAGGCCTACGCAAGGACTTTGAAACATTACAGATGAACAAAGAAGAAACAATACAAGTTTTCCTTTTAAGAGTACAAACGGTGGTCAATCAAATCAGAGTATTTGGAGACACCATGGAGGAGAAGTTGTGGTGATAAAGGTATTGAGAAGTCTAACACCCAAGTTCGATCATGTAGTAGCAGCAATAGAAGAGTCCAAAAATCTAGACGTTTATTCCTTTGTTGAACTCATGGAGTCATTGCAGACTCATGAATCAAGGATGTCAAAGACAAAAGATAAAGACGATGAGAAGGTTTTTTACATGAAAGAGGAGTCATCAAGAGGTGGCTACAATCCCAACAGAGGACAGACTAACTCCGATAGAGGAGTTAGATACCAAGGAAGAAGCAATCAAGCAGATTTCTACAATAAACAAAGAGAAGAAAGCCAAGCAAATCATGCAGAAGAGAAAGATAAACAACTAACTCTATTCATAACAAGTAATTTGATCGACAAAGTTGATGCAAGTGGCATAAGAGAGTTTGGAGGCAAGCTTGAATCTCCTCCGACTATTGTTGAAGAGCTTCTACTATCACAAGAGAGACAATTGGCACATTTTGCATCTAACCAAGGAACAAGTAATGTATCTAGTTTATCAGGATTTATGCAAGATCATGAGGCTGAAGGTCCAGAGAAAGTTGTGAGTGCGGCCCAAAATGAGGAGGTGACACCTACTCCAATGGTTGATTGTAATGGAGAGTTTGTTATAGAGGAGACATCCTCTCCGAAGAAGAAGATAGAGCACCCCTTTAGTGTCATCAAGAAATCTATCAAGGCTAAGGAAGCTGAGCCAAAATCTAATGAGCCTGATTCAAGTACATCAGTTCCTGAGTTGGGTTCAACGCCAAAAAAGGGTCAGGCTAACACTACTAAGAAGGATGTGAATATTGAAAAAGAAGTGATTAAAAGACCAAGAGCCAAAAGAAGGAAAAAAAAGACGGCACTTGTCAATTCTAATGGAAACAATCATCAACAAAGAAGTCTACGAAAGAAAAGCAAACTTGGAGTTAGAAATTTTGAATTAAGGGGGAGTGTTGAGAATTGATTCAAAATATATTTTTTAGAATATTTTTATTTAGGAAATTATTTTTAGTAAAACTAATTTCCGCAAAGATAGAATGATTATAGTGTTATTTTAGGAAATACAAGAGTCAAAATTAATAGCAATTATATTTAGAAAGTAATGGAGTTAGTGGGATAATTTATAGGAAATAGTGGATGATATTTTAAAAATGTAGTAGAGTTAATTTAAGAAAGTTCTATGCTATATAAATCATAGAACATTATGCAATTGTATGTCTCCATTATGCAATGAGTTAAGAAGAAGATAGTTTTTTTTTTTTTTTTTTAGAAAACTTGATAGTGGCATCAAGGTATGCTGGTTTAGGTGCATTATTTTACGAAAACAGTCTTAAGATCAAAGTACAGTACTTGGATATTCAAGATGCCGGCGGTTCAGCCCGAATCGAGTCAAGCGAAGCCCTCGTTCGAGCAGTGGTTGCACCCAGGAAGAGACTGAGCCAAGTGGATGTGGCAGTTGTGTCCTACTGGACTCTTCTGATCATGAGAATTGCAAGATTGCCAGTGACTCACTATTTGGTGTTTATCTGTAGTCATCTGATCTCAAGCTTGGTGATGTCACAATAACAGCAATGTATTGGAGTGATGCGAGTTTTTCTTTGCCTTCCCATGGTCATCTTTGAGGTTTGAGAATAAATTGGAGATGATGTGTCGGGTTTGAGTCGCGAGCATAATCCTAGGTGTGTTTTTCAAGTTTGACACGGACAATATACCAGTAGCGTATTGAAATATATATTCTGATTTTCCAAAGATCTGCGCGTTTGCAAACACGCTTTGGCGGAAGTCTATCTCCACTGGCATTTTGAAGTTCTGATAATCCTTTATTTTAGCTAAGTGGCCTCAATTTCTTCTTGCTGACTGAGTCTATTATTGGTTCTTCATCCACGTGCATCAAGGACAAAAATATAAAACCAAACGAAGAAAAATAGAAAATGGTTGTCCGAACTCCGATCTGGGATGTTTGTCACGCAAATATTAAATATTAAATAATTATTCCAAACTTCCAATCATGCTATAGTAATAAAATATCCGAGATAAATTATTTCTTCCTGGTTGGTGTTTTTTTGTTGTTTTGCGCCCTCCATTATTATATAACTAAATTCTCAATTGTCTTTTGCATGAAAAATGTTGGACTGCTTTCACTTTCTTTTCTTTTTTCTTTAAAAAAAGAGACGACTAAGAGCGGCGTTGTCCTATTGAAAATGAAAGATATGGGTGGGACTGATGTGTTTTGTATAAATCGACAGTCCGACCGACATATTTATTATTAAAATTATAATTATTTAATATTTATTATTAAAAATAAAAATTAATTATTATCTATTGTAAAAAATCACAGCTATATATGCATGCGTAAAAAAACATAGAATATCTTCCACATTACAAGTTATCATTGACTGTTAAAAGAATACATTTCTCTTCTTTTTATAGACTTTATTATTGACAGTTATCACTCATAAAAAGTTGGTGACATATCGTTACAGTTGGAAGTACTTGAGAAATCATGCCGAATATTTGTATTTACTCAAAATTAAGTATTAAATTAAATATCAGAAAAGTCGATGATGACTTTTGAGAAAAAATCGATGATGACTTTTCGATTGTATAATAAAAACTGTACTAGAAATGGGATATTGCTATTTTTCAAATAATTATTTATTTATTTGAATTTAATTTAAAAGATGTTAGGTTCATTAAAAGAGTAAATTTACATTGACTTTTGATTTTTTTTTTCAAATTGCAAAAGTTAACTTTTACGGAAAATAATACTATAGACACAAGTACAGCTACTATATTAAATAAACTTTTTATTATATAATGAAATTAATTAATTTAAAAATATGTAAAAAAATATTTTGCTTTTTTTTTCAAGAACAATTAGAATAACAACATAAAGAGTCAAATAATCTAGAATAAGAGTTATTATTAAAATGGAGTTTGAATAATTAGGAGGAAATATAAATTCACATGAAGTAAGGATGCCAATAGATCAGATTCAAATTGAATCTTGCATTATCCAAATGCAGATCTATTAAAAATTTATTAAATCCATATGTGATTCAAATTCATTTGAAATTTGAGGATCCAAATGCAAATTCATATTCATTTATAACGGATATCGGATTGGATTTTGACCATTATTAAATTTTATATTTAAATATTTATAATAATAATTTTAGGCAAAATTAGATATATACCCCTCAATACATCCTAATTTGGATATTTACCCCTTCAAATTTAAAAATTGGGCATTTCTCCCTGAAAATATCAAAATCTTGGATATTTACCCATAATTAATATTATCCTCATAAAAATTAAATTAACAATTAATTAAAATTATAATAAGACAAAAGTACCCCTTTTGATGATTTAAGATATTTTTCATTTATACGTAAATTTTCGTGTTAATTTTATTACTTTAGCGATGCACAAAATTATCATAATTATGGAACTATTTTTATCGCTATAAATATCAATCTTATTGGGTAGGCACTAGTTACGGTCGGGTCTGATTTGTACTAGTTATGAATTGTGTCAGTTCCAGTTCGTAGAAATTTATTACTTTATTTGAGGTTGTATTTACACAGTTGGAACTCAAGGAGAGAGAGCAAGGGTAAGGAGTAATATAGCAGCAATACAATGTGCATAGCAAAATAAAATAATTTAATATATTGTCATTAATTTTATTGCGGTGCAAGTTGTATGGATGACGAAAAAATATAGGACGGTATTTTTATCCTATTATAATTTTAATTTATGAGGATAATACTAGTTATGGGTAATTATCCAAAATTTTAACATTTTCAGGGATAAATACTCAATTTTTAATTTTGAAGGGGTAAATATCCAAATTGAGATGTGTTGCGGGGTATATACCCAATTTTACCATAATTTTAATATTTACCATGAATAAAATGTGTAAGATATGCATCATAATGTATAATAGAATAATAGAATATTAATTCAACTAACTTGCATGACATATTTTTTAAAATAATATGATCATACTATTATTGAGACTTAATCTAACGTTATAATTATAATTAAAAATTTTTCTATAAATAAAGAATTATTATCATATATATCTTGGTATTAAAAATTAGAAGGTAATAATTTTACCAAATTTATAACGGGTTTGGATTCAGAGCGGATTCTTTTTCAAGATTGATATGAGAATTCAATAAACTATCGGATAATTTTTTTTATTCATATGTGAATTCAGATTGGATTTTGGATATCAATTGACACCCTAACATAAAGTTTGAAAATTATAAATAAAGAGCTACCCAACTAATAGTTGTGTTTATGTTCCCTTTAAATGGAAAAGTTAAACATCAAGGTAAAGACGGGGGAAAAGGGGACTACTAATAATCGTGTCCTTTGATGTATAATGTTTTCTGCTGATTTTTTCAGAGATATTTTTGTAATGATTTTAAGGGCAAGAACAGTATTTTCATCTTTTATAAGCTATATTTTAAAATCAGTTATTAAAACAATTTAGTTGTGAATCCGATCGTTTAATAAAAAAAGTAAAAAAAAAAAAAAAACAGTTTCATTTGAAACCTGCTTCATTAACTGCTACGTAATTACCAACACAGAAAGACAGTTGAATGCAGAGACCATGGTAATGACTCGTGAGCTTATCGGCTAATCCTGTGTGGGTCTTAATTAATACAAATTGTCAAATGAAACAATGAATAATTAATAAATGATGACTTGAAGTAATTGTTATTTTGATGACCCTCGTGCTTCAATGCCTCACAAACACATTTTGTGGCTGGATTTTGCAGTATCTTTGAATCGCTACGATCCAAATCGCCAGTACACAAATCTATTTCCCTGCTCACATCCTGCTGCGTGCCTCACTGAAGCAGACAGCATACCTAAACATCGTTACAAAATTTAAAGCTGTCCATTTCTGACAAATTTTTATTGCAATACAAGCGAACAAAGTGAAATATGTGAATTTATTGATCACTTCATACCATGGGATACAGAAAATTATAACTCTGGTTTAGATGTAGGTATTTGCAGTTTCAACAACCAATAGCCATTTGTATGCATTCTAATTGGCGCTGATTGTCCTCTTCAGGATTGATACCGAGCATGAGGTACAGATCTAGCTGGAGTCATTACAGCAAAAAAAAATGTTTAACAACGATTTTTATCCGCCTTTAATAATAATTCTTCAACCGTTATTAAAAAAAATATTATTAATGATTTTTATTTTTTTTACTTGTAACAGAAGATATTTATTAATGATTTTTTTTTTGTAATAATTGTTGCTGGAGGTTACCATTTATTCCAAGAAATTGTTACTGAAACCTTCTACTACTTTTTGACGCTCTATGCCTCCTCATTATTAACATTTTTTCCATCTAAAATCATTATAAAATAGTTCATCAATATTTCAGAAATGCCACCATCCAATTTCAGTAATGATTTTTATTATAAACCGTTATTAAAATAGATGTTACTAAACTAATTTTTGTAGTAGTGAGTGAACTGTGTGTATAATGAATTGTGAACCCTTTTAATGTTGTACAAAAAAATCCGGACGGGTCAGACCCGACCCGCGAAATCCGTAGCCGCGACCTGATCCGTCCCGACGTGTGACCCAACCCATCAGACCCGTGACCCGTTAGAACCGATGGGTCTAGCACGGCACGGGCAAAAACTTTCAAAAAACCTGTGCTAGACCCGATCCGCCCAACCCGCCCCCGATCCGGGAAATCCATGCCAACCCGACCCAATACCCGGTAAACTCGGGAAATTTAAAAAAATAAAAAATAAGGGAAAATTAAAATTTTTTGGTCAAAAATATAAATAGTTGTATATTTTTAATATTCTTAATAATTATTTTTGAATTTTTTGAGAATTTATTTGAATTTTATTGGTTATTTTTGAATTTTGGAAAAAAAAGAAAAACCCGCTGACCTATCATGTTCCCGACCCGACCCGTCCCATCCTTAGACCCGACCCGCCGGGTCTATGACGGGTCGCGGTCAAACCCTCCAAAATCGACCCATCCCGTGAAAACCCGTTGACCCGTCCCATCTCGACCCGTGCAAACCCGCCCCATCTCGATCGTCCAGCCTGTTTTTAATACACTAACCCTTTTTTAAAAACTAGGGGCCTCTATTTATAGGATTCACATCCGCTGCCATAATGGTGATGGCAGGGTCATGCCATTGAGTCAATGGCAGGTGGGGCCCACAAATTAAAAAATAAAACCCCACCCCCTATCATCTAAATCTGAGCCGTTGAAATTAAATCGAACCGTTTTCTTTATCCTATGGCAGGATTCTGCCATCACAGTTATGGCAGCAGATTCAGATCCTCTATTTATAGGCTTGGGCTATTGGGCTGGGGTGGTGAGTGATGTCATTATTCATATCAGATTATTTATTATTAATATTATTTATTTTATTATTGAACTTAACTATATGGTGTGAAAAACATAACTTTGTACTACGTTCTTAGTGTCTTTGCTGATAAAACTTGTTTCTAACAATGCTTGCTGGTTTTAATATTCAGCATGTCGGCTTTATCGTTTATATAAATAATTATTTATAATATTATTTATTTTATCCATTTTATTGTTCAAATTAAATACATTACAGTTGAAAATATAAGGAGTATCATGTGAAACTCTTCGTGATATTTTTTACTACTCATTATCTAGTTAATTGTGCAAGATGATTGAATTACTATTAAAATATGTTAGGTTTATTATTTATTTTATTATTTAAATTAAATGCATTAGTGTTGAAAAACTAAATATCATTGTTAGAACAGCTTTAATATCCCGTATCCGCTTCATCAAATAATAATTATTGTCAAAGCAAGTTAGAGAATACCTGGTAGCGGTCAAAATTTGGTGCGGACGTGGGAGTTCCGTACTAAAACCGACCAAAATGACAAAAGAAGCCTCAGGGAAGAAGATCATGGAAATATTTGTGGTATAAAAGCCGGACAACGCGGGGCCATAACTGCCTTTGGTTTCATGCTCCCATAGCATAGCATAGCATAGCAGCGATGACAGAAATCTGCTTTCCTCAACAAAAAAAAAAAAAAAAAAAAAAAAAGAAATCTGCCATGGAGAAAGGACGACGTCTGATCCGATTTGATTTTAACGATTTTAGTTAATAGAAATTATTTATTTATTTATTTTTTTTTTATTTAGCGGGTCCTACTTTCCATAAACATAATGACAAATTTCTCTCATCACTCACATCTATGATAAAAAAAAGAATATGTGAATCCATAATTTCACTTTCACATGTGCATCACTTTTGACTTGCCTCTCACATCTCCTGTGTGAATAGATTTCTTTCAATTTCTAATGTTTCGTCGGGCAGCACCGTACAACGCATTACCTGATCCATCTATATCCGTTAGATCATATTAATTATAATTTATTTCAAATTACGAAAAAGTTAATGATCCAAATTCGGCGCTGCATGATGCTATTTCTCTCCAGTGCCGCTTGTGCACCAATTCCTGAGTTGTTAACAAAGACGCATTTTCTTTGTGGAGACGGTTCGTTTTAATTAGAATCGTTGATCTGTGATCGGATGATTTCTAATAAAAAAATCATATAACTCTACAGAGATTAGCTCTTCAAAGGATGAGAGTTCTTGTTAACACTCCCTCCAATCCCATCCCAAGCACGCTACAATCCGTTCCTTCTTCACTTACCAACTTTATATATTTGATTTGATTTATCATTCATATTTTGATGAGTTAGATTATAAATCATGAGATATTATTTAAATTTTTAGTGTTAGAAGTTAACTGCTGGCTTGCGTTTTCTTATTAGTTAAGTAACAATATATCATTTCATAATTTCTTTTTGATACATTATTACAATACTTTTGTTATATTATGATTAAAATTTTAAATCACAAATTGAATTATTAATCCTATTTTTTGTCATAAAAAGCATTCATTCGTAAAGAAAATTTCTCATTTGTGTTTTACATGATAATATAAGATCAAAATATAACAAATCAAATAACATAATTAGTTGTGACCTATCATCAGATTAAACAAATATTGATCTTATGCTGAATTAAATGCAAAAGAAAAATTGTCATCATACGTAAATAATTGTTTCATGATATTTAACAACATGAAGAATATTCACATTCATAATATATATAAAAAAAAGAGTTACACATCAAAGCTTGATAGCTATGTCACATTATCAACGCTCTGTGAAGTTGATTTCATTTCTTTCTTATCTTTCTTGTTTTGATGACTCATGGTATCCCCATTTAGAAGTAAATACAAATATAATAACTTGGCACAATAACTTTTTTATGAACCAACTAAACATTATTTGATATTTATTGATATTTTATGCACTAACATAGTACTTACTAAATAAAAGATACTAAATTTTTTTAGGAATATACTTTTTGAGTTAGTAGATCTTATATTTAAGCTTAAATTTATCATCTACTGAGTAATTTAAAATATGTATTCTTATTTCTATTGACAATTGAATAATATTAAATGATTTTTCATATTTATTACTTTAATTAAAACATATCTATATCACAAACTAGAAAAAAAAAAGAAAACAGAAAACCGAAATTAACTATTCTCAAAGCAAAAATTAGCTATACTAAAAAAAATTGGTCCAAAATATATAAAAAACCATCAATTTACAACATAGGGTGCTGATATATTATATTATAATCTTTATATCAACTAATTGATTATTCTATAAATAAAAAATGATATTATCAATTATTGTGTCGTTATACTCTTTATGAAAGAGATACTTTAAAACATAAAGATACTGATCTTTATTTATTGTATAAAATAAATATAAAAAGTATAATTTCTAACATAACTGACCATATAAGATCTAAAATATTCTCCAAAAGTCTCGAGCGTTAATCACTATCTTGGAAATGTTGCATTTGTCTATCTCAAGTTGTACCAAATCTTAACAACTTTATTCAAGCAAACGGACAGTTACTTGAGTGCATAATTATATAAATAATTCATTTTTCATCTCAGTTAATGTCTCACGAATAATTCATCAATTTAATATATAATGTTTTTTTATCAAAAAACTTTTTATTCATGAATTATTCAATAAAAAATATAATATATATTATTTTAAATAAAAAAATATATTTTATAATATATAAAATAAACTATTCTCAAATTATATCTATATTATATCTTGAACATCCAATATTACCTCACCGAACGTCAAATCACGAAAATATTATTAAATTATTATTATGTATGAGTCGACAATCTGGTGCTCCACTCATGATTGTACCCACCATCTCACCATAATAAATCGACCTCATTTAAGTAAAAAAAAAAATCCCTCTTTCTGCGACCATGGACCACCTCAAAACATTTTGTTCAGACTGATGCACATTTCATTTATAAAGAAAAATAAATTAATTGATAATAATATCAATTGTAACAGAAAAACATATATGTCATTAATTGCCGGGGGCTATCTCTCTTACAAGATCCATACTTATAATTTAAAACATTTTGTATGATGGAAAATATTATATCCGTTACAGGCCTGCAGCATGTCATATAATAAAATTATCGTTAATATAACATATTTCTTACATAATCAACACGTAATATTGTTTACCCATGCGGTGAATTTCATTCATTTTTTTTATTTATTTTAGAGACAATATCTCAGAATATCCTAAACTTTTTAATTTTTTGAATAAATATATCCAACTCCAAAATACGTTACTTGTTGTAAATGATCCCCCGACTATTAAATTTATATTTAATATTTACTTATAAAAATATGTAATGGGCGAAATATTAGTGTATAGAAATACTTATTTATAAAAATAGGTAACTTGTTGTAACTTGTAAATGATCCCCGACTATTAAATTCCTATTTAATATTTATTTATAAAAAATATGTGATGGGCGAAATATTAGTGTATGTCTATAGTATGATATTTAGAATATTTATTTCCTACGAAATTTTAATTAGTAGAAATTTATTATCTATCTTAGAAATTATAAACACTTAATTAAATATAATTTAAAACTATTGTTGCTATAACAGTATAACCTTCTTTTTTATATTTGTCGAATTGTACTAGACTACCTGTAAGCCTGTGACATGGAAAAGAATATTTTTTGTTAGATTCATCATTCATGTATAGATAGATATTAGAGAATCGGATTTCAGAAAGAATTAATCAACAAAAGTAATGAGCAATTGAGCTCATGGGGCCATGGCCTATGGTCACTCAGGTTCTCGGTTCGTTCCACCGAACGATATCCTGTGGAGAGCTTTGTGAAGTAATTTTTATTTGATCGGTTCGATCAGATTTAACAATAATAATTCTTTTTTACATCAAAATTCATATTTAGACTTTCACATAACCGTTATAATTAAAACAAACCGTTCAAATTAATCTTTAAAAACTCTCCACATAAAAACTCTCATATGTCACACTCACCACATCTCACCACACCTCGACTTCATTTTAAATATCTCCATCTCCTCCTCCAACCTCTCACCCCGCTTAAACCCTTACCAAAAATCAACTAAAAATAAAGAAAAAATGCTGGAGGGAATCATTCCTGCGATCTGGACCTCTCTTCTCAGCTGGTTCACCCCCGCCGTGTTCTTCGTGCTCCTCAACCTCGTTATCGGGACCATTGCCGTCATCTCCAAGCGTAAATCCTCCTCCACCACCTCCGCCGGAGATCACCGCCACGGCAGCGCCACCACCTTTGCGCGCGCCCCTGCCCTCGTTCTCGACCGACTCCGCTCATTTAACTTCTCTCAGTACGTTCATCATGAGATCCCGACGGAAACCGGACACATCCAGTCGGAAACCGCACCGGTAAGCGGAAGTGGTGCCTGCGCCAGCGATCGCGGTGGCTATGCTCTGAAGAGGGTTCCATCTCTGGTTTTGAACCGTCTTAGTTTGTTTGGCCTATCGCGATTCGTCTCTGGTGAGTTTCAAGCTGAGACGGTGGAAATAGAACCAGCGGCTGAGGTGGTACCGGGCTCTTCTTCACAAGGTATAACTTCTAATTTGCGTATTTATGGAACACATTTTTAATTTTCTTTTCTTAATTTGTCGATTTTTGTTGTCAGGTAGTCGCAGCTTATAATTTAGTAGTGGTTGGTTTCTGTTTTATATTACTTGGATAAATGGCACCTTTTTAGTTTTTAGTAAGCGTTTTTTTTTTCTAAATTTCATTAAACTAAAAATTCAAAGAAAGTTAAAAAAATATTACGAAAAAAAAGAGAGTAGCTCTTTACTAATATGAACTGATTTTGTAAGTAATTTGTACAAGAGTTTGTAGAGGGAACAATTTCTATCATGGATAGCATTATTTCCAACTTAATTCAAGTACAGCCACACCCATTCCAATAAGTTTCTTTTGTTGTCTTGATTGAAACATTGTTTTCCTTGCTTTTTTAAAGATGTCCTGATAATGAGAGATTGACAGCCCCATAAAAGGGGCAAAAAAAGAAATAAGAAAGTATTCACAAAACAAAAGCATCCAATAAACTGTAATTGGTCATTGTCAAGCCTGAAGCCCTGAACAGTGTACCAAAGTACCAAATGTTATAGATAAAACATTTTTTTATAACGTAAATTCCGATTAAGCACTGTCTGCACTGGCACAAAACAAGACTATATATAATCAATAGAGCAGATGCTTCATTTTATATTTGCAATGTTGATTTGCAGTCTGATTCATTTCCTTCTATTATTCAGTTGAAGAACATGATCACTATGATGAACACCACATTGAGAGAAGTCAATCCGACACACGACCATCACTGCCAAAACTGCCGGTACGAATGAAGAAATCAGCAAGCAACAAGTCGGCCTTCTCACATTTCGAGGAGGCCGAGATCCCAAAGGATCATAAAATAGAAGAAGATGGAGAGGTTGATGCCAAGGCAGATGATTTCATCAATAAATTCAGGAACCAGCTGAGGCTGCAACGGCTTGATTCAATCATACGGTACAAGGATATGCTCACTCGTGGAGCCAGTAATTAGTTTCTAGCAAGAAGTAAAAATGGGGGAAATGTGGGTAAATTAGATGGTTAACATCTTTTTGTTCTGTTCCATGGTAACAAACTTTTTTTCCCCTTTTCTTTCTGTTTTTAGACTTTTTGGTGAGTTGATTAGTATTGATTGTGTAAACATTTTATTTGGTTAGTTTAGGCTTCGTATGAAGCAGGAATATCCTCTGTATATTTGCACGCAAGAGATGGAAGATTATGAAGTTGGTTTATTTTAATGTAATTCACCTAGTGTTCCTTCATAAATTGGTGCAACTAATATACTTATACCTTTCATTTGCAGTTTTTATTAATAATAATTATTATTAAATTAATATTATTAAAAATAAGAGTGACAATCGTAAAATTTCAAATATACGAATGGCAGCGCGCCATTGTCAGTGGCGCGGATGAAACGCGCCATCGGCGCGGCGCGCGTTTCGTCCAAACCCCGCGCAAGTGAATGGAGAGGCGCTGCGCGCTGAATATAGGCGCTCGCGCGTTTTGTATATGTAAGAATGAAACGCGCCACTGCCATTCGTATATTTGAAATTTTACGGTTCTCACTCTTATTTTTAATAATATATTATTATTACTAAAAACTGTTTCATTTGCATAGAATTTACTTGTCCACTTGTCTTCTAGACGTTGTAACTTGGATACACGTTGGCATCATATCTCAACGGAGGGGAAGAAAAAATAGCATGACGTGTCTGAACTCAGTTTCAAATACTTTGGACGAGTATAAATATATACTGTATAATATCTTTAAAAATGATTTACAGTAATCTGAATTTTATAAGCAACTTTCATACAAATGCTGATGCCATTTACGGGTCATATCCGACCTAATTTTCCTTAGAAAAAAGTAACATGGTGGTCGGTCGCAGTCACTGAGATAGTAATGGCGTGCCATATTTTATACTTAATTTGATATTGTGACTGTAATTAATTTCAAATATTTTGTTCCCCACCATTAGCATCTTAATCCTCCACCTCTGCTATCATGTAAGTGAAAGTAGTATATATCGTACTGTACTGTGTACATGAACTTTCAGATCAAAATTAAACAGTTAAAAAAAAAATTAATAAATTATCATCACTATTGTTTCTGCATATGCTAACTATATGCTTCTGAATTAATGTAGTTCATGTAATACCAGTACTAGAGCATTGGATCGAATGATTGATCAAGATTAATTGATTGGTTACGATTATAAAATGGAGAAACAATTTACAACAACAACAACAAAAAGCCTTTAATCCCAAATAAATTGGGGTAGGCTAGAAATGAAACTCAATCGGAAAGCATAAGATCAAATATCTCAAATATCAGTGATAATAATGAATATAATGAAAGAAAAAGAAAATAAATAAAATAATAATAATAATAATAATAATAATAATAATAATAAATAAATAAATATGATAATGATAATGATGATGATAATATGCTAATAGTAATAGCAATAATAACAATAATAATAATAGTACAATAAACCTCTATTATAAAATCTATTTCCAAATCCTAAAATTCTATTTTAAAACCTAATTCTAAATCCTAAAATCATATTTCTAAACCTCTATTTCTAAATTCCAAATCCTAAAATCCTAAAAATCTAAAAACATGAAGTCTATAACTCTACTATTAGACTCTAATTCCTAAATTATGGTTCAGATACATTAATCGCCATCTTTCAAACACTCCTATCTAAAACAATCTCTTTGGATATATTTCATTCCTTCAAATATCTTTTTATTGCTTCCTCCCATGTCAATCTCGGTCAATCTCTTCCTCTTCTTGTATTTTCAAGATGACTTAGAATACCACTGCATACTGATTCTTCAGAAGACATTCATTGGATATGACCAAATCATCGTAAACGATGTTGGATTAGCTTCTCTTGAATTGATGCTATCTCAAATTTGTCTCTAATATCATTATTTCTGATTCGATTTTTCCTTGTGTTGCCACATAATAATATAAGCAAATTCATAATGCATGCTTCTCACTATAATAATGCTTGGTGGTGAGGTTTTCACATTGCAAGTCTGGCTAAGAACAACAAAATGCATCACTTAAAACTTAAAAGGAACGAATAAAAATGCACCTTAATCTCTCTGATCCCCTTTTCTTTTACTAAGTCTGTAAGGTTATAACAAATAATGTTACGCCAGGTACTAGGAATTAATTTTCTTTAAATGGTTATACTGGCGAGGGTGCATTAGTTTTGGTGCTTATACATCAATGTAATGCTCAGCTCTGTTAGCTTAAGTTGATAGATGGATCAACGGAGATATTATCATGGTCAATGATATTTTGAAAAGTATAGGTTGAAATGCAAAAATTAGTTAATTTTAAGCAGATTACTACTTGATACTGCACTTATTCCCCAGAGAACGCTTACACACATGTTCATCTCTATCGAATTGGTAAAAGAGATCGCTTGCTTGTTCCCCAGAGGTATCTTGCTCTCAATATTTTAAAAAAAAAAACATTGCCTAGATTGATTTGTTAATTTATAAACAAGGTTAGGGGACATGGGAACATCTTTTGATTGATTAATTGTATGAATATATATAGTTCGTACTTATCATTTATCATTCATGTATAAAAAAAATCGCGTAGGATTGATTTGTTAAATTATAAACGAAGTTAGGGGATGTGGAAACATCTTTTGATAGATTAATTATATGAATGTAGTTATGGATGTAAATAAAGCCCGGGGCCCATCAGACCTGCCCGGAGTTGTCCGATCCGACAGACGACTTGTCCGATCCGGAAGTCAAACGGGTAGGGTCGGGTCGGGACAAAGTACGGGCCGACGGGTACGGGTTTAAGGTGAGACATACTCGCCCGATCCGTAGTATAGATAAATTTTAATAATGTATTTATATGTGTTATTGTGCGACCTTTTTCGCGCCTCTTACCGCACCCGAAAAAAGGAACTGAGCGATGAATTGCGAAAGAAGGACACATATATCCCTCTAATTATGCATTGGGATATATTTATATAAATTTGGAATGCACATTTAAATTTTTTTTATTGATTGTGGGGTTTTTATGATTTCAATGGGCGCAAGCCCCCATTGTTAATTACCCTGGGCTTTGAATCCGAGAAACCTCTAATTAAGAAAGAAAAAATAAATAAAATAGTTAAACAATTTTAAGTGTTTGCTGTAAGTAAAAGCAAAGAAGATATTGGCTTATTAAGGTAGTCTACATCTTTTAAATCATATATTAAATTGACTTTTATTTTTATTGATAAAATAATTTAGTCTTTTATTTATTTTATTTTTTTAATTATATTTATTTATTTTTTATTTGAATTTATTTTATTTAAATTTATTTAGCTTTGAATGTGAAGAGTTATTTTTATTTCAGATTAAGATGGGTTTAATTCTAGAATTGATTTTTTTATTTGATAAGAAAAATAAAGTCTTTTATTTATTTATTATTATTTTTACTTGTATTTTTTATTTATTAACATTTAAATTTATTTAATTTTGAAGATTGAGGTTATTTTTTATTTTATTTTATTTTATTTTTATTTTAGGTTAAAATTGATTTAATTTTGAAATTGAATTTCTTTTTATTTGATAAGAAGAATAAAGTCTTTTATTTTTCATTATTATTTTTACTTATATTTTTTATTTATCGGTATTTAAATTTATTTAATTTTAAAAATTGAGTGTAATTTTTTATTTTGATCTTTATTATAGGTGATTGTTGATTTAGTTTTGAAGTTAAATTTATCTTTATTTGATAAAGAAAATAAAGACTTTTACTTTTTTTATTTGTGTATTTATTTATTTTTCATTTGAAGTTTATTTAATTCAAATAAGAGTTATATTTAATCTATATTTTTTATTTTTTATTTTTTATTCATTATATATTTCATTTTTTTAGTATTATTTTTATTTGGAATTATTTAATTTATAATTTGATTTAATGAATAAGAATTGTATTTATTTTTTATTTTATTTCAAAAAACTTTTATCTTATTATTTTTTATGTTATTTCTTTTTATTATATATTTTCAATGAATACATTGATTTTAATTTATTTTATTAAGATTTTTATTCTAATTATTATATTTTATCTTGAAATGATTCTTCTTTAAGAAAAATGATTTATTATGAAACTTTTTTATTTTTATTTATTTTTTAAGTTCTATTTATAAATAAATTTTTTATATTTTAACTTATACTTATTATCAAAATATTTATGATTTTAAAATATTTTTTATAGAATGGACCGTAATATTTTTCTGATTTTTAACTGTAAAGAAAATAAAATGAGGCAGTGATCTTTTTAGATTTAAAAAAAATCAAGAACAACGTTATGAACAATTTTGATTTTAAATACTTTTTAATTTGAACCCTCTAAAATATTATTTCAGGAGGAATATCAGCAAACGATAATCTGAAAATTAACGAAAACTTCAGCAGATAATGCTATTTTTTTGAATTTTTAACGAGAAATGAATATATTTGACAGAAATATCAAATGAGATGTTATGAAAAAAAATTCATTTTGGACACTTTTTATTTTGAGACTTTGAAGTACTGTTTTGAGCGAAATACTAGCAGATAACGATTCTGAAAATCGGGAGCTGTCCGGACTAATTCGCATGTTTGAAAGACATTTATAATGTATTTTTGCATAAATATTTATGTATAAGCTCCCCTTGATATGTAATTTAATAATATAAAATAATATATATATGTCATATTCACGGATCGATACAATTTTTTAATTATTTTTAGAAAAGGGACTGAATTGGACAACTGAGAGTGTTTTGGATATTTTTGAAAAATCTTCTTAAGAAACCTTTCGTACCAGTTTATGATGTTATCAATAATTTTATAATGAATAATTTTTATGTTGAAAATACTTTTATTTGAAATAATTTTAAAATACTTTTTGGGTTGTTTATCAATGGAAGTTTTAAAAAAATTTAGAAAAACTGAAAATAGATTTTTATTTTTAGAAAATAGCATAATTTTTAAATTTAAACTCGTTTAGTTATTAATTTCTCTTGATGGCAAGGGCTCACAAATTTTATTAGTTGACACAAGCCCGATAACTCTTCAAAATCAAGGGCTCACGACTTTGTATTATCCGACACGAGATTTAGAAGAGATTTGTTAATTATAAAGATATTTTTTGTATTTTAGGTGAAAACAAGAGGTCACGACTGAATTCAGCCGGAACGTGCTTTATAACTCTTTAAAACCATGTGCTCACGACTGAACTCAGCCGGCAGAAAAGTTGATAGAGTTATTTTTATTTTATTATGAACCAGATTATTATAATCTACTAGCTTAAGATTCATAAAATTATATAAAATTATACGACGTTCCAAAAATTATAAAAATTTATAGAGAGATGCACTATAACTAGCTCAATATTTTCATAAAATTTCAATTAAATCGGAGTAGCAGAGTATAATTTTTTATTTTTGAATCAGATCTGAGGCAAAAGAGGAAAAATATTGTAACAGTATTTGTTGTTTTTCAGATCTAAAAAGACTATAACTTCTTATAAAAAATATATATATATATAAAATCTATTTCTATAGATTCATTTGACTTATTTCTACAAGATCTAAATATTTTATCGGATTTGGAGTAGATCTCATCCTATTTTTCTTTTTATTGCATTTTCAGCCATTTTAGAGCTGATTTTGCGTTTATAAGGGATTCATTGATCTTAAACGGTTTAAATATATCATTTAGCCTAAATCTAACATTCAATGGTGTTTCTATGTAGATTTGAGCTAAAAAAATGAAAAAAATAAAAAAAAAATGAAAAAACAAAAGGGGAAAATGGATGTTATCATGACTTGTTGTTTTTCAAAATTAAAAAGGCTATAACTTTTTATAGAAAAATAAAAAATATATAAAATCAGTTTCTGTAGATTTATATGACTTATTTCTACGAGATCTAAATGTTTTAGAAGATTTGGAGCAGATCTCTTCCTAATTTTATTTTTATTACATTTTCAGCCATTTTAGGGCTGATTTTACATTTATAAGGGATTCATTGATCTTAAATGGTTTGAATGCTTCATTTAGTATCTATCTAACATTAAATAATAGTTGTATGCATATTTGAGCCAAACAAAAGAAAAAAACACGCAGAAGATCAAATTGCAACATAAAAATATCAAAGAAAAAAAATCGATATTACACATCAAAACTTTATCTTTATTGCACAAATAAGAATTACAAGCTCTAATACACTCTTGATATCTATATTTACATGATAAAGATCTATCTAGATCTAATTTGCAGATTGAGTAGAAGATAAATTGATTGAATCTCATATCTTTAGGCTTGATTTTGATCTCAACTCAAAGATTGAATCTTATTTTGTGTCTAATTTGAGCTTCAATTGATTTTCACAGCGTTTTGGATTAGTATTCAGCTTTGGATAGGTTATGTGTCTTTTGTTTGAAGGAGAATAGTGGTTTAAATAGGCCTAAAGGGTAGTAGATGAGTGTATGAGATTTTTTTGACTTTTTTGACCAATTTATGCACCAACTCCTTTCATTCATCTTCTCATACTCTTCTAAATGTTTTGTGGTGTATTAGATTAGTTCTAAAGTGTTTAAAATATTCTCTAACAGCTTGAGAGCACAAGTGAGACACAAATGAAGTTTGTTATGTTTGCTAAAAATTTATAAATTTGTCATCCTCAACTACCACTTGGTCACCAGATGATTCTAGGAACTTATAAAAGGTTCTAAATCTTCAAACACGTTCTTGTCACTCCTTCCCGCATTTTAGACCTTGACGGATCCCAATTATATACCCGAGACCCGTTTTTGCCTTCAAACTCGATTTCAAGCCTCATAGTCGTTCTCCTTCATTTCTTTACTATTTCTCGTGTATCAAAGCTTGATTAGCATTTAATTGATCCCAGGAATTTATCTACAATGTTTATTCAATCGAGAGAATGCTCCGGTATAGAGTTTGACCAACTCGATTTTTTATTCGATTTGTGAGTTCGTGGTCTCACCAATTTAAAACTTTTGAAATTCAACCAACCTCTCAAACAATCTCTTGGGACCATAGAGAAGGTATTTGAAGTGTCAATTTGATTAATCATGGCTCGGATTGCTCGATTTCATTTTTAGATCGGAAACTTCTCCTTCAGTTTTCTCCCAGACCGCTCAACCATTTCGTGAGTTTTTCGTCTTTTGTGTTCTCCTCTCTATGATCTTTTCAACTGTATATAATATGTGAGTTTTCATCGCACGTGACCATCATCACCATTTTTGAATTTTGGGCGGGGGAGAAATCGCGTCCTGTAGCATCACTACTGTAGCAACCGGGATAATTCAAATTTAGCCCCTCTCTCTTTGCTGATTTTCTTATTTTTCTTTTACTTTGTCCAAATTACACCAAAATTTGCTCAAAAATTCTTTGAAATATAAAAAAATTTCTGATAATTTTTATTTACCATTTTGCCCTTGATCAAGCATCAATTAATTTTTTAATACTTGATCAATTGATTTTTCATTATATTAATCGATAATTTAGAGTTTCTTTGACTTTCATAACTCCTAAAAAATCAAAAAATATATAACAAATCTCAGAATTTTATGGAGAATTTGATTTTTCCATAAAACTTGAGTTTTGAAATTTTAGGTTTCAAAGAGATTTTCGATTTAAATTTGTAAGGCTTTGGCGTTTAATTCTTTTCTTAAAAATTTTAATTTTTTTGAGCATTTCTATGAATCCTTCTTTTTTCTTTGATGCTTTTGGACTTGAATTAAGCCTCTTCGGGTTTTTAAAATTTTTCGTTGAATTTTTAAATCTTGTCCTAAGTTGCTTTTTTAATTCGCCAAATTTTTAGGGGTAAATAGTTGTGTATGTTATTGTATATTGAATCTATAATTTGTTTTATTTATTTATAAATCTCAATATAATATTATCCCTTAAATTATATAATAACACTAATTATTAATATTTATATATACATTTGTACTTTTGCTATGTTTATTGAAGGACATGATTAGTTGGCCGTTGATGCTCTTTACGAAGGTTAGGACTTGACAATGACTCAAACTCAGATCACAGAGTATACGAGTTGAGCTGATTCGAATTACAGACCCTCATCCGAGCTAATGGCTGGGCTCGAACTGAGTTGATAACTCGAGCCAGCTCGTCAAATATTGGCTCGTAGACGTCAATTCCTGGTTGTTCCCATTGGCTAGTTCTGCTAAGTGCTGATAGACAAAACAAAAATCGCAAATGCAATTGGAAGTTGGAACTAACCAACATCGTGTCAGAACCACAAGTTCTGAGCATAGCAATCGGAGAAGAACATAAGAGGGAGATGGACCGGGGCAGGCGATTACTTGAACACGGGCAGAAGTTAATTCGAGCATGTGACAATGCGAACGGGACCCACAATTCAAATACACTGATCGGAGGGTCATTTAACGTATTAACCGAACTTCAGAAGATCTAACGGTCATCATTTAAACACATCTGATGTGGCGCGTCATGATAACTCTACTCCGGATTTAGCTAGATTTTGGATGTATTTCAATTTCTCTTTCGTAGATGTGTTCGCCTATAAATAAGTTATATAATCGAATAATCATTTTATGATTTTGTTGAATAAAATTGCTCAATTTGAGTCTTCACTATTCCGCTTCTGTTTTTCCTCGTGCATTGATAGTTAAATTCGATCAATTAAGGATAATTGAGTGATTAACACGAATTCAAGAGTGTTACACATCACAACAATAATCACAAATACAATTACAACAGCTAACAAACTAAATTTACAACAATCGAAATTAAGTAATGAACAGATTAACATCACAACAATAATTCAAATTTAAAAATCATACAAACTTCAAAAGTTCAACAGTGTTGTAGTGCAAGTCTTAAAATTTTAAAATCCTACAGACAGTAAGCAACATACTAGTGTTGTAGTGCAAGTCTTAAAATTTAAATCATATAACAAACTTAAAAATACTAAAATCACAATATTTTTAATCTAAACAGCAATTGGAACATGTCATGCGCCTTCTCTTCAGACTCCAATTGAAACTCCTTGAAACATAAATAACAAATCATTTGAATTAGAATTTAAAAAAAAAAATTCAGATTTTCAGCATTGCTAATCAGAGTATAAAAACAGATTTATAACCCACAACCTCCTAGGCTCTTACAGTGTACTTTACAACAAAGATGCTAGTAACATATTGTATCGAATAAAATATAATTTCAGCAGAAAAGAACAACTCACCAGAAACCCCCCAAATATTACCAGATTATTACCAGAAACCTCAGAACTGAAATAAAATAGATTTTGAATAAACAAACCTGCCACTACCCACCGCCAGTTGTCCAATACGTAGGGAATACCAGCCCATGTTCCCAAAAAAAGCATATATATCAGATTTGAGTTGAAACAACTAAATGTGAATACAATCAGTTTCAAAATAAAATAGAATTTCTTACTTGTAGATCAATTAATAGCTAGAATTTCTTACTTGTAGAACAACTAATAGCTAGATTTATCATTGGAATTATAATTTTCAAATTCTCTTCCTCCAGTGCAGATTGCTACAAAGAGACAACAAGTGTTAGATGCTAATTTACAATATAAATGAATAAAGTTTGAAAATTAAATCTTGCTTGTAATGTTTGTATTATTATTTTTAAAGCTTTTTTTATCCAATCACCTCCACAAATAAGGATCTCTGCCATAACCTTCATGAGTGAGTTTCTATAGTCATCCAATATGTGACCTCCAGCACTAAAGGCCAATTCGGAAGCAACGATCGTGATTGAAATGCAAATAATGTCACGGACCAACTTACTTAAAATAGAGAATTTGATACAATTTTGACTCCACAACTTCAATACATCAAAGGGACTATCATCGTCTACCATAAAAAACCCTTCTTCCAAATACACCTCGAGATCATATTTCGATGGTTGTCCTACCACTATATTCTTGAGATATGCATAAAAATTATTTTCCCTTGGCTCAACAATTGTTGCGTTTCTGCTACTTGCGGCAGCCCTAGTCTCATTTTGCACTTGAGAATATTTTCCTAATAATTGATATATGCTTATAAAATTTTATAATTTTTTGGAGCTTATTTAATATTAAATCAAATGATAATAAAATAAAATAATTAATTAACTATGATTGATTAATTTTTTGTGTTCATTGCTCTAGTATAAAATGAGTTTCAAACATTGTGAAATTTTACAAACTTACTCTACCGTGAAAATTTACAAGATCAATTATTTAAATTTCAGATTTAAATGTCAAATTTTTAAATATAAATTAAAAATATAAGTTGATTGTATTTAATGACACAAAATTAATAACATGAAACCTCCTCAGATATTACTCCAATTACTATAATAATCAATACATTGCCTATATGCTAAAAGTATTACCTAACATTTTATCAATATAACGTACTACTCATAAATATCATATCAGTATGAAAATAAATTGACAAAAAAGAAAAAAAAAATCCCGTACTCGAGGTAGCACACCAAATTTTAACATCGTGCCCATTTTACCATCCACCGCATAATTTGGTAGTGCCAGAACATTGAAATCAATAATCACCAACGCAAATATAGCTCAAATTAAGTGTAATCATGCATAGCAGTGAAAATCCAAATACAAAAGTCAACATTACATAAAACAAAAGTATTAAAAGTTAGGCCTTAATTTACATAGATAGCAATACGCAAAAAACAATAAAGCCACTAAAGTGCAAATGAAAAGAATATTAAGAGTCAAAACTGTAAATATACATGCATTATTAGCTATTCAAGTAGTAAAATTTCGTATGAACAGAGAGAGTATATACAAGGGCAATGCCCTTCAATTTCTATAATTAGAAACCAATTGTAAATAAAAACAACCCTAAAAATATATAAACAATATAATCAAAGAAAAATCCAAAACAAAAATATACCAATTGAGAGGTTAAAACTAGCAATGATCCGAATGTGCAAGATCCTTAAACTGTTTGAATAGTTATAGATGAAACTTTTTTATGTAATTTACCCTTCAACTGCCTAATTTTTGCCTCAACCCTGGCTGTAAATCCTATTTTGGTTTTTTCCCGTGCCTTTGACCTCTCTCTCTTCCACATATCATGATCCTCCAAATCCCTTTTATAATGTTTGATTTCCTGTATAACATGGTGATCCAATGGGTTGCATGCACGCTGATATGATATATGTACCAAATATGGTAAATTACAAACTGCTGCGATCAGAAGAGTTGAAAACCAGTATATTTCTGCAGGACCTAATGCTTCTATTAGTATTTTAAATGCATTGCCAGATATCAATGGAGAGGCTGCACCGTAGGCAAGGAGGAACAGATACCAGCTTGCAATACTGCCCCAGACAAAAAGATGCTGAATCCAAGTGAAATGGGACATGGTGAGTGCGATTTGGATATTTACAGCCCAGATAATGCAAGTGAACATGGCAGTACCAACAGCAGCCATGTCGGCAGTGTGACCATCAGAACGGAAGGCAAAGTCACTGGTGAAGATTGAAATGGAGAGGAAATACAACACCAAGGAGGAGTAGAGGCCATTTCCCATCCACCCAAGGATGCGGTACCAGTCAAAGAATAGATTCTTTGGTCCCTGCTGGTACAGAGCTGGGAACTGTATATCAAAGAGAAAATAGTTATATTTTTGTTATATAATGGTGCTTACAACTTTTGAAGGAAATTAGAACATAGAAGTTCAATTTTACTGCTAAACGGAGCCAGGAACTGTATACCAAAGACAAAATAGTTATATTTTTGTTAATGGTGCTTACAATTTTTAAAGGAAATAAACATAGAAATTCAGTTTTTACTGATAAATTAAATTACGTCTTGCTCAATTGATTATACCATTATTCTATGACACGTTTTTACTTTATAAATTTATTAAAGCTCAAATGTTAACTTTAGAACAATGGTACGCAAAACAATCATACGGTAATTCTGCACTGATTTCTTGTTTATATGGTTAGATTTCATTAACTATTATTCTTCTTTATATTTTGTTGTCATTTAGTAGCATGCACTGGTAAGGCATGGTGGAAGGCCTGTAATGAAACCATGCATCAAGATATCACCTGTAAACAAACTTCAGATGAGACATCTTGCTCAAAAGCACCAAGAGATATAACTGGCAAAGATGTCAGGACCACATTGAAGAGAAGCATGTACCAGTCATCATAGACTGATTGGCCAGAGAATGCTGTGTAAGCCTCAAAGTAGAATATCGTCAGGCCAAAGGCTATGTTCTTGTAAAAGAAGTAGCATATCTGTTTATCAATTGAAAAAACAATTTAGTATTAGCACTTGGAGCAGAACTCTGAGTGGTGCCCAGTCACTAATAATTATAGTACATTTACTGAACCTAGTACCATTTGAGCGATCCTTTTGTAGCACCAGTGGCCATGTACAACAAGAAGCCGCTCAAGAAATCGAAATTGGGAAATAGCAAAGTCACTGGCCATAACAGCCTGTGCAAGTAATAGAAGTATATGTAAAGAGAATAACATGCAAAGAAATGAACATAAGAACTATTTTAACAAGTAATAATTGTTCATGTTTCAAATATTTTGCTTTGAACCTGCACATTTCAGGTATGTTTAAACCTCAATTGGGGCAACCATCACTGGACTTCAAAATCAAGGAAGGATTTCAATACCAACAAATTTGTATATTTGAACTCACAATTGTTTTTCAACTTAATAGTGATGCAAATGTAGAAACTTGTTCATGCAGCTTTTCTTAATTTTCAGTTCTAATTGCATCAGTTTTGTAACTTGTCTGTTAACCAGCAAATGTCTCAGTCCAGATCCTCATTTTCAGAAGAGACATGGAACTTAAGCTAATGTTTACCTGCATTCCTTCCACCCCACTTATACCCACGCCAATATCAGCTTCTTGAATCATGCCAACATCATTTGCACCATCTCCTATGGCTAAAGTTGTCTTACCTGTACCTTCCTTCACAAGCCTTGTTACCTGAGCAAAAAAAAGAAAAAATAGGAATTAGGTGAATCAAAGTGAAACATAACTTGAGCTCAAAAGCTGACACACAGCTACCAAAAATGTAATATAGCAAAGAATTCTTTCTTAATTCCGTATTTGCTGCAGTGCTGTTACGAAGGAAACAACAGAGAGCAAAAATGCCAAATGCTGTTATTATATTGGATTGAATGATACCAGAGCCTTCTGCTTTGGGGACACGCGGCAGCAGATGACAGAAGCACAGTCAACAGCAAGTTCAAGAAATTGAGTCTTCAAGTCATCATGAAGGGCATATGTCAAAGTCTTCCCATCTATAATTAAAGCAAATGCAGCATGCGGGTCCCGCTCAAGCTTAACCATCTGGATGGCATTGGAGATCTGGAGGGACAGGTTCTCCTTTGAGGCCTGCTCGGTCAAGAGAAAAAACTATCCATATTTGTAAGTCTTTAACTCTAGCCTTACCTACCAACTCTTTCTGTCTCTCCCAGCTTAAGCCCAGTTTTCTCACCTTTTGGTCAGCAGGTGCATTAAAAATGCATCTCCTTGTAGTTGATTTTTGGGCATTAAATGTATAAAATAAGAGTAGAATACGATCAGAAGGAACATTCTTACTCTATCAGATACAAGTAACAGTTCTGAACTTCATCTACCTTTCTGCTCTTTTACCCTTACATTTTTTTATGTCTTTAGCATTATTATGATTCATTATTGGTCATTTGGTAGTTTGATGTCTAATCGGATGCCTTTTTTTTTTTTTGTGTGTGTGTGTGTGTGGGGGGGGGGGGGGGGGGTTGTTTTGGGAGATGGGCTATTCATTTTAGACAAGTTTGGACAGAAGCTGTTGAACTGAACTGGTAAAAACATAGCAGAACATAATCTCTGGTACTAGTACGATGATCCGTGCTGCACTAATGAATACTAAAGATGGCATTCGCCTTTGCTCATAAAGATATCAAAACAAAGAGAAAAAGAAGATCCCGTATTGATTATGCAATTAGGAATTAACCCAAAGATGGAACATATGGACTCCACTCACTTCTTGCGATAATTTAAAAAAGTAGAGATATACACAAATCTGTACCTTGTTAGCATCCTGTTGCGTTGGATCGCTGGGCGCTGTAGATAGACAGATTTGTTTCATGCCTTGCCTAAGTAAGCTGCAAGCATATCTGAAACAAACAAAATTCCAATAAAAGGATAAAAGAAAGATTTGACAATGGATTAGATCCCACAAGACCAAAAGTTAGTACAAAATGTTTTACAGTATCACCACAGTGATGCTCATTTGCAAAATCAGATTCATACAGAGTCATCTCCTTCAGTAATAAAACATACTATGATCAATTTCACTTTCGCAAACTTGCTAAGGCAGAAGTATGGTTAAAAAAAGAAAAATAATGACACACAACAGTACTGGGCAAATAATTTTCCAATCAATCTTTGTATTGAAAGTACTCAATGCTTTTTTTTGGAGGAAGGAAAGTACCCAATATTAATTGCAGTTTCCATCTTGTCACCTGTCAGAACCCAGATTTTGAGACCAGCTTGAGCCAACTTATCTATGCACTGTGGCACCTGTAAAGGCAAAAAGAAGGTTATGTTATAAGGGAATCTGATGCAATTTTGCACTGCATCCAGTGTTCAGATGCAATCTAGAATCTAATAACACCAACTCGAGCCCATACAAAAATCTTGAGTTTACAATTGAGGATTGTTTTCATAATAAAGAGAAAAAGGATGAATTCATAAAAAAAAAAAAAAAAGGAAAAATATTCTCTCTCAAATTAACTGCAAATAGCAAAATACTGTATCATTAAAACTCCATACCCTCAATTGAATATTGGATTTTGGCCAGTATCAAAATTCCTGACTAAAGCTATGTTTTCTAAAGACCATTGAAGCATTACTTACTCCTCTTTGCAATTTGTCCTCTACAGCCGTAGCCCCCACAAGAATTAATTCCTTCTCCATTAACTCAGCGATATGCTCAAGCTGTGTCTCTCTATCAGCCCCTATTGATGTTTTGGCTTTAACAAACTCTGCATTCCAAGCTAAATATTCAGATTCCTCCAATACTCTATAGGAAAGTGCCAAAGTACGTAGACCTGCCTCTCCATAATCATTCAGATGCTTTGTAGTATCCACCTCAAATTTTTTCCCATTTTTGGAGAGCCTCTCAAATATGATACTGTCCTCATTTTACACACAGAAAGGCTGTGTTATGGAATGTATGTATTTTGTAAAATTTAGGTAACAGAACTGAGATAGTACCTGTCAGCTCCTTTGCATAGAAGGAGAATTTGGCCAGATTCCTCTCGCACAATTACTGACATTCTCTTTCTTTTGCTATTGAATTCTAACAAATTCAGAATCTTGAACTCCCTGTAAAAATAATACAGAAAGAAAAAATTATGCAAGTTATACTGTGTTTATGTCCCACACTGTACCGATTATTTGTAATCTTCATTGCTAATGAATATTGGTACCATGGTTGGCATCAGTCCATACCAAAAGAAATTACCAACAAGATGCCAGCCTTTACTAATAGAAATGGAAAATCTAAGAAAGTCCAAAACTATAAGAATGGTAAAAGAAATTAGAAACTGGAACCCAAAGGAGCATTAAAAAATTTATAGGTTTGGTTACACTCAATACACATGCAGACATTCAAAAATTAAAACCTATATATACATACAGAGGTGCTTGGCATACCTTTCAACAGGATCATCAGCAGGAGAGTACCTCTCTCTGACAAACACACTCGACTGTGTCCTCTTGCAAAACTCAAACCCGAATTCTCTAGCAGCCACTAAGAATGAACCCTCATCAGGCGACTCAGCTTCATAGGTGAAGCCCCCTGTCTCCTCATTCAACTCAGGTATAGCCGTGTGGCATAATGCAAGTATCCTAAAGAACATTAAGATCGTACCCGAGTTTGGCTCCTGTGTCCAGTTCCCATTCATTAATCTATCATCCTCAAAGTTAAACCCTTTTAACATAGATTTTCTAACCCTCTCGACAACTGGGGTAATGGGAGTGCTCGGATCAATTTCAATTTCAGATGTACCTGGAAGAGTACATTCTTTTAGTCCATTTACTGATTGGGTGTCTTTGAACTAATGTTTTTGTGTTCGTGGAGCAAATTTATCTGTTATATTCTGTATTGTAGTATTTACAATTAGCTTTCTACGATTATACTTAATTGTACTGTATGTGCAAGCTAAACTCACATTCATCACACTCACAACTTAACCTGCAATTTTGGTGTTATGTGACCAAATGAAAACGATTGGTTGAAAAAAATATATTAAGCCAAATTCAAGAATCAAGATGACCACATTGTTTCAATAGCAGTACTGTAAGAGCATTTATCAGAAGTCTTTAATGTTAAAATCTTTAAATGTAACTACTGAAAAGAAATATTCTGGCCTTAGCTGTAAATATCATCAGCGAATGACATTTGCAAAGAACAGAAAATTGTTGAAGATTTTGTGCATAAGTTACATTTCTATGTGAATGTAAACCTTATTGAGAATTTTACATATGCAAGTACACAAAAACATGCTTCTGTAAAAGCTTACCAAAGCTACTATCTGATGCCATATGCTTTGCGGCTGCCATTTCAACCTCGCTCGAAACCACCCCATAAGAGACACCAGCAATTGAGCACTTCAAAAAGTCCATCTGATTACATGTTAGTGTACCAGTTTTGTCTGACAAGATGGTGTGTACCTGCCCAAGCTCCTCATTCAAATTTGAGGTACGGGCTTGAGCCGGGATACCAGTTTCCTCATCATACAATTGCAAATCTTGGTTTATGAACATGGCTTGTAAAACCTTCACCACCTCAATGGAGACATATAGTGAGATTGGTATAAGGTATCCATAAAGAATCAAGGCTGTGATTAAATGGAACAGTCCTGAGAGAGCCGGCTTGGTTGGATCATACAAATTGGTAGTGTTTTTGGGCTCTAAAAACCACCAATCTGGCATATAATACTTGGTGTTTACAGCAAAACCAATTGAGCTAATCACAGATATCAAAACAAGGACACTGAACAAGACATAAATGATCTTATCCATCTTTTTCTCTATACCACTCCTTTTTGACGGCGATTCAGTTGAATTCTGCATCACTTTAGTGTCATGCCCCGTAAATATAACTATACCATATATGTACTGGGTATTTCTCAGTTTTGAGTCCCGCAGAAGAATTTGATTCGGGTCAAGTGCATGTACTTGCCTTTCATATTCAAAATTACCCACAAATGTGTACAAGCTTGAGTTTGGGTCCTCACACCGAATTACCCCTCTAAAATCCTTGAATGCTTCATCTTCATCTAATGGTAAGGTCACCTCTAGCGACCTCTTCACCTTCAAATTTGTTTCACCATCTAAATTCATGGTCTCTACATAGCATATACCATCTTCATAACTGGAAGATAACAGAAGCAAATCAGCTGGAAAGAACTGATCTTTTTCAACCTTCACAACATCTCCAACCCGTAACTGTTGCCAATGCGTGTACCCAAAATGCCCTTCTGATTTGTTAACAGCAACCTTGCGGCTATTCACCTTCATGTCTTGCATGAAACGCCTCCAATCCTCTAATGCCTCTTTTGCCATGGAGAGGCCAACCACAAAAGCAAGAGGTGCGATCATGCTCACAGCTGAGAAAGGCGCAACAGGTGTCAGCGACAAAATCGCAGCCAGTAAAAAGTACAAATTCGCAACACGCCTGAATTGTTCAAAAATGGCCTTGGGAAGGAACGTTAGGATGTTGTATTTGGTGGTGGAGATGTAATTAGAGGGGTACTTGAGGGGCTTTTTCCGGTGGAGACGGGACTGGTTGCAATGCACCACACGGGAGAAACCGGGCCCACCTAAGGACGCACTGCCATTGTCCGACGGATCGAGCTGGACACTTGGCCGGAGACAAGAGAAGGTGTAGATTTTGCTCCACCTCAGGCGGTCCCTCTTCCTTTTCCCAGTTCTCGCCATGTCGAGATGCCGCTCTCAGTTTTGGATTGCTATCGCGTAAAAATGGTGCATTGTTTTCTTCTTTTTTGTTCCTGTTTGAGGAGTGCCTGGAATGAAGAGAATTAGAATGGGGAGATTTGATCAAGATACAACAAGATAAGAGTTGGTGGGAAAAATTGAAAGAAATATGACTTTGACTTTTTATTCTAGCTATAGCTGGATAAAAAAAAATTGTTATTTCAGGAAAAAAAAATAAGTTTATGAATTTGACTTGATCACAATTTGCCCCCAATTGATTTTATTTAATTAAAAGTGTAATGAAGCAAATTAGGGGTATCATTAACTTATGCAGTTCCAGTTATTTCCCAAATTTGGGCTGGATTACGAAGATATTATCATTACAACTTACAAGCCTAGAAAAATAGAAAACTCACATGGTTTCCTATTTTTAAGCTTGACTTAGAAATTTCACACAAGGAAAATTTCATATTTTAATCTTAAATTTTCTTAAAAACACCAAGTTGACGTAACTAAATGTTCATGGTCCAATTTAATTTTTTAAGTAATAAATTTTGTGCAAATTAAAGATCAAGGACTAACATGCTTTTTCTAAAAAGACTCGGAGACAAAATTATAATATTTCTCTAGAGATAAAAAAAAAGTTCCACCAGTTGAACAAGTAAGAGTCTAAAATTCTGGACAAATGTGCTTCAACTGATAATTTTTATTTCTATAAATATTTTTTCGAAGACAAAACTATAACTTGCAACCAGGAACATCAAGATATATATTTTTTTTGGAGAAATAAAATTAATGGTTTGAATGCCTTAAATTTATTATATTTCCGCGTTGAAAGATAACTTCCAATGTGAGTGCTCGTGTTTTCTTTTTCGATTATATTAGTCTTTGACTATTCTTATATATTTATTTCATTATAAATTTATAATGTCTATTTGAGATCCTCGATTATATGTATTAAAAGAAATAAGGCGAAAACTTCTTTATAACATTGATAAAAAATTCTTAAGAAAATTATTACCATTGTACCTTGTTTATCATCAATCATCTAGCATGATATTAAGTAGTTTTATTTATTTTATATGGCTTACGTTAATGTTAATTGTTTTTTATTTACCAATTAAAAGACGATTTATTAAATGTAGAAGTATAATGTATTAAGGAAGCTGATATACCAAATCCATACGCGCTCTAGCGGCCCCTCGTGACTCCAAATCCCAACGATTTCAATATCAGTCATTTTATTTATGTATCTAATTTTTTTTATTATGTATATTAATTTTATTATGTTATATATTATATAAATTATTTATGTATCTAACTTTTTATTATGCATTTGTTTCTGAACAGCCGTTTTTCAGGGTATTAATTAAGTTATATTTTTTTATCATGTACATTAATTTTATTGTGTTGTACATTAATATTGTTATATTAATGCATCTAATTTCTTGTATCGCGCAATATTTTTGTTATAATGCATCTATTTTTTATTATTATACGTATTTTTTATAATAAAGCTCTCAATAACTCTAACATATATTATATTTTAAAGTCTTTATCAAAATTTGAATCTGTAGAAAGGCACGATCCAATATTATCTATACTAGATTTGTATTTTTTTTATTATGCACATTATTATGTTGCATCGAATTTCTTTTATTATGCATATTAATTTTGTTGTGTCCCACATTAGTGCAGTCGCGTTGCATCTAATATCTTTTATTAGACACAATATTTCTATTATGTTGCATATTAATTTTGTTACATTGCATTTAATATTCTGTATTATGCACATTATTTTTATTATGTTGTATTTATTTTTTGCTGAAGAACTGAAAGTGAGAGAGAGACTGAAAGAGAAGGGGAGAGAGAGACTTAGAGAGAAGGAGGGGAGAGATAATGACATATAGAGAGACAAGAGCGAGATTGGAAGAAGAAAGCAAGAGAGATCCAGCGAGCTATAGAGAGAGAGAGAGAGAGAGAGAGAGAGAGATAGAAGAGGTCATGAATTGATCGAATCGGGAAAAGTTGGCACTGATCGAATAATATCAACGAGTGTATCAGCTTATATATGGCGCAAACATTTTTCCATATAATTAAAACAACTAACAGAAGTAACAAAATAAAAAAGTAGCTTCTACTGCTATTTTTTGTGTGGAAAATACATAACTAGTCAAAACCATAGTTACGAGATCCACAATTTTTAATACATAAAAAAAAGATTAATCTTTCAAACTTTTCAAATATATCACATCATCATTTTTTTCACTATTAATTTTATATAAATTTTTTATCTTCTTAAATCTAAGAATTCATATAAAATAGTTTCTCTCCTCATTTAAACTAAAATATATAATATACTTAAGATAAAACTTAACTCTTAAAATTATTCAATTTTTTATATATTATATTTAATTATATAATTTATTATTATAATTATCATTATTACTTTATATTTAAAAATATTATGTCCAAATTTTCTTTAATGTGAAACTTTATTAAATATATTTAAAAATTTATGCTATTAATTATTAAATTAAGGACTATATTGCCGGGACAGAACCCGAGCTACAACCCTTGTTTCATTAATAGATGAAGCAAACAATTTATCAAAATTTGTTTGGATCATTCCAAACTATAATTTTTTTTAATATTCTTGCATTACTACAATGGTGAACAAATGAGTCATATGTTCGTACTATATTGGAACGAGACATTTTATTTTAGAGATTGTCGAATAATTCCTAAATTTTGGACTTGCCGTTATTATTAAAACTAAAAGATAATATAATTTGTCATGGATGACAATCAATATTCCAAATATCTTTTCCTAATCCGCGGATTATAAGATCATGGGAAATTTCCAGAAAGAATGCACTACTGCTTCTTGGGATTGAGAGTATAGTAACTTCTCAAGGAATATAATGTATAATTTAAATCAATTAATATCATCTCTTTCAACGTGCAAGTTGCAACTTCGTACGTGTGGACTAAAATAGATTCAATATATCGTAGCGCATCACCGACACTATGTAATTGTCAACTTGGTATCAACTCAATGGCCTTCTAGGTGTGTAATTTAGAGTAGAAAAATCCATTTCAACATCACAAGTCTTTACGTTTAAAATACAAAATTTATTTTTATTTATATTTAGAAATTTTGACATTTAAATGACGAATTTAATCACTAATTCTAATAAGAGATGTATCAGTGTAAACTCATATTTCTGCATCGAATTCATTTTATACTTAATCAATTGATTAAAAAAACGAAAGCATCAAAAGTATTTAATCATTAATTAACAATATTTATTTATTAACCATTTAACCTAATATAAAATACATTTGAAAAAGCATTAAGATTTGCATACAAACACAGATAAGTTAACAATTTATTGTTTGTTTGAATAACAAATTTAATATAAAAAACTATATAATCTGTGACATGAAATTTTTTAACACTTAAATCATTCAATCGCATCGATCAATTAATGGCGAGGTAGCTACAGTACAAAGTTCATGTCTTTTTCAACGAGAATGGGACCGCCGAATAAAATTAAGCAAAACCTATCTAATTCACTCAATTAGCTAGCTGTCGTGTCACTTATTGTTCTTGATTGGTAGAAAAGTTTTTTTTTTTTGTATTTTGAAAGGAAAAGGATTTGATGTTTGAGAAGCACTTTTTATTAGGATAAAAATATAAAAAAAAAGAGAGGATATGTTGAAATTAGCGGATCTGATCTAATTCGAAATAATTTAAAAATAAATAGGTTAGATTTAGATATATTTTTTTGATTTACACGATCGAGTACAGGTTAACTCAACCCGACATATTTAATTTTGTTTTTTTAGTTTTTTATGATTTAATACTAATTAAAAATTATATATACTAATTAAAATTAATTATTTATTAATTAATATTGAGTTGCTCAAAAATATATAAAACGTGATTATTATATAATTAATCATTTTATTTGGATCGAATCTGAAACAAAAATATTATAATCAGATTTTAAATAGTTTGGATAAAATAAAAAATAATAAAATAATAATGATCACACCTGACCTATTGAAATACTTAAATCCAGTGTGATATATGATATTGGGTCATGCGGGTTGCATATTCGGCCCACGAGCATAATGACAACTCAATGACTCAGAATTGTTCGCAGGTCAAAGTTTGTGATTCGTGACTCGGATATAATACGACAATAATTTATAAAAAATAATGAAATATTCAAGGAAAATATCATGAATTGTTGATTTTATGAAAAATAAACCAATTTAAACTTCAAAGCATGATGAACACAAATAATGCTATTCTAGGCTCCAAATTCGGTGCCACATAATATAGAAAAGCCAATATAATGAAAATCGTGCACAGCCTTCTATGGAGAGAGAAAAATATGTTGATTTGCACAGCCTTCTAACTTTCTAAGACTTTGTTTGGGAGCAAGATAAAGGTATGTTGCTTTGAGTCCACATCTGCTATTATTATGGACATAATAATATGCTCCAATTATTATATTTTAAAAATATTAAAAAAAAAATTAAAATTGAAATAATTTATAAATATATTCTTTTACTTATATATTGATAGTCTATCAAATTTCATGTAATTTAATTAATATTTGATAATTCATCAAAGATTATTAAATTTAACGGTCTTTTATTAATATTTGCAATGGTTACAATTTAACGGTTTTTAATGGAATATCAAAATTTATTATAAATAAAAAAATATATTTATAATTTTTTTACTATTTTTAAGATTTTTTATATTATTAAATTTTAAAAGTAGGAGCCTATAATAAGATGTGGACTCACGTTGCTTTAGGTTGTTCACGAGATAATATTGTCTCTTTTCTATGCATCCTTCAAAAATAAAAACCGGAAGAGACGAAATTCAAAATATACCGAATAATACGCGCTCAATCTTAAAAAATCGTACTATTCGCGTATTAAACGAATAAAACACGAATTGGTCGCTGCTCATAAGTCATATTAACTTTTATACATCCATGATTCTAGGGCATGCAAATAGATCGGGTTAATTAGTTTTGAATTAAACCGATAAATTTTGGACTATTTGGTTCGGTTTTTCGGTTTAAAATTTTTAATTAGTTTGAAAATTTTAGCTAATTTGATTTTTATTCTTTGGTTCAGTTTTTATTTTTTTAATTGGATAAACTGAATAGTCCAAAATTTATCAAACAAATTTAATTTACTTGGTATAAATAAAAAATATATCAAATATAATTTATTTTATTAAAATTAATGTTTACATGAAATTTGTCGGACTATCAATCTATGAGTATCTTTTTTTTTTTTAGAATTTTTTACATATTTTTTAGATTTAAAAGTAGAACCCTATTATTTTCAACAATAATAGCAGATTTAGATCACGGATTTTGCACTGATTTTTGAATATAATAATTAGATTAATCATATTATTAATAATAATAACTAAAAAAATTAAATTTTAATTTTAAAAATGACAGTACACCACTACGACTGAAGATATATGTCATTAAAACTAGCGCATTTGGAAAGAAAGTGACGTCTTTATTTTTTTCTACCTCAGTTTTAAACTGAGTGCAACAAAATAAAAAATTGGCGTACTCCCACTGGTGTGATCTTTTTTATAAAGCTATATAAAATAATAAAAAAAAATTTCACTGTCAGTGTCGCATTTTCAAAACGTCCATCGATGTGTGACGCTACAATTTCTTCTATTAATTTTTTATTATTATTATTATTATTATTATTATTAATAATAATAATAATATAATTAATCTAGTTATTGTATTAGAGGGTTTGGCACAACATTCAGGGCATTTTCCACATTGACCAAGCCCCCCATAAGGCCTAGACTCACGCACTCGATCACGGAAGATCACATGACTCTGCTTCTCATGAACATCAGCTTTTATTTTTCCTATTATCATTTTACGTAATACATGAAATGAAACGGTGGAATCTCTTAGCAATTAATTATTTTGACAATTTTAACGGCTATTTTTTAGAAATTTAGAAAAATATTTTAAAAATAAAAAATTACAAGCATATTTTTAAATTTATTTATTATTCAATGTTCCATCAAAGAACATGGAATTTAAACCGATATAATTTTGATGAAATATGAAATGATACTCAACTTGTGTAAGACTTAAAATACAACTAATTCATAAGTGTAAGATTATGTTTGTAATTTTTTTATTTATAAGACTTTATGATTTTATATTAATTTAATTATTAAGATTATCAAAATAATTAGTTGTCAAAGAATCTCCACCCACATATGCATGTGCTATGCGATGATTAACTATCTATGTATTCAAATCCGTATTTCAAAATATTGTTTAAATCATTGCAAAATCAACAAGTCTACATACAATATTTGTAAATCATTCTTTTGGATTATGAACTTTATCCGAAAATATAATTACATAATTTTTTTTCTTCAAATTACGAATACTATTTTTTTTAGTTCTACAACTACAATTCCGAATTTCGTTCTTCACTTTTTTTATTTTAAATTATCATTTTAAAATAATGGCTGCATAATTCTTTATTTTTATTACTTAGATTTGCCGATTTTTTTTCTCGTCTTTTCTTATTTGTCAGATCTTGGAATGGTCGGATAATCCAGATAGTTTTTTTTTTTTGAAAATTAAATTATTCTGCTTTCTTATTTTGACATAAATCATTAAATACTAACGGAACATTGAAAATATTAAAAATTCTCTCGTCAATTTTCTCCTACCTACATATTTTAATTAATACATACACGCTGCTTTAATTTCAGCACTAATACATTATGCAACAATAATAATTTCAGTTGAGTTTTTTCAGATCTTGAGTCGATTAACATTGAATTTTACATTGTTTTATTTTAAATAAGATCAAATCAGTTTCACTTTCTTTAAAAATCAAATTGAAATACTTCATCATATGATCATATCACAACACTAACTTGTTACACTACATACACATAGGTCATGGTAATCGTCACAGAAACTTGATCCGAAGAGAAAACTTCTAGAAGCGCACGTTTGGATGTATTTGTCAATTGTTTTTTTTTTTTTGAGGAAAATAGTTGTCAGTTGGTGCGAGTGCGTGTCCCCACGTGCTTGCAATCAATTAAGAATTGATCCATGGGCCATGGACTTTTAAAATTAAATTAAATTTTTAATAGAAGAGGATGTGCTATTAAATTCCATGCTTTTGAATAGTAATTATAATTAAAGAGAATAGAACTTGGTCGTTTATAAGGTTGGAATTTGTTATACAACAGAGAGTTATAATTTTTACATGCTAAACTTGAGTAGAATTTAATACCGCGAGTCAAACAAAAAAAAATTGTCGATGAAAAAATATATTTTCTTCTATATAAATTATGGCGCAACCTAAAATATATTTCTAGCTAGCAATATACAGACTTGCTAATTTTAACATTAAATTACGTCCAATCCAAACATCCTACCTTTAATGTTAACTAAAAAAGTGAGGTAAGCACTGACTATGCTTATGTTCATTATTATTATTATAATTATTATTATTTATTTATTATTCTTATTCTTATTATTATTATTATTATTTTTTTGCTTTTGTCATAAGCGCAATGGTCAGATTCATCATGCATCGGCAAACATAGTATGAGTATGAGAGTCCGTATGATGTTATTATCGTAATTGAACAATTTCGCATTATTTATTTAGAACCATTATATCAAAATACATTGACCAAATTAGTAGCAGATTTTTTTAAATAAAAATGAAATAAAAAAATTTCAACTTAAATATAAATAATCTTTCAGCAGAGTTTCACACGAGAAATATTTTCTGATTTTTTAATTACTAAATAACAAATTGGCTATCGTTCGGAAATAGTAAAGTTTAGATGCCTGATGCGAATATAGTCACTAAACTAATTTTGTAGGTAGCAAGATATTACTTAACAAATAGTATATAATTTTCATCTTAATTTTTCACATGAAAAAGTAAATGTAATTTCTTGATTATTACAGAAAAAAAAAGTGACCACCTGATAGTCTCTGAACTAATTTTTGGAAGTAATTCTCCTTTGATAAGGGAAGTAAAATTAAAGCGGAACAAATATTAAATTATTTAAAAGTTTGACAATAATGAATTAAATAAATGAAATAGTTTGAATAAAAATATCTAGAAATTTGTTGATGATTTAACTTTAAACCTTCATAATAATAAATGCTTTAATATTCTTTATTTAAAATTATTTTCAATTGATGCATTATCGTATTTTAAAATATTTAATAATTTTTCCGCCACCTTTCGACAAAGGAGGAACTTTTTTAAATTTTGATTTAACTACTCGTCGTGTCCATCATCACGGAGATTCACCATAGGTTGGTATCGCAAGGTAATAGGCTAAAAACATTGTATGATGTAAGCCAAAGCTGGGAATTATGGAATGATTTACTAGTTAGACTCACTTACGTGAACACCATTACACCACTATCTTGTGTTGTGTTGTTGAGATGAATAGAAAAAAAGTTAGTGCTCCTCAATCCTCATAGTTTGATTTTTCCTGTGGCATGACTTATGTAGCCTTCCATGTAGTACAATCCTGCCTGTTGATTGAGTGCTGAGTGGCTGAGGCTGAATGAATGAATGAATGATCGTACATAGATTGAATCATTGAGGTAAATGCACTCGATCTGCCTATGGAATAAAAGAGAAAAATGCTGCCGGCCACAAATTTCATCTCATCATTAAGCTATCATCAATCAGTATATATATATATATATAATACTGTACATCCTTTACTCATTTTTAAAGCTATCATGATTAAGCTATCACGTTTTTCTTTTCTTCTTTCACTCAGCACCTCCTTGTTTCCAACTTTCCATGTTTTGTTTTGTTTTCTCTTTTTTGCCCTTCCCCTCAATCCAGTAAATCCACTTTTTATTTTATTTTAAAAAGAACAAGTTTTTCACATATTCTAAAATAATTTGATATATTTTTTTCGATGCACTAAACTAGAAGAAATACTCCTGTGATAATAAATTTTTTTATTTTCCTAAACATAAAAAAATGCAGTAAATCACTCAACTCAGGTTCTAAATTCAAATAAGTTGTTTCGTTAAATGCATGGAATGAAAATAATAATAATAATACTAATAAGTCTACCGAGTGATTAATTGAGCTCATCATGACCCAATAAAACTTAACCAAAAAATGTACATAATAATCTCTAAATTTTAATTTATGTTGCTTAATAATTTTTATATTAAAATCTTGTACAATGAAAACACTTTATTTTTTTAGTTCTTCAAGTATTTGTTTTGTATTTTCAAAATTGACTTTCTTTTATATACAAATTTATTATTATATTAATATTTTAGAGTCATCTTAAAAAATCAAAATAAATACTTATCTTGGAAAAAGAAAATTTTGTATCCTAAAATAATTAATATAAAAAAATATTTAGCAATATAAATCGGAGTTAAACATAATTAGGTATATTTTTTGAGTTAAATTTATAGAGGACATTGATGAGTTTAAGTTAACCTTCTAGTAATAAATAAAGAATTATTTTTTATATTTGCTTCTGAGATATGACTACTTTGGTAATGCGGATGTACATTGAGATTTGTATCGTATCTCAATAAAAAATCATCTACATTCCATGTGCAGTGCTTAATGGACGACTTGGAAATTTTCTCAATCGAAGATGTTAGCTTAATTAGTAAGTTTAATTGCGTGATGTGCAATGAGTTTGCCTAGAATATTTTAAATAATTTGTTATTCAAATGCAATTTTGGGACATATCATCATCATCATCATCATCATCATCATCATCTATATATAAGGCATGAACGGAGATTGTTATAAGTTATAACAAAGACACAACATGTGTTCATCATTTCATTTTTAATTACTTTGGAGCAACCAATCATCTGTTTCTGTATAGAGAACTATAGAATAATAACATGTACAATAAATTTTGTGTTTGATTAAAAAAGACTCGTTGGAACTCGGAAGTTATGCAACCTTTTCAGATGATTTTGATGATATTTGTACTAAGTACGAACAACTTGCATATTGACCATACTTTACATTTTAAGGCCACATGGGCTTGTGTAAAAAAAAATGTCATTTGGATTTATTTTTCCGAAGAAACCATTGGAGTTGCTATCGCTCCCATTAGAAGCAGATTTGCAGATTTGGGCCTAGACTTTGAGTTATCCATTTTTGCGTTCATACTTGAAATTTGGCGAGAAATAAACTTAGCTTGGATCTTCTGTTGTACAGGTAAATTGTAATCATTGACAATTAGTTGTCCATTTTGTTCTTGTCAGGGAAATAGACTAAATTGGTTTTTCCCATAAAACGACGACGACAACAACAACAAAGCCTTTAATCCCAAATAAATTGGGGTAGACTAGAAATGAAATCCAATCGGAAAACATAAGATCAAAGATCTCAAATATCAGTGATAATAATGAATATGATGGAAGAAAAAGAAAATAAATAAATAAAATAATAATAATAATATATAAATATTATTTTACCTATAAGATCATTTGGAAGTATGCTGTATGCCTGTATGTACGATTTGGTTAATTTATATAAGCTGTATAATGCTACCAAAGAAAAATTTAAGAAAATCCCCGCCCTTTTTCTGTTATTTGGCAGGAAAATAATTTGTTTTTTTTTTTTCATTTTGAAATAGGCCGAATAAGTTTGGTTTTGAGAATTTTAAGTTTCCAGTGGAGGTTCGGGCTGATATATAACTGTTTCCTTCAGTAGTAAAATAATTTTACTTCCCTCCTTTTCATTTTGTTCTTTTATTCTTTTAGTTTTTGAGAGGTCTGGTGTGTTTATAAATTTAATATGCAGATCTGATTATTTTAAATGTTCAATGTTCAATGCTTGATCTATTAATCTTATATGATTGAACAGAAAACAAATAAATGTCACGTGGACGTATCTTTCATTAAAAAAATAATAGGATCAACAGCTCGAATTTATTGTTTGAATTTTGAATTCATTTAAGATAATAATACAAAAACAATGTTTGTCTTGACATGAATTCTCTCTCCTCCTCCTTCTAAGAGGTGGATGCAGGATTTTATCCAAAGGGCAATTATTAGATTATAATAGTATATCGGGTTCAAACTCATTAACTAATCATATATTAAATAAAAATAATAATTTAATATATATTCTTACATAATAAAAAAAATTGATATCATTTTACATGTTATTTAGCAATTATTAGATTATAATAGTATATCGGGTTCAAACTCATTAACTAATCATATATTAAATAAAAATAATAATTTAATATATATTCTTACATAATAAAAAAATTTTGATATCATTTTACATGTTATTTAGCAATTATTAGATTATAATAGTATATCGGGTTCAAACTCATTAACTAATCATATATTAAACAAAAATAATAATTTAATATATATTCTTATATAATAAAAAAAATTGATATCATTTTAAATATTAAAATAACAACAAAATAAAACTCAAAGTAATAAATGATCAAGTCGATTAAGAAAATTCTCTACATAATTTTATATTTTGAAATTTTTACATAATTATTTCATTATATACGATATTAAATATATATTTTTTTAATAAATATAATAAAAAAATTCAGAGGACAAAAAAATTTTCGGAGAAGAATAAATTATCAAAAATATTAAAGAAAAATATTATTTTTCAAAATTCAAAAGGAAAAGCTGGGCCCGTCACTGCTCCTTCCATTGAAAAGGAATGAACCTTCTGGTGCATTTATCTGCACATTGACTATTTCCGTTTGTACTTTTCTTGAGGAAATGATATATATTTTTTTGAAGTGAAGTTCGCGGTCACGTCATTTTTCTTTTTATCTATAAAAGTTTGAATTCATATTTTTAGCAAAACTGTTTAGTCTAATTTTTATATTAAAATATAGCAAATTATATTTTATATTTTTTTAGAATTTATTTGCTATTTCTTTGAATGAGGAGAAAATAATTTGATTTATAAATTCTGATTCATCTAAAAATAATAATTTTCTCTCCATTTAAAAAATAGCAAATAAATTTTAAAAAATATAAAATTTGATTTGCTAATATATTTTGATATGGAGATTATAATGAACTATTTGGATTGATAATTTTTTATTTAAAATTATAGATTTTAGTCTGAAGCACGCAGTGCTTCGTGGAGCGCCATAACACAATTCATTAACATATATAATTAAGAATTAAAGTAATTAAGAATTAAACTTAATTTGGTCCAGCTAGTGGTGAAGACAATTCTCACCAAGTGGTAGGTCATACATTCAAAATTTTAAAGAAGGATATCTTAGAATATTAAACGTTAGGATTTTGACCCCATTTATTTCTGAAGCCAAAAATATTCACAATCAATTGTCACATGAGATGAAAATGCTTCAAGTAGTATCCTATCACTAGTGGTGAAAGACGAGGATATAAATACCCCACCACCTCCTACTCATTCGAGGTGGCCGACTCCTCGGGAGATTTAGGAGAGAAAAATCTCCCGATGGGTCACCATTTGATTATGTTTTCTCCGACAAGCGGGACCCACTGGCAAATTCCCTTGTAGATGAATCTAACAACATAGCCTATCTCGATGAGTCACCATGTGACCATTTTCACCGACAAAGTGGACCCCACACCTCAAACACCTATCAAGGAGTCGAATCAACCCTAGAAATCGCTTTGGAACTAACCCTAGAAAGGAGTCAAGCAAGATAATCCCTATGCTACATGAAATGATGTCAATGCCAAGCTAGCATTTTGATGCAACTAGTCATGAGAAATTTCAAATGTGATTTTGCTTTCAAGGTGACTCGGTGCCAAAGTCGCGAGCAACCACCTAACCATGCTTTGATTTGTGTCAATTATCGATAAGTAGTCATTTTTTGACCAAGTCACCCTCATGTTAAGGGATTGAAAGTCAATTTCATAAGACTGATCAAAGCAAAGTCGAGCAACCACTGATCAAGTCTAGATTTGTATTAATCGTCGATAAGTAGTCGCATTTGATCAAATCAAGCCCTAGTGAATATCAATATAAGTCTAATTGGTATTTAATTAGGGTGGTTTCTGCAAGAGGGAGATAATTGCGAGACATTGAGCTATAGTTGAGATCGTGGATTAATTCATAAGGAATAATAGGGTTTTATGAATAAAAGAATTTTTAATCCAGAGAAGGAGGGGTAAAAATGGAATTAAAAATTACAGGGATGATCATCATGAATTTAGGGATTTTTGGTGAAATTTTCATGATTTTTGGATAAGTGGAGCTATCGAATAAATTGTAGAAAATAAAGGCATTAAATAGATTAATCGTAGGCCGAGATTTGATCGTAGCGATTCTGGGTGCAAGTTGGGGATAATGAAAGCAGCCTGGGTGCAAATGGGTATAAGAAACACAGGAGGTATAAAATAATCGAAGAGAGAGGGTGTGCCACGTGGCGCCTCTCATCGGGCCATGTCGCCAGCCGCCCCACCTGTGTATGAGTCACCGACAGCGGCCCCACCTTAGTGCCACGTGGCGTACCACCAAAATGGGCCACCTCACCACCCTAGTGCCACATGGCACCACACCGAGGTCCACTTAACCCAACCTTATGCCACACTCAAGACAACCTGCAGAGGCCACCTCACTACCCCAAAGGCCACACGGCTCTACCCGACAGCCCACCTCATCTCTACACTTACCACATGGCAAAGACCACAAGCAAGACACACCTCACTCCCCATATGCCACATGGCAATGCATAGCGTAACACCTCAAAGCAGATCATACTAAACCTATTGCCACATGGTCGCATGTTATCGGGTCCACCTAGTAACACGTACCCCGAGAGTGACACATGGCACTACACTACGAGCCACCTCAAGATACTATAACAGATGATTAATAGATCGATTAAACAAGTGGACCTATCGATGTGCTAAGTCGATCAATTAAACCTAAGCAAGGGATTAACTAATCCATAACTAGACTAATGGGCCGAGACTCGTATGCTTACACACTGGGGCCCATATGTCGTTTTATGAGAGTATAGCACACACTAGCAGCGACATACACCATGTCTATGCACATTCACAATCGAAATTTAAATCTAACGAAGAATGAAGTGTGTACCGCCCATGCGTCTCTCTCTCTCGACTTTGCACCGCCGGGAGTGTTGGCTCACATGCACGCGCGCGCCGAAGATGATCCTCCCTCGTCCCATTCTCTTCTTCCTCTCTTCCTCTTCCTCCCGCCCGATCGTGAAGGTGCCATCAACGGGAGACGAGTCTACACGATGCCTTACTCCGATCCTTCTTCACGAGGCTTCCGACACTATTGAGATCTCATTCAAGCAAATAATTGAAGGAATTAGCAAGAGAAGAGATAAAGATCGACGAAGCAATCGATCGGCTTAAAAATGGAAATTACCTTTGCAAAAATGCTTCGTGAGTTCAATTGATCATGCAAGCTCACTTCTTTTACATACACGACGCTAAGGCAAGAGCCAGGGTGAATGTTTGAAGCCTCTAGGTCGATGTTCCACCGATTCACAAACCGCCGTGGGCACGGGTGCTTGAACTCGGTGGAATAATGCTCAATCGACTCAGCAGGATGCTAGATCGACTCCGTGGGGTAAGGAAAGGTTGAACAAGTCACAATTGGAAGGGCAGATGAAAGAAAGGTGATGATTGAATGGATAGGCCGATTATGGGGCTTGAGAGAAGAAATGAACTTTCAAATCGATTAATTGAAATTACAAGGACTTGAGGTTATATAGGGAATATACTCGGGAGTGATCAAGTGCTTAGAATGTTCTAGAAGACTCGAAACATGGGAGACCCGAGTGATAGGGGTGAGTGGCAAAGGAGTAAATAGAAAGAAGATTTAACTGACTCTAACAACCTAGAACTGTCAAGGGTTGACTCAAGTCAATGGATTAGCTGAAAAGAAACACAATTTGATCCTAACCATCAATAAGAAGCAATCAAGGGATGAGATTAATCGAGAAGCATAATCCGGCCACTAATGATGGAACCAATCACAATTAAGCAAAATGTCTATATAAACCTTCTCGTTAACACCGAGAGAGGGAGAGAAAAAAAAAAAAAGCGAAGAGAGAGAGAGAAAGAACAAAGTGGTAAAAAGAGAAGAGTGATTAGTTGTTCTTGATCCAATTTCTTCAACCATACAAAGCTTAGACCTTTGGCCAAAGAACTAGTTCATCTCAAGAATCATCGTAGATTAGGTAATCATGGTCAATCATGTACGATTCTAAGAGCATTGGTGCAAATGGTGAATTAGCAATAAGATTTTCTCGATTTCTTTCATTATTTCAATTCTTTCTGTTTCTCCCTCTATCTCCTTCATCTTCTTTTACTTTCTTTTGTTTTCTTGATACCGGTTATGATGTGAGATGATATAGATAGCATGAAACTTGGTTGAAGGGTTTTTGTAACCCTCCCAAGTACTATTCAATAGGATGTTGATGAATAATTGTAATTGAGGTCACCAAGGGTTTGTGTAACCCTCCCGATGTCATTGCAAGATCGATTGATCGGTTGGGCCTCAATTGAGTGTAATTGATAATGAAATCTGTGATAATTCAAATAATACACTCTGGCCGCGCATCCCTTCTCAGACAAAGAACATGAAATTCACCATTAATTCATGATTTTAACTACCAGATAAGTCAAGCAAAGTCAGTACAAAGGGGTGTGAGTATATACAAGCTTCATATCCAAGGCTCAGCAATCAAGATTGCAATTGATTCTTTAACTGGTACGAAACCGTATAAATCGCTTGAAGATACTCGTCATAATTGGAGTTAATTACTTAAAAGCAAAGTGATGAACATCTTGATTATGTCATGGCGATGGGGTATAACGCAAGAATTGCAGGAATTAACGATCAATTTGATCGATAAATCCATTTAATCCAACTCTAAGATCGAAGTGTGTCACCGTATCAAATCGATGCTTCTACCTCTTGATTCATCGTGTGAATTCCCAATCGAAGGTATAGTGAACTCTTCCCATATAGACGATGCTCAAACTGTCGGCCGATCACCGACGGAGTTCTTGATCACCGAAACGCCGTATCGCACGAATCTCGTAGCGTCGGAAGCGAAAGGTCAAGGATCTTCTCAAAGACGACTATCGAGGCGCTTGTTAATCTTTAAGGACCATTAGCGGTAGATTCATCGTGGGTTTAAAAGAAATAAAATGGAAGAAGATCTCGGGTCCGTAGAATCATTAAACACGCATCTTAATTAAATCAAGCTACCAGATATGTTTAAACATTTGAATAATAATTCGCACTAATGGGCCGTAGATCTATTAAACACCTATCTCAAACTAATCTGCGCCCAAATGGAGAAGAGAGTTAGAAAGATGCGCACCAATCTCGGCATAGATCCGACGGCCGCATTAAGCCCATTAATTAAATAATAACAGAATAGTGATAATATGGAGTAAATAAATAATTTGAAAATGTTCCTGAACTCCAAATTGACTCAAATTTGTTTCTAAAATTTTCTTATTTCTCATACTATTTTTCTATATGATAATATTCCAGTTTTAGAAATATAATCATGATAAAACAATTTAAAAGCAAAATATATCACATATATCGATATAGTTGACTTAGCTTTGACTTGTCATTTTAAATACTATAAAAAATTCCAAAAATACAAATAAAAATCATAAATAATAACTGGATATATTTTAGTGATTTTCCAAGTGATTTTTCATGAAATAATGATGATGATAGTAATATACTATAATAAAAAATGAGATTAGCTATATTCTTTGATAAAAAAAAATAATAATAATAATAATAGATATTATATTGATATTTTCTATAAAAAGAATAAAAAAATAATAATAATAAAAAATATAATAATAATAAAAAAATATATACAAAAATATACTACTATACATTTTCTATTATAATAAAAAAAGTAATAATATAGTCTTATGATATGAATTGTATTTCTTTTGTTATTTCTATGCAAATATACAATAAAGATACTTTTGATGAATAAAATGCAAATAAAATAATAGTTATAATAAAAGTATAATAAATTTCATCTCTTATGACCATTTTCAACTAATAATAAAAAATCTTATACCTTTTTATAGATAATAAATAGAAATAATAAAAATAGATATAATGAATAGTATAATAAATAGAATAGAATATTAGTAATGATTTCTTTTAGCTATTATAGATATTAAAAATAAAAAAAATAATAAATATAATAAAAATAATAATAGTAGAATAGTATAGTTAACCACCTTTTAATTTTGTAAATGATTCTTACATAATGAATAGTATTTCAATATAATAGAATATAATAATAAAATCCTATTACTTTAGCTATTATGAACATTTTAAAAAAAATACAAATAAAAATCATAGCCATTTTATTTTCTATTATTTTAGTAAGTGGTTTTCTATAGAATAAATAGAGTTTAGAAATAATAAAAATAAAATTCTACTATTTTAGCTATTATAAAAATCCCAAAGATATAAATAAAGTTCTAAGTTAATAGCTACCCCTTTTCTTATTATTTTTGTAAATAATTTTCTACATAGATAAATAGAATAAATAAAATAATAATAATAATAATAATAATAATAATAATAATAAATAAATGTATCTTTATAATAGAAATAATAATAAGAGATATTATATGGGCTTTGTGTATTTTGAGATGAATAAAAAAATGCTCACACAAGGAGTGTAGAGTCACATGAGAATATTTGCACAACATTTAGAAAGATACGTCGAGACAAGAACATCTCGACACTTGATGAAGAATAATAAGATACGTTGAGACAAGAACATCTTGACGTGGGATGATTAAGGCTTCGATAGCAATATGAAGAAGATGCGTTGAGACAAGAACATCTTGACGTGAGAAGATTAAGGCTTCGATAGCAACCTGAGAAGATACATCGAGACAGGAACATCTTGATGTTTGATGAAGAATAACCAGAGCTACGATACTAACATGAAGATATACGTTGACTCTGAAGAAGAAGAACATTAAGATGTCCTAGAGAGGTGACATCTTAATGACTCGCTGCCATGAGCAAGTAACTCATGATTGAATATGCTCACACAAGGGGTGTAGGGCTACATAGTAATTTTGCACAAGTAATGCAACCCATAGAATGATTAGTCGAGACAAGAACATCTTGACGTTCGCCGAAGAATGACTGAGCCACGACATCGCATGGAGAGAATATGTCGACTTTGAAGAAGAAGAACATTAAGATGTCCGAGCGGAGCAACATCTTAATGACTCGGTGTCATGAACAAGTAATTCATGACCATTTGAGCTGGCAAGACTGAACTCGTCCGTCGATGAGTTTGTCTCCTGGCTCGTTTCCCGAGAATGTGAGATTGAATCGGTCTGTTGGTAGATTCATCTACAAAACAGTGAATGCGAACCGTTCTGTAGGTAGGTTCCTTCACTAACACATGCTTCAATGTTGAACTGGCCCAGCGCTTCATGTTTGACATTGTGTGCAATTGTGTTTCCTAGGTTTATGAATCGGCTTAGTGCTACGAATTCATGATCTAGAAGATCGGTGAGAAGAAATACGTGAGCCATAGCCACCCTTCTCCCGATTCACCAACCTCAAGATCAACCGCTCGGTTTCGAGTTGTATTTTGTGTGATTGGTTGTTGACTAGTTAAGATTGAACCGGTCTGTTTGTAGGTTTATCTTCTAGATCAACGGAGGTCGAGTCGTGGCCTCGTATGTAGACTCACCTCAAGCCCCCTATGAAGAGATTAACTGGTCCGTGCGTGGTAAGGTTACATCTCGAGGAGGCATGGACTGAACCGGTCTGTTTGTAGGTTCGTCCCCATAAGATAAAACCGATCTGTTTGTAGGTTTTGTCCCCCCTGATTGAACCGATCTGTTTGTAGGTTCATCTTCCGTAGATCCCCTTTTTATAAACTTAGACGACCACTTGCCCATCTCTTAACTATACTATTTGCTTCTCTCTTTCAAAGATCCAGAGGTGCCTCGAGGTTCGTAGCCCGGGGTAATTAACGGTGGGGGGCTTGCGCCCACCTAATCTACAAGAACTCACAATCACTAAAAAACCCCCGAATGTGCATCCAAATATCTCTAAACGGCGAGAATCGGCCGACACCCAAGCAGATGCACGCTCGGGAGGGATCTCCGTGTCCTTCTTCCGCAACCCATCGCCCGGCGGTGCGGAGCGCGCGAAAAGGGTCGCACAGATCTCGCACGCCGGTGGGACCTAGATTCTCCTCTTATCTCTCGAAAGAGAGTCAAATAGAATAGTTAAGAGATACAAGTGGTCTTCTATGCGCTAAAAATGACTAATGATTTTCAAGTATTTTTGTTTTGCAGAAATGGCATACTTCGGAAACTTCAACCTTGCTCCCTACACGCCATGCACGCACAGAGCCCGGAGGGCAACTGTTCATGTTCTTTGGGACCATCCCACAAGAACCGACCGTCTACGGCCCACTCCGGTGGCGCCTTCCTCCGCGACCGTCCGGATCTCCATCCCGGACGAGGAGGAAGAATCGATCACCCCGACTCCCAAGGGGATCTCCAATAACGTAATGGCCTCTCCCTACTACCTCCCCAAAGAGGAGAAGGCCCGTCCAAGAGGACGACCCAAAGCGCGCCCCAAATTGCCCGCAACTCTCAAGCATCCGAAGAGGGCCCCGGATGCATACCAAAACCAGTGGTGGCTAGGCCGCCCATCCCGGCCTCCAACAAATTCACGACCCTCCGCATAGTGGCCAAGAACTCGGCCACGAGCCACTCCGCTGGCATGGGAGGTGCCTAAGCCCACACCTCGCCCAACTCAAAGGCCTCGGCGCCGCCGGGATAAGTCTCAAACCCCCGCAGAAGCCATCTACAAGGCTCACGGGGGCCCTCAGCGAGAGGAAGAGCGTCAAGAACGCTAGGTCGAGACGATACGTCTCCCGCCCCGATCACTCTCAAGGCATGGCTCGGCCCACAAGCCATTGCCTCCACTCCGAACACAAGAAGGTCTATACCAAAGGCAACACCTAGCACCCAGCAGGTGTGGGTCCCAAAGGGTTCCCAGCCAACAAGGTCCCAATCTCAAGCCCGGCCCGGCAAGAAGGCCAAGGCGATCTAACGCTCGGCCCCGAGAGCGTGTTCGGCCGTCTAGGTCGAAGAGTGTATTCACCGATTAGGCTCGAGAATACCACTCAATAGTTTGAAAATAACTCGCCCCGACCAAACAAAGAAGAAGAGAAGAACCGCTCGCTATGAAGAGCACTTCTCGATCAACACCATCGCATAAGCTACGATGCGATCCGGACAACGATCTTTGAGGTGAATATGACCCAGGATGACCGGTCCCCGCCTAATCAAGCTCACGTCACCAATACCAACAAAAATAATGGTAGAAAAGGGAGACCACCCAAGAGAGTCAACCCCGAAGGCAATAGCAGGGAAGGGGAAGACCACAACGAAAACCCTGACTTCTTCGATAATGAAGATGACGTTGAAACACGTCCTGAAGTGCCAATCGATGAAATAGAAATATTAAAAGGCCACATCGAGGCACGGGACGAAGAGCTGATTAGGCAACGGGAGTTAATCGCTACCATGCTGAAGCAGAATGAAGAATTGATTAAGGCGGTCAAATCGTTGCAAGAATCACAAGACGCCAATTTCAAAGCTGGTAGCTCCCGTCAAGAAGGGGTCCACAAGTACCAAGAGCAATCATAAAGAAAAACAACCCGTCAATTCTAAACCTCATCCACATAGAACCATAGAAGTGGAGGGTGAACCAACGGGAATATCCCTAAAGAGATTCAAGCCATGATTGCCCAAAGAAATGCAAATAGGCTGGAGGTGGATACGCTATCCCTCCCGTCAAAAAATCGTGGACATCCATACCCCGCCATATACGACTTGGAAGAATATCCTAAAGGGTATGTGATCCCCGCTTCAGGACCTTCTCCGGAGAGGCAATAAAGACACGAACCCCGAACAACACCTGGCCCATTTGTAGCCTCGTGCGGCAACACGGGTGGCAATGATGCATCTGCTTGTTGTTAAGACAATTCCCTCGAGCTTGGTAGGAACCGCTTTCCAATGGTACTATTCATTAGAAAACAACGAGATCGGGACTTGGGACGAGATGGCGGACTCGTTCGGGGCACGTTTTGTCATGGTATCGACAAAATAAACATAGCCGATCCGCAAGCACTAAACCCAAGAAAGGGGAGTCAATGACGATTTTATCAATAGATGGCGAAACCTCGGCATTAAATGCGACCGCACATTAACGAAGATGAGGCCGTCAACCTAATCATGAAGAACATTGACGGGTGGATGGGCATGCTTCGGGTGTGACAAAGGTCAACACATTCAAAGACTTGCTCGGATCGGTATCCAATATGGAAAGGATGTCACCGCATACCATGCCGAGCTTTATGAATAATAGGCCACAACGAGGAGCCGAGCCGAGACTAAAGTGGCATTCACCTCGTTGAAAGATAAGATGGTTGCCAATGCGGACACCCAAGGCGCGGCAGTAGCACAAATGGCAACAATTACAATAAGGGACCCGGAGCCCAATCCGGGAGGGAGTTCACGGAGTTTTGAATCTCTTAAACAAAAGAAATCTAAACCGTACTCCTTCGAAAAGATAAAGTTGCCCAAATCTTCGAGAGGGCACCGAAGAACGGCTTAACCACGCCGCCGCCAATAACGCCCTAAGATGCCGATAAATCAGACGAACCCAACTTTTGCCCATACCACAGAATAGTAGGGCATTCAATTGAAGATTGCTGGGTCTTCAAAGATTAGGGTCGAAAAGGCATACAAAAATGGTGAAATTACTTTACCTAAAGGGTTCTTGCAAAGCCCATCAGCCCATGAGCAGGCCAACATGATCTCTCACGAAGAAGAGAAAGTCCCGGGCCAATTAGGTGAAAATCAAGAAGAACAATGGACTACACACTTATCGAAAAAGTCGATTAAAATGCTTAGAGCTCTTAAGAAAGAACCCGGCATGAGATGGAAAGACGACATTACGCCAGTAGTCCCACCAAAACCCAGGGTATATTATAAGGTGGACCAGAGCCAAGACCAGGTTCTTAAGAAGAGAAAGAAGTATAGAAATAACAAGTCCAGAAAGAATAAAATTGAAGAGTACGAGCAGGGCAGTCCCGAGGCGATCACCCTTCAACACTTCATCTCCAAAGAAGACTGGGAGAAGCTAACCCTAAGTCAAAAGAAAGAAAATATAGATGAAGAAATAAATAAAGAAGAAAGCGAAGAAATCTGGGGTGCTTCGTGCAATATGGTATACTCTTCTCATGACGAAGATATGCCAACTTTAGAGGAGATGTTCTTCCCGAATGATGAAGGAGAAGCAAGCACCTCTCGGGACCAAAAATGAAGAATGTAAAGCCGTACTCGTCCGGACTTATATACCCGAGAGACAGGCTCCCAAGGATTCCGATAAAGGAAAGGACAAGGTCCGAATAAAGGTAAAGAGGTCGAGAATCCAAGCAAGAACCGTAAAGGACCGGTCGACGGCGAAGAATATAATGTGTTGGCACATCTCGCGTAAGATTCCGCGCTATTAAGCATATTTGACGCGTTGATGATGTCACAAGACCTAAGAGAGGTGCTAATCCAGGCCTTGCAAGATCCCGAGAAGTACAAGTCATACTTCGTAGAGCAAAATATGCGAGGAAGCCCTATTCACCGCCAAGCGGGCCGCCCGCATAAATTTTACGACGATGACCTCTTAATAGGCACCGTCGACCATAACCGCCCGCTATACATCACCGGAAACTGCGGAGGGCAAAAGGTTGGTCGCATCCTGGTTGACGCAGGGTCTTCAATCAATATCATGCCGCTTAAAACTCAAGACCATCACCTTAGACGTAAAGAACCTATCGACGAAAAGGTGATCATTCATGGCTTCAATCAAAACTCCCAAAAGGCCCTGGGAGCTATAACTCGAACCCGCAATGCGGAAGCCTAAGAGCGCCTACTAAATTCTATGTCATTGACGCCGAAACTTCTTATCGAGCGTTGTTTGGTCGCCCGTGGCTTCATAGTAATCGGTCATACCTCTACTCGCACCGGTGCTCGAAATATATCGAGAATGGTAAGCAAAAGAGAATTGACGGAGATGTCAAACCATTCGGGGTGCATGAGATTAAATTCAACGACGCCCAATATTTTCTGCCTAAATCCGCCGTGGCACCAAGCCGGCCAATGACAAAAGCAGGTCAGAAACCCTTCAACAAAGGCCCTAAATTTGATACCTCGTCTGGAGAAGAAGAAGAGGTCAAATTTAATATCAAACCCCGAGGTGCTCGAGCCCAAAGACCCGGGAGAAAGTCAGGTGAAGAAGCAACCTTCCGCCTTAAACAGGTGGCTGCGTATAAAGCCCAAATAAAACCGAGCGAAATCAATGCAAGTGATTCTGAAGAGGAGGTTATTTTCAATTTTAAGCCTGCCAACACCCCTCAAATTCGGAGATCATAGAGGCAACTTCGGGAGAAGATTCCGAAGATTCCAACGACTCGGCGACACCACCTCGGGGAAGAATCGGCCATGATCGTCAACCCCGGGAAGAGGAGTCGACGAAGAGATCATTTATCACATCCTCAAGAAGCCATATAAAGGGCCCGAAACAGAGATAATGAAAGTGAGGAGTCATTTATGATCAACACGGGACCCGTAGCGGAAGGGATAACCTGTTAGGCCGAGGCCTATAAATGAAGAACGCTCATGGCGGGAAAATTTCGAAGGTCGCGTCGGAATGCGATCGATGAAATAAGGCACCAAGTTGAAAATAATAGAAGGAGGTGTCCGAACAATGGGAAGTAATGCAGATATCAAAGTGCAACATAATGAAATCATGATAATGATTGAAAACCCGCAAACCGCGATCTATAACTCCGAGCTACTCAAAGAAGTGACGAGCGAACCCCGTTCCGGACCCCGAAAGGCAAGCACCCGATGGCGGTAAGCGGGTAATTGTAATAGTAGATGAATCAAAGGGGAAGAAACAAAAGCTAAGCAACCGACCGTCATGCAAACTCTCAAGGTCAAGAAGAGTAAACCATACTCTTTTACGAGAAATAAAACAAATCGGATATTTGAACAGAGGCCCTAAAGAACGGATTAACACTTCCGTCCGTAAAAGACCCGCCGACATAGAAAGAGCGCGAAGCGAGGCGAATTCTGCCCTTATCATCGCATACTAGGCCATACAATTGAAGAATGCTTTGGGTATTCAAAGACCTAATAGAAGAAGGGCATAGAAATGGGACGATCCAACTCCCGAAGAGCTTTCAACAAGACCCGCCTCGCATAACTCGAATAACAAGGGCAAAGGGGTGGCTTATACGATCTCGCACACTCCCGTACTTAGTAAACCTAAGATTGCGAGACGTAAGCCTATCAAAGAGATCTACCGCTCCAACTCAGTCATGAATATTGAGATAGAAGAAGAGATGGCAGCGCTAGAAATTACTTGTGGTCCCCGAAAGGCATTTTAAAGACCTTATACCGAGGGAGGTGAACCACATCCAAACCCTGAAGACCTTTGTTGTGCCGGCAAAGGTAGAGCGCCTCAAAGGGAAAACTATCATCCATAAGGCTATAATTTTCTATCAGAGTGATTCGACCCAGTCTCTGAAGAATCCTGATCACGACACTTGGAAGAAGTGGGTGATAGAACAAGAGTCAGAGAATGCAACGAGCGATGACGCTGCATCTCATCCCTTTGGAAAGGAGCTATATAAATTGGCAAAAAGGGCGAAATGTTTGAGAGACATATCCAAGGCCGAGGCCAAGCGCTTTGATGAACTCTGGAATGGCGGCCAGAATAAAGTCCTGGGCCTGGATGGTAAAATAAAATACACCCGGGGATTAGGGTATAACTGCGATGACGCAGCATGTTTTGAGGGGTCTCTCAACGAGTACCGTATGAAAGAAAGCTGTTGCATGACTTCTGTTGAAATGCCGGACAATGAAACGAGAGGACAATGCCCCTTGTCTGAAAAATGCTTTAAAGCGGTGGAAAAGGAACCTAACACGGTCGATGAGTTAGCTGAAATTAATGCGGGGACGAAGAAGACCCACGACCAACTTTCATAAGCGCGTCTTTGCCAAAAGGGTGGGCGACAAAGTTGAAGACATTCCTTAAAAGCTACATGGATCGCTTCGCTTGGAGTTATAAAGAAATGCCTGGATTAGATCCCAACGTGGCGGTCCATTACTTAAAAATTGATCCAACCTTCAAGCCGATTAAACAAGCGCCGAGGCGAATGAGAATAGAACTCGAAGAGAAGGTCGTGGAGGAGACAAAGAAACTCATCGACGCGAGGCTTCATACGGGAAGAAGAGACACCGAATGGGTGGCTAGCATTGTCCGGTTAAAAAGAAAAATGGGCGAATCCGCATTTGCGTGGACTTTCGGGACCTAAACAAGGCGTGCCCTAAAGATGATTTTCCGCTCCCAAGATGGCGAAATCATAATTGACCATACCTCCTCCTATGAAGTCTTCTCCTTCATGGACGGTTATGCGGGGGCTATAATCAAATTAAGATGGCGCTGAAGATGAGAGGCACACGGCATTCCGCACGCCGATTGGCATATATTGTTATAAAGTCATGCCGTTTGGGCTGAAAAATGCAAGTGCCACCTACCAACGGGCGATGACGAAAATATTCGACGATTTAATCCACAAGATAGTTGAATGCTATGTGGATGATCCGGTCATCAAAGCCATGTCATATGAAGAACACCTCCAATATCTTGAGGTCGTTTTCAACCGCACCCGAGAGAACATGCGCTCAAATTAAACCCGTTGAAATGCGCATTCATGGTATCATCCGAGTAAATTTACGGGGTTTGTGGTACGTCACGGGGAATTGAAATAGACCGGGCAAAATCAAAGCAATAACTGAACTATCCCCGAAAGAATTTAAAACAATTGCGATCTTTGCAAGGGCAATTGGCGTACATTAGGCGGTTTATAGCCAACTATCGGGTAAAATCCAACCCTTCACCCGTGACTAAGAAGAATATCCCGTTTAAATGGGATGGCGAGTGCCGGCGAGCCTTTGAAGAAATCAAGGCATATCTGCTCAACCCTCCAGTATTGGCGGCGCCCATATCCGGGAAGGAACTCATTCTATATACAACCGCCCTGGATGGATCCTTGGGAGCCCTATTGGCACAAGAAAACCAGGATGGTAATCAAAATGCGCTATATTACTTAAGTCGCATGATGGTAGGGGCAGAACATGGGTATTCACCGATCGAGAAGCATTGTTTAGCCCTAATCTTCGCGGTGAAGAAATTGAGGCACTACATGCTAGCCCATAAAATCATTTTAATATCCAAGGTGGACCCTCTTAAATACCGATGACTCGGCCAATCTGCGACGGGGAGGTCGCTGGCCAAGTGGGCTATCATTCTTACCGAGTTCGACATCACCTATACACCGCAAAAGGCGATAAAGGGCCAGGCGCTAGCAGATTTCCTGGCTGCACACCCGATCCAAGATGACTCCCCATTAAAATGTGACTTTCCCGATGAGGAAACTCTACATGTTGAAGAAGGAAGTCCCATATGGGAGATGTACTTTGATGGCGCCTCGTCGATCAAACCGATCGCGGCCCGGAGTCCCAATGTGCGGCGGCGCGGGACTAGTCTTCGTAACCCGGAAGGCGGGATAATACGACATTCTCGCTTTAACCGAACCATGCACAAATAATGAAGCGAGTATGAGGCACTTATCGCCGGACTGTAGCTATCACCGGAGCTGAAATCAAGGCATGCGTATCTTTGGGGATTCACAAATTGATAATAAATCAAATAATTGGCGAATATAAAGTTTTAAAGCGGAACTAATACAATATCACCGAAAGGCCATGGAATTAATGAAGAAAATCCCGTACGTGTCCATCGAGAAGGTCACGAGGGGCGTGAATGGTGAAGCGGATGCGTTGCGAAACTCGCCAAAGAGTTTGGGTGAACCAACGAGCGGAAATCCACATCATCGTCCGCAATAGAAGACCATTATCATTGTGTCGGACGACGGACAATGTGAATAATGAAAATCTTGGGCTAGAAAAGATGGAATGCCAAGAAACAATGATAATCGAAGAAGACGATGATTGGAGACAACCGTTCATCGAATATTTCCGCATGGCACCCTCCCCAAGGATAAAAGGATAGCCGATCAACTAAGAAAACGGGTACTACGGTATGCATATGTGGCAATACGCTATACCGTAGGTCTTATGATCGCTTATGGCTAAGATGTGTATCAAGGCCTGAAGCGAAACAAAGTTGTGAAAGAAGTTCATTCTCGGGCTATGCGAGCACATCGATCTGGGCCAAAAATGAAGTTTAAGATCAAGCGAATGGGGTATTATTGGCCCACGATGGTGGGCGATTGTGAAGAGCACGCAAGGAAGTGCGCATGTGCCGGACACGGCCCTTTTATACATCAAGCGCCAAACCCGTTGCACCCCACGGTAGCATCCTCGGCCATTTAATATGTGGGGCACAGATATAGTAGGCCCATGACCCTCCAACGTCGAGAGGTCACCGGTTCATCCCGGGCGCGACAGACAGATTACTTTACAAAATGGGCGGCCGTCCCACTTAAAGAAGTTAAAGCATCCGATGTGGTTAAGTTCTTCAAGACGCACATCCTCTACCGATTCGGCACCCCACGGCGGATAATATCCGATAATGGAACGGCCTTTCAAGAACTCCAAAGTTTATGCCACAGCGGAGCAGCGATTTAACATTGATTGGAGATTCTCGTCCATTTATAACCCAAGAGCCAACGGCCTGCCGAAGCCTTTTAATAAAACCCTAATAAATATCATGAAGAAGACCGTGGACTGCAACCAACGAGATCCGGGACAATCGTCTACGGGAGGCATTATGGGCTTATCGGACCACATACCGAACGCCTACGCAAGCTACTCCGTATTCTCGGCTTTTGGGGTTGAAGCCGTTCTCCTCTTGAGGTGGAACTACCGTCATTGCGGGTGGCTATGCAAAATGATATGACCATGGACGAATGCCAACAACTTAGACTGGACGAGTTGGATGCCATGGACGAAAAGAGACGATAGCCCAAGACAGAACCTTGAAATATATCGTGCAAAAATGGCAAGGGCATATGACAAAATGGCGCGAGTTAGGGCATTTCAACAAGGGGAGCTTGTTCTTGTCCTCAAGAGGCCGATCATTGGCGGACATCGGCCCAAAATTCTCTCCGAATCGGGAAGGGCCATACGTAATTGAGAAGGTATACGGGGGCGGCGCATACCAACTCATAGACCATGAAGGTGAAAGGCCCATGCCACCGATTAATGGGCGATATCTGAAGAAGTACTACACCTAGCCCAGAGAGGGGCCAACCGAGTAGTATCTATTGTAAATAAATAAGGAGGGAATAAGTGTTCGCTTACACACACGTGCACGAAACACAAACCCATGTCTAACCTCCACTTTTGCATAAAAATCCCAAAAACCCTACTTGTGCATCTGTAAATAGAATGCATCCAAAAATCCAAAACCACACAAATACATTTAGCCCTATAACAAAATAAAAAATAGAATAAGGGAATACAACGCCAAAACCACGCGAGAATGTAAGGCGAGAGCTTTGGTGTTTGGGCTCACAATACAAATACCACTGGGTTTGTCCATTTGATACAGAATAAACACAAAAATGGGCAGGGTTTGCAGTTTGTCCCTCAAACTATCTGTTGCCCAATGACGAAAGTTGCTCATATTGGTCGCCCGCGGCGCAAGTCAAGGGATAGGTCGAGCAAATTGGTGGCTAGCGAATAGTCGCTTCTGAGGGCATGTAAATAAATAACTCTCGTATTATTAGTAGCATGTATCACTAATAACAAAAATTTGCCCTCTTCTGATAAAATAAAAGGATATATATGTAAAACAATAAAAACCTACTTTCCTGCTCATAAAAATAAAAAATAAAAATAAATAAAAATAATAAAACATTTTCAATAAGGGGTTGCCACCTTTGTCCCCGACACCACGAGTGTTATACAAAGCCAGGTTGGGTGCATTCATCCGTAAAAGCACCACACGCCCGAAGAAATGGTGTGTCATAATCCCACGACATATCATGGAGGGGTCAGACCAAGGGTTTACGCTTGTACCCGACATTTCATGTTAAACAAAGCGGCTCGCTTAAAGAAGTGACTCAGGTCATGGAGAGCGAACCTACCCAATGAAAGCCTGTCTCGCAGGGATGCGTGATGGATGTTTGAGGGTAGCTAAAATATAAAAAACCAGGTTGGGTACATTCATCCGCAAAAGTACCACACGCCCAAGGAGGTGATCTGTTTCTAATCCCAAAATAGATCATGGAGGGGTCAGACTAAGGGTTTATGCTTTCGCCCGACATTTAGTGTCAGATAAAGTAATTCGCTTAAGGAAGTGACTCAGGTCATGGAGAGCGGATCTACCCGATGAAAGCCTGTCTCGCAGGGATGCGTGATGGATGTTTGAGGGTAGTACCCCCACAAAACAAATTGAGTGGAGATGAGTGAATGTGAGTTTCCACTTCCGCACGCAACTACGGTGCACAAATGAGGGAGAGTGGGTGAGCTTCCACAAAATAAATGTCAATTAAATATACAAGGAGCATCCACAAAATGGTGTTATCAATTGCATCCATAATCCAATTGATACTTGGTAAGTTTATCCATCGAAATAAAGGGATAAACGGGTTTATTCTCACTACCGCCTGTAGGTCAATACGGACACAGTTCGGTATCCGTAAAATACCACGGTTACTTGAGTTTTGTATTGCCATAAATAAAGAGAGATGATGTATAGAATGAATGTAATAGGATGTTGTAAGATTTTCCTTTTATTATGTTTAGACGCTGCGAAAGAATGAAGCAGTTGTAATAGGGCGCTTTTGCAAATAAGATTAGAGGTGCACAGCATGAATGGATGAAATATTTCCTCGCGCTGCAGAGGAAGCGATGAAGGGATAATAATAATAAAGGCAAGCATCATCCACAACAAGAGATCAAAATGATAAATGTCAATACATCCTATATCAAGTATGGCAAAAAGAAAAGGAGAAAAGAAGAAATAGAAAGTGCGATCTATGGGCCCAAAAAGCGGGACTCCAACTCTAATAGCACAAGTACTAATAGTCTCTAAATGAGTATGGAGGAGTGCCTATCCCCCTCCGAAGTCGCCTCGAAGTCCAAGAACCGAGCGAAGGCACTATCCCGACGCTTGTGTGAATCACAGGCTCGGGAGACGTCCCGCTAGATGTCGGGAGAAGCCCTCCACCGATGATCCGCGGTCCTCTAGCTCCCGCACGAGCGATCGAGCGGCCCACCACTAACTCCCATGGAGCGGAGAGTGGCACAAGAAGAGAGCCGCCGAAGGTAGTGGAGTCGAGCGGCCTCCAAATGCTGCGTAGCTCATGAATCTCCAACTCGTGCGATAAACGAGAGAGCTCGCATCCCGGTAAGCCCCGAGCGCTCCTCACACCTCCTAGAAATGAAAGTGCTCTCGAGACGAGGTGCACGAGTAGAGCCGGCGCGATGGTATCCCGCATCGCCCATACCGGTCAAAGAGAAACCACCGGGCGAGAGAGTCCAAGATCTCGAAATCTAGCGGATAGCCTCCGAAGAAGGTATCCCGGAGTGCGCATCCGCCAACGCGGCCAAGGCGAGCCGCACATCCCTCGATGAAACATCTCGCAAGTAAAATAAATGGGTTAGACGAATTGTTATAACCAAAGAAGAAATAGAAGGAAGAAAAGATTTAACCTATCGCCTCGTCGCCTGAGACAGGCGGGACTGAGTCAGGAATAGGGATGTCGGTCGCCTCAGGAGGACCTGCAGGTGCACCAGACCCGGCTGCAACAAAATAAAATGGAAAGCATAAATACATGAAAAATAAAATACGGGCAAAAGACAAAAGGAAATATAAGATACCGGGAGAAGCATGAGGCTCGGCGAGACCCTCGCTAGCCGGAAACCCCGTCTCTGGGCTGTGAAATAGCTGCTCCACCAGCCAGCTCTCATCCAACTCTGAGTCGTAGTCGATCGCAACCCGCTCGGTCGAGACTCGCCACCCGTGGCCATGAGAGAGCTGCCGTCGGGAGATGAAGAAGCATGAGATGGCCCTCCTCGATCAATAATGGCTCGTCGCTCGCGGCTCGACACCGATGGACTCCCCGCTCTAAAGAAGCCTCCTCTGGTCGTGCAAGAGTGAACACTGGTCCCAGAACCACATCAAATGAGTCACCGTCTCCAGTGGGTACCAGCAAGATCGACGGAGAAGCGGGGCCGTCATGAAAGAAAGACTCCGAGCGATGTGGAGATGCCATGTCATCGGCCTCGTGGTCTCAAAATCTACATGTAAGAATGAAAATACCGGTGCATGTCGGCAACTAGGTATTAAATGAAACACACGAACCTGCAACGGCAAGGTCGGTGCAAAACCCTGAAATAGCAATGCTCGCAGGCGCCGATAAATCTGCTATGATATCGTCTCGGGTAGCCTCCACAGGAGATGTCCCATGAGCTGAAAAATAAACCCTAATCGAGAGATGTAAATGAAGTGCGCCCGAATAAGGATAGGCGAGTCGAAAGAAAATCACCCGGAGTGGGAGAAGGAAAAGAAGATGGAGAAGACGGGCCGAGAGGCGCCGTCTCGATCTCTCCCCATGGTACCGGAGCCGGTGGCTCGACGTGTGGGCGAGAATGAACGCCAACTACTCGTGGACGAGGGACCGAGAACCGGGCTCCGCGTGATCATACTCATAAGCCGGCTCGAATCGAAAGAAGAATTGGTCGAAATGAGATGAGGCTTATCGAAAAGAAATAACCTAAAGGGATGATGAAGCATACCATGAGAATGGTCCTAACGGGAGCATGAGAAAACCACTGCTAAACCCGAAAGTCGACAGGCTCTACGGCAATGGCGGGAAAGAGTCTGCGATCACGCGAAACGGTGCCATCTAATAAAGGCCGCCATCTCGCGGACATGTACTCGGACGACCACCGGAGGAGTATACGACGTAGGAGCGAATGGTCTCGTAATACCACCGCCGATAACGCCTCGTGAAGGTGGAAGTCCTAGAGGTGGATACCATCCGATAGCGAGTGCTGTGCCTAGTCGGAAGAGGTGAGTGTAGCACCATCCGATACCCTCCAAATCGGCCGTCGATGATATAGGGCGGAGAAAAGGCGCCGGAATATCTGATCCAAGCCAAGGCGATGTGCGCATCGATGTGGCGAATAGGGCTCGATAAACATATAATCGCCCAATCTAAGAGGAAGAAAGCCCGACGAATGCGATCGGGTACTCCGGATCGATAGGCACGGCTCGAATGCTAGAAGAGTCGGAAGAGGGGACCTGCGCATCGACCACCATCTCACCGTCGAGAACCCTAGGCCCACGGCCACCGATCCGTCTCGAGAGAAGCGCGGATGGTCTCAACTCTGAAGAATCTATACCGGCGACCTCACGGAGTCAATGAAGGCGGTTGCGCACCCACCTAAGTCACTCGATATGGGTAGACGATCTCGTAGCGTGACCGCCATGCCGGGATCATATGAACCGGACCAATGTAAATGGAGCCATCCGCTAATCGGATGCCACGGGATCGGCTCTCGGCACGCGCGTGAAGGACTACGAGATGAAGTCGGGCCGCGGAGGCACTATAAATGTTGGCGATACGGGGCACGGCCAAAGAAATCCTGTCGCCACGCGCGATCAGGCTCGCCATAATGAACACCGAAGGCCGAATGGTGTATGCGGGGGAGCTAGGTAATAAGAAATAGCAAATCCACCAAGAGATGAAGGCGGTCAGATAAGTCTCCCGATCCACGTCATGTGAACACAGGGTATCCTGAGATGGGATAGGGCCGTCGTAGTGAATCTCGAGCCGACCTGTACCAAATGGATCTCTGCAGTGGAAGCCGGACCGTAGGGCGAGTGTGGACCGATCGGTGAAATAGGCAATCCAATGTACGAACGGAACTCCGGATGCCCCTCCGTAGATGATGGTAAATCTCATAAATCCTATGCAAAGAAGGCGGGAATCGAGTGAAGTCCCCCGAGTCGGCGGGCGAGACCATGAACTCGTCATAGAAATGACCGAAAATCGGCGGCCGGTCAACTTGTATCTCAGGAGGGTCGGAGTCGGCTCCGATCGTCGATGAATAGAGTGTTGGTGGAATAGTTCCACCGCTCACAAAAGGCCGTAGCCGGGGGTGTGTCGATATGATAATGAAACATCGACAAGAAAACCGAGTCATATATCCCGGCCGCCCGAGCGAGTCCCTCCCGCACGAGCACATACGGGTCCACTCTAGGCGATATCCATGGCACTCCAAGGGAGTGATGAAAGGGGCGATGGTCCATCTCGTGAGCCTCCCCAGTCGATAATCTCCTTGCCCGGAGATGTGTCAAAGGAGGCTGTAGAAACAATGCCTGGGGGCCGAAGGGGCATGATGTCATGAGGTCGATCATCCCCGAAGAATAAACCGCCGCCTCGCGGGTAGACGGGGGTCGCTCGGATGGGTGAGATGAGAGGAGTCCAATCGCTAGGATCCTCGTAGAAAGAATGATAATGACTCGAGGGCGACGCGGAATGGCGTCATGAGATAAAACTACAATACCCGAAGAAGAGAAGACGTCGTGAGAAATGAAATGATGAATAATAAGGAATAATGCACCAAGACAAGCCTTTCGAGTGTTCAAGACTCGTCTTGGTGGGTGGCTCTTTGTTTACCCTTGAAAAGTTTCAAGAATGAATGGGTGAATAAATGAAATAAATTGATGATAAAATCATAAGAAAGGGGAAGAAGAGAAAGAGCAGTAGAAAGATGGCCCACTGATCAGAAGAGGTCGCTGCCTAACCCCGGAACAAATCCATTAGTCCCACGATGGAATGTTGGGCATGAAGTGAAGAGTATAAATACCCCGCTATTCTCTATCCACTCGGCATGAGTGACACCCAAGAAGATCGAGGGAGAGAGAGACCTCTTGGGTGTCACCATGTGATTATATCTTTTCGACAAGTGGGACCCACATGGCGGTCCCTTATGAGCTCTCCAACGATATGGACCTAGCCTATTTTGCTAAGAGAGCTAACCAACCGGAACGAGAGGTTAAGCATTAATCCCACAATGAAATAATATGGTGAAAGACGAGGATATAAATACCCCACCACCTCCTACTCATTCGAGGTGGTGACCTCTCGGGAGATTTAGGAGAGAAAAATCTCCACGATGGGTCGACCATTTGATTATGTTTTCTCGACAAGTGGGACCCACTTGGCGAGTCCCTTGTAGATGAATCTAACAACATAGCCTATCGATGAGTCACCATGTGACCATTTTCACCGACAGTGGACCCCACACCTCGGTGACTATTGAAGGAGTCGAAATTGAACCCTAGAAATCGCCTTTGGAACTAACCCTAGAAAGGAGGCTGACAAGATAATCCCTATGCTACATGAAATGATGTCAATGCCAAGCTAGCATTTTGATGCAACTAGTCATGAGAAATTTCAAATGTGATTTTGCTTTCAAGGTGACACAGGTGCCAAAGTCGGCGAGCAACCACCTAACCATGCTTTGATTTGTGTCAATTCGATAAGTAGTCGGTTCTTTGACCAAGTCACCCTCATGTTAAGGGATTGAAAGTCAATTTCATAAGACTGATCAGGTGCCAAAACTGGGAGCAACCACTTGATCAAGTCTAGATTTGTATTAATTGCTGATAAGTAGTCAGCATTTGATCAAATCAAGCCCTAGTGAATATCAATATAAGTCTAATTGGTATTTAATTAGGGTGGTTTCTGCAAAAGGGAGATAATTGGCAGAGACATTGAGCTATAGTTGAGATCAGGGATTAATTCATAAGGAATAATAGGGTTTTATGAATAAAAGAATTTTTAATCCAGAGAAGGAGGGGTAAAAATGGAATTAAAAATTACAGGGATGATCATCATGAATTTAGGGATTTTTGGTGAAATTTTCATGATTTTTGGATAAGTGGAGCTATCGAATAAATTCGAGAGAAATAAAGGCGATTAAATAGATTAATCGAGAAATTTGAGATTTGATCGAAGCGATTACGGGTGCAAGTTGGGGATAACGGCGACTACGGGTGCAAGCGGGTATAAGAAACACGGGAGGTATAAAATAATCGAAGAGAGAGGGTGTGCCACGTGGCGGCCTCTCATTGGGCCATGTCGTGAGTGGGCCCCACCTGGTATGAGTCGGCGACGACGGTGGGCCCCACCTTAGTGCCACGTGGCGGACAGCCAGTGGGCCACCTCACCACCCTAGTGCCACATGGCACCACACCAGAGGTCCACTTAACCCAACCTTATGCCACACGGCACGACCCCGAGAGGAGGCCACCTCGCTACCCAGGTGCCACGTGGCTCTGCACAGCGAGCCCACCTCATCTCTACACTTACCACATGGCGACCACAACGCACGCACACCTCACTCCCATATGCCACATGGCAATCATTAGCGAGAACACCTCGGCGAGATCATACTAAACCTATTGCCACATGGTGCATGTTATCGGTCCACCTAGGTAACACGGACCCCGAGAGGTGACACATGGCACTACACTACGAGCCACCTCGGCATACTATAACGAGATGATTAATAGATTGATTAAACAAGTGGACCTATCGGGATGTGCTAAGTCGGATCAATTAAACCTAAGCAAGGATTAACTAATCCATAACTAGACTAATGGGCGAGACTCGAGATGCTTACACATGGGGCCCATATGTCGGGTTTATGAGAGTATAGCACACACTAGCGAGACATACACCATGTCTATGCACATTCACGATCGAAATTTAAATCTAACGAAGAATGAAGTGGTACAGCCCATGCGTCTCCTCTCTCTCTCGACTTTGCGCTGCGCCGGGAGTGTTGGCTCACATGCGCGCGCGCGCCGAAGATGATCCTCCTCGTCCCATTCTCTTCTTCCTCTCTTCCTCTTCCTCCCTTGCCCGACGTGAAGGTGCCATCAATGGGAGACGAGTCTACACGATGCCTTACTCCGATCCTTCTTCACGAGGCTTCCAGACACTATTGAGATCTCATTCAAGCGATCAATTGAAGGAATTAGCAAGAGAAGAGATAGCATTGAATGACGAAGCGATTGATCGGCTTAAAAATGGAAATTACCTTTGCAAATGCTTGTGAGTTCAATTGATCATGCAAGCTCACTTCTTTTACATACACGACGCTAAGGCAAGAGCCGGGGTGAATGTTTGAAGCCTCTAGGTCGATGTTCCACCGATTCACAAACCGTAGTGGGCATGGGTGCTTGAACTCGGTGGAATAATGCTCGATTGACTAGGCGGGGATGCTAGATCGACTCGGGGGGTAAGGAAAGGTTGAACAAGTTTGTCAATTGGAAGGGCGAGATGAAAGAAAGGTGATGATTGAATGGATAGGCCGATTATGGGGCTTGAGAGAAGAAATGAACTTTCAAATCGATTAATTGAAATTACAAGGACTTGGAGGTTATATAGGGAATATCTTGGGAGTGATCAAGTGCTTAGAATGTTCTAGAAGACTACGGAAACATGGGAGACAGAGTGATAGGGGTGAGTGGCAAAGGAGTAAATAGAAAGAAGATTTAGCGACTCTAACAACCTAGAAGCGTCGAGGGTTGACTCGAGTCAATGGATTAGGCGAAAAGAAACACAATTTGATCCTAACCATTGAATAAGAAGCAATCAAGGGATGAGATTAATTGAGAAGCATAATCCGGCCACTAATGATGGAACCAATCACAATTAAGCAAAATGTCTATATAAACCTTCTGTTAACACTGAGAGAGGGGGAGAGAAAAAAAAAAAGCGAAGAGAGAGAGAGAAAGAACAGTGGTAAAAAGAGAAGAGTGATTAGTTGTTCTTGATCCAATTTCTTCAACCATACAAAGCTTAGACCTTTGGCCAGCAACTAGTTCATCTCAAGAATCATCAGAGATTAGGTAATCATGGTCAATCATGTACAGATTCTAAGAGCATTGGTGCAAATGGTGAATTAGCAATAAGATTTTCTGATTTCTTTCATTATTTCAATTCTTTCTGTTTCTCCTCTATCTCCTTCATCTTCTTTTACTTTCTTTTGTTTTCTTGATCTTGGTTATGATGTGAGATGATATAGGATAGCATGAAACTTGGTTGAAGGGTTTTTGTAACCCTCCCAAGTACTATTCAATAGGATGTTGATGAATAATTGTAATTGAGGTCAGTTGAAGGGTTTGTGTAACCCTCCTGATGTCATTGCAAGATTGATTGATCGGTTGGGCCTCGATTGAGTGTAATTGATAATGAAATCTGTGATAATTCGGTGAATACACTCGGTCGCGCATCCCTTCATACGATGAACATGAAATTCACCATTAATTCATGATTTTAACTACCGGATAAGTCAAGCAAAGTACATCTGTACAAAGGGGTGGTGAGTATATACGATTCATATCCAAGGCTCGAGCAATCAAGATTGCAATTGATTCTTTAACTGTACGAAACCGTATAAATTGCTTGAAGATACTCGTCATAATTGGAGTTAATTACTTAAAAGCAGTGGATGAACATCTTGATTATGTCATGGCGATGGGGTATAACGCAAGAATTGCAGGAATTAACGATCAATTTGATCGATAAATCCATTTAATCCAACTCGATCTTGAGTGGTGTCAACATCTATCTTAGAAATCGATGCACTCTACCTCTTGATTCATCGTGTGAATTCCCAATCAGAAGGTATAGGTGAACTCTTCCCATATAGACGATGCTCAAACTGTCGGCCGATCACCGGACGGAGTTCTTGATCACCGGAAACGCCGTATTGCACGAATCTCAGAGCGTCGGGAAGTGAAAGGTCGAAGGATCTTCTCGGCACGACTATTGAGGCGCTTGTTAATCTTTAAGGACCATTAGCGGGCGAGATTCATCGGGGTTTAAAAGAAATAAAATGGAAGAAGATCTGGGACGTAGAATCATTAAACATGCATCTTAATTAAATCAAGCGGCCCAGATATGTTTAAACATTTGAATAATAATTCTGCACTAATCTGGGCCGTAGATCTATTAAACACCTATCTCAAACTAATCTGGCGGCCCAAATGGAGAAGAGAGTTAGAAAGATGCGCACCAATCTCGGCATAGATCGACGGCCCATTAAGCCCATTAATTAAATAATAACGAGAATAGTGATAATATGGAGTAAATAAATAATTTGAAAATGTTCTGAACTCCAAATTGACTCAAATTTGTTTCTAAAATTTTCTTATTTCTCATACTATTTTTCTATATGATAATATTCCAGTTTTAGAAATATAATCATGATAAAACAATTTAAAAGCAAAATATATCACATATATTGATATAGTTGACTTAGCTTTGACTTGTCATTTTAAATACTATAAAAAATTCCAAAAATACAAATAAAAATCATAAATAATAACTGGATATATTTTAGTGATTTTCCAAGTGATTTTTCATGAAATAATGATGATGATAGTAATATACTATAATAAAAAATGAGATTAGCTATATTCTTTGATAAAAAAAAATAATAATAATAATAATAGATATTATATTGATATTTTCTATAAAAAGAATAAAAAAATAATAATAATAAAAAATATAATAATAATAAAAAAATATATACAAAAATATACTACTATACATTTTCTATTATAATAAAAAAAGTAATAATATAGTCTTATGATATGAATTGTATTTCTTTTGTTATTTCTATGCAAATATACAATAAAGATACTTTTGATGAATAAAATGCAAATAAAATAATAGTTATAATAAAAGTATAATAAATTTCATCTCTTATGACCATTTTCAACTAATAATAAAAATCTTATACCTTTTTATAGATAATAAATAGAAATAATAAAAATAGATATAATGAATAGTATAATAAATAGAATAGAATATCGGTAATGATTTCTTTTAGCTATTATAGATATTAAAAATAAAAAAAAAATAATAAATATAATAAAAATAATAATAGTAGAATAGTATAGTTAACCACCTTTTAATTTTGTAAATGATTCTTACATAATGAATAGTATTTCAATATAATAGAATATAATAATAAAATCCTATTACTTTAGCTATTATGAACATTTTAAAAAAAAAATACAAATAAAAATCATAGCCATTTTATTTTCTATTATTTTAGTAAGTGGTTTTCTATAGAATAAATAGAGTTTAGAAATAATAAAAATAAAATTCTACTATTTTAGCTATTATAAAAATCCCAAAAATATAAATAAAGTTCTAAGTTAATAGCTACCCCTTTTCTTATTATTTTTGTAAATAATTTTCTACATAGATAAATAGAATAAATAAAATAATAATAATAATAATAATAATAATAATAAATAAATGTATCTTTATAATAGAAATAATAATAAGAGATATTATATGGGCTTTGTGTATTTTGAGATGAATAAAAAAATGCTCACACAAGGAGTGTAGAGTCACATGAGAATATTTGCACAACATTTAGAAAGATACGTCGAGACAAGAACATCTCGACACTTGATGAAGAATAATAAGATACGTTGAGACAAGAACATCTTGACGTGGGATGATTAAGGCTTCGATAGCAATATGAAGAAGATGCGTTGAGACAAGAACATCTTGACGTGAGAAGATTAAGGCTTCGATAGCAACTTTGAGAAGATACATCGAGACAGAACATCTTGATGTTTGATGAAGAATAACCAGAGCTACGATACTAACATGAAGATATACGTTGACTCGAAGAAGAAGAACATTAAGATGTCCTAGAGAGGTGACATCTTAATGACTCGTTGCTACATGAGCAAGTAACTCATGATTGAATATGCTCACACAAGGGGGTGTAGGGCTACATAGTAATTTTGCACAAGTAATGCAACCCATAGAATGATTAGTCGAGACAAGAACATCTTGACGTTCGCCGAAGAATGACCGAGCCACGACATCGCATGGAGAAATATGTCGACTTTGAAGAAGAAGAACATTAAGATGTCCGAGCGAGCAACATCTTAATGACTCGGTGTCATGAACAAGTAATTCATGACCATTTGAGTAAAAGACCGAACTCGTCCGTCGATGAGTTTGTCTCCGGCTCATTTCCCGAGAATGTGAGATTGAATCGGTCTGTTGGTAGATTCATCTACAAAACGAGTGAATGCGAACCGTTCGTAGGTAGGTTCCTTCACTAACACATGCTTCAATGTTGAACTGCCCCGCTTCATGTTTGACATTGTGTGCAATTGTGTTTCCTAGGTTTATGAATCGGCTTAGTGCTACGAATTCATGATCTAGAAGATCAGTGAGAAGAAATACGTGAGCCATAGCCACCCTTCTCCTGATTCACCAACCTCAAGATCAACCGGCTCAGTGCTTCGAGTTGTATTTTGTGTGATTGGTTGTTGACTAGTTAAGATTGAACCGGTCTGTTTGTAGGTTTATCTTCTAGATCAACGGAGGTCGAGTCGGTCTGTATGTAGACTCACCTCAAGCCCCCTATGAAGAGATTAACCTGGTCTGTTGGTAAGGTTACATCTCGAGGAGGCATGGACCGAACCCGGTCTGTTTGTAGGTTCGTCCCCCATAAGATAAAACCGATCTGTTTGTAGGTTTTGTCCCCCCTAGATTGAACCGATCTGTTTGTAGGTTCATCTTCCGTAGATCCCCTTTTTATAAACTTAGACGACCACTTGCCCATCTCTTAACTATACTATTTGCTTCTCTCTTTCAAAGATCCAGAGGTGCCTCGAGGTTCGTAGCCCAGGGTAATTAACGGTGGGGGCTTGCGCCACCGGATCTACAAGAACTCACAATCACTAAAAAACCCCCGAATGTGCATCCAAATATCTCTAAACGGCAGAATCGGCCGACACCCTGCAGATGCACGCTCGGGAGGGATCTCCGTGTCCTTCTTCCGCAACCCATCGCCCGGCGGCGGTGCGGAGCGCGCGAAAAAGGGTCGCACACCTATCACTAGTAACAAATATATATATTGTTAAAATTAGTCCCAAGTAGCAAGTTGAAAATTTCGAGTACTAAATATACTTCATGACCAAATGGAAATTACAGAGGAGAAGAGGAAAAATGCTAAACAATGTAATTAAGCACACATTAAGTCAATAAACAAGCAATAAAACCCAAGTAACTAAAATCTTTGTTTTTACACCAATTTCTTCTATGTATGTCCAAACTTCTCATATACAGCTAGTCAAGTACATAATCTTCTAACTGCATGACTTGCGTGCAAATATATATGTTTCACATGCATTATCACACATTATAAATAAAACCCAATTTCCTTGCTGTAAACCCTTTTGCTACCTCAAGTCCTCAACGTTCTCCTCTTCATTGTTGCTTTTTCCTCTTACTTTTGAGGGATGACAACAACTGCGCACAACACCTGTGAGTCCATTGTGTACTTCACATAGCAACTTAATTATATGCATCGATCTTTCACACTTGGAAGAGCATGGTAGTATATATACCAATAGAGAATCAATATATTTGTAATATTTCCACCCTTACTGAACTACTTTTCGAAATAAACTGAATACATGATCAAATTTTAAATTAAACAGATCTGATTGCCCCAGCTTGAACAAGTTGGGGCGTGAGGGTTCCGCTTAGGTGGAGACCCACAAGCCCCTCTAATCCACCGACAAGCTTACCACCGACAAATAACGCTGGAAGAGAGGTTTCCGCCATAGCCACCTCAGCCTCATCAAGCTCAATCATTGACGGGTGGGCTCCAATTGAAGCTAGGAGGTGTCGCATCACGTGGCACATGAAGCATCCTTTCCGGCTTAATATCACGATCGGACTGTCATTTATCAGCAGTCGGATCCAATCACCCGTTGGCTCGGGACCGTCCACATGTACTGGCTCGCACCTTAGACTTAAGCTTTGCATGTCCTGATGCTGAGAAAGCAATTAGGATTCTTGATTCTGTGAATAATTATTGGAATGGAGGAAACTTAAAGAGAAAATGTTGGTATATATAACAGGTGAAGTACTAGTCTAGCACGTTCCTTTTGAAGGTTTGGTCTTCCAATTAAATATATACGCCTTGCGTGTAAACTTTTGGCTATTAGAAGATGAAATGTGATGTACACTTGTTTTAGGTACAAAATTAAAGTAGTTATACATAAAAAATGCTTATCATTTCTTTCCAAAAAGACACGGCTAACATACATGCAAGCTTGTGTACTTCAAATTTATGATTCATCAATTTGTTACATCAATAAAATAATGTTGAAGAGAACGCAATTATATATTTTAAATCAAATGTATATCAAATTTGAATGAATTTATATCATGATTGGTTGTTTATATAAGATTATCAAAACTTCACTGTTAAAATTTTAAGTGTTTGACGGAACAATAACGTCCCTCAAATCAACTCAAAATTTGAACATGTTCTATTTTAAGAAATCAACATTTTCAAAATAATAAATATCCGAAATCAGAAATGTGTGCTCATCGTTTAAATTTAGAGATATAATATCTAATAATATTTTTTCTCTAATATAAAAATTGTTTGATTAATTGTCAAATATTAATTTGTATAGATAATGATTGAATCTAAGAGAGTCTAATATATAACTAAATAATTTCTTAATAGAGCAAACTTGATATATATAAATCAATCTGGATGGAATTAAACATGATCATTTTAAAATTGTGTGATACATATGATGATATGATGTCGCGTCTAGATGATGAAGAACAAATTGTAATGAAGTTTTTATTTGCACGCAACGCATAATCTGGCACTTATTTCCTCACTTTATGCCCTTAATTTATATCACATATTCGAATTTTAATTTTAGTTCCCTTGCTAAACAAAGTGATCATCATCACTGGCATTGGATTAAACAAAACAACGATTCCTTCAGAGCAATTTCCAGTAGCATACATTTGTGTGACACCATCCATCCATCCATCACCAAGGTAACAGGAAGCGGGGCCCGCATATATAAGTCACAAGATGACCAAGCCTACTAGCCTAGCATGTGATGCAGATTTTTTTTTTTTAGTAAATAAAATAAATAAATATAGCAAATTGGTCCACCTCTCTCCTCACTTTTGCGTTTATAACCAGACCCGAGTTTCAAACTCGGGTCCGTTTTTTTGGAAACGTAAAGAAAAAAAAAATTTACCCGGATCCGAGTTTCAAACTCGGGTTCAGCTATCCCATTTACATTTCCAGCGCCTCCCATATGGGATAGGCGGACCGAGAGTTTGAAACTCGGGTCCGGGTAAATTTTTTTTTTTTTTTAACGTTTACGTATAATAAAAAAAAAACCCGGACCCGAGTTTCAAACTCGGGTCTAGCTATAAACGCAAAAGTGAGGAGAGAGATGACCAGTTTGCTTATATTTATTTATTTTATTTACTAAAATAAAAAAAATCTGCATGTGATGGGCTAACGGAAGCAATTAAAAAAGAAAATGAAGAATCCAAGAAAATAAAAAAAAAACAAAAATAAAGAAAGAAGAGGAAAACGCCAAGAAAATAAAAAACCCAAAAATATTAGGCAATGGATTACGTCATGTGCCACCACGAGCCGTGAGACTGTGGGTCGGTATCTTTACCATGTGCCGCAAATGACGTTAGTTATATCATCACTACAGGTGGCAATATTTAATAGGCTTTCTGTGTGATTAGTGGACACGTGGCGGGCTCAGCACCGTATAAGTCCGTTTCCTAAAAGCGCCTTAGTGGGCCTCCTGTTGGACCATGATACGTCATACACCAAGCCAAGGGAAAATGATTTGTGCGCATAGTTCGGCTTTGGTGATTGTTTCTGGGCCCACTTGTCAGGAACGAACGGAATATTGAAAAGGTGGATTCTTGAGAATTTTTTTACTTGGAATAAACCATGACCAACAATAGATTTGAAGGAAAATTATGAGCAAAAAACACTGCAACAGAATCTTATAATATCCCTATTTTGTGTAATCAGAAATTTCATAAAACTTAATTATTTCTGCCCCATTTTTTACTAAGTACATGAAAAATAATAATAACAAAAGAAGTTAGGTTACAGTACAGTACTACATGTAATACAAATGACTACGTGTGTTAGGGATCATTTTTTATTTTTAAAATTTAAATGATCAATTCGACCGCTTTAAATATTTTTGATATGAAAATCTATTTGCAAATTAAATTTTATATTTTTTAATTTTTTACTATTTTTAGATAGTTAGAAAATCAATTTATTTAATTATTATGAGTTATTTAAAAGAACTGATTTTCTAATTATCTAAATTATAGTAAAAAAATTCTAAAAATATGAAATTTAGTCTACAACTAAATTTTCATATGAAAATTATTTTAAGTGGTATGATTGATCATTTAAATTTTCAAAAATAGAAAAATGATTCATAACACACAGACTATTCATACTACGTGTAACATTGTATTCTAATTCATTATAAAATATCAAACTTTTGAGTGTATTATAGAGCCACATAACCTTAGTGACACGTCATATCAGCCTTCCGTCCACCCAATTGAAATTTTTTGGCTAATCAAATAACAGAGCTTTTTATTTCAATAATGGCCGAATCTTTGTGTTTTCTAGTGCAATTTTGTTGTTGCTCTATGAGTGCTTTCTCAATAATAATAAAGCGTTCTCCTGTGTTAAGGTTGAGTGTGAGCTGTGAGATCGGATGCATCATGCATGAATATCCCAAAAGAAATAGTGTTTTTCTGCATTACCTATTGCAAACAAATATTTCTTTTCCTTTCTTTCATTTGTTTGACCATTCATCACTTTAAGTGAAGAAATACATAGCCGCAAGCTCGAACATCAAATAGAGAGAACAGTACCTAACAGTCTTGATAGAAATATATATAAAAAAATCATCATATTACGCATGATGACCTTTCCGACCTGAAAACAATATATGCGTTTTATATAACAAGTAATTTTTAGTGCATAGTTATACTCCTTAAGACTCTTAACAAACTTAACTAAAAGAATATAAACTTTATCATCTCCAAATTTTCGTTTATATTACAACAATACATTTTTATATTAAAATCTTGCGGTATACTAAATTTTCTATTTTTAAAACTATTTAAGCATATGTTTCAGATTTGCGAACATGACATAATTTTCATATGCAAACTTTAATTTATTTTATTATTATTTTAAATCCATTCTAAAAAATCTGAAAAATAATCACAAAGTCTTTGGAAATTGAAAATTATTGCGTAAATAAATTAATATGATAAAATATAATTTTTAATTCAATTCACCAATGACATTGGTAGGGTATCCACAAGTCAAATTCGGAGCATATCATTAATTTTTTTTCTTGGACCTATTCATTTTGATTCGATTTAACTTTGGTAAAGATCTTTGACCCGAACACAAAAATTGATTAAGCATTTTAAAATATCTTTTAAAATACTCTTAAACGACTTAATCTTAGCTAAATTTATTTATTTTTTAATTAGTATATAAATAAACTTAGATTAAGTCAAAACATCATTATTAATTCAAAAAAGAGCAATTAAATAGATCAATCCGACTTGATCCGAGATAGTTTAAAAATTCTAGATCAATACCTGACTCATTTATTCTTTGAGTCGGGTTCTAATGAGCTTAAGTATATGCTAGATATATATGATAGATTACTCTTGATACAATCTATATATATTTTTTTAATTCTATTTCGACCTATGAAAATGAATTAAGTAAAAGAAACACGTAAATATAATTTCTATTTTTTGATGGTATACAATACTTATCAATTTGACGGAAAAATAATGGCATGTTGTTAAGTATCAATTATTTTTATTTGCAATATAATATTCATTCTTCTTTCATGCGTGTGACGTGTCCAGTAAGCTGCTAGTTCCATAAGTCAAAAAACTTGCTCATGCCTAATACATTTTCATACGGAATTCAAAAATAAACGAACGCAAATAATGAGCACACTTTTGTTTGCTATCCAAAATTATAAAGGAAATAGTTATTTTGACAATTTCGATAAAAAATTTTTCACATAAAACAGAAAATCTTGAAAATAAAATAATTTATAGATATATTCTTCAACTTATAAACTAATAGTGGTTCAAATTTTATATTATTTAAGTATTATTTAATTTCTCATTAAAAAGCATTAAAATTTTAGCATTTGCAACGAGTCCAATTTTACAAAATTTGATGAATATTCAAATGATAACAAAATTATATAAAATATGACACATGATTAATCTCTAAGTTTATGAATATGTATATAATTTGTTTCTATTTTAAGATTTTTTCCTAAAGAAAATTTCGAATTTAATATCTCATTGTCAAGATTGTCTAGATAATCATTGTGAAATGTCCCCTCCCATAGAATATTAAATATGAGAAGGGATCAGTTGACAATTGGTTATTTTGACAACTTTGACAATGAATCTCTAAAAAATACAAAAAATCTGAAAAATACAAAAAAAAATTATAAATGTGTTCTTCTATCTTTATATTGATGGTCATTAAAATTTCATATAATTTCATTATCGTTTGATAGTCCATCAAAGATCATTAAATTGAAACCGTTGTTTCTTATATGAAAATTTGATGGTATTTGATGGACTATTAAACGATAATGAAATTACATGAAATTTGAATGACCATCAATCGAAATTAGAAGAACATATCTATAGTTTTTTTCTATTTTTAAGATTTTTTTGTATTTTTTAGAGATTCATTGTCAAAGTTGTCAAAATAATCCATTGTCAACTGATTACTTTTCATTAAATATTGGGATTCATATGTACAAATATGAAATTTATTGGATCGAAATTATAGGTAAGAGAGGGAGTACAAATACTAAGCCCAAAAAACTCACGTTAATTAAAGCACAAAATTTACCGCTTTGACTCTCTCTTCCCTCGTTCGCTCTATTTTTGACTTTGACAGATATAAAAGATTCTTCCCTAGTAATCCTCTCTCTATGGAGCTCCAATCAGAAGAAAATGGCGAGAAAATCTCAATCGACGCCACCACCACCAGCAGCACTCTCGGTCGATCCAACGCCTCATCCAACCCCAGCGTCTCACGCCGCCACGTGGCGCTAAAGCTCACCCCCGAATCGACGCTCTCTTTTGAAGTAATTGGAAAGAACCCTATCTTGATTCTGGCCAATGGTGGCAGGAAAGTTTGTAGACGTGGCGAGAAGGGAGAGCTGAGAGAAGGAGATAGGCTGTCTTTGTCGATACAAAGCCCTAGTCTTTGGATTGTGAAAAAAGAGGTGGATAGATCGATTTTGGAGGCAGTGAGACGGAGGGAGAAGAGGACTATGGAGAGAAGGGAGAGAGAGAGAGAGAGGATAGAGAAAAAGAGGAACTGAGAGATGAAGTAGGGGTGAGTGGGGGATTTGATTTGGATGCTGAGATGGAGGGCTTGGATTTGTTAAACATTGACCGCGTTGAAGGTAATTTGACTAGTTTCTGTTGTTAAGTACTGCATTTGTGTTTTACGAATTAGGAGTAACATGCTGAGAGTATTATTTTCCCTTCTTAATTTGTATATAGCGTGCATGTACCATTGTCTCTTAGGAATTTTATCAAACAAGATGTATACAATGGTTATTGAACTTAACTTGCTATCCCAACAATAATATCGGACAAGGACAGGCTTTTCTGTGACAAAAAAAATTATATTATGATACCTATCTACCTATTGCAATCCAATCAATTTCATTATTGATATTATGTCTTCAGTATAAATTAAAGAATGTATATACTATGTAGAATTCGGGTTTCTGGTTAAGGGACGTGAATTTGACAAGTACCCCAAAGGGAAGATACGCCCAATGAAGAACTGGAACTGGTACCTGGACACACCAGTAGAAAATTCTGACTCCGAGATTGAAAATGATGACTTCACTGAGGAGGCTAGCACATCAATAAGTAAGAGCAGTAGTAGAAAGAAGAGAGGCAAAGAAGGGGAGGATGAGGACTGGATTGGAGGAAGTGACGAAGATAAAGACCTTATTTCAAAAGACGCAAACAGTCTGAAAGGGTCCAAGTATGCTACGAGGTCTCAAAATTTGAAAAAACCACGAAAAGAGAGGGTTATAAATGAGGATGTCTCCAACATTCAAAATGAAGAGGTTGATGACGAAGATGATGAAACTTTGGGTGGATTTATTGTCACTGGTAAAGAAGAAAATGAAGAAATGAATAGTAAAGAAGAAGAGGAGGAAGAAGAGGAGTTTGAAGATGAAGAACTAGACGATTAATGATATTAAGGTGAGGTTTGTGGTTTCTTTCGCCGCTTCTGTTGTAGTCTAGATTAGTGTTTTGTTGTATCATAGTTTAGCGTTCTTTGAGGTTTGTGCCAGCATGGGTATGTTGTTGATAGTCGCATGTCTCTGGTGGAAAATTTTGTTTATGTTTGTTTTCTTCTCTAATTTCCTCAGAGTACATGTACCATGTACATTGTATCTTGTAGGCCTGTAAGGTTGTACCACTTGCACAGAGTTATTAATGGTTTCATTTTGAAGAAAATTAATCGTTGGGGCTGATAACACAACATTTCCAAATCACACCACATATTATGCAAATGGCGAGCTAAATCACAGCTGTGAAGATTTGACTGTTAATTACCAACTCTGGACTGAAATATATGATCCTTCCGTTGTAAAATATTAAAAGAAAGGATCTCTTTATAATCTTTGAATGTTACCTTCAAAAAGGACCTGGTTTTACTTTCTGAATAGCTATACTATGGATGCACGCATTGTTGATTGCAATAAGCTATTATCACAACGTGATGTTTGTAGTTTTCATTAATTTAAGCTTATGTAAATGAACAAATAGACTCAAGAGGATAAAAGAAATCAAATATTTATTTGGAAAATATCATTATTGCCTTCGTTGTCAAATATATTGTCAATTAGGTGTAAAATTCATCTCTTAGAAAAAAATAAACTAACTCGTGAAATTAAGAGTATTATATTGTAAAAATATTTGTTACACATGCACAATACATGGCGCTTTCTAATATTCTTTTTCATACCTTATTCAGAACAAGAAACTTGAATTGTATTGCAACAATAACTCAAAAAGAAGTGGGATAAGAAACCAATAGTATTTTATTTCGAGAAGAAACTAATATTTATTTCTTTTCTTGTTCCGACTTCTTTTCTTACTTTGGGCCTTTGTGATTTCACCAACTGATTTACATTCCAGATCTTACACTGGTAGGCAGCACGAGAACCAATTTTTATGCCAACGCCAATTTGGTACCTGTAAAACTATTTTTAGATCTCAGTACCAGCTTTATCCCTCTCACAAATAGCTCAAGCACAGTACACCTACAGCTACATAATAAAATTTAGTGTAAATAGTCCGCCAGAATTGAATACCTAAGAGGATGCAGATTCTAACCAGTAAAATAGATCACATAGGTTATAAAATATATGAAAATTACCAATAGAATCCAAAAACAATGATCGTTTATGTTCTCGAATAGAGGAAGACACTGAACTGTGAAAGACCTTGGATTAAGAGATTAAAAGAAGAAAAAAACAGAATTAACAATTTATTTAAAGCGGTATTTAAGAGGTACAGCTTTCAGGAACTCTCTTTTCAATCATCATCCTACAAGGGAAAGATTGAGAAACCAATTAACTGTCATGTTATAAATTTACGAGTCTAATTGGAATAGACATGCGTGCATCTGGCTATATCTACATCCACATACACACTGAAAATTTCCAACATTAGTACATCACACAGACAAATAATATTGCACAAGAGGAACTGATATATCTGCAGATTAATAGGTTTAAGCATCACCAAAAGCACAAAATTCCAAATCACACCAAGGCATATGGATCGATCCTACATGTTCAACAGCTCATCTACTTCTTCTCTCCATTCTTCCACATCAAGGCTGATGCCAGCCTGGTCAACCTGTCCGGTCGACTCTTCCTTCACCAACTCATTCCAAATCAAATCCTCACTGACACCTTCAATTTCTCCAAACCCCTCCTCACTCTTTACACTATCCAACAACAGATTCTCTATATCTTGCAGACTGTTTTGTCCCGGCAGTCTTCGTTTCTTCATACCAGTCAGCTGTTGTTTTTCTCTGTCACAATGTGCTGCCAATTGTTGCACAAAATTGGGATTTTTAAGTGTGTGTGCCAGGAAATACATAGTATGCTTCTGTCGCTTCTCTGTTCCCTGCATATTGATAGCCAGTACATTATTAGAAACAGATCTTACTGAGAACCTGGATTGATTGATGCTGGACATACGTACATAACTAGCCAGCGCCAATCTACCAGGAAATTTCTTCAAAAGCTTGAACAAATGGAACCACATCATAAATGCCAGCTAGTTTTATGCATTGACATACAATAAATTGTAAATGCATCAAGCGAATCAAACCATAAATTTCACCAAATTTCAGTTGAGTATGTACATGAAGGCGCTGCTCCATCTCCATCATCTCTTTGCGGGCACTTTGTTGCTGCTGCCTTAGTTTAATTATTTCTATCATCAGCAGATTTCGGTCTCTTTTCAGCCTCTCCATTTCAGTCTCCATACCAAAACTCCCAAACTCGACACATGTGGCTGCACCATTTGTCGTACTGCTACTGCTACTGCTGCAGCTGCCACTGCCAGATGTCCCGCGCCGGCGCCTGATGTTTTTCAGCAGGTGGCGCCGGCCCCATAAAAAATCCTCATTTGCAAATTCCCATCTGTCAGGATCTACCTTCCTGAAACCCTTCAATTCACAAAATAGATACTATTAGACCGTGACTAAGCTCTCACTATCTTAATTTTCTTATGTTTTGGCTTTTGGGGACAAAAGACATTAATTAGTTGATGTTACAATCTTCAAACCAACCAACATTGCTAATAGTTGTGCTGGAAAGCAAAAAGGTTGTTCCAGATCAATGGCATGTCTGAAATCAGCTGACAAGATGGCATGCTTTTCAACTTCTATGTGTGTTCTTAACTTCCAACCTCTGAAAACCAGTATAAGTGTTTGAAATTAATACAGATTGTGGAAAAAAAAAGTTTTGTATTTCAATTACTAGATACTAAAATGTTTGTAAATAACATAACAGGGAAATATTAGAAAATAGAAAAAAGCTGAAATTTTCATATGCACACACATACATAGGTGTTGAGCTGGCGAATAAAGGAAGAGAAATTAGAATGCTTGAAACATCTTGGCAGAAGCAAGGCTGAGAAGCGGTGTGGGTCCCAAACAACAAAGCTATTCCTTGCCGGGCCCCAAGAGATGATGTCGTCGGTCGTCGGATCCGCCACGATGTCAAATGTCTTGGTGAGAAACGGCGCCGGTCCCGTCTCATTCAGACCCTCCTTAGGCTGTGGCAGACCTGCAATCATCTCATCGATCTCTATATCTTCTTCTTCTTCTTCTTCTTGTTCCTTCTTCACTGACACTAAATGCTGTTGCTCCATTTTGGTGAGCGTTGAAGCTTCGGTGGAGCCTTTTTCCTCTCTCTTGTTGTTTCTGATGGTACTTCTATTTCTCGGTGGGTGTGGTTTAAAGGGCCAAGGGCAGCACTTTCTCTGGAGTAGTACTTCGTGTAGAATTTTCCAGAGAATTCCAAACATAGATGTTTTATCTTTATTCAAAAGATCTGCAAAACCGTTTTAGGGATTACTGCTATCGAGGATATCCGGTTTTCGACGAAGTCACCATGCTAATAAGTGTATATTCTACGGATTTAATTTGGTAAATAATAGATCAAAACGCTTTGTACATCACTCGAAGAAAACATATTTTTTCTCTTAAAACATTTTAATCGTATTAAAAAAAAACATCGTTATTAACCAATCTTCGAGCTTTTTCACATTTGAGGTGGATCTAGTGCGTATAATCATTAATGTAATTGTGCTTCATAGTTTCTTTGTGATTAATTATATAAATATAAATTGTTAAATATATTTTAAATATATTTTAAATTATTTTAACTAAATACGTATAAAATTACGAAATTTTAACTTTTGATACTTATCCAACGAAGGTCAAAGTCATAAATTTTGATTTGTTAATTTTTATTAACGCTTGATGTAAAAAAAATTAAAATGATGTAAATATATAAGTTATATATATAGAAAGATGGATTATGGTGTTTTGCAAAGTAAAAATTTATTGTTGTTTTGGTATGATATTTTATATTCCGACAGTTCAAATGGTCAATCTAAGTTAAATAATTTCTTCATGTCAAAATCTTAATGAATATTAAATTTCATAATTTTTGAGATTTTTAACTATTTTAAAATTATTTTTAAAAATAACTCTGAAATAGACCATCATCTTATGTTAAACAAGGTTGATTTTAAAAATAATTTAAAAAATAGTTAGAAAGCTCAAAAGATCATGAAATTTAACATAAGATTTGACATGAAGAAATTATTGAACAACTTAGATTGACTATTTGAGCCATCAGGATATAAAATCTCTTGTCGAAGCAAACTCAGTTTTTTACTTTGCAAAACATCGTAATGCATATATATATATATATGTGTGTGTGTGTGTGTGTGTGTGAGGTTATGGTGTTTTGCAGAGTAAAGAACCGGTTTTGCTTTGGCATGAGATTTCATATCACGACAGCTTAAATGATCTATCTAAGTTACTCAATAATTTATTTATGTTAAAATCTTATGGGATATTAAATTTCATGATTTTTTAAGCTTTTTAGCTATTTTTTTTGAATTATTTTTAAAAACAACCCTAAAATAGACCATTTTTTTTACATTAAACAGAGCTATTTCTAAAAATAATTTAAAAAATAGATAGAAAGTAAAAAAAATCATGAAATTTAATATCTCACAAGATTTTAACATAAAGAAATTATTAAGTAACTTAGATAGACCATTTAAGCCGTCGGGATATGAAACCTTATGCTAAAACAAAATTGATTCTTTACTTTGCAAAGCACCATAACTGTTATTTATGAAAATCAGCATACTCCTAAAAATACAGAGTCTTTTCGTGCTTCTAACTAAAAAAATATATCAAATCATCTTTTATTCATATGAAAATTCTATGAAATACAAAATTTTATGGTGTTTTGAATTTTTTTAATTCCCTATTTTTATTTTTTTAAATGATATATAAATATTAAATATTTTATTATTATTTTTAGAGTTGATTTTCAAATTAAGATTTTGTTATTAGTTTTCTTATCAAGATTTGAACACGAGATATAAGATAATAAGAGGTTATTGTACTTCACGAATCACTATAGCCTTACTTCATATATATAAGTACAAAATCTCTCATACTTCGTATTTATATCTCTTATTTTAAAGGTCTAAACGGTCGATTCAAATTATTGAATATGATCTTCATATCAAAATATTTTTGGAGATAAAATTTATTTTTTTGAAATTTTTTTGCTATTTTTCAGATGGGTATTAAGTTTGTTGATGTAATAATTTTTGCACCATCTAACACTAGTGTTTTTCACACATCTAAAAGATAGCAAAATAAATTTAATCTTCAAATATATTTCAATATAAATATTATATTCAACAATTTAGATCTGCTATTTGGACTATCAAATGAGATATATTTGATGCAAAATATGAAAGATTTTATAATTTACGGAGCACCATCAAATATCTGTTATTTACCTCGTGATTTGATTAAAATGAAAAAAAAAATGCATGGACCGATGTATTCTAGAGGAATTCTAACTCACCTTTGTAGATGAGAACAAGAGCAACCAAGTTTTCTGGAAAGCGGCCGAAGAAGAGCGGTCCCTCCATTTTTTTTTTCTAACTTTAGGAAAAGTTATTTTTTTTTCTCTAGATTTAGCATAATAGTCGTTTTTGTACGAAAATCAGAAAGGAGTGATAAAATATAAAGGAATCAAAATAAATGTTTGACCCCTTAAAAAATATAAAAACAAGTAAAAACAATTTAAAGGGGCCAAGATGTCCGTCTAATTTGTGAAAGAAGTTAAAGATCTTGAGAATTTTTTTTCCAAAAATAAAAAAAAAACTGCCATCCAACTTTTTTATTTAAAAAAAGTATTTTTTTTTCGCAACAATCCCTCCTGCTATGCGGGATATGCTTTTAAATTTAGTCCAGTAGGATTATCTGTGCCCTTTTATTTCACAAACCCTCGAAAGTACTAGAATCTCCTGGAAGGATGTCTGCTCTTGTAGCAGGTACATGTATATATTTTGATTCGACATTTCTGTCAATAAAGAAAGGCGCATTTATCTTTGAAAATTGGTTATAACCAATGCAACACTCCAACTGAACTATCGCTGTTTGATTGTTTTGTTTTTATTATGAACATTTTTCCTGTATTATTTTTTAAGAGAAATGAAAGTGGATAATTTTTTTCGCTTTTAAAGAAAAATTCAAAATAAACTTAAAATAAAAATATCGCCTACTTACATTGAGAGCAAATAATCAATAATATGATTCAAAACCGAAGGTCTTGAATTTTCCTCGTAGTGAATCTTTCTCATAAATTAATCTTCAACAATAATATCACAAATGACGAATATGGATGTCAATAGGTGCGGTACGAGTCGGATGAAAATATTTTTATTATCATATTAATATATATTCATAGCTTATTTTTTCCCATTAAAATTAAACTTACTCATACCCTATCCTTAGCCGTTAAAATAAACGGTTAACAGAACGGTAACGAATGCTAAAGAATAATAGTAATGTATTACTTAGTTTATCATCATTTATATAAAAAAATATAAAAACTCATTTATTTTATATAAATATATTTTTATTTTTTAGTATAAAATTAAAATATAACTATACAATTAATTCTAACTAGAGTCATTTCAAAATAAATAAATTAAAAAATACAAAAATCTCTTATCAAACTTATTAATGAGAAAATAAAATATATTAAAAATAAAAATAATATTTTATCTGAAATAAAATCTTATATTATCTCATTCAATCATTTTAATAAGTATTCTACTAAATATTATTCAAATGTTATAATTTATAAAATGGTTAAATTTGGAGAAGATAATAATTAAGACACAAAACTCGGGACAACTAACATAGAAAAAAATTATTACACGAGATAATTATTTAGAATAATTTAAGTTTTTTTTTAATAATTTACCTTATAAGGCAAATGGGTACAAAATAACTTTTATCCATATTCTTATCCATTTACTTAAGAAAAAATAAAATTCTTACCTTTATCCATATTAAATAAATTAACAAAAAAAATCTTTACACATACCCATCTTATCGAATACAATACAATCGGATAAATAAATAAAAAAATATTATCGACACCCTAATTATGAATATGTGCATAAGTGATCGCATGCAATGAGTAGTTTTCGATATAAAAATATAATAACCGCATGAACTTTTTGAGTACATAATTGTTTTGGAATAAATTTTATAAGCAAGGTTGTTTAATATATCCCTGTTAATTATTCAAAGATAATCTGCATTCAAATCGATTGAATTGAATACTCAAAACATTACAATTTGCAAATGAGAGAACTTCCTTAAAAAAATCAAGTAAGTATATTTTTTAAAAGACACCAAATTAGTGCATGAACCTCTTTAAAAAAATTAAAATAGTCTTTAAACTTTAAAATACACTAAATAAATCTTTGAACTTTTAATATAAAAATTAATGTATTTCTTAAATTTAAAAAAACTAAGTTGGTCTTTAAAGTTTTTATTTGATATATATTTTTAAGTTTAAATAAATTAAAAATAAAATAAATATATTTTATTAAGAGAAAATTAAAAAAATTATCAAGTCACAGCTCATATTAGATTTTGGATGAACAAGTGTTGACTTTTTTCTAATGTTGATTCGGTTCAGGTCTCGAGTTCATCTGAGCTCAAGTCATCTTGAGTTTTTTGGTCAAACTTACTCTACCTTTTCATCCGAACCGAACTCGATCTGATCTGTCTTGACCCATATTTTTTTTTTTAAATCAAACACCCACCCAAAATTAAAATGTGACAAAAAAATCCAGAGACAACATGAGCTTAGATGAACTCAAAACCCGACTCGACCCGAGCAAAACCAAGACCCGAAAAAAGTTGGCACTAGTTGATCTGAAACCTGACTCATCCTGACCCGATCCATGACCCAATTTTTTTATTTTTCAATAAAGTTGTTTATAAAATTTTTTAGAGATTTGTTGTTGTATTTTCAAGTTTAAAAATGTATTTATTTTTTTTGAAGAAATTTAAGGACTAATTTAATATTTAAAAAAAAAAATTTAAAACTATTTTGATATAATAAAAAATTGAATGACTAATTTGATTTTTTTAAGTTTAAAAGCAAAAAAATGAATTCACCCATTTGCAAGTAAGAGGAGTTCTTTGAAGTATTAAGAACATTTTTTTTCATCTCACCTTAGCTAGCATCCACATCTTTGTAATTATCAATTATCAATTCAATTAAATAGATAACAACTTTGTGATGGAGGAGAATGAAGATATCGTTGAAATTATAAAGTGATTGTCATAGTAAATTAGTTTTTCTCTCTACCACTGACGTGACTTGTCATTATTAAATTCTAAAATTTATTTAATTTTACATACTCTTTGTATAACTGAAATTAAAATAATAGTTATCAAATAAAAATTGACAAAAAATATGAATGCATGTGATCCCAACAAGGACGCGATGAACCCTGGCCTTGAAATGATGTGGAGAGCCGTAGGGGAATGCGTCGGATATTGTCCCGGCACGGTCTAGCCGTCTAGCCCCCTTGACCCTTGTACTATGTTAATACGTGGAAGCAAGTTGAATACAAGCTTCCAAATTACTTTGTTTGATTTGATGAATTTGTTTCCACACATTCGTAATATAACACCGTTCGTTTTCTCTAGTACGAATTATTGTTCGCTTTCCTCTTTTAGCTCTTCGAATGAACTGTGTCAACAAATCATTGGATCAATTAATAAAGCTTCACAGCTGCGCACTTGGCCACAGATGAGCCCCTTTCAAATGAAAATGTGGAGTATTCCTAAAGGGAGCTGATATGGGGCTCCGTATATTGCCCATCTATTTTCTTTACTATCTTGGCTGACTTTTTAACATGTTTGACCACACAACAGCTTTTTTAGGAGGGCGATTTTTGAAGAAATGGAGAGGTCAGGAAATACAAATTGCTTGTTTATTCCTAAGTATTTTACAAAGAAAATTTTAAACTTTAAAATATTAATAAATGGACAGGAAATACAAACTGCTTGTTTATTCAAAATGGAAAACTAAATCCTCATATTGGCGAGCTTGGATGATTTTTTTGGTCCAAAAATGTTATTAAAGGTTTCTGAAGTGTTTCCTATCAAATTTTTTATTTGTTTAAATCTTGATTTTTTTTGTCAAAGTTTCAGATACTGTTATTCATTTTCTTTTTTATCTGCACAACCCAAAATCTTCTGCTTAACATGTATAGATATTGTTTCAAATTATATTAAAAATTAAAAAATATTAAAATTATTCCTAATTCATCAACAACATTTATATATACATATAAAAGTACTACAATTAGTTTTTTTCTTCTACAAAAAGTTACAAACTCATAAAAATAATATAAATTATGAAAAATATTTTTTTCCCTAAAATATTCAGACTTGTTTGAAAATATGTACTTCAAATTCTCAGAAAACGACCTGCTTGGAAGGCCAGATTCTCAGAAAATGACTTTCCTTCACTCCTTTGAGAGTCTGGACTTCTTCAAAGGCTGGGTTCACAGAGATTATTTTTATTCTTTTGTAATTTCGTTCGACCTTTTTATTTTATTTTTATAATTTCTGCTTCTGTACGGACATAAAACATGAAATAACCATTGATAACAATTCAACGAATATGGCAATCCAGCATCTAATTCAGTAGTAGACATTGTAAATTCTGAAATTTATTTTTTTTGTGGCGGAATAGAGAATGCTTTATTTGGCAGCCATTATAATCCCCGGGCCAAGTGCCGCCCCTTAGAAGGCTACAAGCTGAGGGCAAGAGATGAAGGAAGAAAAGGAAAAAAAAAACAGAGTTAGCAGTTTATGTGATACAGTGAGTTGGGACGGGTCTATTCTGAGAAAAAAAAACAGCTTGTTCATCTAGCCTCGTTCTAAAAGTAAAATTTTGGAACGGGTCTATTCTGAGAATAAGAATTGTCAGCCCAGTTGACTTCAGTCATCACGTGCGCCTCAAGTGCTATGAAAAAAAATAGGAATGCATCTGACCTTACACTGGGGACTACGCCATGAACAACGATTATCAATATAATACACAGTCTATTAAAATGATAAAGATCACTTTTACAAATTCTGTTTTAATTTGGATGATTCTATCAACAATACCAAACTGATGATCATGGACCGTAAAATAAAATGTACATTAAAACTGCTGAATATAAGATAATATTCTATATCATCCCATCAATTAACATCAAACTAAGCTCCTCGTTTGACTGCTATGAGCTTGACTCCATGCTTGAACCCGATAACGAGGTCGTAATCGAGCTCAAGAGGTGACTCCATCAATGGTGAATGCCTGAACACATAGTGCTGGTACAAAAGAATAATTGTCAACTTAATCTGCAGCAGTGCAAACCGTTGTCCGATGCATGATCTAGGTCCAATCCCAAACGGGATGTGTGCGTATGGATGACGGTATCTCTCTTCATCGCATGTTGGGTTGAACCGCTCTGGCCGGAACACATCCGGCTCAGGAAATTGGGTTGGATCTTTAGCTAGCACTCCCACCGCAAGCCAAACATATGTGCCCTTATTGATCAAATAAATAACAGAAAGTGAAAATACTAGTGATATGATGAAACAAGATTAATTGTTCTTTTATTTGCTCTTACCTTTGGGAGATTGTAGCCGGAAATTTTTAGTTCTTGAGAAGTCTCTCTTGCAATCAAAGGAGAAACAAGGTAGAACCTCATTGCTTCTTTTATTACCTGAAAATGAATTACACTTTGTTCAGGCATGATATACATATACAACCAGCGATCCCTCATTTGATGATGATGTTTGCCAAAAGTTTTTCTTCATTAAAATGTACTTTTGTTAATGACAACTTGTCAGTTGGGCATTTCACATTTCAGACAAATTAAAAAATAGTTTGTTTGCAATATTATTTCAATTCTTACTGCAAAACTAATGGTCTTTTACAAACACTGCAATAAACATAGCATGCACCTGATCAAGGTAAGGAAATCTGTTTTGTAAATCCTCAGCTGTAGGCACTGAATCATGCGGTCCAAAACAATCAATCTCTTGAATCAATTTCTTTTCGACCTCAGAGTGCTTTGAAACAAGATAAACAGTTGAACATATTGTAAAAGAAGTGGTTTTAGTTCCTGCAATAAGGTGCTCCAATGTAAGAGCTCTCAGATAATTATCTGCAAATAAATCCTTGGAAACTCCTGATTCCCTCGCATTTAACAACGCGGCTAAGAAATCAACTGCTTCTCGGTTCTTCTCCCTGGTTCTCCTTGCAATCAGAGCATCAATTCTCTGACAAAGTTTCTTCTCATTCTGTTCAATTTTGAAATCCATGGTTCCTGGAACTTTTTTGAGTACTTTTTTGAATATTTTCTGCAGAGACGTTGAGACAAAAAGGCCTAGTATAGTGGAGAAGGAGCTAGACAAATCCATCTTAAGATATTGTAATGTTAACCTATATTCTTTGAGAAAGTTGGTAATGTCATTGTCACGTTCTATTTCTTCAGTATTTCCCTGATTGGAAAACTGATCCAGGAGACCAAACTCAAAGCCAAACGCGGTTTTACCAATGATGTCAATTGACATTCTGAGTACAAGATCAGAAAAACGGATATATTCTTCCTTTTCAGCATTAGAGATGTTGAGAAGGAGAGAGGAGGCATAGGACCGCATTGTTGGGATCAGACTCGCAAGATGTGCAGGTTGGTATAGAGGGATTATAGCATTCCGCATGGATGACCACCTTGAGTCCCTGAATTAAAATTATTATATATGTAATTCAGATTGATAGATTTTCTAAAAAGAGAACTTTAAATTTTCTTTGTCGTTCATTTATTTCATACTTTTTCAAGTCTTATTGTTACCTCGAAAGAAAGAGAGCTTCTTGGTGAATAGCTGAACCAACAGTAGGAGGGGGGCTACTTCTGTTTTTTATGTCCTTGAACTTTTTTATGCCTACATCTTTGCATAGCTCTGCATCTGCTACCATCACTAGTGGCTGCCTTCCCATGTGAAATCTGCATGGAATTTTGAAAATTTTACTTAAAATGTTTTTATACACCAAGTTATTATGGAGGCAACTGGAAGGTGCTATTTGCATAGAAAAAATGACTCCTCTTTTCTTTGTCAGTTGATAATTAGATTCATTGAAGCATTTTTTGTATACCAGAGTATTTGCAGAAAGTTAAGAAAAAATTAACGTATAAACATCTATTCTAAAGAAATATGCAAATTAATTAATTGAAAGTTTGCAACTTAATTAGTCCTACCCGAGTACTTTGGGCATTGCATTAATCAAGTTGCATTTCTCTCTAGTCACATATGCAGCATTTGATTTGACTAAAGCAGTTAGATAGCTTTTTATCTTCTAACTACCAAGCTGAAAAAGGATGTGGAATATTCGATATATATTTCCTTATCAATTTGCATTAGTTAAAAACTTAATGTTGTTAGAGATGTGATTAAACCAAGATGGCCTAAACCCAAAAGAAAAGCTTTTCTGTTGGTCCGTACAAGCGACTTATCATGGAAAGCATGCATATGGTTGGATTATTTTCCGGACATTAATCACAAAAGAAAATCAACACACATCACCTTATTATGCACCTTAATTATAATTAAGTAGTATTAAGCAATTCTTCCTATAACACACAGGGACTCACTAGAGTTTGTGATCTGTTTTCTAGATTATCTGAATTATGGTACAGTGTCTCTTACTATTCACTGGTGCCTTACATAGTTTCAATTTGTGGCTAAAAGGAATCAGTTCAAGAAAACTTCATGCATTGAGGTATCAGTTTTCATTTTCAGTCAATCAAAGTGCACAAAATTAGACCAGTAATTTCCCTCAAAACCCAGAAAATGTTTTCTCCCGAAAAAAAGATCTTATGAATAAACACACAAAACATCACTTTCCACGAAAAATAATCATTTTGCATATGTTTTCATTGCAGATGATCAGAGAAATTGATTTTTTTTTTAATTTGAAGTGTAAAATAAGAGTGCAGTATTAATTAATTGTTTGCGGAGCATATATAAAAACATGATTGATTCGACAAAGTAACTGTTTCCGTTTCTCAAATATTTAACTAGTTTTTTAACATCTAGTATTTCTAATTTACACTTTGTATGAGCAGAAATTTATGATAATAAAATTTACAACATAAGTAAACGTTAGAGAGAGAGAGACGTACCTGAAAATTGGTCCATAGTTCTTGGCCAAGACCCTGAATACATCAGGACCATGTCTGGCAAGCAAAGGGAGATGGCCTACTAGAAAAGTAGGAGCAGGTCCAGGGACTTCTCTAAGCTTCCAATATGGCAAATAAAAGTTGACAAAGAAACCAACAAAAAGTATAAAAAAAGTTGCAACGAAAGGGGCACACACTCCTAACATGGACCCAAGATCCTCCCACCATTGGTAGAAGCTTGCCATGAGTTCCATCAAATAGAGAGAGGGCGAGAGGGAGTGAAATTATATATATTTGGCAGCTGAAGTTTAGAAAACAAGAGAAGATGGAGATTGAGAGGGAAGGAAGAGAGAGGGAGACACTTGCTGATTAAGTCGCAGGCAATATATTTGATTGAGAGAGAGAGGTTATTAGGAGACTCAAAGGGATGTGTCGCATTTTATAGGCATTTAGAAGTGGTCAAGTAATCAGATTCAGAGCTTATGTGAGGCCTACAGTATATATACACTCACAGGTTTCAGTACCTAGTGGCTTCAGTTGCACAAAACCTGAAAACAAGTCAGTGGTTTTGGAGTCGCTAGCTAGCACCACGTCTGAACGAGTGACAATATTTTTGTGCAATTTTTTTTTACATATAATAACTTAGTATTTTTTGTGTGTAAAAGATTCTTTTAATATATGAATTCAACTTTAAAGAAATAAATCAGTACTGTCGGTCTTAATATTAAATAAATTTTGGTCAGGTACGTCGCTTCCAGAAAAAAAAGAAATATAAGAAAAAATAACAAATATGAAAATAATCTGATAAAAAACGAATAAATATTAACAATTCCAATATGAAACAAATTCATGTGAATGTACTAACGAATCTATATAAAGAATTGGATCGTGATATTGAGAAAAAGGCGTGTCCGCTGGACCATCCAAAATTTATTCACTATACTGAAGTCTCAACTTAATTTAATAGTTCCTTGAGAAGAACAGTTTGGAATCTTTTGCCTGACCTAAATAGTTATGCTCGCTTTTCTATTTTACTACACTATGTATCAAATGGACTGTGAAATGGTGGGTCCTCATTATTTTATTATTTTTTAATAATATTTAAGTCGTTATATTTAAAATGGAATCAATATTTTTTTATCATATCTGATCCAAACGGGTCATGAATCAGCCCGACCCAATCTGAATAAAATAATTATTTATTTTTTAATTATTATATATTTTAAATAATTTAAAGTTAGTTAATATATAATTAAATCTCAATTAATATATGTAAGCTTTGATTAGCATTAAATTATAAAATAAATTAAAAAAAACATAATTAAATAGGTCAGATAAATCTGTATCATATCCAAAATGTGAACGGTCAAAACAAATCTTGTCTCATATTTGATTCATTTATTTTCGGATCATTTCGGATTGAATCGGCCTCAAATCCGACTGAATTTTAAGGTTTAAATTTAGGGTTTAATGTTTAGTGTTTAGATAAAATTATTTGTGTGTTTGTGTATGTAAGTTCTTTAGCATGTAATTACTTATGACTAGGGGTGCCAATTTTTGACCCGACCCGATCCAACATGACTCGAAGATAAATGGGTCGGGTATGGGTTTAATTTTTTTGACCCAATCGAGTCGGGTCGGGTTCGGATCAATCCGACCCGATTAATTATATTTTTAAAGTAATTTTATGATTTAGTACTAATTAAAGCTTAAATATACACTAATTAAGATTAATTAATATTTTATTGCTTAAAATTATATAAAAATAATTAATAAATATTTAATTATTTTACATAGGTCGGGTCGGGTATGGGTCAAGATTTTTTGACCCGATTTTAATCGGGTCGAGTTCGAGTCGGGTCAAGAAAAATAATAAAATAATATGACCCGACCCGACCCATTAACACCCCTACTTATGAACAATCACTCATTTTTATTGTTATTTGCTGTTTTCAAAGCTAAATATTTTATGGAATCGGACATTATAAAATTATATTTTTTTAATGTTAGGATTTCTGTTTCCCTCTGCATTCATTTCTTATTAAGTGCGTGTTACAAGATTTTAACTATGTCTTTTTATAAAGTGGCGAGGCTCATCATCATTTATATTAGGTACGAGGTTAAATTATATTTACAAGAGAAAAATATATTTTTATATCTGTTTAATTAGAATGAAATTGACAAGCACAAGCTTTTGAAGGATGGCTAAACTATAATAAAATTATATTAACTATATGTCAAGAACCGTAAGGCTCATGCAGATAATATATATCGAAGCTAACAAGAGTCCTATTTAATAAAAAAAAATAACTACACATCAAAAAATGTCATCTTTCAAAAAATCCAAAAAAAAAAAACGAGAAAAATTCAACAAATAATACAATTTAGCATTTTAATGCAAGATTTTAATATGAAATTAGTGTTGAGTAACTGGATCGTACATTTGGTTTTTGATACTAAAAATTTGAAGCCGAAATAATTACCCTTTTTTATATATATTTTGACAAGTTTCACTACTTTATTGACTTTAATTGCTGGAAGAATTAGATTCCATTGAAAACGCCTTATCTAAACCAATGTTAAGATAACTTCAAGAAGATACACCAAAACTAACTTCTGTAAACATCCCCAAAATGCAAAACTTATGTGTGCGACCCAAGTTAATTAATAACATTATATTCTTGTTTCCCTCTTCTTTTTTCTTTTTCTACCTTCGAGGTCTATGAAATAATCACAAGTGTAACAAAATAGATTAATCTTCTACATGAAAGAACTATCGTAATAAAAAAAAAAAAAGCAAATATATACAAATAAAAGAACTATCGTATAGAGAATTTAATTTTATTTATTTGGCTTCGATATTGTAGCTCCAGCTAGTTCTTCTACGTTGCTCCCTTTGATTGTGTTGAATATTTTTGTCGTGGCATAAACTAGAAATTATTTACTCAAATATTCCAATGATTGTCTAAATCGAAGAAAAGACCATCATAAAACTAAAATTACAATCATGTATTCCATCAATCTAGCTTAGAACTTAATTGCGGTGTAACCCACTGCCTCCAGCGATTTTTTAATTAATTATTAGAATAATCATATTTTTAATGATAAAAATGATTAAATTAAAATTTTAAAAATATGAATGACAGCGTGCCACGCTTTGCAAACGCGCCACTAACAGTGACGTCTTTAATTTATTTTACTTTTCAGTTATTTAAAAAAATATACATTTGCGCCAGTGGGAGTGGTACGTTCTTCCACTGACGCATATACCATTGTTTAACTTGTTTTAAACAAGTTGGATAAAAATGTTAAAAATAATAAAAGACGCCACTTACAGTGGTGTCTTTGCTCAAACGCGTCAGTCAGACTGGTGCGTTTGCAAAGCGTCACTGACAATAGCGCGCTGCGATTTATATTTTTAAAATTTTTTAATTACTCACTTTTATTATTAAAAAATAGAATTATTCTAATAATTAATTTAAGAAAAATCTCCACTACCTCTGTTTATTCGTGTTTAAGGCCAAACACTTCAAAGTAATTTTCTTAGCGGTTTATATATGGAGCACTTGGTTATCTAAAAGAAGGATTTTTAGTTTATGAAGAAGGAGAATGAAGGATTTCACAACAACGTGACTAATTGAACCCAGCGAAGAAAAAAACTCAAAAATTAAAAAAATTAAACGAAAAATAAAAGAAAATAACTAAAAAAAATGAAGCAACTCAATGTAATAAAAAAAAGTAGAGCATACAAACTTAGAGTGGGAAGTGATCCCTAATCTAGGGGTGTCAATTATTGATCCGATCCAATCCGAACTCGATTCAATCCGACATGATTCGAAAATAAATGGGTCAGATAAATTTGTGATTTAGTACTAATTAAAACTTAAATATACACTAATTAAGATTAATTATAAATTAATTAGTATTTATTGCTTAAAATTATATAAAAATAATTAATAAATATTTAATTATTTTACACGGGTCGGGTCGGGTCAACCCGTGACTAGTTGGGTTAGGTATGGGTCAAAAAATTTTAACTCGAATTTAATCGGATCAGGTTCGGATCAGAACAAGAAAAATAATAAAATAATATAATCTGATCCGAACCCGACCCGACCCGACCATTGACACCCCTATCCCAACTCCTTTTAGCAAACTTAGAAAAATTAGTGCAGAATAAAAATGAAATCACATTAAAACGGTGGTGTTAGATAATAATGAAGTAATTTGTGTAAAACCCTTAATTTGACAAGCATAATAAATTTAAAATGGAGTAAAAGTTAAATTATCTTAAAATAATGGTGTTTATAATAGTGAAACAAATATATGAAGTAGTTTGTGTAAAAATTGTTGAAAGAAAGAAATTTGATAGTTTAATTTTAAAACACTTGTGAAGGTGCTTTAATTTTACACCACTTTAAATCACTTTTGTTTGCCGCTTGAAAGTGCTTATTGCACTTTTATTATAGTTAAAAATATGGAGATTTAAAAAAAATTAATGACTTATCTTTAAAATATTTATGGAGGTGTTTTAATTTATATTACTTTAAATCACTTTCATTTGATATTTTGAAACGCTTTAAAGTACTTATTACATTTTTACTAAAAACAAATAGAAGATATGCAAATTATTCTTTGTAACGCGTCTCTAAATTAACCTCCCATAGAATGCGATGGTAAGATTTTTCTTTGTAGAACAATTTCTAAAACCTCTTGTCGGGCTTCTAATTACTACTATTGTTAGTCTATTATTTATTACTCCAGAGTATTTTATTTTTGTTAAATTATACACCCTCATAGATTATATGATAGCTAGTAGGTGATAGCTAAATGACTAGCAACTTTTATAATTGAAATAATGTTCACTTTCCATATAACGTAGATATAGGTATAGAACGGAAGTAAAGGAATATATATAGCATATTTAGTAGGCTTAGTAGCTAGGATTGCTAGTGTATGGTGGATTGGTGGAATTAAAGTTGATAACGATCGCGGCGCTCTTTTTCCCTCTCTTCCTAGGAATTCTAGATTAAATTTTTTTTTCTGGTCATGGCTTCCAACCATGAACCATCCACCTTACCTCTTCGACTTTAGTTTCACTTCTCTTATTGTTAATTTTTTTCATTTAGTCTATTCGGTTAAGTATTTTCACTTTGAGTCTTTCGTCTCGAGTATTTACAATGCCAAAAATTAATGCCCTCCTGAGTTAGAATCTTGCATCACCATCGAAAACCTCACGACCACCGTTGTTGGGGGTGTTAAAATTTAATGCGGTCCGATTCAAAATGATTTAAAAATAAATGAGTCAAATATGATGAAGATTTTTTGATACATCACGAGCTGGGTCGGATATAAATCAATGTAATCAAACTTAGTTAACTATTTTTTTGAATTTATTTTATAATTTAACACTAATTAAAGATATAATATACTAATTAAGATTAATTATATATTATATTGGTACTAAATTATTTAAAATATATAAAATAATGAACAAAAAAATAATTATTTATTTAGATTAGGTCGATCCATGACCAACTTAAATCAGATCGGGTTAAAGAAAGTGTGATTCATTTTTAAACGAATCGGATCAAATCGAGTCAATAAAAATAATAAAATAATAATAACTGATATAATCTGATCTTAACTATTAACAACCCTAACAATCGGGATAGTCAATCTTGCAGCAGATCGTTACTTATAAAGTCAAAAAAAAAATTACAATTTAGCTATTAAGAACTTTATTGGAGACTACAATATTCATTTAAAGATATTTTGCAGGCAAGAGACACAACAAAATTGCTCTAGAACATTAACAAATATAACAACAATACTAGTTCATTTAGTACGAGTAGTTTCAAGTATAATCCTGCGTGCTTATATATGAAATTAGGATCGAGATGTTATATTGAGAATCAGCATTTTATTTAGAGACAAAGATACTACGTGAGAGATTGGAGGTTTAAAATTTACATACGAGATATTTATGAATATTTAAAAGTTAAATAACTTATATGCTCATTTTTATCTCAAAAAAAGGTTTATTTACTTTTAACTTGTAATTATTATTTTTAATAATAACTTAGTTACCTACGGTCTTCTGCTAATATAAATAGGGAAATAAAACATTGCTATTGTTGATGGTACTTTCAACTTGCATGTGTTTTTTTAGCCTGTCAAAGATTTTGAAACGTTTGATGATAATAATTTTTTTTAAAATATTTGGCAATCTGCTATTTACTTTTAAGCGAACATACTTGTCATGTGTGACAGAGCCAGGGGCCCCGCAATTGTTTATTATAAAAAAATATAATAAAGTATATAATTTAAATTGGATACTCGTTATCAGCAATAGTGATAATATTATCAATACTTATTGAGTTTTATTTTTATAATTACAATCATCAATTTAAAATTTTCATGTTGTATAAAATTTGATGTGGTGCATTGGAAAATAACAAAAACTTCATGACATAATTTTTTGTAACATACTAATTATTGATGTCAAAAGCAGCAAATTTAAAATTGCCATTAACCTTATGACGTAGAAATAAAATTTAATTTTTAAATAAAAATATTGTAAATTATATAATTAATTGGTGAATATATTTATAGCCAAAATATATTGATGACTTGAATGACTTTTAAGAAAATCTTGATTCGAAAATAAAATTATATTTTAAAGAATCTAGCAATAATTCAGCTTAATCTTTAAAAATGAGAACAATTGAAATATATGAAATAAGATCTTTTGAATAGAAAATATTTTTATGCAAAAAGTTAGTGAATTTGACTGTGAGTAAAAGAAAATTTTTAAAAAATTAATGTAATTATGAAAAAAATATAAACAAAATATAAATAAATTATAATATTTTATCTTATCAACTTAAAACTTACTTAAATATTATTAGCTTAACAGTTAATAAATAATTAATAACTCAATAATCTATATATTACTACAACTTTAATTAAAAAAAAAGTATAGACTCAATACATATTTTGAAACATTAGGCGTCAAGCACCTCAGTCTCCCTTTCCTCCGCCGTTGCTTGCCATTTATATAAAATTAATGCATTCAGACAACTAAATGCGTTGGTCCCATCATAAGTATCAATAATTCACAATAAATAAAAAATTGTCAATTTTTGTAAGCAAAAAATATTTATATATTGTTAAAAATTCTAAAAGTCAGAATCTATAAACAGATGGTGTTTCTAGAAGACCAGATCGCATGGAAGAAAAACAAACGGAGAGGGGTAATTGGCCCAAAATAGAATCTGATCCAAGCCTACACAAAAATATCAGACTAAAATGCTCATGAAATCTAGACACATAGGATAACATTAAAGGGAAGGGATCTCTACACAACGGGTTATATTGACAAATTTAATAATAAATTTTTAAATAAATATTAAAAAAATTAAATAATAAAAAATTATAGATATATTTTTCTACTTATAGATTGATAGTAATTCAAATTTTATATAATTTTATTATAATTCGCTATCTATCAAAAATCATCAAAATATTATATAATTTGTAACGGTTCTAATTTACCGGTTTTCGATGAACTATCAAATGATAATGAAATTATACAAAATATAAATCATCAACATATTTATAAATTTTTTATTTTTAAAATTTTTATTTTTAAATTTGTTTTCCAAATTTATTTAAAAATTAATTGTTGATCCGTTCTCGACAATAAATAATCTTTTCTAAAGATAGATGTCTCAATACGGCAGACAGCGATGGATGGAAATTGGAAAGAGGTTGCAATTAATGCGCCTGTTGCTATCATCTCTGGAAGGTTACAATTGTTCCAAAGAGATTCCATTCAGATATGATATCTCATAGCCGGTGACTTTTTATCAGTTGACATGAACTGACGGTATCTTCATACAACATGCACTCGATGCTGCCTGCAATCAGCCCAGCTTACCATCATGTAGAATTATTCGGCGTAGAATTTCTGTAACTTTTTTTATTTTTATCATATATCATCAAGCCACATTGTTAATAATGATGTCAAATTGATATCACTAAATTTAAAAAAATTATCTTATAAGTTTATATATTTAATTATTATTATTTATAATAATCTTTAAAATATATAAGTTGACACACCAAATATATTTTCTATCTCCGCCACTATATATCATTACAATATCCTACATGCACATGTTTAGTCATTAAAACCCTGCGTAATCAATCTAGTACCCTTCTTAATATTTGGATGCTGAAGTGTACAGATTCTTAGTGATGCATGTACAATAATTTGATAGACAAATTATAAGATTCATAATTTCATATCATCAGTGTTATGACTCATTATTAATAATATTAGAGGCACATAGATGTCATCACAATTTAATTTGGATGCATACAATTATGTTTTTCTGAAAATATGTTAATGTTAAGAGTATAAATATAGTCATATTTAAACTCATCAAAGTAGTTTATGAGTATGAACTAAAACCTATCCTATCATATATATACTTTAGATGATAAATTCTAATAATGTAAATTGATTAGCTTCATGAATGTTTATATATCGGTAAACAAAAAGAAATGATTGGATATATTATTTTTAATAGTTAGATTCACTATTTGCGTAATTCAACAATATTAAATTATAATTTCGAACTTTTATAAACTGATAGCTTTATTCATAATAAAATTGAAACTTCAAATTAGTAGAATTGCAGCCAGATCGTTGGCGATTCTAGAGGAGATATCCCCAACTTGACACCGCCTTTGAAGTGCTGCTAACTGACTTGACCAGTGTCATGATTAAAGAATTAAATTAATGGGTCCCTGACTCCCTGCGTAAAAATTTTTAAAAATAAAAGAATTAAAAAAGATTCCGCGTGTTTAGAAAGAGTGTATGATATTTTGAGTGCTGATCTACTTCTGCGCAGTACGTAATTAGTTCAATTATTTTGAGATTTATGCTAAAATATGGGGCTACGCAGCAGTAAATATGAATTCATGATCTTTAGATAGCATAGCAAAATTGAGAAATTATCTCGGACAAGGTCCTAAGGACCAGAAAATTTATTCGGGTCTCAAATTTTTTCACTAAATTGATCATAAATAATATGGTCCGAAATTTAAACTCCAATTAGAATATCTGAACCAAACCTTTTACTCGGGCAACATGCTAGCCTCCACATCAATTCACATTCGGAGTAGATTTCTTTAGTCTCATATGAAAAAAAAATCACAGGCTATAAATACAAATGAATTATCTTCTGTCTTATTTATGGATGCAATCAGAAGATCATTATGAGAACTAATTTTCTTGTTTCAACCATAATGTCCACTACTAGAATTTGAGTTATTACCGTGGTTAGTTGATGTTTTTTCCGTGATAAATCTGAGTTCTACGGAAATAAGAAGATTGGCGCGTGGCGCTCAGCATTTCTGTAGACAAGTCCACGGAAGAAATTTGTACGGAAATAAAATCTACGGAATATAGTCTATCTTTTCACGGAAATACTCCAATTTCCTATTTCACGGAAATAAGTACGAGACTTTCACGGAAATACTCTACTCTGTCACACCCATTATTTTCCATAGATAGAAAAACTTTTTCTCAGTGGATACTTGCACGGAAATAATCCTTTCCATACATTTTTTTATTTTATATAATATTTTTGTCGTTTATGAAATAATGTAAATAGCATTGTCAAACAGAACAGAACGGAAAAGTCTTAATACAGTGTCATATTTAACAAGTACATATATATATAGTTAACTAAAACAAAATAAAAAATATTCCTATTACAGTGTTAAACTTACAATAGTAACAAGAATTTAGATTTAATTAATGAGAGTTTACAATTAACATCAATTCTACCCGAATATAGTTTTCAATTAATATCAATAGATTAAATATTTATTTAGAGGAACTCATCATGTATCATTTTGTAACTCTCATTACAATCCACGTCAAAGATGTTGCCAATCTAAATACTGTAAATTAAGATAAAAATAGGAATAAGTTAGCTAATTAAAATAGAAATACAAAATAAGTTAGTCAACAATATTGAATTGAATAGAAAATCAATTGCTTGAAGATGTAGGGATTCGGAATGCCCAAATCCCATTAATGCTCAAGTTGCGGAAAGACCGTAGAACAAAAATTTTACTTCTACTTAAGTTAGGGATTAAAGTATGTCGGATAATAACAGAGTTACGAGACATTTAATCCTTTACAAAAGACGGTAAAATATTATTTTACTTCTAACTTAAGCTTAGGGTTAAAGTGATGTGTCGGATGATTACCGAGAGATACACACCTCTTTAAACCTTTATTGATCTACTCCATGATTGATTTCTAAAATATTAATCTACTTAACAATTAAATAGATTAATATAAGATGTTATACCTCGCTTCCAAATTTTAATTGGAATGAAAATCGGCTTATCTCGGAGCACCAAACGTCTGATGCCTCTGTAGGTTATCCACCAGGACTAACCAGAGAGCGGCTTATTTCTTTTGCCAGAAATACCGTAAATCGCGGTTTTTCGCAAAAACACTATTCACCCGAGAAAAAGACGAAATAGTACTATTCACGACTCGCAGTAATTCTGTTTCACAAATGTGCAGAAATACCGCAACTTTCGTAAAAACACTATTCACCGATCCCGTGAATTCTGAAACAACCGTATACCGGGAGAGAGAAAGTAGAACTGATTTGGTGTAATTTTCTCTCTCACCCCACCCCTCTATTTATAGCCAAATTTGGGATTGCAAAATTACCAAAATACCCTTGAGGATGATGTCATGGATGATGTCATATATGATGTCATGGATGATGTCATGGATGATGTCATATATGATGTCATGCATGATGTCATCTAAGGTCCAAATTTACAAGTTTGCCATTGGGCTTTTGGCCAAATTACCGAAATACCCTTGGGCTTTTGGATTTTGGGCTTTTAATTATTAATTAAGGCTTTAATTATTAATGGGCTTTTGGCCCATAATTCAAATCCATAATTAACATTTAAAATCCAAATCAAATATATATATAATTGTCATCTACAATTATATTTTTCTCATTGTTGTTTCTATTAATTTATACGACGTGTCCAACACGTTATAAATTCAATCGATTTTTGCTTCTTGTCATCTCTATGACAAATATAATTATATCATATATAATTAATTATAACTATCTTATTATTAATTATAAACAATTTATAATTAATCAATAAGATTCTCCGATTAACTCCTATACGGTGTGACCCCGACAGATCCGTGTTATGTTGGTAAATAGAGTTAAAACCGTTTTAACTTCTATAATCATAGGAGGCATCTGGCATAATGCACTATGACCATCCAATTACACGATGATGATGTACTCGTACAATATCATGATCCATGTAAACTATTTACTTGTGTTTAATTCTTTTGTCTCATAGCTTGTCGGATCGGTTTCAAGGTAGGTATGTGTCATCCTTGCAAACTTAATCTTTTCTTGATCCCGAGTAAATTATTAAATATAATTACTCTTGTAATTATACTTGCTAGCGTATAATCTTACTCTATCAAGGGGCCCAAAGATGCTATAACTCATATAGAAATATGAGGGATAATAGTACTTTTGGCAAACCATCTCTTCCTCCGCATAAGTTATGTATACCGAAGAGCTACCTTTATAGCCACCTTTTACGGATAACGTTTGGTAGAAATCACACACATACATATCTTATGTAGGAAAAATGAATACCTCATACTTTAGAATTTAATACTGAACAAAAACATTAATGACACGAACACAATTCCATTTAATGTTTCATTCGGGGTCTATCAAATACGATGTTCCTAGAACATCTATTTATGTGATTAAAATGACAACTCTTTGTCTATGGTCCAGTAAAACTTGACCATCATTTAATCCACATACTAACTCGATAACGGTTAATTAGTGTTCCCGCTAATTACCTTGGTTAGTGACTTTTAAGAGTATATTCTATATTATGAAGTTTCACAATTCCAGTCATGAACTCGGAATGATTCATAAATTCAATAATACTCAAGGAAACAAAATATCGTTTAAATATCCAATTCATGAACAAAGCTTTATATAACAAATTTATCGTATTATTGACTTCAAGATTATTACAAACTAACAGAAGAAGCCCTAATTGAATAAACCCTAATTGAAGAAACTGATCAAGCATTTGCATGTGATAACTTACTTTTAGCAATGTCATATATATTGAAGATTCATCGTTTGTTATTTTAATTACAACCTTCATCATCTCCTGCCAATCAAAATGGATATGCATGTGAATAGATTATCAACACAACATTGCACATAAAATTCAATTGATTAATCAAACCCTAATTGTAAAATTTTATTACATTACCTTCATCCGATGAAATGTGCGCATAGGGATCATCATCTTCTTGCTCTATGTCCAACTCATAATTTATGAGGCTATTATTATTATAGGTATCACTTTTTGTTTCTTGTGACTCATTTGAAATTGTTGGCAATATTGGACCTCGATTGTTCGTCTTGAAAAAATTCAACACCTAATTTCCCTTTTCTTTGTGTTTTCATTGCCACCCACCAATTTTTTCTATCTCCCTTAGTCGATGCATAGGGTAGATAATACGCTTGAACGGCTTGACATGCCAATACAAATGGCTCATAATGTCGAAGACGAGAAGCATGCTTAACCTCAACAAGGCCACGTGTTTGATCAACCCTAACACCATTTATTATATCAAACCAATTGCAATTGAAAAGAACAACCTTATTACCTCCTCCGTATTGTAGCTCAACTACTTCTTGTAGAACTCCGTAGTAATCTTGTGGTGCGTCATTACCATCCCACTCTCCTTTGATGCAAACACCACTGTTTACCGTTGATTTGTTTTTGGTATATATTTCTGTGTGGAATATGAAACCGTTTACTTCATATCCATGGTAGCATATTGCTTGTTTATCAGGCATCAGTCCGAGATTCCTTATGTGTAGGTCGCATTCACGTTCAACTTGCACCTTCTTTTTTAACCAATATGCAAATTCATCCTCACGAATTCTATGCAGAGAGGATATGTGGTCGTAACTTGGTCGATTTGAATGTATCGAACTCCCTGCGTATTAAAATATGTTCAATTTATCTTGTAATTTGAATATTAGTTTGAATACATATCATGAAAAGAATAATAAGAATCAATTTATAAAGAATGTACTCTAAATATGGCTTAATCTCTGGACAATTAAAGAGGATGAAGTTGTGTGCGGCAAGAAATTCGCGTGAATCAAGAGTCCTTCGATTTCCCGACCTAGCGAGCGGCCAAGTGTTTCAAAGATTGACAACTTTCCTTGTGAAGGATTATTTTTGTCAACTTCGGGCCTTCTACTGTTTGATCGCTCCACAAAATAAGATGAGCAATATGTAGATACCTCTTTGATTAGAGTTGCCTCGACGATTGAACCCTCAACTCTTGCTTTGTTTGTCACCTTCTTTTTGGTATATTTGTTGCTCCTGTAAATATAAATTTTTAGTTTAATTGTACATACGGTTTGAGATTATGTAACAATTTGAGAATTTTATTTGACAAAACCCTAATAAAGCATAAAAATTCTAAAAGAATTATACTTACAGTTTAGATATATTTCTCAGAATTATAATAAAGCCTAAATATATAATACAAAAGCAATATACCTTTCACATGCATACATCCATCGAGAACCCACTGGACCGCCTATCTTCGCCTCATATGCTACATGTATAATCAGATGTTCCATGGAGTCGAAGAAACTCGGTGGAAAATGCTTTTCAAGCTTGCAAATAGTGACCACAATTTCCTTTTCTAATTGTTCCATACGGGCCTTATCGAGCTCCTTTGCACATATCACTCTAAAGAAGTTTGAAATATCACATAAAAGATCCCATATCGAATCGGGCACGAAATCTCGAAATGCAACCGGAAGGAGACGCTCGATGAACACATGAAAATCATGGCTTTTAAGTCCATTTAGTGTGCAATTAGTCACATTAACACATCTTGACAAATTGGATGCATAACCATCGTGGGAACTTAACGATATCCTTAAGCCAACTCATCACCCGACGCTTTTCGAAAGAGTCAACGCATAAGAGCCTTCGCTTTTCGCTTGTCCGCTTGTTAGGTTTAACGAGGGTCTGTTGCAATAAATTTCCAAATCTTGACGAGCCTTCACATTATCCTTGGTTTTATTTGGTATGTCGAAATGCATGTAAATCAAATTTTCAGTAAAGTTTTTCTCCAAGTGCATCAAATCAATATTATGGCGCAACAAATTAGTTGGCCATAAAGGCAGTTCAAAAAATATGCTTTTCTTTTGCCAATGGTGGGTTCTTCCATATCCAGGAATTTGATCTAAAGGTGCTGTTTTTCCCCAAGTAATCTACTCTAGCTCGTTCAATTCCTCCAATACTTGCTCTCCCGTCATTGTTGGTGGTCGAGGATCATGGTCGACCGTATCCTTGATAAAATTGTGCACATCACTACGAAATTCATGATTTTGCTCCAAGTAGCACCTATGACATCCGAACCATGTTGGTTTACCTCCATTCGGCAATCGAAAAGCTTTTGTTGCACCCATACAATAAGGACATGCTAATCGTCCATGTGTACCCCAGCCACTTAGCATCTCATAGGCGGGAAAATCACTTACCGTCCAAAGAAGCGATGCCTTCATGATGAAATGTTGCTTTGTTGACACATCATATGTCTCTTTTCCATCCACCCACAAGCTTTTCAATTCATCAATCAAAGGTTCCAAAAGTATGTCGATGTCTCGGCCGGGATGTTTCGGTCCAGGAAGTAGGAGTGCAAGAAAGATGGTATCTTCTTTCATTAGAAGACCGGGAGGAAGATTGTAGGGAAAAACAAATACCGGCCAACAAGAGTAAGAAGTCGCATTCGAGCTATATGGCATGAACCCATCCGTCGAAAGCCCGAGCCTGACATTACGTACCTACAGAAGGTGCATCACTAGTAATAACCATCACGAAAGACAAAAATATTATCTTCAATAAATAATTATAAAAACAAAGCCTGACCTATTATAATATATAGTACATGTTATCTTGTTAAAATTAATACTAACTTGGACATCATTTACGCACCTCTTTAGCAAAATCTTTATGCATCTCATCAAATTTCTTCCAAGCCTCACTATCACCGGGGGTGCACCATCATATCGGACTTTTCTCGATTATCTTCCCCGTGCCATCTCATATGTTTTGCACTGGCCTCTATCATGTATAATCTCTGCAACCTCTCTGTGATAGGTAAATAACGAAGTACCTTTCTTGCGATTGACTTTGCTGTCACTGGTTGTTCATACCTCGGTTCATGGCAAACATCACACTCTGTCTTATTAATGTGTTGCTTTTGATACAACATGCAGAATTGAGGACAAACATCTATTGTCTTGTACTCCATACCAAGTGCCTTTACCAATCTCTTTGATTTATAAAAGCTTTCTGGTAAATTTTCATTTCTGGGAAGCATTTCTTTAATGAGAGTCATCATTTCATCAAAGCATTTCTGGCTCAGGTTGTGTTCAGACTTTAAAGCTAGACATCGTGTAACCGCCGATAAGATATTGTGACTTTCACATTTAAATCTAGTTGCACCCAATTCAATTTCCCATAATGGCTTCTCTAATGCATTTAGCGCTTCGAAGAAACTTTTAGCTTTTCCCCTAGGTGTCTCTTCCTCGTTGCGTGCATTCCAAGAGAAATCAGGACCTGCAGCATTCATGAGCATCTCATCCATTCGATCAACTTCATGGTTTAGTGTTGTTGAAGAGGGTGGGTGATTTATTACATTAGAACGTGGCTCTCCATGCCAGTACCATTGTTTATAATTATTACAGAAACCCACTTTGTAAAGATGCATTCTAACTGTGGCTGCAGGATAGTTGAAAAAGTTTTGACAATTTTTACAAGGGCACTTTATCCACTTGTCTCCATGAACTATGATAACAATAGATGGATTGAAACATGCTTGTTCAACAAATGCCCTAACTTCTTTAACAAAGATTGGATCCAGTTTTCCATTAGGCAAGCAACGGTTGTACATCCATCCACGATCTGTGGCCATTACAAGTGAACCTATAATGTACAAAGTATTGAATGTTATTATGTTCAAAATTATGTTCAATATTTCAAAGATCTATTACAAATATTATTGGGATTGAACTCAACAGCAAGGAGCGAATTTATTGGGATTAAACTCAACAGCAAGGAACAAATATAAAGAGATTTAACGCAAACCCAGGAGATGGAGAATAACTTACCTTGTCGCCAATTTAAAGGGATTACTCAAGGAGATGAATTGTTGGATAGAGGAGAAATCACGGGATGCATCGACCAAATCAAAAGTGGAGAGTAGAGAGAGGAGAGAGTGGAGGGTAGGGTTTTATATCTTGGCAAGAAATAATGGTCATTACTCACAGAAATAATAGTCTTACTCACAGAAATAATGTTCTTACTCACAGAAATATAGGTTTATACTTTTTAATTATATAGGAACTTTCTGTTGCGTACTCAGTTGCACGCAGTAAATTAGGGCATTTCATTCATCCCCAAATACCCCATACATTTCAGAATCTCCCAAATAGAATCCCCAAATATTTCAACACATATTAATTTTTAAGTTTTCACACACAGTTATACAAGTTCAAACTGCTACAAAGCAGACCCCCAGAATCCCAAATATCCCAGTGTAAACTTCTGTTTTTAAACTACAAACAAACAAACATCATTACTATAATTAGCATCAGACTCTCTCTCTCTACAAATAAACAAACAGTAGTTTTTTTGTTTAATAAACAAACAAACATTAGAATCCCTCTACAATTAAAAGTGCATCAGGCTCTCTCTCCCTACTCTGTCTGCATTAGCATCACTAGCACCATTAGCATCTCACCCTTCTGATGGACCCTCCTACAAATTAAGAAAATAATGGAATTAAGGTTGATCACATAAACAACATGCTATAAATAACTACAAGATTGAGCACATTACATCATAGGTGGGAGGATTTGTCCCTGTAGCTCGTAGTAGCTTCTCGATGCATTCCTTGTGGTAGTTATTAACTTTGATAAGCTGCCCTAGTTTCTCATTGTATACCTTGTCTTGGGCGCCTAGTTTGTCGGCCTACAATTTTGTTGACCTTGTCCCGTGAGTATAAAATCGTCGACTTGTCATGCGGTGGTGGCCGTGCTTCTCGAAGGGAAGGTGCTGATTGTTGCGCTTCTTTCGATCTGCTTTGCAACTTTTTTGCTTGTCCGGGATCGTTTTCCTAATCCGAAAACCCTACCTCGCTTCTCCCCACCGACTACTATCTCCCATATTTCTTCGTCGGTATTTTCCTACCCGTATACTGCATTTAACGTCTTGATATGTGTCCTACAATTTTGAGAACAAATAATAAATAGTATAGAACCGAATATTACAATAACCTTTCAAAACTAATGGAATTAATGACAATTGCATGGTGCATCAAATGAGGCATATATAATAGATGAAAAAAAATATGGGTAGAAAGGCGATGACAAAGATATACCGCTAGCATTGAGCCTTGCCTTCTCGTTAACATAGATCTTTCCGTCGCTGTCTCTCGCATGTGGGTCGCATCGAAAAGATCCTTGATTCCCACAACTTGGCCTTCATTATCCATCTTGGATATCTGCAATCAATCACATTCAATTTATGTATGGTTTGGTCAGACTCCTATAGTGTAGAACAATAACTATTAATTTTCATAGGCCTAATTGTTATTCATATCATACTAGTGATTGCATGTGCTAATACATGCTTCTTGATCCTCCTACGTGATGAATGACGGGGCCTCCTTTGCTCTGATTTTCTCGATTCGTGCTAGATACTTGCTCCCATTTTTGCTTGGACCAGATATCACACAAACCGGACCGATTCGACATCCCTACACCAAATAATAGCGGATGCTTCTTCCACTCCTCCTTGTCTTCCCCATATAATTTTTTGCAATCGACCTCTTCTCATGAAGTTCCCGCCGTACACATCTCGCGCAGATTCTCATAGACATCCAAGCAACGTTTTATATCCTCCTCGCCCCCATGTATACCTTTGAAGGAATTTTCGCAGGATGTTCAACCTCGGCTTGACCGAGAACATATTGTATGACCCTGTAAGGTCCCGCATGTTCTCCAACACTAATAACCCGATTGTTGTCTTGAGCCGCGTGCATGTGCCTAAGAGATGGGATAAACAAATAGTCCCCACAACCTTCAATCGAGGCCTTAACGATGTGGGTGCTTGGTTCACGAGGTTTGCCAAGTCCCCGTCCGCGTCTAGGTTGTTCCTTATTCTTGTTCCGCTCCCGCTTTCGCTTCACCACACCTTGTACGCTTTCAACATCTAGTTCCGCTCCCCGCCGCTTTGAGAGCTTCGTCTACACACAAATGAGGAGCGATTGTATCTTTGAAGACGACACCTCCTCATGCCGTCATCACCATCGTGAACTCGGTGATAAGTTAAGAACAAATAACACATTCAATAAATAGATAGAGAATGGAAATTACAGAATCAAAATAAGAATGGAAATAGATAGAGAAATACTAAATTACCCTCAATATCATCATCATAATCCTTCTCGTTCTCTTCATCTTCAACAACTGGCTCCAAACTCTGCATTCATTAAATTACAGAAAATTTAATGTACTAAAATATACAATCCTGACTAGTGCTCTACTTTACAGTAAATATCATGGATATAATTAAATTACTACTTTGATTCAAACTTGATACAATTTGTAATCCATACTTCGGCAACTACAGATAGTTGAATAAAATTTAGGACAAGGATAGTGAAATAAGGATAAGCGGTGAGGCACCAAATTGCATAATTTACCTCAGAAAGGAAGTCAGAACCTGCATCATTTTTTTCTTGCCTACGAGGTCTCTTGCTTGCTTGGGCATACATGATCCATTAGATGGGTCCTTCAAATCACCGACTCCTCGTTACGATGAGCCGTGGGGACACATGAGGTGCTTTGGTGGCGAAAGAGGTGTGGAGTGGTGGCGGCGCGCGGTGAGGTACGGGTGTGGTGGTAGCGGTGGTGAGGTATGGGGTGGTGATGTCAGCAGTGAGGTATGGGGTGGTGATGGTGGCGGTGAGGTATGGGGTGGTGATGGCCGTGATGAGGTATGGGGTGGTGGTGGCAGCGGTGAGGTATGGGGTGGTGAGGTACGGGGTGGCGGTGGTGGCGGTGAGGTACGGGATGGTGGTGGCGGCGGTGAGGTACGGGGTGCAGCACGGCCCCTCAAAAAGATGCGCTGAGGTACGGACACAGGACCCCTATCCTGTTTTTGTTTCCTTCCAAGCCTCTTACTTCCCTACGATTACAACCCAGTTTAACCCATTACTTATAAGTTCAAGTCAACAACAAAATATATGGAATCAGAGAGGGATTTAGGTCATAACTAATTGTGCACGACACAACCATATAGAAGTATTAACAGTTTCACAGCAGAGACAAATTATACAAGGTACCAAATTAAAAATTAACTGATCATGAGATCCATTTTCATTTACATTCATGAGTAAACACTTCACATTTATATTTAAAATACGTATTTACCTTAAGATGTCAAAATATTTAATTAATAAATTCTGATAACAAAGTAACAGACCTCGACTGGTGGTGATGGTGGCGGTGAGGTACGGGGTGGTGGTGGCAAGGTGAGGTATGGGGTGGTGGTGGCGGCAATGGTGAGGTATGGGGTGGTGATGGCGGTGGTGAGGTACGGGGTGGGGGTGGCGGTGGTGAGGTACGGGGTGGTAATGGCGGCGATGAGATACGGGGGTGTAGCACGGCCCCTCAACAGATGCGCCGAGGTACGGACACGGACCCCTATCCCGTTTTTGTTTCCTTCCCGCCTCTTATTTCCCTACAATTATAACCCGCTTTAACCCATTACTTATAAGTTCAACTCAACAACAAAATATATGGAATCGAGAGGGGATTTAGGTCATAACTAATTGTGCACGACACAACCATATAGAAGTATTAACGCTTTCACAAAGCGAGACAAATTATACAAGGTACCAAATTAAAAATTAACTGATCATGAGATCCATTTTTATTTACATTCATGAGTAAACACTTCACATTTATATTTAAAATACGTATTTACCTTAAGATGTCAAAATATTTAATTAATAAATTCGATAACAAAGTAACAGACCTCGACAGTGGTGATGGTGACGGTGAGGTACGGGGTGGTGGTGGCGGCGGTGAGGTATGGGGTGGTGATGGCGGTGGTGAGGTACGGGGTGGGGGTGGCGGTGGTGGTAGGTACTGGGTGGTGGTGGCAGCGGTGAGGTATGGGGTGGTGGTAGCGGTGGTGAGGTATGGGGTGGTGGTAGCGGTGGTGAGGTATGGGGTGGTGATGTCAAGAAGAGGAGGTATGGGGTGGTGATGGCGGTGGTGAGGTACAAAGGGTGGGGGTAGGTGGTGAGGTACGGGCGGTAATGGCGCTTTGAGATACGGGGTGCGCACGACGCCCTCACCATGATGCGCCGAGGTACGATTTTCCACCCCTATCCCGTTTTTTTTTCCTTCCGTGCCTATTTTCCCGAGATAAATTTGATTAACATTTATGAGCAAACACTTCACATTTATATTTAAAATACTTATTTACCTTCATATGTCAAAATATTTAATTAATAAATTATGATAATAAATCAACGACCTCGATCGCCGGCGATGAGGTACCGGTGTATAGTTCAACTTGGGTGGTGTGAATTCTCGTTACCGTGGGTGGATCAAGTGGAGGAGCGAGCTTCACCTTCAGTTCATTCGGGATAACTGGTTTCTCAAAGGGCCTTTTGATGGCATTCCCTAATTGCTTTCTCAAACTTTGACTTAGTTGTTTTGCTTTCTCGCAGCATTCGCAACACCCTCTTCAAGACAAGGCGCTTGACGGGGTTGAGTCGCGCGACTTTCTGCGTGGTACCAATTGAAATCGGTTGTCACACCCGTGTCCGCCATCTACATGTGACAAAATTAGTGACAAAATTAGTGTGATAAAACCCTAATTAAACCCTAAGAATATGTGTACCAAAATTAGTGTGTCAAAATTAGGCCTAGGCTACTAAGAGGCCTACCAAAATTAGTTCTCTCCTGTGCTTTCATTCATCACTCTTTTAAATAAGACTTTATTATATGAAAATCACTTATATAGTTCGATTGTGGTTTAGACATGAATAAATGATTTCCCAAAATTATGTTTTATTGAAAAAAATATGAAATTTATCTCAATCAGTACTTCTATAGCAAAACAATATATATATAGTGTTTTGTAGAATCAGAAAATGAGAAACGTGCCTCGGATCAATGAATCTAAAAAATGTAAATGGAGATGAAACACCTAAAACTTATTTTGAAACTTCAGCCAAATTTCAGTATCCTTTCTAACTGGAGCTCGTAGAAAAGTATAATGTACTATAGACTATTTTAGCAACTATAAAAGAAAGGAACATAGGAATAGTGCAATAGTGCAATTTCGACCAACAAAAAGGAGATTATTTGAAAATTATGCAAGGACAAATTTTAAATTGTAAACATCAAAATGCTAATCTTAAATCTCCAAACAGAATTCAAAAATAACAAGATAACTTAGTATTCACCAAGTAATTATCAACTCAAGCCGTAATACTGAGATCACTTGCAACTGCTACGCATTCTGTAACCAATTACTCTTAAATCTTCAATTAAATCCCAGAAAAATATTGGTTACCATTCCGCTGGATTCATTTTAACAAAGTGAGCATCTTTAGCATGTTATCCTAAGTGTAAACGTGACAAAAGACACAAATTGTATCTCCAAATCCAAAGGCTAAAAGCGACCCCAAATCAGTCTGTAATCATTCATATATATCTCTAACAAAATCATGTTTAAATATAGCAAAAAATAATGTACCTATTATACAATGCACATATGAGTAATCACCTGTAATATCACTGATTTGTAGTACATGTGCATGCACACACAACCACACACAAAACAATTCTGTTACCTGGGATAAGCCTTGACCAATAATGGATTGGTGCTACTATAACTCGTCCTCGATTTAAATGTACCTCAAGAATTGCTCGGGATCAAGCGATTAGGACCCAAAGAACTTGTGATTGGGACTCGATCGGCGATTGGCGACAAATCTTAGGACCGACGATTGGCGGTCGACGCGTAAGCTTGGCGATTGGCGGTCGGCGCGCGGCTTGGCGATTGGGACTCAGATGGATTGAATGGGACTTGGGAGTTGGGAACTTGGGAGTTGGGAACTTGGAACGAAGAGACAGAGAGAGACGAAGAAGAGAGGGAGACGCAATCGAGAAATGAGAGACGGGGAAAAAATAGGGTTTGGGGTATGAGCGGCGATGCGAATGAGTTTTAATTGAATGAGTTACAAACAATTATGATTTTAATTGAATGAGTTTTAATTAGGAAAAGGTCCTGATATATGTTATAGTTAGGGCTGTAAGAAAGAAACAAAGTTCGTAGTTTGTTCGTAGTTAATTAAAGTTTATGTCAGTATGAAATTAATTTCGTATATCGAATCAAACTCAATTCGAATCAAACTCAATTCAGTTCGAAATTAATTTCGAATCAAACTGGTTCGATTCGAAATTATATCGAATCAAACTCAATTCATATATTGAATCAAACTCAATTCAGTTCGAAATTAATTTCGAATCAAACTGGTTCGATTCGAAATTATATCGAATCAAACTCAATTCATATATTGAATCAAACTCAATTCGAATCAAACTCAATTCAGTTCGAAATTATATCGAATCAAACTCGAACACAAGTCAGTTTGTTCGTGTTCGATTCGTTTGCAGCCCTAATTATTATGGATGGAATATCGAATACTCTCTCAATTCATATGCAAAGGTTTTAGGTTTTAGGTTTTATGTTTTATATTTTCTTGAGATATCTTATATCTCAACTTTATTGTAAAACTAGGCAAATATTAAGTAAAAATCAACATAAATTATGACTTCTTATCGCGAGCAAATATAAACTTACATGTCTAATTGTAATTGAATTACATGCTTATTTCGAACTATAATTGTTCGCGAACACCTTTCGAATAAAAAGTAAACAGTTTGAGTTTGATTTGATATAATTTCGAATCGAACGAATTTTTTTCGAATTGAACACGAACGAACAACGAACTTCAAATATTTCTTGCAACCCTAGTATAACATAATTTATAACTACAATTTAAATATCAGCTTTATTTCAATTATCTTCATGAATCACACATTTTTAGTTTTAACTCTTAGTCATAGCTAAAATTTATTCAACTCGTGAAATCAATCCTAAGCACATAGTAATAATAAAACTTCAATTTAATAGATAAGCTAAACTTCTTATAGGTTAATTAAAGTTTATGTCGTATGAGAAGATTATCAACTCTTCCACACAATCTCATTAGTTATCATCTTAGCTATTATTTATACTTTCACATAACACAATATATGATTTGGATATCAATTTGACAAAGTTATTAATCTATGAATTAGTCCTCAAGTTAATAGGTGATCAATTTACATGATAATTTTGGATGTGTGTTTGAACTTTACTAAAATAAATTATGCATATATAAGATTTACATTCACATATATGAAATTGTGTTTTCTGAGAGATGCATTTTATTTTTTAAACATGTTAAGGTTCTAATTTAGACAATTGATGATTATGCATGCAGGCGCCAATTTGATTGAGGAAATCACTTTGACAATGTTTATTTCAATATTATGTCTAATAGATTTTGAAATAATTTTCAGAAAATATTTAATTTTGAGTTACAGAATTTTGGATTAAGTTACAAAATTTTTAAAACATCTGCAGAATCAAAGAGGGATTTTGAATCTTGCTTCCGCCAAAAAATTAGTCTATTTCCGCCAGAAATATGGATGAAACTGGACCATAAAAAAAATTTGAATTAGAACGCGTGCATAGGGGTGGGTCCTTGGTGGCAGAGAGGGATAATTTTTTGTTCTGATCTGAACCGGATCTCACTAAAGAGAGAACGTAACAATTCTTTTATCTAAGCCATCTTCTCCAATTCATTTCCCCGCCTCTTTAATTCATTTCCCCGCCTCTTTCATTCTCAGCCAAAAAATTGACAATCCGCCAAAAATTTGGAGATGCCGCCTGCTTTACTTCAATCCTTTTTAATGATCGATTGGATCTTTGTTTTCTTTTCAGTTAACCAAAACCAAAACCTCCTCTCCTCACATCCTCCGTCCTCTAACCAAAACCAAAACCTCCACCTCCTCCGTCCTCTTCTTATCCCTTTCTCCCGATTAATAAATAGGTAATATAAGTCAATCAAACAAATCTTTTTATTACACATTACCTGTTGCAATGGTTTTACTATGACTTCATTTTCATTTTTACTCACAGGAATATTGACATTACTACAGAACGTCAATATTTCTTACAGAAATATTTCAATTACTCACAGGAATATTGACATTACTCACAGAAATAATGACTCTAATTTTATTTTTATAGTTGGTGTCATATTTGCTGAAATCTATCCTGTTTTCTTAATTTCTATTCAAACAACACATATATATTATTTTCTTCCTTAATCAAACACTATTTTGTGCTGCTTATGACAGATTCCTTCATATGGCTGGTACAAAGTCTTCTCTACCAAGGGGAAAGAGGGTTAAATACACTCAATAGGGCCTCATCCATAGCTCTATTGCATTGGAGCGCGATTCCACACACATAGAAGTACCTGGGGTAGGCAATGAAGTGCGTAAGCGTAAGGGAAGAGGTCCTGGAAAGGTAGTTCAATCAAGACCGCCAAATCAGCGGCCGGAGGTGTGTGGCGGTGGGCCTGTAAGAGTTCACCATTGAAAAACAGATAAAACGAATCCTAGGCGTATAACCGCAATCATCACTAGGCTAGCTTTGAACCTCATGCCAGACCATTTAGAAGTTTTCGCATGTTTGATCAAACCACAAGAGATACTGTGGAGATCCAATTTTTGGTAAATAAAAATTATTGTTAATTTATAATTTATATACAAATGAAGACTAGTATATTTTATTAACTCGGTAATTGATTAATTAATGTATTCACCAAATTGCTATTGTGTTGTTTTATTAATGAAGGAACGGTTTAAATATCGAGCAGGAGAAGATCCGAAGCATTGTAAAGAAGTTCTTGAGGCTATTGCAACAAAAAGGTATGCTCATGAGCTATACGAAGCAAGAAAAGATTGCATAGATGACTTCTACTGGGACACTAAGCATGGAAGAGTATGGTGCCACATTGGTGCACAACTCCTGCGCGAATTGTGAAGGACTTTGTGACCAATTTGCAAATCGAAGAATTCCAATATCTTTCGAAACAAAACAAAACTAACCGATGTGCATCGTGACTTACCGTCTCGCCACTATGCTGGATCGGCAAGTGCATACCAACACAGCCAAAATTTGGTAATGTATTTTTTATACAATGTATATTGAGGCTTTATTTATTTTTATAGAAATAGAAATAAATATCCTTCAATGTGAAATAACTTATTTATGTAGCATCTATAACTGAAACTTAGTTATATTTGTAGAAAAATATACTAAATAGAGAGCCAACAAGCGAGGAATTTTTCCTACATCTTCATCTTGGTCGAGAAGATGGAATATCACCCATTGTGGCCCAAGTGGAAGCTACTTTGGCAGCCAAGACCTTGGAATTACAAGAAGTAAATGATGAAACTAGTGATGGTAGTGAACTCGTGATCCGTAAATAAGAAAAATCATAGCAGAGGTTCAAACTTATGATACTACCTCGGTGCAATTTGCCAACAGAAAAACCAAAGAAGTATATGTATGTTATCTTTCTTACAAAACTATCTCGTAGGAATATTGACAATTTGATATCTAATATGATATATTATTAATTATGAATATCAGTCAACAGATACGAACTAAGTGTAGTAACAATCGAGTTAATTTCATAATACCAATTTGATTGTATTAATTTACATTTTATGCAACTCAATAGGAGAAAGCGAAGGAGATGCGACTTGATCCGACTACGCCGGAAGAGAAGATATTGATCTCAGTATCGTATAGCAAGTAATGGGAAATGCCACTAGAGATTTTGGCTTTGGGAGCACATATGAGGGAACTTCTCCAACACCAATCTTGCGAGGCGAGTCCCGTCATAGAACATCCATAGAGACAACAGAATTCGATAAAATTTTAGAGGATCGTGATGCTCATTTTGCCGAGGAAATTGCCAAGAGAGATAAACTCATTCAAGAACGTGATGAAAAATACAACAAGATGGTAGAAGAACAGTGCAAAACTACAGATTACTATTAATCATCCGTATGCGTATGCGAGTTCAACAACTTACTTTTCGTGTAACAAATATTGAATTTAAGATAATTATTGGGAGGTACTGTTTTGTTGATAACATACTAATTTATATTATTAATTTCACTCATAGGATCATAATGGTCCCATTTCTCAGTCATTTCAAAAAGCTATGGGGATGCATGTAGTTTTACCTCAGGTGAATTTTCAACTTTTTATAGTGGGATTTGTATGCAAACAAGTAAGATTTTGATGTTTTACAATACTAATTTTTTCATTTCACTGTATGTTGTGCTTGTAGGGTCATAGTCTCGTTTCTCATCCAACTCAAGGACATCATATGTCTTTATTTCAGGTAAGTACAATTTCTAACAACTTTGAATGGGTAATGGTGTTTGACGGGAGTTGTGTAAGGTTTTCATAATTTTTAACATTGGAGTGGACTAGTACTGTGAGATTCATGCATGCCAAAGTCTATAGATTTAGTTTGTGTTTTAAGACTTTGTTGAAATTAATATAACAGATACGTATGAATGTTGGTAATTATCATATTTCACTAAAAATATATATATATATTTTTTCTAAAAAGGAATTATGACAAATTTTAGGGCTCTTATCAGTCATAAAAGAATATCATCGTAATACTAACATTTCATATTATTTACTTAGGGTCATACGGCCCTTCCTTACAGTGCACTTATGGGAATGCAAATGCCTCCGCACCAAGTAAGAATAAAATATATAGATAATTATCATAAGTGATGTATACATGGGAGTGATGTATACATGGGCCCCACTGTATTATCTTCCTTATTATTTTCACCTTTTTTTTATTTTATTTATAATTTTATTTTTCTCTTTATTTCAAATGTCTAAGGTTTGATCAATTTTCAATATTGGGTTTAAGCATGCGTTTAGTGGTAAATATTGCTAATTTATATTACACATGCTTGAGGGAAAGAAGAAAAAGTCAGTATTGTACATGCTTCAAAATAGAGAGATATAGAGGACCTAATTTTACAAATGTGGTTGTTTAATTGTCGATGCTTCAAAGTAAAAGATTCTAAGTATTTTTTTTGTTCTATACTAGGGATTATCTTCAATGTCACAATCAAATGTGATAGGAGGGATGCAAGCACTTATAACGCAAGCCGCAACGGCAGGCGGCGACCATGAACCGATGGTGTGAGGGATCAAACTCGCACAATCAAGAAATCCAGTAGTTAGGTTTTGGTATGGATAATAGTTTTCAATCTTTTGGTAATAGAATGTCCAATTATAACAATATAGCAGATAAACAAATTTTCATTTATAGCAATATAGCAAACTTGATATACGGGTTTATATTTTGGCGCTTCAATACCCGTATTTTTGGATTTGATGTACTTCCAATTGGTGTTTGTATATGCTATATTATTTTTCTGAAGTTATTTTTAATGCTTGATTGTTTTAATTTGTCATCATTGACAATTGGAAAATAAAACAAAAATTAGGGATGCTATTTTGTGCAGGAATGAGTTTTACTACTGTAATAAGTGGTGTTACTCCCACAAATAACATTTTCTTGTCAAGCATACTAATGAGTTTTATCGAATACTACTCGCTTTAAATAATGCCACTACTGCTGAAAATAATTAGTAAATCTTTCTTCAAATATGGCATAATAGTCCACATATACAACCAGAAATAATTGGTGATACTGGCAGAAATAATGGGTTCATATATTTAATTTTTAAATCGGCCAGAAATAATGGGTTCACCTATTGTAATTTTTTTTAAAATCTGCATAAATTAATTAATAATAGAAAAATAATAACGTGGATGAGTAAAATTATTCCGTGACTTTTTAAAGTATTTCCGTGGAAGTAAGAACCATGGAAATAATATGAGTTATTCTGTTGCTCAACTCCACGGAACTGCCAAATATTTACTATGGAATTAAGAACCGAGCGAAACTTTTCTTCGAATCATTTCCGTGCTTAATTCCTCGGAAAAGGATTATCTCCGTGGTATTCTACGGAAATAGTATTTGTTCTGGCGATGAAAGTACCGTGGAAGCCTTTCCGTGGGTAATTCACGGAAATGACGCCTTTTCCGTGCTTGACTCCACGGAACAAGCGTTTTTCATTTCACGGTAATAACAACAATTCTAGTAGTGGTCTTTTATGTTTGACAATTAGAACTCTTTGTTGAGTCAGTCAATTAAAATTTAATCCTTCAACAAAATTCAGGCCAGCAAAAATTATGATGTGTACAATAACAATTATATTCTTGAGGAGACAAATTATACATTTTATTATATATTTTAATCATTATTTAAATTACATTTTCTAACATATTTGTGCTCGTTGCAGGGACTCGAAGATAAGATTAAGTATGAGGTTCATTTGATTAAAAAAGATAAGCCAGATGTCAGTGTCATAAACCAGAACTAATTGATTTTCTTTGTGATTATGTACTCAAAAAAGTATATCAGTCCATATTATATGCTGAAATCATTTACCAACATGTGGTATAGTGTATTCAACAGTTATGAAAACCCACATGATTGACATATATTTTACGATGCAACTATCCGATCAGATCCGACAAAAATTAACAAGGATAGGAGGATAAAGATAAGAATTTTAATGATAATGGATGAAATGGAGGGTCAAATTAGAAGACTTTTGAGCCGGGAAAGGGAGCAATCAAGGAGGGAATAATTTATTAATTATGTTTAAGTGAAAAGTGAACATGCTCTTTTAAATTTAATGTTTGTATGAACTTTTAATTAAAGTTCCCTTTGCTTAATTTTTATTTTTAATTATGAATTATATATGCGAAAACAAAATGTAAAACAAAATATATTCCATTGTTGACCTAGATATTATGAATTTCGTGATGTTTTCGGGACTCCCAGTCTGAACAATGGAACTGAACTGGAGGTACAATAAAGGGTCGGTTTATATATATTCGTGATTTTTTTTTTAATAACAGATGTGAGACAAAGCAAATCGGTATCCAGATAAGACTGGCCGGAGTAAAAAAATTGGTTCAGAGTATTACTCTGGTCTGAGTTTAAAATTTGGAGCATGTTATTTGTGCTCAGTTTGGTGAAAAAAAAATTTTGGGGTCGGAGTAAATTTTTCAGTCCTTGAAAACTTATCCGAGATGAATTCTTGATCTTTGTTATGCCAACTAAAAAAATCATCCACTCATTTTAAAATATGCAGATTTTTTTAAAATTTTCTATTTTTTTAAAAAAATTGGTCAATGCGTCCATGTTTAATCGAAATAATAGGGAAAAAAAAAATCTTAATGTCTATAATCAAAATGACAGGAAAAAAATTTCTTATGTCCAATTTTTTTATTTTGATTTGTTCCATCCGAAAAAATTATCATCAACATTCAACTTGTTTATATCTGAATCTTAATATTCAACCTGTTTATATTTGAAGTAAAAAAATATTTTGAAGAACTGCAATTGTGTGAAATAGAAGGTACAAAAACTTCTATCAACACGCATAAATACTTTCCAAAAAAGAAATCACTACAACTGAAATGCTAAGGAACATTAATAAGAGCATTTATTATTTTTGTAGTAAAATATTAAAATATATTTATCTAATTTATTTATAGCAAACGAAGTAATACTTATACATTTTAAAAAGAGAAAAAAAATGTAGATATTTAGATATTTATTACAGCAAATTACACAAATATCCCTAAAGCATCCCTCATTAATTATGTTGGCCTTTAGAGTTTCAAGATTATCAATTTGATGCTTAAAGTTTAATTTCAGTACTATTTTGGTCCTTAATAGTTTGAAATGTATCATTTTAGTAGTAAAACTTTCCAATTTATACCAAATTGGTACTATATTTACAATTCATTAAAAAATGATAGTTTATTGGCATAATTCATGTCATAATTATGTCATGACATTATTTTGTGCAAGTAATAGATTTAATTTTCTGGGAACAAATTTAATCATGTATGTCATAAAAAGATAACATTCATTTGAACAATACTAATAATGTGAAAACAAATATAATTATTGATGTCATAAATATTAGATAAACTAAACAGCTCACTTTGGTGTAATTATAAATTAATTAAAGAGAAAAATACATATATATTGTAATGAATATCACTATATGTATCATTATGATATGGGCCAAATGGGTGTGACGTGTGATCGTGGATTTTTTTTTTCATAAATCATAATAATTGTCGGAGCATTTTCTTACAAATTGATTTTTATTAATCAAAATGATAAGCTAGCCATATTTTAAAGACTAAAATAATATTTTCGAAATATTAATGGTCAAAATGGTAACAAAATAATGTTTTTTCAAACATTGAGGACTAAAACGATAAAGAGATCGTTCATATATAATTTAGAGGGTCATTGATATATAATTTGCTCTATTGATTAACACAAATTCGATTGATTAGCAAATTAAGGAAATACTATTCCGAAATTTGTTAGGAAATATTTTTGTAAATTTAAATCCCTTCTTCAACTCAAATTGAAGACATCGTTATCATGCTAACATAAGGCGCAACTGCCATTGCATCCTTGATATATGCATTTTTTAAGGAAAAATCAGAGTCTAGTTTGTAAATTTTATTTTGTGTCAATTGAGACTTGAACTAATATTTTTTCATATTAATTAGCTATCACTTAAACTATCAGACCATTTGTGCTTCCTTGATATATGTTTATAAAACAGTTCACTGTCAAGATCAGTCTCCTTTCGAAATGTTGAAAGAAAAGGACGCAACAAAATCTGCAAAAGAATTATCAATCAATATGATTTTCCTACTAATCCTGTACCACAACTTTCTGATAGTGCTGGGTACAATATGAAAATGAAATCAACAAGAAAGAGTAGTTAAAGTTCAACTACAACCTTTCTGAAAAAAAGTTGATAGGATCATTAATATAAAGTTGAATTTAACTAACGGAGTAAGTTAAAATTTTAATTAAAGTGGTCATAAGTACATGCATATACCGTATAGTTTAAAATGAGATTTAATGTATGCATATTTAATAATTTAGAAGTTTAAACCTTTCCTTTTGTGTGTGAAGGGTTTGTCTGCTTTTTCATAAATTTAAATCGATGCTGGGTTTTGACCTTATAATTTTCATGCATAGAACTATAGAACTAGGGGTGTCAACGGGTCGGGTCGGGTGGGTCAGTCGTTTAGGGCTGCAAACTAGTCGAGTTCGAGTGAGCCGGACTTAGCTCAAACTCGGTTCATGAAAATTCAAGTCGAGTCGAGTCGAGCTCGTGAAACGTTTCAAGCTAAAAAGTTTAGCTCAAGCTCAGATCATTACTATTCGAGCTAGATCACGAGGTGGCTCACGAGCCAATGCATGTACGTTAACTCGGTTTGATATTTATATTTAGTATATCTATAAACTGCAAATTCGATATATCTACAAAAATAATACATTAGTTAGTACAAAATTGATATATCAACAATTTATATTTTTAACAAAATCTTTGTTGCACTAATTTGAATGAATGGACCAGCAAAAAAACTATCATATCAGATATATGAGCCGAGTCACGAGTGAGTAGGAGGAGTTCTTAAACCGCTGAGATGGTGAGATCACAAGAGATAATGAGAGATGAATTATCGGATTAGAGTTTAGCATAAAAAATATAAATTATTATTATTCGAGCCGAGTCGAGCTACGAGCTGAACCAACCCCAATTCAAACTCAACTCATTTAACTATCGAGCCCGAGCTGAGCCACGTGTCCGAGCTTTTTTGTGCAGCCCTAGTCAGGTCGGGTCATATTATTTTATTATTTTCCTTGTCCTGATCTGAACCCGACCCGATTAAATTCGGATAAAAAAATCTTGATCCATACCCAACCCGTGTAAAATAATAAAATATTGATTAATTTATAATTAATCTTAATTAGTATATATTTAAGGTTTAATTAGTACTAAATCATAAAATTACTTCAAAAAATATAATTAATCGGGTTGGGTCGGGCCCGACCGACCTGATTCGGGTAAAAAAAATTAAACCCATATCCGATCCATTTATTTTCGGATATGCCGGATCGATCGGATTCGAATCGGATCGGTTCAATAATTGACACCCGTATAACGTAACTTTAGCCGATTGTCTCGTAAACGATTGTTTTAACTTTTCAACTATTTGAATGTTACGATTTTTAATACATTATTGTCATTGTAAGTATTTTCAAATTAGTTTTTATTGTCATCCCTTATATCTAACCAATGGTGTTCGGTAAAATAATAAACAATAAATATCTTAGCGTCGCAATCAGTTGGAATCTCTTGCTAGCAGGATCGGATCTTAATGGCAAATTCAGATCAATTTTGGGGTTTAAATTATAAAATCCAATAACTATAATAAATATTTTAAAGTCTTCTAAATGATATTTGTTTTTATAGTTGTGATAAGGATTTAATCATGCTAGGAATGAGAAATAGTTAATGTGAATCTCTTCTTTGATCATTGTGTCGAGCCTTATATTTACCCTGATCTACCCAGTACCAGTCTGATAGTAAAATCTCTCTTGTTAGTCGTTACACCTTGTATTTACATGTGGATCAACGTTTCTATTACGAGGCAAAATAATAATAACAACAACAACAACCAATAATAATAGAGTGGGATCCATTGACAATGAGTTATTTTTATAACGTTGATAATGAATTTCTAAATAAATACAAAATAAATTTAAAAAATAAAAAAAAAGTTTATAAATGTGTTCTTCTACTTTTAGATTGATGGTCATTCAAATTTCATGCAATTTCATTATCATTTGATAGTCCATCAATTTTTCATGCAATTTGCAACGGTTCAAATTTAACGATCTTTGATGAACTGTCAAATGATAATGAAATTACATAAAATTTGAAAGATTATTAATCTAAAGATAGAATAACACATATATAATTTTTTTTATTTTTATATTTTTTTATATTTATTTAGAGATCCATTATCAAAGTTGTCAAAATAAACTATTTTCAACCATCCCTTCTTATAATAATAAGAAGAAGGTTTTCGCCTGAGAAAGAAAAAGAGAATAGTTAGATTTCATGTTTTTATTAGCATAGGCACCACCCACCTGAACCTTTTTGACAGGCATTTACAATAATTGTGATGGGAGTTTATATAGGTATATAATAGAATATTCCTATTTTTATTCTTTTAATTATTTTCATCATCAACATCATGATCATCTTGCTATCTTTTTATTGGTGTGAGGGTCTGTGTTTCTTTCCGATACTTCACATCAGTTGCTCATCTACCAATATATTATAATTGCATATCAGGTCTGATTTGACGATTCATACTAACTGGATACTTCCAGGTAGCGTCTATTATGACATCCTCGTTAAAACAAAGATATTCCATGAGAGAAACAGGACAGTGATTGTTGTATCGTGATATCCACATGTTGATTATCCTCTAAACCAATGGATTACGGTTCATTAACAACATACAATCCTGAATGCAAAAAAAATCTTGTGAAAAATATTGTCTACACTGTAAAAATGTTACAACTGCGATTTATTTACTTGCTGTTAATAAGTTAATAAATAGAGGTACAAAAGATAAACATGGATAACAGAATGTCTGAGGAACAAACAGAAAAGACACCCGAACCATTTTTAATTTTTTTCAGAAACAGAGTTTAGTCCAAGTTTTATTTTTAAGATCCACATCCTACTATAAATATATTTGTGTATATTTATGTATTTTTTTAATGTTACATATTACAATAGAGTTATACAGATGTTGCCAACCTACCTCTTGACAACCCTGAGATAGACCCCGTCTTTAAAATCCAGAACAATGCCATACTGGAACTGAAGAGGGTTTTCCATCTTTGGTGAGTGCCTGAAAACAAAGTTCTGGTAAAGATGGATTAGTGCCAACTTGATTTCTTGCAAAGAGAATTTCTGCCCAACGCATGCTCTGGGCCCGAGCCCAAATGGTATGTGCGCATAAGGATGCCAATTTTGCTCTTCCAGATAATTCGGGTCGAACCGCTCTGGCCGGAATTCGTGAGGCTCAGGGAAGTGGTTTGGGTCCATTGATAGAACTGGAGCAATCCAAACCCATGTACCCTGGTAGACAGAATTAAAATAAATGCTTTTCCCTATCTTTGGCGTTTGGATTGCTTTTCTAAACTTTGTTCTGCTTCTGACTTCCATCAATTAAATTAAAAAATAAATATAAATCATGTGGCGATCTATTTTCAAAAAAATGGTTTTGGCTCATTACCCAAAAGCAACAACAACACGTTGTGCAATTAATTTTCTGAAATAAGTTGTTCGATTCATCAATATATGCCATATGGTCGGTAGTTTGCAGTTTACTAGTACATACCTTTGGAAGAAAATAACCCCTGACTTCAACAGCCTGGGATGTTTCTCTTGCTAACAGTGGTAAAACAGTGTAAAACCTCATTCTCTTTTATCACCTAACATAGAAAACAATAAGAGAACCATTAGAATTCATGTTACCTAACAAAATTAATGCTTCTAAGTAAAATAAGTTCACTGCAAATGGATTACCTGATCAAGGTAAGGAAATTTATTCTGCAAATCATCCAAAGTTGATATGCGAATTTTCTGGCTAAACCGATCAAAATCTCATCTAACAATTTCTCCTCCACCCGTGGATGCTTGGCCACCAAGTAAACAACGGATGTAAGTGTGAACGCTGTTGTTGCAGATCCACCTAGGAGGTGCTCAATGCAAGTGCATTTATGTAATCTGGTGTAAACAAATTTCTTGCTGACTCATTCATCTGCCTTGCATTCAATATGGAGGATAAGAAATGGCTGCTTTCTCTGTTTTCCTCATTCATCCTCTTAGCTATGATTTCATTTAATCTTTCAGTTAGTTCTCATGTTGGTTTTGTCAATTTTCCAGTTTCCGCTGTATGGTATTCTTTTCAATACTTACCTAAATGGACCTTGTAGAAATGGCATAATCAGGCCCAATATTGTAGAAAAAGAGCCAGATAAGTCCATCTTTAGCGAAGTTGTCGAATAAATGTGCTCTTTGATAAAGGATTGGCACTCTTTATCCATGTTGATGTTATAGTTAGGATTTTCCTTTGTTAGAGCAAAATCTATGCCAAAAGCAGCTTGGCCAATTATGTCAGTGGCCAGCTTCAGAGAGAGCTCAGAAAAGGGAACATCTTCTTCGGCAGAGACTTTTGAGACGGATTGAACAACACACTCTATATAGGATTGCATCATGGGGATCAGACTGGATAGATGGGACGGTTGCTACAAGGAGATGACGATGTTTCACATTAGCTGACCATCTTGAATCTCTGCAATTAGAATTGCAAACTATCAATTGTGTTGTGAAATTTGGTTACTTTGAATGATATCAAGAGTAACATATAGTGTCTAACTACATCAAAAAGCAAAAAAAAAAAAAAAAAAAAAAAAAAAAAAAAAAAAAAAAAAAACAGATGTCTAAATTTTAATTTTGCCAATACCAAATGGAACTGGGATGGAACGGTGTTTAATTTTGGTTGGAACTCAGTTAGAACTGGTAAGACTAATTCTGAAACACAACAAAATTCATACATTAAATGGATTGAACTACTCTGTATTTCTGATCTCAAACAGCAACTGTTGTACTTGTCTGCATCTCCTTTATTGAAACTAAAACAGTATACTAATTTTTTTTAGCAAAGCTACTATAAACTTAAGCTCACTAAGCTCTTTGGTCTTTAAGTCAATAAATCTACTTTATCATCTTCAAATTTAGAATTATATTGTACATGATATGTTCTTCTTATAAATATCGTGGGATACTAAAATTTTCAATGTTTAGAGTTTTTAACAACTTTTTGCAGATTTTTTTCAAAATGGCTCTAAAATAATAATAAGATAATTAATATTTGCATATGAAAATAGTCAATTTTAAAAAACCCCAAACAAATACTTAAAAATTCTAAAAATGGAAATTTTTTTGTATCCCATAATATTTTGATAAGAAGAATTTATTGAGAAACATAAATTGAAATTTGAAAATGCTGAAGTACATTTTTAAGTAAAACTCACCAAAAGACTTTGTGGGCTAAGCTCGTACTAGACGAACCCATTATTTGTTTATTTATTGTTTTTTTTTTCTGATGCAAGTATGAAAGCCAATGGGTAGATCAGTTTGAGCTTTTACAAAAACAATAAAATCTTATATAGCCTAATTCCTTCATGAGACTCCAATTTGGAGGAGAGCATTGGAGACATAATATAATTTTAGACAGAGCACAAATCAGAATCATAAGGACATTTATCAAATATTACTAGGATATAATTACAAAACATAACTCATATGTACTAATGCTACCTGATTATTTGTCATTGAAGAATGCATAAATAATTTATGCAGGAATTATAGTTTCTATAGTAATGGTAAAAAGCACATATGTACCTTGTAAAGATGAGATCCTTCTGGTGCAATGGGGAACCAGCAATAGGAGAAGGCAAGCTTCTATTAGGTATACTCTTTGAATTTCTTTATCCCCACCTCCTTGCATAACTCCGGATCTGAAACTGTAACCATGGCTGTCTCCCCAAATGAAACCTAAAATGAATACACATCAACTATTTAGGGAAAAAGAAACAAAAGTACTGTTATGTATTTTATATTGAAGTTCTCCTGGGAAAATTTGGAAAACAAAAACACACACCTAAAAATGGGGCAATATTTCTTTTCTAAGACAGTGAAAATATCAGGACAAGATTTTGCTACCAGGGGAGATGCCCCAGAAAAGGAACTGTGGGGGACCCGGGGACCTGTCTCACTTTCCAAAAAGGAGCATAGAAGTATAAAATAGCACCACTCTTGTAATATATGTAAGATCAAAAAATAATATTCAAAAAAAAATCAAGTTCATCATACTTGCTCTATTTCTCAACATGATATCAGAGCAAGTTTAATACCTAGCTCCAAAAATCAAACAAACCAATTGATAATTATGCCACCAGAAACCGGTACAGCTAACAACGAACTGTACCAGTCAAGAAATCACAAAAGCCACACACCATTACATCCAACAAAGAACTGCAGTGAATTTCTCGAAATAAAGCAAGTGCTGTAACGGCCACCTCAAGAGCCTACCAGGACACCCAAGCTAACACAGTCAGCTGTTACCAGCCAAAGAGCAAAATTACACTATATTAGTGAAATACACCAGCAAAGACAACAACTACAGGTGCGTATATTTGTTCTTATCAGAGAAATACACCAGAAACTGAAAGAAAGTCAAACCAGTAAAAGCAAAATACTGGTACAAAGCAAGCAAACATTACGCACCAACCTGACAACCCACGAGTTCTTTTCCAGCCCCTGGAAAATAGAATTATAGAAGTATTGGGCGGTGCACAAACTAAAACTGGCTAGAGAAGCGAAACTTTGAACCCCCGCAAGCCGTAAGGCAGAGAATTGAAAACCTTAGGTTCGGATATGACAAAACTCAGAATTCCAGGTACAGAGAGAGAGAGCTGTTGGAAAGAGAGGTGCTCTCACTGCAATATATAGGATCGGACAGGAAAGGGAGACTTTTCTGGGTACTCAATCCTGACCTCCGACGAACCCGGAAAGGCGATGTGGAGACTGGAGAGGATTGATTTTTGAAGTTGGTAGTAAGGGTACGTCACGATGTCAGACTCAGAAGTCAGAAGTTGCTAACATGGACCACTCTATGCTGCTGATTAGTTATTACTTATGGGTCGGTAGGTTCGCAACCCTTTCAATCTATTTTCGAGTTTGTAGCCGTTAATTTTACATTGAGATTCGTTTATAATTAATTTTAATTTCAAAATTTATATTTTTAACAATTATTATGATTTTTAATGTAAAATCAACTGCTCTACTCTAGAACACTATCAACTCGAAAATAGATTGGAAACGCTGCCAAGCTGTCCGACCCCTATTACTTATTAGTGATTACAATGTCTCGTTAGTTTTTTTAATATTTTTGTTTAAATTATGAATTATGAGCTGAGTCACCTGTTTTGTCCTCATTTGATAATGTCTATTTTGAGGATCTTCTATTGAAAATTTAAATAAATTCAAAAAGTACTTAAAAAAGATTTATAGATGTATTTTTAACATGTAGATAGATAGTTTTTCAAATTTTATTTAATTTTATCAAGATTTTATACATTTTACAAAGATTTCAATTAATATATCTTCAATACTACATCTACAAAAAAAAAAATCCTATTTTTATAATTTTTAAAATTTATTTGAATTTTCATTGTTAAGATTGTAAAAAAAAAGTATTGTCAAGTAATCCTCATCTTGTCCTTTTGGCTTTTATAGCTAACTAGCTAATTACCACGCTCCATGATGGTCTCATCTCACCATCTATTGCAGCAGGTACTGTTTATAATCAACATTTTTTAGAAAACATAAAGAAAATTATATAATTGTGATTTATTTATGATTAAAGCTTCCAATTTTTTTCTTGCCGTTAATAAATAGAGGTACGAAATTTAGACACGGACAACAAAATGTCTGAGGAGAAAAAAGCAAAGTCACTCGCATAATTTTCTAAGAATAAGCACAATATATTATAAGTCTATTCGTATGTTTATGTATTATTTGTATCATACATATTACAATAAAGTTCTACATATGTTGCCAACCTACCTCTTGACAACCCTGAGATAGACTCCATATTTAAAATTGAGAACAATGCCATACTGGAACTGAAGAGGGTTTTCCATCTTTGGTGAGTGCCTGAAAACAAATTTCCGATAAAGATTAATTAATGTCAGCTTGATTTCTTGCAAAGAGAATTTCTGTCCAATGCATACTCTGGGCCCGAGACCAAATGGTATATGAGCATAAGGATGCCGATTTTGCTCTTCCAGACATTTCGGGTCGAACCGCTCTGGTCGGAATTCGTGAGGCTCAGGGAACTGGTTTGGGTCCTTTGATAAAACTCCTGGTGCAATCCAAACCCATGTGCCCTGGTAGACAGAGAACGAAAATAAGTGTTTTTCCTAATCTTTGTAGTTACGATTGCTTTTGTAAATCTTGTTTTGCTTCTGACTTTCAACAATTAAATTTAAAAAATAAATGTATAGCCTCTGGAGATCTATTTTCAAAATGGTTTGACTCATTACCAAGAATAAATAACAACAAGTTATGCAATTAATTTTCTGATATTTATTGTTAAATTCATCAATATATGCCACATGGTAGATTATTATTTGCATTATCCTAGTACATACCTTTGGAAGAAAATAACCCCCGATTTCAACTGTCTGGGATGTTTCTCTTGCAATCAATGGTGAAACTGTGTAAAACCTCATTGCCTCTTTTATCACCTTTTAATAAAGAACAATAAAAGCACCATTAGAATTCAAGGTACCAAACAAAACTAATGCTTCTGAATAAAAAAAATTCACTGCTAATAGATTACCTGATCAAGGTAAGGAAACTTATGCTGCAAATCATCCGAAGTTGGTATCAGAACCTTGTGGCTGAACCGATCAATCTCATCTAATAATTTCTCCTCCACCTCCGGATACTTGGCCACCAAGTAAACAACAGATGTAAGTGTGAAGGCAGTGGTTGCAGATCCAGCTAGAAGGTGCTCATATGTTAGTGCACTGATGTAATCTGGTGTAAACATATTTCTTGCCGACTCATTGATCTCCCTTGCATTCAATATGGAGGATAAGAAATCTTTATTCTCTCTTTTTTGCTCGCTCATCCTCTTTGCTACTATTTCATTTAATCTCTTAGTTAGTCTCATGTTGGTTTTGTCAATTTTCCAGTCTCCACTGCATGGCATTCTTTTCAATACTTCCCTAAATGGACCTTGCAGAAATGGCATAATCAAGCCCAATATTATAGAAAAAGAGCCAGATAAGTCCATCTTTAACGAAGTTGTCGAATAAATGTGTTCTTTGATAAAGGATTGGCATTCTTTATCCATGTTGATGCTATAGTTGGAGTTCTCCTTTGTAAGGGCAAAATCTATGCCAAAGGCAGATTGGCCAATTATGTCAGTGGCCAGCTTCAGAGATATATCAGAAAAGGGAACATCTTCTTCAGCGAGACTTTTGAGAGTGATTGAACTACACGCTCTATGTAGGATTGCATCAAGGGGATCAGACTGGACAGGTGGGATGGTTGATACAAGGAGATGACGGTGTTTCGCATAGCTGACCACCTTGAATCTCTGCAATTAGACTTGCAAAAGTATCAAATGTGTTGAAGTCTGGTTTACTTCGAATGATATCAAGAGTAGTATACAGTGTCTAACTATATCAAAAGGAAAAAGCAGATATCTAACTTTTAATTTTGGTGAAAACTCAGTTAGATATAGTAAAATTAGTTATGGAACACAATAAGATTCATCCGATCAAATGGATTCAGCAAAATTCATACATCAAATGAGTCTCAAACTGTTTTTGGCTAAGTGACCACTACTTGGATTCATTTCCTTTATTAAAACTGAAAACATAATATAATAATTACTTTTTTGATCTAATGGGCAGATCAATTTGAGCTTTCATGAAATAAATAATATCTTATGTAGCCGACACCAATAAAATATAAAAATGTTAAGATCAATCACTAAATATATCAGAGTTGGACTGGTTTGTCTGAAATGCAACCAGAACCGATTGACCCAAATTAATAGCATAAGATATGTCGGGGCAGTTGCACAGTCTGTTTGTGAGGTCGGGCTCGACCAGGAGCACAGTCCATACTTCGACCATCAACTCAAACTTTCAGTTACAAATTTTTTTTTCAAGTTCTTATAATGTTCTAGTCAATAGATGCAGTTCACTATGACCCACATAGGTATGGCAGGTCACATCAAACACCTACGTGATTATAACCGGTACATGATAATTAATATTTATGCTATATATGGGTCACACTAGCTATGTAAAATATTCCAAGTCAAGCATAAATATAGGAATAAATGAAATTGCTCAGTCTAGTTCCTTTTGTAGGAGAGCGCTGGAGGAACAATAAAATTGTTGACAACACGCAGAATCACAATCCTGAGGATACTTGTTGAATTTTAATAGGATATGATTAAAAAACATTACTCATTGTACTGATGCTTGCTGATTATTTGTCATTGAACAATGCACAAATGATTTGTGCAGGATTATAATTTTTTTTAACAATAGTAAACACATATATGCCTTGTAAAGAAGAGACCCTTCTGGTGCAATGGGGAACCAGCAATAGGAGAAGGCAAGCTTCTATTAGGTATACTCTTGAATTTCTTTATCCCCACCTCCTTGCATAATTCCGGATCTGCAACTATTACCAATGGCTGTCTCCCCAAATGAAACCTAATATCAATACACATCAATTATTCGGGAAAAAGGAACTAAAAGTACCGCCATGTATATTATTTTTTACTTCTCCTGCATTTTTTTGTTTAAATAAGGGGAAAATGGGAAAAAGAAAACAGGTACCTAAATATGGGGCCATATTTCTTTGCTAAGGCAGTGAAACAATCAGGGCCAAATTTTGCTATCAGGGGGAGGTGCCCCAGAAAAGGAATTGTTGGAGGTCCTGGGACCTGTCTCACTCTCCAAAAAGGAGCATAGAAGTATAAAATAGCACCAACCATTAAAGAAACAAAGGTGAAGAGGTAAGGTACCATTCTCTCCGTCTCTCTCCCTGCCATAGTTATGAAATTCTTCTCCATTGCATAATTAGTCGGACCCAATTCCTCCTTACTCCTGTTTATCTAAGTTAGCAAGTGCTTTTTAGTGTATTGATCCTCTGTGACAAGAGCCTTGAGTGTAGGAGTCATTAAAGTTCAAAAGATGGAGGTTTAGCAATTACATATAGATATAGTGATTCACTTTACATTTACATGTAGAAAAAAATGAATGCAAGCAATTGGGGTTTTCAAAGTGCCTTCACTTATTAAAAATGTAGTGAATGTGCTCAAGTCCTATGAGCACTTAGCAAACAAGTGGCTGACAGTGAGCTCGACAGGTCTTCATTGCATTCATCCAACCTTTTCAGACACACAAGACGGCTGATATATTTTCGTCAAATAAATATAAAAAATGGAATCTTGCTCCAATACACCAACTTTTGGTTAAAGTTAGAGCGCTGTGTGCCATCTTATCAATGAAGAGCAGTGTGGTAAAAGAACAACACTCTGTCGGCCTGTTGTATTATTCTGGTAGGAATATGAAAAGATGTAGTGAGATGTGATAGATATCATTACTCTATTAGAGATGCATTCAATTACAATCAATAGAAGTCTCCTTCATAATGCCATTTCACATGGTTTCTGTCTCCCTCTGAAGATCAGGCACTAATTCATTATATCTGGCAAATTGGGCATTAGAATGCAAACCCCCATAAATTCTTACTAGTGATCTGCATATATGCAATACAAATAAGTATGAGATCAACCATGAAATCAGCATATTGAGCACTAGAATTTTTCAAATTTTCACTGAAACTAAGAAAAAGAAAAGGAAAATTCAACCAAATCTGATTTGATTCTGTTTGAAATTGAATCACTTTGCAGATATGGTGCAACAATAAGGAGACGATTGGAGCAGGTTCAGGAAATGTACGCTGGAGAGTCTACGGCAATTGGCAAAGATGATTTCTGATTCCTTTTCTACTTTGGATCAATATCATAGAATGAGAATCTAAGAGGACTAGAGGAGAAATCAACCATCTCCCTAATTCTTCGCCAGTCTGATTATTTTGTTTCGTCCAGTCCTTATTTGTGGCCCACTGGTCGGTGAAAGAATGGATGTAATTTTCTTTTGCAAATTGCAAATACATCTTTTCAGCCATTTTTTAAAATAATTATCAAAATAAATTTATTTTTAATGATTAAAATAAGTAAATCAAAATTTTAATAATAAAAATGACAACACTTCATTGCTAGTTCATTGCTAGTGACGTTTTTACAAAAGATCACTCATAGTGATGCCTTTCTTTTTTTATACTTATCAAATACTTTCAAAAAAAATATCAAAAACACAAGTGAGAGTGACATTCTTCTACTTATTTTTCAAATGTGTTGTGCATATATAGAGAAATTTATACAATTCTCCCACTTTTCACTTAAAAAAAATAAAAGAATGACGGTTTTGTATAAACGCACTAGTTAGACCGTCAATATCAGCGACATGTTGTCATTTATATTTTTTAAGTTTCAATTTAATCATTTTTTATTAAGAATAAAATTATTTTGATAATTATTTTAAAAAAATCACTGACCTTTTTCAGACGATCCTTTTTAATTTATTTGGCGACCGTTTAAAAATTTTCAATTTATTGGAAATTCACTCAAAAAATATATATCTGAAAATAAATAATAAAAAGAATTTTAAAAACAGTTAGTTTAGATTTTTTTTTTCAAAATACAATGTTCTAAAGTGTAATACGCGTCAAATAGTTTGTTGTTAAACATTTATTTTAATTATATCGAAAGGTATCTAATTTTTTTTTTTGGAACTCTATTTTAAATATGGATGGGGATTCATTGATAATGGGTTATTTTGATAATTTTGTCTTCTAAAAAATAGAAAAAATAGAAAAAAGAATTTATAGATGTGTTCTTCTACCTATATATTGATACTTATTCAAATTTCATTGAATTTCATTATCATTTGGTAGTCCGTCAAAAACCGTTAAAATGAAACCATTGTAAATTGTATGAAAATTTAATGATATTTGATAAACTATTAAATAATAATAAAATTATATCAAATTTAAATAACTATCAATCTACAAATAGAAAAATACATTTATAAGTTTTGTTATATTTATTTAAAAATTCATTATTAAATTTGTCAAAATAATTCATTATTAAATTTGTCAAAATAATTCATTATCAACCGATTCCTTCTCTTTGAATATTTGGCGATGAAATGAAAGCGCACTCATCACTCAGTCAGATTAGCCAGCTCATTTTGATATGGGCTCAATTGATTTGGGTCCGTCAAGTATATTCATCCCTACTGGTACTACCCATGGGCTTTTGCAGTGGCCAGGCCCAATGGCCCGACTAGTTGAATTTAATACTATTATTTTGACGCCCCATTTAATTTAAGGACAATATATCATTGCTTGGCATCTGGTAAAGAGTAGGCATTGGCATTGACACTTGCTTTTGGATAACTCGAATCTGTACTCGTTGTCTTGTATGGTATCAAATGAGATAGGTAGAAAATCAGAACTATAGGGCGATTAGTCTACTAAGCAAACTAGAAAGTGCTTGTCAAAAAAAGAAGTGTCTTGGGATATTTCATAGAGCCCTCTTTGAAATGTCAGGCGAACCGAAAGGGTCCAGTGGATTCGAACTTTTAATAGCAAACGATCTTTCAACAATGAAGAAATGTTAAGCATGATAGCATACCGAAATTTTTATATTTAATTAAAAAATAAATTATAATTAAATATTTAAATAATTTATAGATAGATTGCGGGGTAACAAATACTTTTACTCCACCCATGTGACTATTAACTGTGTGGCATCATAAATAATCATTTGTTAGTCCGGGAACAGAAACGAGGTGGCTTGTCTAAATATTATAATTTGTTAACACTTGTATTCACGTGGCTGCATATGCCAGGACTTAGTGATCTAACTATTATAGAATAAAAAAATTATACTAGGCACAATTGTACTCAGTGGTCTAATTATTATAGAATAAAAAATATTATCTCAAAATTTTCAATTTTTTAATTTTTTAAAGATGGATCTCATGTAGTGATAATAAAAATATATACATATAAAAATAGTAATTTCAAAAAATCTATCAATGAAAATAAAATAAAAATAGAAATATAAAATCTTGACTTTAAGATAATTTACTTGAATGTGAAAACATAGGATAAACTAAGTTAAAAAAAACGTGTATGTTTCTTTTTCTCCGTTTGATTTGAACTTCTAGTTCAAGGCTTCTGGAACAGAATGTTTAATTAATTTATTTTTTATCCATCTGAAGTAAAGAGGCATCTCTCCGTTTCTACCTCCAAAGGTTGCAAATGATAGTGTAAAATATTAAGAGCATCAGAACTGAAAACGTAATAAAATATGGTTCAGTTTTGACCTTATTTTTTTTCATTTGGATTTCTAACGCCCAAGTTTTAAAGTGAAATGTTATTTTCTGGTGAAAATGTGCGTAATAATAAACTATATTTTATTTAAAATAAGAACATATTTTTAATGACAAAATTAATATTAAATAAATTTTTAGCACATTTTTTTCTTCAAAATGCTGAAAATGTGTGTAGTAATAAATTAACTATATGATTAGTCACATATCATATAGATAGGGAACACAAAAAGTTAAATTGTTAAGAGCTAAATTGTATCTTATATAATTCAAATTTATCACATATAAATGTGATGATTAAAGAATAATATGAGTCATCTGAACAAAATAGATGAGGAGAGAAAATAAAACAAACGTTAGAATATTAATAATGTGATATATTTAGAAAGTAAGTCTATTTTTATGTATTACTAGGGTGGCAAACCCGCGCTTCGCAGCGGGGTTATACGCTTTGTTGGAGATGATGTCTATTGTGTTTTGAATTAACACTAAACTCAATTGTGAAGTAGGCTGATATTTTAGCTGTCATTTTAACACGGCAAGAAAAAATATGCATACATGATATAAAGAACCCACAAAATTGAAGATCAAACAAATAAATGATTGTCTAATGATATGAAAAGTTTATATGTGATTTTTTTCAGCACATGTATATTTCTAAAAATTGTTGTCTAGCGGTAGAGAAAAAAAAAAGAGAACAAAAGAAAATGCAAAAGGTAAATTAGAAGTAATATCAGTAAACAATCAAAATCCTGACAAAGAAAAAAAATCTGAAGCAAACAAATTCAAGCAATTACTAATAAAATAACAAATGAATAATATATACCAGCACTGCACTGAACAAAAGAAGTGAAGAAGAGTAAAAGAAGGACAAATATTGCTCACTGGAAAGAGGCAACAACCTAAATAATATGGATAAATTTGGAAGTTGAGCCATCAAATTACAGACCAAAATAAATCTAACTCATCACCGCACACAAAATAGAATTGATATTTCAATAATTATTAGTGTAAAAAATAGTTCGAACTTACTGAACAATCCAGGGAAATAATATAGCAAGGAAATTCTCAGTACCATGGTAATGAGCCATGTACTTTTTCAGAGCTTCATATTCAACAATTAAATCAAGTGGTGACTATTATATAAAAAGCCTCAATAAAGTTGTAACTAAATTAACAAAAAATAATATGAATGAATTGAACGCACAAAAGGTAGACCAATATGTTCAATTTGAGGTCTGCCAAGTTAAAATTGCATGCACATCTTCACTTGGCACATTAATAAAATATAATTCACTCACAAAAATGTACCATAGATGCTTAAATGTAGAATTATCTGCATTAACAACTTTGTATTTATCTGAGGGAAATAAATCTGAAAAGATGTTAAAGAATTAAAACAGAAAGTCATACCATTTGATTTAATTAGTGAGCAACATCATCACTTCATGGCATGTGCCCTTACCACAAAGGCCCTGTTTTGTCCTCTAATCGGTAGAAGGAATCGATCTCTCCATTGCCGATAGCACCTCATCAATCTCTCCTTCTATTAGCAATAATGGACAAAGAAGAGATGATGGAGATAACTTTCTGCATCTCCTGTATTCCTTCCTCCACAGAGAACCGATTATGTGATAGCCATTCACAATATTAATTAATCAAGAATTAGGATGCGTACCAAATAAATTAGCTGTAAGAATAGGTCCTTGTGAAAGATTAATCAACTGCACCTCAAAACGTTCATGGACGCATGCTCAAAAATCAAACGAAAAAAAATGCAAACAATGTAAACATAAGAGATAATTTCACTAAGCACAATTATATTTATAGTTCATAATGCATATTTATAGAAGGTGAGAATATTTATAGTTCACAATGCATCAGAAGGGGAAAGGTGGAAAACCTAAAGGACAAAATAAGAGTCTTTTCTAGTCTTCACAACATTTATGAGTCTAAATTTTTAATCTTCACTGATCAATTCTAACTAACCATTGGATAATATATCGAAACAGAATAATGCTAATATTTATAAACCACGTTGTGAATAGTACCACTGGTCTGATTTTTCACATATCATCTATAGGCCCAACATCTTCACCTGGAGGTCAACCATGATTCTCCCACCTATTTATATATCAATGTTCATATCAATTGTTATTTCTTTTTGGAAACTTCTCAATTTAAAATTTCGACATGGTTACTTTCTCGTATATATACAATGATAACTATTTTTTGAAACTAATGTTCATAAAAATCAAGCAACAAAACACTCAGAAATTAATTGGCACATGAGAGGTTCAATTTGTAATTAGTAGTAAGAAAAGGCACCTCAAAGAAGACCCTCTTATAGATATCTTCGAGCACAAATGTAGACAGCAAGTCGGTGTCAAAAAGTGCTTGCAACCCGCTCTCCTCAAGACACTTGTGACCAACACAAAATCTATCCACCTCAGTTATTTAAATAAACACTGAAATAAAGAAAACTCTACGAAGATAAGTTCCAACAAATAATTCCCATTTACCCACAGCATATGACCAGAAAAGCCCTACATTATGAAACTACTTACTACTTGTCATCTAGTGAAAAAAGGGATGGATTTTTGTGAAAATACACTCTCATCCCCGAAATAAATATGACTCGAATTGTCTTCCTTAGCGTACAGAAAATGAGTTCCAACAAAATCATCCACTGTAACATCTAAGGAATGATTTCCAACAAAAAAAATCATGGACTCATGAGAAATAGAAGCATACTATCAATCCAGTACATGGAATATGTTTCATTTTGTTCCTTTGCATTCTCACTTTTGCCCTCTAATTTGTCCTTTGTCGAGTCAAAAATAACAGTGACATGATCCCCATTTATCTCAAACACCTCCCCCTGCCCCACTTGACAATTCTAAAATCAAATTCAAAAATAAAAATCAGCATATCAAGTCTAATTAAAATATAAAAAATTCTAATAAATTATAATCACATAAGATTAGCAGCACAGTATTTGAATATACTTCCAGACCTCCTATTGAATACATACATTTTTTATATAACAAAAAGATGATGACTAAGAACCAACAAGACCAGGCAAGTGATAAGAGAACACAATTAGAATTGTACTGTATCACTCAACTAAATTATTTATTTACAAGTAGAGTAAAAAACATAACCAAATGCAGTACAAAGAAGACATACAAACACACCTCCCACTAATAAAAGTATAGGCATTGGTTGATCCATCAAGAGTAGGTATTCTCCCCAATATGATTCTATGATGTGATAATAAATTCAATACTAATCAGGGCTCATGCATAAAAGATGCAATGCAGTGCTTGCATATCTCTAGGTATGCGGCGCCTTCATTATATCTAATAATTTATACTTGATATTAATTAAACATAGATACCTTTGATCGGATTCTTCAGGCACTGCTTTGGTCTTTACTAAGAGATAAAAAAATTGAAAATATTTTGTCTTCCCCATATAAATTTGTTTTCAACTTTTCTAAACAGTTAATTTTCTTCCTCACCAAGTATTTTTTTTTTGACTTATCTAAAAATCTACAATCATGAGAGGCCACGTGTGATACTAACAGACAAAAAAAAATGAGAGAATAAAACTATAAATGAAAAATGAAACTGGTCATAACATTAGATAAGAAAACAATAGTAGATATACCAACTCACATGTAGCGATGTTGAATATGGACGCACCGTTTATAAATTAACATGATTCAACGTATATGGACTGGAGAACAACAAACGACAATATTTTCTTGGGTGTATCTATGGCACTGTAGAGGCATATACAATATAGGTGAACCAGCATACGTTAGAGAGCATTTTAAAAAGAGAATAGAAAAATACCAACCACAAATGAGAAACTTGGCATTCCATAGGTCAGCACATTACGCTAGCGATGTAATTGAAGTTGGATGAAAAAGACATAACCAAATAAGATAAATGAGTGCAAATAAGGGGAAGCGGCGAATATGTAAAACAATTACTTCTTTTTGATAATAAGAGCATCCTGAGGATGAAATCAAATTACCAACACTTACTGAAAAATAATGTGATTAAAGACTTATCACAGTCTTAGCAAGTGCTTTTGCTAGTAACTCAACGGGGGAGGGGGCATCCCTGAGGAATTTAAAAGATCTTTTGCTTGCTTCTGAAAAACTGGTACCACATTGCAAGCACAACAAATAATTCAAAACCCTGAACTTCAGGTTGAGAGACGATTTATCTCCTTCTGGAAAGAATAACAAAAGTAAACACTTCAAGAGCGTACAAATAAAAGATTTACACAGAAGAATAATCTGACATGTCAGAAGTGTTAGTGATAGTTTTAGCTGCATCTGAGCCAGCTGATTGAACAATATCAGCAGGTTGAGGAGCAGAGATGTGCTCAAATTTAACACCAGACTCCCTCTCAATGGTAGAAATACGACGCTGGTGCTTGGGCTCATATAGTAATATATATAGCCACGCCACTGTTTTCTGTAGAATTTCAATAGATTAGAAATGAAGAGGATGTCAACCCCAGATAGAAGGTTCTCTAGTGGGTCTGGTTCCTCAAGACCGGACAAAGTTTTTTTTTTAAATTTTTTATGTAAGCATTATGAATTGCAATGTCAGACTCAGTAGTGTACCAGTAAGGTCTGGTATGAGCATTTCATGGTTCTTAACTGATCATGGTATTTTGTCTGTTTATTTTTGTTTTTGAGTTGAGTTTTCGTTATTAAGCATCTTTGGTAACTTTCCAATTGGGTTTCATGATTGCCAATAATATCTGACATTTTTTTCCTTTTAAGTGCCCTATTGGATTTCATGATTGTACAAGAAAATTAGGGGAATTAGTTTCTAACTTTGTCAACTATTCCGATCTCATAGCACATAGATCTCCATCCTACACTTCTCATCAAGAGGAGCTAAGCACATAGTTCTAAAAGGTAAGAATAACACCAGTTGAAAAAATATATATTGAAATAAATAACTAAAGATGAGAAATGGAATAAATGATAGCAAATAACAAACACGATACTAACATAACTTGTTTATATTTTTAATTCATTTGTTTTCCAATTTCAAATAGAAGCCTACACAGTCCAACAAACCTGTTCTTCCGTCAACCTTGTCCTCAAGCTCAAAAAATCGATCTGATAAGGCCTCATCAGGTAAATCACCCAATTGATGGCGTCGATGACGAGCTGGTGCTGGTTCTTGACACCGCCATTGGAGACGGACTTAGCCTCGGTGTTATCCGCTGCGAGTGCGTTGAAAGGAAGAAGAGCGAGTGTCGGTCACAACGCGATGAGCAAGATCATACGAGGAAGGAAGAAGAGCGAGTGTCGACCACAGTGCGATGAGCGTCGGCCACCTAGGGTTAGTGGAGAGAGGAAGCGTGAGAGAGATATTTACAGGAAGAGAGAGAAGAGGGATGAGACAACGAAGAGGATAAGAACGAATGTAACTATCTCGACTTGATCAGACGCACACATCAAAAATAACAAATCACGATGGAGATCTGATGGCTGTGGAAAAAAGAATGACGTAGCATGCTTGAGAGCTCGCCGTTCTTCCCTCCCTTTAGGGGGGATATATTATGAATTTGATTTAAATATATGCATCGTAGTAGTTCCATTATAAATGCAGAATATATGCATAGTAGTAGTTCCATTCTAAAATTTAAACGATTTTACAAAAAAAAAAATGCATGGGATGGTACAAATGATTATTTTGACCGAGTATGCAGATTGAGTTCATGCAGAAATTAAAGCACTAAAAATTTGTACAAAGATTTGAATGGAATAAATAAAGAAATATAATATTACTTCATACACAATAGATTTGAAGACCTCATTTGTGTTTTCATTATCTAAGTCTTGAGTGTGGGTGACGCCACGCAGTTGGCGGTCACGGAAAGTAAAATAAACAACATAGATGACTGTCACGGAGAGTGAAATACTCCACGTGGATAATAAATCCGTGACTAAAATGAATTCACGTGATTCACACTTCCGTCAAGTGTAGATTTCATAATCTATTTATAAAATACTCAAATATTTAAGTATAATTTATTTTTTATTAAATATAAAAATTTGGGATAGCATATCTTTTATAAAAGCGTATTTGTCGCTTTTTAAATTTTCTACCCACAAAAAGGACTTGTCCAGTCCATCCCAACATTGAACACAAATCCACGTCAGTCTATGTCATAAAATATCAAATGACATATAACTAACTCACAATCAAATTGTCCGTCCCGTAGGAGTTCGCATCCTCTAAAGTGTAAAGTGGACAATTTTCTTTATTACTATAATACGGAATAATATTAAAATCTGCGCTAAGTGATATTGAACGATTCAAATTAACTGATTACTGTATAATTTACAGTACACGGATATTTACTCGTGCCGTAGACAGCAGTCCAATCTTCTGAAGGCCTTTTGAATTTTCTTATCATTCACCAAATTTTGATCTATTATCTTTTTGTTCTAGGGATTTTATGTTGTTTTTGATAGATCAGTGTACTTATATTTTTTATGATATTATTTTATTTTTTATTGTAATGTCACAGGTGGAATAAAAAATGATCGACACAAGAATAAAGTATCTAGATAAAAAAATATTTTTTTACTGCACGATCTTTTATTTTTCAGTGAACCAACGGAATGCCTAGGCGCCCTTAGTGTATCACCCTACACTAGATGGAATAGTTTTTTTCGATATAGTAGAAGCTTGATTTCTTATCCGACCCCTCAACGGAATATTTATCTAGTGAATTGGCGGGGCGTATTTGTCACGTGACCCGTACATGTAAATATATATGAATATTTGTCTGTATAAAAATGTGCGCGGATATGTATCATTGTCTATACGTGTCAGCACGTTGTGTATTCGCATGTTAGACGTGTTATATTCTTAAACGCGCGCATTCATTCTCTGAATAATTTCGACACAATTAAACATGCACATCAAGCATATCAAATAGGAACACACATGAATGACACATCTGTTATGTATAAAGACACATCTAGCACTTTATATTTTTTATATTTTTAAATTTTATCATATTTTTTTTGTTATTGTGATTTTTTTATATTTTTAATTTTTATTTAATTTATATATACAAAACAAATATTAACACATGACAAATATACGTAAACACAAACATATTTTATACGCACATATTATATATTTTAAATATACGTCTTAAAATTTTTAAGTTCTAACATTTTAAAATATACATATCTAAATATCTAAATATATATTAACACAACACATACACGTACGATACATGATACGTCTATCAATTCATTCCATCAAAAAAAAATTCACACGAGATCGAGATTAAAAAAATGGTAGAATTGGGTATATACCCCTCAATATATTTTAATTTGGATATTTACCCCTTCAAACTTAAAAATTAGATATTTATCCCTTAAAATGTTAAAATTTTGGATATTTACCCATAACTATTATTGTCCTCATAAAAATTAAATTATAATTAATTAAAATTATAATAGGACAAAAATATCCTTCCTTTTATTCCCGCTATTTACTTAAATCTACAACAGTCTCTTTAAATAGTCTTGTCCTTTATTTTCTCATGAATTTCACGAGCTCGAAAGGGGGTAATTAGCAACCTTCGACACAATCATTAGCCTCCCTAAAAGACTGATCAAGCTCCAGCAACCTTCCGAAGACACATGTGACTAGATCTTCTAGATCTTGACTGTGAAGAAAAATATATGTGTTTGTTGAGAATTTCAGATTTGAGAGTTGGAGGAAATTAAAGTTTGAAATTTATACTATTCACTTTTTCGGGTTCCCTTTACTTCGGAAGAGGGCGGATTTGGGCGCTCTTGCCAAAACAAATCATGTTTTGGATGGTAAAGATAAATTAATGCTTCTCAATTTGCTAGCTCTTAGCGAAATGTTAACTGATTGAGGGATATTTTGTTCTTTTATAAATTTAATTAATTATTAATTTGATTTTTATGAGAATAATAGTAATTTTGGGTAAATATACAAGATATTGATATTTTGAAGGATAAATATCTAATTTTTAAGTTTGAAGGGATAAATATTCAAATTGAAATATATTGAGCGTAAATATCCAATTTTACCAAAAAAAAATCATCCTTATCTATTTTTTTATTTTGAAGAACATGATGAATGCTCTCAGTCTCAGGTAAGTTGGAGACTTGGAGTACTTCCCGGCTTTCCATGCAACCTGTCAGAACTCCCACACACCGACGATTTTATTTTATTACACTTTCCCACACTCAGATCTCCGAGACGGAGCGTGAGCAATCATCAGTATGGTACACGAACTAAATGTATGTGTGTGTGTTTGTTATGTTTATAGTTTATAGTTTATACCCCGCATATAATATAATCAACGACGGAATTTGTTATTGTCGATGGTAGAATTATTATATGCTAAGACTACATTTATGTAATATTTGCAACAAAGTTATTTAAATTCTTACATTTTTTTTCTATAAATCAAGTCAATTTTAGTTTTATATTTTTTTTCTAATTATTATGAGTAAAGCAAGTCCAATATGAATAAGCTTTTTTTGTTGTGGTCTTGAAAAAAATTTCTATCTTTTTTGTTGTACTTAAAAATATAGAGTAGTCTGAACAATAATTGAAAATTATGTAAATTGTCAAAGGAAACATTATTTCATTACCAAAAATATGCAAAATAATTGAAATAAGAAAACTATGTTCAATTGTTGCTCATAAAGTATAGAATAAATATATTTTCCTAGCGTCAATAAATCAATATTATGACAAATGATCTATGCAAGCTTATTTTAATTGTTCATCAATGTTTGGGTTGATCAATTTATAATTAAATTAATGAGATTATAATAAATGATTTTCAATTAATTCTTATCAAAACACTGCAAATAAATATTCTAGCAAATATATTTTGACTTGAGTTAGTTTGTAGGATTATTACTTTTGAAAAGTTTTATGAATTCTGAAAAGAAATGGAAATTTTCCTGTTTTATTAAAAATAAAGCATTTTTTGTTTCGATAATATTCTTTTGTTTTCTGTTATTAATTAAGATGTAATTTCTATTTGTATTTGTATTTGTATTTATATTTATTTAATACTCAATTTGTATCGTATTTGTGTATACAGTAAACATGTATCCTTATTTATATTTGAGACATGAAAATGAATATGAATATGATTTGATCGTATCTAATATGTATTCAATCTGTTTTAACGCCTTTATTATCAATGAAAATCTAGTAAGAATGGGGTTCAATATATTTATTTTTTATTAAATTATTCATGTATCTATAGTATTTTTAGGGTTATATTTGTGATTTTCTTAGAAAAAATATATTTGAACCCCATAAAATATGAAAATTATTTCACTATTGATCCAATAGTCACACTTAACAATTAGATGTGATTATTTCATTAATATCAATATTTTATTTAGTATTGACTCTCTTAAAAATTTGACTCTGTCCATGTTTATTATACCATCGAGAAACTTTTATGTTGTAAGTGGAAAGGCTAAGTGGATAATCTGCATACAATGTGAGATAAAATTCTTAATTAGGCCGATGATAATAGGAAAAAAATTATAATAACCATGAGAAAGCAAATTATTAAATTCGCACGATTTCTACTACTTACGAGCATGAAAAAAAATAGCAGCGAACAATGAAATTGAATGAGACGTACTATTTTCTAATCATATATCCAAATTAAAATCCTCATAATATTTTCAAATTTTCATAATTAGCTTTATTAATCTTCGGCCGCATGTAATAGCATAAAACTAAAATAAGAATTTTGAAAAATAAAACACTTATGTCAAAATGAACTTTGAATTAGTCAACAACCTTTTTTATAAATGATGAAATATGAGAAGTATTTATATTTCTGACCGATCATTGTGATGTTGTACTAGCATAAATATCAACTTACAAAATCATTCAAACTTGACTTCATGGGAGAGTTTAAGTAAAAAATACGAACTTGCAAAGCACATCCTTACTCTAATATGGGTGCATGGTAATATCAAATAACAATAAAGACACTACGTACTAACATGAGTCCAAACTTTGGTATCATTAAGTATAAAAAAAATGTAAGTAAGAATCACATTGGGAAAAAAAAAAGAGAAATATAGATTCACAAGGAAATTATCTCTCGTCCACATAAAAAAAATGATGAAATTATCTTTCATGACACAATGCATTTGAACGAAATAATACAAATATTATAAACTAATATTTAATCTTATAAATGATGTTCTAATTAAAAATATGGAGGTAAATATCTTATATGGTGTCGATAAAAGAAGCAATGTAGGAACCGGTCAGAAATTATAATAACGTATACTTTACTTGACCGGTCAAAATTAATTACACCACACTCATGAAATTTAATACATACGTCCAAGAACTAGTATCATGAAAAAAAAATTATTAAAATCAATAGCACTGAAGAGTCAAGTCAAAATAAATATAAGGTTTATAAGAATTAATCAAGATAAATAAATTGTCATGGCTTTGCAACATAGGGGTCACCTGCCACAATGGTACTAGATTATTTCTGACTTGAAATTAAAAATAGAACGCAAATCACACGACGCCTCTGTGCTTTGCAAAGCACCATAGTCGGACTATATATATATATATATAATACAAAGGAAATTATTTTTTACTAGACAATAATGAAATATCATAAATAAATAATCTTTTATAATATAATTCACGGTGCAATAATGAAACGATATAAATCTAATCACGTCCTTGCAAAATAATTTCCTGATCAAAATATATATCTTATGTGATAATGTGCGTCCTGTCAAATTGACACCACACTAATGATATTGTACCATGCAATATATGATGTAAGTCCAAAGCTTGCTTCAGAGAGATTTCTCAATCGAAATAAATGTGACCATGCAAAGGTCATGTCTTGATACAAGCTTAAGCTTCATGCAAGTAGCAAATCAAATAAATGTCAAAGTACCAAGCAAATAAATTTACATGCTAAGCCTAAGGAGGGTCACTGGACATAAATAATATCATCTCCTAAAAAAAATGAAAATGACTAAAGTTGCTATAATTTGAGAAAAAAATACGATCATCATATGTTAATAATAATAAGGAGATACATGATGCCTTAATAAATAACATTATTTTTATAAAGAAAGCAAAGTCCTAAAAATCACATGCCTGGAAAATATCTTATTGCTATTCAGATGATCACCGATTCAACAAGTCATCGTTCAAAATTATAATAATAATAATAATAATAATAATAATAATCAATAATATAATAAAGGAAAAAAAAACATGACATGCTATTTAATCCACGCTCTGGTAAAATAATTAGTCATAAAGCTTCAACAATTTAAATAAAATCGAAATAAAAAATTAAAAAAAAATTAATGAAAAAAATATTAGACAAAACATGGTCGAAAGCACATCCAGGCTTCATATAAACCTTCGAAAGATTCCAAAATTTCTGCATCACATTTATGATGCCGTACCATTTAAAATAATAAACGTGAATGCTTCAAATTTAGGCTCATGAAATATCAAAATCATGTCCTTGGTCCCAGCTTGGTCTAATGAAAATTATCATAGCCTTAATAGCATAAATAAATGAACATGTTAGATGGCTTTGTAGTACGAAATAGTCACCGGTCATATTAATATTATCATAAGAATAAAACCTCTTGACAATGGATGCATTATTTTATGAGGGAAATAAAGTTCCGCACTTGCCTTAAGTATTATCCAAATTAGGAGCAACTATTCAAAGGATCTAAATTATGGTCACAAGAAAAAATTTCCTTTGACTAGATAACACCGAAATGCCATGCTCTTGCATGAGATAAAATAGTGAACCACATTAATATTAAATCTTGGACAACAGGTGCTGCTTGGAAAAATGATAATAATTAAAACAAAAAAAAATGTATGAGGCACGTCATCTGGAAAATAGGAAAAGTGCAATTTTCATGGACAAAATATTTCCTGTAAAATATTCCTATATTAGAAAATATTACATAAAGTTTTAATGATTAAATAAAATGAGGAATGAAAGTCGGATCTGACATTTTCTGGTCAAACTACATGCACATATGAGTTTCAATTGAGCGTACACGTCTGAACTTCAATTAAATCTTTTGATGAACCTTCTGGCATGCCCGTCCAAAAAAATGAAATGCATTGGTTGGTCATGAAGTTAATATGAACACTGTGCATGGCGTGGCAGTATGTAACCTCCTCCTCCTATAAATACATCCCTCGCCATATTGCCTGGGCCATGGCTGGTAAGAGCAAAAAATTATAAGAGTGCAAATCAATACTCAAAGAGTTGAGTGGAAAAAAAATATAAGTCTAAATCAATTTAGTAAAAAGAAAATGAGTGAATTATAGAAAGATAGGTTGTAGCAAAGTTCTCGTGTTGGCGTCGAAATTCCGTCAACCTTTCGATATTGTCCACCTATAAAATTAAACACAGTCATCCAAGTCGTTAAGCGAATTCTTCCCAAATGTCAAGATAATGCCCGGTGGAGGAGGCTTTTTCCGACTTACCAATATTTTTAAATAATTCTGAACTCTTCATTTCTTTTTATTTCTTTTTACTTCTCTTTATTATCTTTGTAACTTTAGTAAAAATATCATATTATCTTTTATTTTTACTACTTGTTTATTTTTATTTTAAAGCCAGATTAGTAGAGACCGAATAAATCGGGTGAGTGTGGTGTCTAACACCTTCCACACTCATATCTAATGCACGAATCCAATTCTTATCCTTTGGGCAAACATATTTAACTTTGTATTTTCCCTGTGAATATCGGGTGGCGACTCCTCAAAAAAAAATATTCATTAACAACCGGTCGGGTCCTGAATCGGTTTAGCGGGTAGCTACAGATAATATGGTGACTGTTTAAAAAAAAAAATCTTGAATGAGGGTCAAATACTATATAAAACATTGATATAATAAAAATAATCACATCAAAATCGTTAAAGTTCTGATATGGGGTCAATAATGAAATATTTTTCAAAATTGGAGTTCAACTGTGATTTTTTTCTTAGAAAAATACAAATATAACACTAAAAATACTATATATACATGTATAATTTAACAAAAAAAACGGGGTTAATTGATCTTTTAAGAATATAAGATTTCTTAGGCCTCATTCACAAAAGCAACATTTTAGTTAATTCTTAAATTCGCTCAAAAAATCCGATAATCCAATACTTGTATCAAAGAAAAGGCAAATGAATGTTCTTTGTTTTTCAAGCAAGAAACTTATTTGCGAAATTTAGCTCTTTTAGCAGCCAAATATTGGGTTTTGAAAAGCTTTTCTTTCTGATTATACAAACTTTGCAATTTCATCTTTCATTTTTTTCCGAACAGAAAAGGTTCCTATATCATTAACACCTGAAAAGCGGATCTACTAACAAAAGATGAGGTCAATTGACCCCATTCTTTCTTTAGAACTCCATTTTTTTTATCCATAAATATCATACATACTTTAGAATTGACCCCATATTTTTTTAAAAAAATTTACATGATGACCTCCATAATCTTATTAAGTAAAAGCTTCTACTTAATTGACCTCCACAATCCCTTATTATTTAACACCGCGATTCTTGAAAAAAAAAATCCTAAAATATGAGATGTTGGAATTTATTAAATTAATTTTAATAATATTATGGACATATATATATAATATAATTATATATTAAATTATCAATTATCAATTGATTAAACTCCGAACTATGTGATCAAATTTAGAAAATAATCGGGTAATAAATATGTGTCATGAGAATTGGATCCTTAACGTATAGAATGCATAATTATATTTTTTTATGATTTAAGAATAGTCTAAATTTTGTAAAATTATAATTAATCTTACTAAATTATTGGCCCCAAAGAATACAACTAAACACATTTATAATTATCAAAAACTGGATAAAATAACGATTGGAAATCTTATTTGATACAAAATCAATCATAAATGGACATCTCTCTTTGATTTTCAAATGGAGATAAAATTAATGCATGTGCTGTTGTTTATAAAATCCGTTGGCCATGTAACTTTTATGATTGTGCTTCTGTTTTGAACAATACCAATACCGTATCCATTTGCACATGGACTCAATTCGTAGCCTATCATGAATATTGAAATTTTATTGGTTGTCAATTATTCTGCTAGCTACAAAACTATTCGCTATTTATCAAATTCCATCTTAAAGCCATTGTTTATCAAAACCGTTAAAATTACTATTGGCATTCATTAATTGATTTTTGATAAAGAAACCGACTGAATTAGTCGGTACCTATGTTATAGACATATGTAGTAAAGTGTTTTATCCATCCAAGATATATTTTATATAATTAGTCACTATTTTAAAGTTTCTTATTCGGATTTTCAGTACTGTATCTGTTTTTTATATTTTCATCAAATCTTGATAAAAACTAATGTATGCATTAAGAAGCTCAATGATCAATAAAATTGTATATCTATGTCCAAAATAATGAATTTAAATATTATACATTTCACTAGAATAATTTTAAGATTTAAAATTTACACAAAAAATAAATTTGTCTAAAAAGTTCCATCATCACATGCGTTATAAAATCACAAGAGCTTGAAAACATCTGTAAATTTTCCTGACCGTTGGCCGCTAAATATAAAATAAGATTCTTCTGGAAGTCGTAGTCTCGTAGATTTATTTTTTAACGTACAAATAATTTACAGAGATGAAACAAACATTTATGTCGAACATACCATGACTTTTTTTTTGTTTTTTTTTCTTTCCTTTTAATCAACAAAGATGAAAAATCTGGATAAGCGTTCCCCTAATTTTCTCCTAATTTTCTCTCTTATTCTTATATTTTATTGAATGAGAAAGGGTCAAACAGTAAAGCTGGATAAGCGTTCTAGACTATTATTATAACAACAGATCTCCAAAGAGATTTGGAAGACATCTTTGAAGAAGCTCCACTTATCTAGAGAGGAGAAAACGATGGAGGAAGCGAGAAGGGGCATACCTTCACTGCTTGCTTGTACTGGAGAGCACATCGCCTCTAATATCAGCGAGGTTTAACACAATTGGTTCTATTTCCCTTCCCTTTTTGGTTTGCTTCTTTACACATAAAGAAGAAGAGGTGTCTTCTCTTCTACATTTTATTCGCACTGTGCTCTGCTTCTTGTGGGTAATTTTAATTGAATCAATTGTACTCATTGAGCCTGACATGCAACCTGGATTGATTGGATTATTGAGTAGATACTCTAGTTTGTTTAATTTAAACCTCTCAAATCATTGGGAACAGTTCGCTGCTCCTTGTTTCTACTGTATCTTTTATGGAAGGTTTAGTTCTATTTTGAAAGAGGATCATGAGATTCTTAGATTGCTTACTTATTGAAGACCAATCATGTGCATCATTAATTGTTCTTCAGTTGATCAACTATGAACTAATCTTAACTCTTAACTTGTGTTTTGTTCTAGCTGGAGTGAATTACCCAAAAATTACGATACCACCTGATTTATGCATACCAGTATTCCCATGACTTATTTAGTGCTGATACCAATAAAATCAATGTTTTTAGATTTCAAGAAAAAAGGTTTTGTATGTATATATTTGCTTTTCATGAGAATAAGTTGGGACACAATGAAAATTAAAGATGAAATGAAGAGTAATTTCAAAAGTTCTAGGTTTTAATAGGCTTGTTTTCTGCTTATTTTTGTTCAGCTTGTAGGTTGGACACCATTGGTAGAGTTGAAGAAAATAGCACAGAAAGATGGATTGGATGCAAGGCTGGTTGCAAAGTTAGAGTTCTACCAACCTCTTTCTTCCGTTAAAGATCGAAGTGCTCTCAGGTTCTTTGGGAAAAAAATTCATCTTTTAATGTTTAATGACACACATTTAAGCAGTCTTTCAAGATTAGGTATTTTAATCTTGTTTAATTGTGCAAAATAATAGCACCTTTACTATTTCAAAACAAGGTTGTGCATACAACTACCAAATTATCCTCATTTATAAGTTTTTTTTGGGCAGTACCCTCTTCCATGTTTTATCTCTTTACAGATGATGATATAAATTGCTTTTTCTTATTTAAGAAAAGGAGTTGACGGTGGGTCTTAGTGATGCTTTAGAAACAAATGGTTTTCTCCTTGTTGCAGTGAGCATGATATTTATTATCTTGCAGGGGCATTCAAGAGAATTTTGCTGTTTTTGTAAAGTGGACAAGATACTGATAAATATTCATTGTTGTGTAGAATGATAGAGGATGCCGAGGAGAAGGGTCTAATTAAACCTGGTGTGACAACATTGGTTGAGCCCACAAGTGGTAATCTTGGAATTGGGATTATTCTTGTGGCCATACAAAAGGGCTATCGTTTCATTGCAGTAATGCCAGCTCAATACTCACTTGATAAGCAGATTCTGTTGCGATGGCTAGGCGCTGAGGTGCAATTAACAGGTGAAATCTAGCACTATAAACAACTAATGAAAATCTGTTCATGATTGTTATATTTTGTTTAGCCTATGGTTTCAGATTTTTAGTACAACACTTGATGTATCAAAATAGCCAAAGTTCATAGTTTTTTTTTATCTTCGGATTCACATAAATTCATTGTTATTGTTATTTTACGTTGGTTCGACTTTACTTTTTAGTCCCAAAAGTAGTGAGAAAACCTAATTTATTCTGGCCAGTTCTGAGACAAACCTGTACTAGTACAGATGGATAACAGTGATACTGGTTGTTAAGTAATGGTATATTGGTATATATGAAATTAAATGATTGACTAGTGCTGATTCACAAAGTACCCACCAAGACCAGAAATTTTTCTATTCCAGATCCTTTGAAAGGTGTGGACGGATTAATGCAGAGGACAGAGGAATTGAAGAAGCAAATACCAAATGTTCATGTGCTTGATCAGTTCACTAACCCAGCAAATGCAGATGCACATTTCAGATGGACAGGTTCTCTTGGAAACCTGATTTTTTTTCACTTTTTTTTCTTTCAAAAATTTGTGCTGAAAGAAATAGCAAGTGTGCAGCAATATGCTTTACCAAAGGCATTAACAAGTATTTCTGCAAAATACTTTAGTGGTTTTTTCTTATGTTTCAAGATGAACAACCTTCTCTCTTTTTGAGAAAATGCTCCAGATTTTTGCATTTTCAAAGTTAATCTAGTTTTCTTGTCATTAGCATCAGTAGCAAACATTTTTTGGTTTGCAAATAAAACCTGACTGGTTGAGCAAACAAATAATGAAGTCCCATTATCCGTGCAATTTTGATTGAAGAATCAGGCATCTTCACAAGTATTTGATACACACTTTAATGTGAACACCTAAATCGGTTTGCTTTGTTAGTTCTGTTTGGTCTTGGGAAATGAAAAGGATCTCACTGAATGAGGGCAAATACTGAGTGCTAGCTTTTAAATATACCCAATGCTGTGTGCTTAACAGAAAACCTACCATAATGGCCCAGTGCTTTTGGCGCACTTTCCAGAAAGAGGGGAGAAAATCAGAACATGGTAGGTTCTCACATCATTACTATCATTGATTTTTGGTATCTGAGATCTCTTATCTCTATGATTTTGGATTGGGTTTCATTTCTAGCTTACCCCAATTAATTTGGTATTAAAGGCGTTGTTGTTGTTGATAGTTTGTAGCAAGTAACCTTAAAATGATGTAAACTATCAGGGCCAGAGATATGGAAAGACACAGCAGGCAATATAGACATTTTTGTGGCAGGATCAGGGTCAGGAGGCACTGTAAGTGGGGTTGGCAGATATCTCAAGACCAAAAACCCTAATATCAAAATAGTTGTTGTTGAGCCCACTGAAAGCCCTGTTATTTCAGGTATTTTTTTTTCTTTGTTCACTAATATATTTTGAGAAGAAATTGTGTGGACTGTTGGGAGTACTGGGACACAATGTAAATTAGAGGGTTAATATTAGCACGGTCTTTCAAAATCTAGAGATCTTGTATAGTCCTGTATAATGATAAGTTCTATAAACATGGAAATTATCTTTTATACCATTTCCGCTTCATATTTTGCAAGTATTTTTTTTTAATTTGCTCTCATCACTTCTTTTGTATATGAGACTACAATGATGGATTTTTATTTGCATCTCTTGAAGAAATGAAGGAAAAAAATGTAAATACTAACAAAATGAAGCTCTCCCCATGGAATTGTAGGGGGTGAGCCAGGCCCACACAAGATACAGGGAGTAGGGCCAGGATTTTTACCCCAAAATTTAGACACATCAGTAATAGATGAAGCCGTGACTGTGTCAACTGAGGAAGCCATGGCAAATGCAAGGAGACTTGCCATGGAAGAAGGCCTTCTTGGTGGCATTTCTTCTGGTGCTGCTTTAGCAGCCTCTTTAAAGGTAATGGGTATTATCTTATTATTGTTATTAATGTTCATAATGTTCTATTTTGAGTTTATCATTTTTTTTAACATGCGCATTTGCCAGCAAAGGCCTAACAGACACCTCTTTGGAAGGAATATAATTTTTTTTTGTTAAAATCTCATGATATAAGAATACAAACTAATTAAGGTTCAAAAAAAGTCCTTACACTTTCTTATATTTCTAAAACCTTAGTTTATATATTGTACGCATAATACCACTGGTGTTATATTCTATACTTTATAAATGAAATTTGGGGGCAATGACTCTCATCTTTCCCTTGAAAGAAATCCTTACACGTGTCCCCTCTGTACTGATTTTGTACGTCTCCTGGTATAAGTAACAAGAGATTTTAATAAAACCTTGAAAGAATATGAAAATCAAAAGCTTGAATCTTTTTTTTTTTTTTTTTTATTTCCTAATTTTGAAATTTTGTTTAGTTGGCTGCTAAAGAGGAGAACAAAGGAAAGATGATCGTGATGGTGCTTCCAAGTGGCGGAGAGAGGTACGCAAACTCGATTCTCTTTGCAGAGGTGAAGGAAGAATGTGTTAAAATGACCTTCTAATTTAATATCGATGGTTGAATTCCTTCAAATTAAACCTTGTTTGTAAAATATGTTTGTAATACGTCTGGCTTCTATCAGGACGCAATCTTTTTGGAAAGTACATTCTACCCGTTGAGGATCTTTGTAATTACAATTCAGGACTGGATTTTTTTTAAGTAATAAATTGTGCGGTACTTTAAATATATCAAAAATTTCAACTTCTTGCTTTGATCTTCTCCCTCTTTTAAGAGAACGGAATTCGGAAATTTGAACATATAAAACCTTATGGATCCTTCTTGCTTTGCTTAAGCCTCATTTATGTGATGTTATTGGACCATTATTTTCGAAATAAGATTGCAATAAAAAAATAAAATTATAAACATGTCATCAGTATATAGATAGTCCAATGATTATATCATTATTTAATGGTGCAGTAATGGCCAAAATTAAATTTTGTGATGACATTATATATATAAAGTTGATATATAGTGAATTTCTTCATTTTTTTCCTTAAGACGATATATATTACATCATATTGACGTTTGTAATGTTGGATTCTAAATTTCTCTCTTAAATGTTTATCAAAATTCAAAATAGATGATGGTTTATCTCATCTACCGTAAGTATATAAAGTAATATATGTCAGGTTTATGGAAAATTTTATTTTAATGTATGCGCCTCCTTTTGCACTGTCGTAATTCGCAACGAATCAAGTGGCGAAATTGCCTCCAACCCATATTTGTTCGTCATTCTGACATTCCAAATGATGAAATGAAGAAGTCGAGGTAGGCGTTTTAGTCCGTCCGATCAAATCAACTGAAGAGCAGGATGACGGAAACTTTCAAACAAAAAAAAACAATTCTCTCTTAGATAATGGATTTCATTAAAAATCAGAATTGAGTGAAACACACCGTCGCAAATAAACTAGTTGATGGCGGAGACTGTTTTTATTCCAAAAAGTATTCGATAGGGAAATCAGAAATGGACTGATTGATGGCGGAGACTGTTTTTATACGTTTATTTTATTTATATCATATATTTATATTATTTAATAAGATGGATATATATTATATTTCTTTTTCAGTAGAAACGGACATGTGTAAAAAAGAATTTATTCATTTATTGGATAAGGACTATTTCATATATGTTGCTCTATAAGATAAATAATGTATAAAATAATACGTGATAGTTTTCAAAATTATATTTAATTATATAATATATAATATCTCTACCATATCACCACTATCACATATCATAAATTATTATTATTATTGTTGTTGTTGTTACGAGGTTAATTATATACAATATTTTGAATAATGTAATTTAAAATGTTATTGATGATGAGATTGATTTATATAAAATTTTAGTTTGTGCTCTTCTATAGATAATGAAACTGACAAATATTATTTTACATTTTATTATATTATATATTATATTATATATATATCTGGTATTCTTTGTAACAAGAAGGTCCAAAATAAACTAAAATGCAAGTTCTACAAGACGACGATTAGACCCGCGATGATGTATGGTGCAGAATGTTGAGCTACAAAAGAACAACATATCCAGAAGATGAGTGTAACTGAAATGCGGATGTTGCGTTGGATATGTGGCCGCACAAGAAAAGATTGAATCAGAAATGATGATATTCGGGATAAACTTGGGGTAGCACAAATTCAAGAGAAGTTAGTCCAACATCGTTTGCGATGGTTTAGTTATATCCAACGAATGTCTTCTGAAGCATCAATATACAGTAGTATTCTAAGTCGTCCTGAAAACACAAAAAGAGGAAGAGGTCGACCGAGACTGACATGAGAGAAAATAATAAAAACATATTTGAAGGAATGAAATATATCCAAAGAGCTTGTTTTGGATATGAATGCTTGAAAAATGGCGATTTATGAACCTGAATCATGATTTAGAAGTTAGAGTCTAGTAGTAGAGTTATAGACTTCAGATTTTTAGATTTTTAGAATTTTAGGATTTAGAATTTAGAAATAGAGGTTTAAAAATAGATTTTTAGGATTTTATGATTTAGATTTAGAAATAGATTTTATGATAAAAATTTATTGTACTATTATTATTATTATTAATGTTATTATTATTAATATTAGCATATTATAAGCATTATCATCATTATTATTATCATATTATCATCACCATTATCATTATTATTTATTATTATTATTATTATTATTATTATTATTATTATTTTATTTTCCTCTCATCATCCTCATTATTATCATTGATATTTGAGATTTTTTATCTTATGCTTTCTCGATTGGATTTCATTTCTAGCCTACCCCAATTTATTTAGAGATTAAAGCCTTTGTTGTTATATATATATATATATATATATATATATATATATATATATATATATATATTTGTTCGTTATAAATTAATCTCAACCTTAATTGATGCAAGGTGAGATATGGATAAGCTAAATTTAATTTAGCGGATGTTGATTTACCGCCACCTGATCAATACTGCAGCTTAACCATTGACACCATCTAAGAGGTGCTCTCCCTACATTAGCAATGTCCCAAGCTACATTAACATCGAAATTGATCCGCAAGTGCTTTGACTTGTTAGTGTTTCCATCTCTACGATTATAAAGATTAAAAAAAATTTCTCTCAATTTTGAAATTCCAACAATGATAATTATTATGAAATAAACGTTAAAAAATATTAAACTACATCGTGACAATTAATTTAATGTTTATAATAAGAAGAATGTAGAAGTTTTAATATTTTTCAATTAGAAAATATCACGGCTTTAAGTTTTTGCATTAGATATAATCTATTAGATGAAAATGAATATTGACAATTTAAATTTTTTTAATATGCCATAGCTGTTGATTATTAAACTGTTCTGTTGTTGAAAAATTTAGGATCCATATATTTTACTTCTTCAAATGAAAAGTCTATTATTTCATTTTAAGGTGTTGGATTAAAATGAAGGAATCGGTCGATATAATTTCAATTTGATAATTTCAATTAGAAGGGGATCCCCTTACAACTATTAACTTGATATTCTCGACAATGGATTTTTAATAATTTAGAATTAATTTTTAAAGATTCTTAAAAGTAGAAAAATTATAAATATATTCATAGATGAATAATTTTAAAATTGCATGTGATTTAAGTGAAATTAATATTACATGCAAAATGTTTAGATATGAATATTGCATTGTTATAAATTTTTTGATAGTCTTTGTTGAAATATTAAATGATACTTAAATTATACAAAATTAAAACTCGATAAATCTATAAATTGAAAAATATGTCTATATATATTTTTTCTATTTTAAAGATTTTTTTAATTATTTGAAAATCTGTTATCTGGATTTTTTAAATTAATAATTATCAAGAGGATCTGAATTCGCTGTCATTCTTTTCATAGTAAGGAAAATATGACATAGTATTACGACTGTCGAATTGATTTGAACGGCTCAGATTAGATTCATAGGGGATTTATTATTAGATGGGACCCACTGTTTTTGGGAAATGACACCGTTGTCATAGTTTGAATTATTACAGTTGATCCGTTTCCATTATCAATAATATCCATTTTTTAAGTTAAAATAATAATATAATACTCTTTTTATTGGGGGGGGGAAAAGAAAAACAGGTGATATCAATTCCAAAATTCGTCAAGGAGTCGAGAAGGATCCTGACTCGTGTAACCCAGAGGATGATTTCTGGAAACGAGCAACCAATTTTGCGGTGGTCTCCAATCTCAGCTTCCAACTTGTCTTATGAATAATGTTTAGCAGTCTAAATGGGCGAATCTGCAAATTAGAATATTATATTTCTCTTCCTCTTCGTGACTTGTGAGTTGGGAGATAAATTTTGGCATATTAAATGGAGGAAGCTTCGTCTTGAGAAACGACTGGAGGCCACAGAGAGAGGAGTGAGAGAAAGACATGGAGGAGGAAGGGAGAACAGGGGTGCCTTCTCTCCTCTCTTCTAACGGAGAGCATATCGCTTCTAGTATTACACAGGTACTTTCTTTTAGCCTTTCTCTTTGTCTCAGTATTGCGCTTATAGCCATAATGTGATTTGAAGTTTGACGCTTCTATATGCGACCAAACACATTTTGTATAAAGTAATTAGAGTTAAATCTACCTCAGGATTGGTGTTAAAAAGTGATATCTACTAAGCATTGATCCACCTTAGACGAATAGGTGTTATTATCAGGGCATCTCAGTAACAATTAAAGAAATCAACATTTTGCTATTACAATTTCCTACTGGTACTTCAACTGTCTTGATGCATGGTGCATCAGCTAATAGGCTGGACCCCATTGGTTGAGTTGAAGAAAATTGCAGAAAAAGATGGGTTGGGTGTTAGATTGGTTGGAAAGATGGAATGTTACCAACCTCTCTCTTCTGTCAAAGATCGAAGTGCTCTCAGGTTTGCACAAACTCTTTAATTTTTTTTTTTCATTTAAAGCAAGTTACCGCATTACTGCATAATTCTAATTTGGAAGTTGATAATCTGCAGAAGAAAGACTTTTTTTTGTTTACTACATTCAAAGCATTTGGAGCCCACAAAAATAGTAAGTCTTTTTTTGAATTGTAGAATGATAGAAGATGCAGAGGAAAAAGGTTTGATTATACCTGGTGTCACAACATTGGTGGAGCCCACAGCTGGTAATCTGGGAATAGGGATTGCTCTTGTGGCTATCCAAAAAGGGTATAGGTTTATTGCAGTTATGCCGGCTCAGTACTCGCTAGATAAGCAGATTCTGTTGAAGTATTTGGGTGCTAAGGTATCACTGACGGGTATGGAATTTATACTACTAAAAACAATCTAAGATAATCGTGGTGGAAGTTCTAAAGTAGGCGAGGCCTGCTTTCCTTACAAAAAAATAATAAATAAACATATTAGTAACAGGTGTGTTGTCTAACATTGCTCTCATTGACCATATAACTAAAAGAGGAGCTTGATGTCATAATTCAACACAAGCGAACCACTGTATATCTAAATAATTTGAACATAACTAGGGTCTGGAGTTGAAAGAAAGCACCTAAAATTAATATAAAGTGGTAATAATAATATGGGAAATCATCAAGAGTAGGGATTATCTAGGAGTATTACTGTCCAAAATCTGGTAGTTGTACTAATTTTTAAGTATTGCATGGTGACGCCAATGAAAATTCAATTCTTATTTTCCCCTTTTTTTCTTTCTTTTTCTCTTTTCCTTCGAGATCATTATTATTGATTTTCTTATTTATTGTTTTTTTGTTCAGATCCTTTACTAGGTTTCAATGGACAAGTAGAAAGGATAGAGAAGCTGAAGAATGAAATACCTAATGTTCATGTCCTTGATCAATTTTCGAATCCTGCAAATATCAAAGCTCACTTTCAGTGGACTGGTACGTTCAAAGGCGTCTCTTTGGATGAAAAATAAATCTTAATTCTTTTTTTTCTATATAATTTATAGTATGTACCAAAAGCTCCACCATGCTGCTAGGATATGTTGGGAACTTATGGCAACATTACTCATCAACGTGCACCCAGATTTTTTTCTGTATTAGGAAAAGAAAATGTCAACAAACTGTGATTGGACATGTAACACGATCTGGAATATTAGGTCCTGAGATATGGAGGGATACTGGGGGAAAAATAGACATTCTGTTGGCTGGGTCAGGTTCAGGTGGCACCGTCAGTGGGGTTGGCAGGTACCTCAAGATGAAAAATCCCAATGTCAAGATTGTTTGTGTTGAACCAGCAGAAAGCCCTGTTATTTCTGGTAATATCTTTTGCACTGATTTTTTCTTCTCCCATTTTATACGTTGTTTGCTTCTTTTCTTTCATCTTAACTAAGCCTTTACGCTGCAGTACCCCTCCTCCCGAAAAAAATAAATAAAGAAAAGAAGTGATGAAATTATGGAGATGTTCTCAAAGCATCAGAAGATTCAGACCTTTCCTATGTTCGTTGATAATATTCAAAAGCTCCAGTAGATTTGTCCTTGAAATTTTGATTTGTTATGACTTGCTCCAATGCTCGTTTATTGGCCCAAATTTTGGAGCAGATAATCACTAAATATATTACATGGCCATTTATTGGTCCAAAAATTAGTAAAAGATTTGAAACCCACTGAACAGTTTACATGAAATATTAAGAGAATAATTTTGACAAGAAGATTGAAAAGGGAAAAATCATTGTAAGTCAACTGCTAATATAAGATTTCAGTAGCACTTTTCATTGTGCTTGAACAGTATGATAATATTTAAAGACCAAAATGAGAATCACATGACATGGACCTGGTGAGGCAAATTGAAACAAATGGCATGGACCCAAATGAGTATTTGTCTAACTAATAGTCCAATATACTCATACTAGTTGGGTGAGAAAAATTGAAATATCAGTGACAATAAGGTGCTGTGGAGAGTTGCAGGGGGTCAGCGGGGTCCGCACAAGATACAAGGGGTGGGACCAGGGTTTATCCCTGCAAACCTAGACAAATCAGTAATTGACGAGGTCTTGACAGTAACGTCAGACGAAGCCATGGCCCATGCTAGAAGGCTGGCCATGGAGGAAGGCCTACTTGTCGGAATTTCTTCTGGAGCAGCTCTTGCTGCTTCATTGAAGGTCAGTATTACTGGATCTTAATTGTACACATCTTATGTTACCTTGTCTGGATTAAATACAGCTCCTGAATCAGCACCAACCTTTTTCCAAGGTGGGGGTACATATTCCATAAATAAATTCTTAATATATAAAGAGGGCTAAGTTTTCAATCTTTTCAATCATATCACATCATTACTCTTTTCCATCATCGATTTTGTTTAAATCTTTTCATCTACTTGATTCCAATGATTTATATATAGTTTTTCTCTCTCATTATTTAAAATAAATGAGTGCGATATACTTAAGGTGAAATTTAACTCTTAACATATCCAATTTTTTTAGTATTATTCTTTAAAGTTTAACACATCTAATAATAATATTATTATTATTATATACATCTTTAGTATTTAAAAAAATTATGTTCAAATTTTCTTAATGTGGAATTTTTATTGAATAATCTAAATTATTATTATTTTTAATTATTTATTTGAGAACTATTTTGTTGGGGCGAAGCCCTAGTATCAGAAATGTACAATACAAGGGAAACAATATTTTAGAGCACTTTCAATTGCTGCCTGTCAAAGAAATTTGATCCGTAAAAGGTCTGAATGTGTAATCTTTCATCTTAGAAGAACATTTTCATTCATTATTGTATTGCACAATGAATAACATCCATTTTATTCTTAATTCATCCATCGCTTGAAATATCATTAAGTACAAGTGCTGGGTTCAGTTTCCTATCGATATGTATCTTTATATGGCTGATCCCTTCCAAAGTTTTTAATTACATTTTGTTAATAAAACCTAATTATTCATATATTTGCATAGGTGGCATCTAGAGTTGAAAACAAAGGGAAGATGGTTGTGATGGTGTTCCCAAGCGGAGGAGAGAGATACACAAGCTCCGCTCTTTTTGCACAGGTTAGAGAAGAATGCAATAATATGACCTTCTAATGTGATGTTGTCACCATAAACAGTTTATTCTTTAGATCTCTAGTTCAGGCTATGAATTTCCTTTTACAATTATGCAAATGGTATTTTTTTCCTCGCTGCGATCCTTTTATCATTACTATTACTGTTACTATTATTGTTATTGTAGCATTAGTAAAAATTTATATGTACTTTAGAAAAGAAATAACAAGAGATCGTCCATCAAATTTTGTTATATGTACATGCTGCTTCAAGTAATCAATGTAAACAGGGTGTGAAGTGTGAACATAACTTGTACAACTAGCCATCTGTACCACAAGGCAGTTGGTGGTAACCAAAACCACTTGCCAAAATTCGCGCCGGATTATATGCTATCAAAATTAATGAATTATAAACTGCTTCGGTTCCCCTACTTGGGTAGAAAGAATTTTAAAATTTGTCTATTGGCATTTACTGAGAGTTATATTTGCCATTGGAATTTTGGTCATTTGACAATGATATTTCCATCATTTCATTCGTAGAAAATAACTGAATAAGTGGATAGATCATAGATCAGTAGAATTATGCTGAGCGATGGTTGCAACTTGCAAGGCCACTAATTCAAAGCACGTCCATGAATTTATTTTGTTTGCAGCTTAAGCTTTTGCGTCTTGTGTGTATACGCACCTCGAAATTTTGCTAAGGATGTTTTGTATGTAAAATATCAGTATTCTGGCTCCAAATATTAATATCGAAATTTGAATTTTAATTCTGGCTTTTCGTAATGTTCAATATGATGAAATGTCGTAAATTTCATTTATTTTATTTTGGGCCGTTCATTTTGTATTAGTATTACTTTTTTTAATATGAGAATATTTTTGTTGAATAAAGAACTGTGGACTAAACAAATATAATGGATTTCTTTATATTAAAGAAACTTACTGAAAAATATTGGGAAAACGGTAACCTACAAAAATTTTCCACGCATAAATAATATCTAGTATCTCGAGTTGACTGGTTGAATTTTAAAATCAAACTCAGAATTATAGTACTACTAAATATTAACACATTTTTATTTTGTGAAGTATCAAATTCAAGTAAATATCCTAGACCCCAGTACTCTTGATAGAGACCTCTTCTAGAGTTTCAGCCAAAATGTCAGACATGCAACACTGCCTATTCCCATTATTTGTTTTTTACTTTCCCTTTTTTTTCAATACAGTCAATTTAATAACAGTGATGGCTTCTTTAATAACCTTTTATTAATAACAATTCAGTTTATAATATATTTTTTAAGGAAACTTAAAGGTATACTTTATTAAAAAAAAATGTTGGAGAGACATAAATAATTTATTTACTGACTGGATTTTATTGCTGTATTAATAAGAATTTTTTCCCTGTGGAAACAAAAAAAGGGGAAAAAACCAAGACCAAGGAAAAGTAATGTGACAAAGTGAAATGTAACTACTAGCCCTAAGAAACATGAGTGTTTAAGTTTCTGAATTATTTTTTTAATGGGCTTTAATCGGGTAGGAGTTAGGATCATTAAATAGATGTAGAATTTGTAACAACTAACAAGTCTAACTACTCATGCTCCTAGTTCAGATTAAACTAATTAAAATTCTTTATTCCTAGTTTTTATCTGAAAATTTTCTCTATGCATAGCACAACCCGGAATAAATTTTTCATTAAGAGCTTAGACCGGGAATCAAAGAAAATACTTTGTCCTAATTACATCGGAATGAATTAATGCTCGTCCCTTTCAAGAAATTCTCCATATATATATATATTTTTTGCTTCGTGTCAGGAGGAAATAGGTCGGATGAAAAATCTATCTCGGATTCTCCGTCGCACATGTTCTTTGAATTATCATTATTTTATTTTTAAAATTTTGTAATTATGTAAAAGAGTACAGTACAGAATTAAAAAAAATGGACATGTAATGTGTTTAGTGTTCTAAATTTATTCTTTGTCATGTCGTGTCATGTTAAAACACGTCATGCTTCATGTCGTGGTGTGTCATATTTTATATTTTTTTAATGGCATATCGTATCATGTCTAAACATGATAGAGACGTGGTATTACACGGTTACGATATGAAACAAATAAGACATGTTGTGTCAACTGTATTGCACTTAATCATTCGTGTCCAATTGTTTCGTGTTCATATTCTTTATAGTTGTACATATATATTTGAATATCTCGCAAATGAATTTTATTTCTCATGGTGCCGATTCACCTCTGACTCTGCCTCTGGCATCCCTTCATTTGAGTCAGAACTTGATGTGACAGTAAGTTCTTATCATTCAATTGAGTAAGTTCACTTGTCTTGGAGCCTATTTATACATCGTATAAATCATTCATTAAAACTAGAGTTTCAAATGCTTTCTCACTCAATCTCATTTTTTTGTCAGTTAGAACTTTATTACCTGTGTTAAAATAAGATTCATAAGTTACTGTAGAGATCGGAACAACAAAAATATCGCAAACCATGAATACTAAAATTAAGAACACATCATTGACTTGATGCTGCTTCTTATTTGTTTGTCAGTTAGAACCATATTAGTCATATTTTCATGTTATGTTTTATCATTTTTTTTATCGTACTGTGTTATATCTAGATTCTATAGCGTTATGTTATGTATGATGTCATGTTAATTTAAAAAAAAAAAAAAAGATATGATATAATTAAAGCGTAGATCCAAAATATATATCATATTGTGTTGTTCCACGCCGCCCTCGAACGTGTGCTTCTCAATGGACAAAAATCTTGAGCGGCTAACTACTCCACATAAAACCATCATGACCTCAGTGAAACGGTGGAGCTCATTCCAGAAACGATCGATGAAGGTATCTGATTTAAATAAATAGAATATTAAGATCAAAAAATTTATTTTTTATCACGTGATCTTTATTTTTCAGTAAACCGAGAGGGTACCCGGGCGTCGGTTGGCGCCTACCTTAGTTCCGCGCTAGTCTCATCCCATAGTCCAATTTTTACATACATGCAAAGTTTGTTATATTTTTCCCCCTCTTTTTCGTATGACTTCCTTTATAGTTTCATCTGCGCCTCTTCAAGGTAAAGTGATGAACTTTCATGTATTAAACTGTTTCTAAAATATGCCTTCCCTTTTGTAATGTGCCCTTGATCAAAATATCATAAATTCCGTCGTGTCCGAATTAGAAAGTTTATTCTTACAAGTTGCAACTGGGATGGGAAAAACAAAACATATGAGTATATGACGGAGATCTTTACTGGCATCGAACGACCATAATTCTGTCAGAAAAGTTATACCAAAAAATGCACAAAAAATAATTAAAGATATGTGAACGAAACGCTCCGCACTTGCACGAGCGACAAACTGACAATCTAGAAAGATAGCATTAATTGTTTATGGGACCACCAAATGTAAACATAAGATTTAAGGAATTTTGACTGGAAAGAAGGATTGGCGTCTATGGACCGGCACCATCGCAATTTTCGTTTGGTGTAGGAAAAAAAAAATGAAGAGATAGCGGAGATGATAACTTCATCGCTCATTTTATCCTCGTACCAAATGAATGCTTAGGATAAGATTGTGCCACTGTCAGTAAAGATAAAATTAATCCAAATCACCGAATTTTAGGGCGTGCTAAGATATAATCCTTCAGATGGAAAAAAAAATCATTCTCACAAAACTTTTATTTTTTTTTCATCTGAACGGCAGCGAATGGGTTATATTTGAACACACCCTTAGTTGATATATATAATTAAATAACTGATACATAAATATTAAAATTAATATGAATTTTAAAGCTATGTAAATTGAATAACAAAAAGCTGTATAAAAAAATTATTAACGTGAATAATAACTCATTTAATCTGAATAATCAAGATTGTACCGATTTTGACATTAATTTTCTTTTTAACATTTCATTATTAGCAAATTAATCATTGACATTAAATAATAATAAAAAATCATTGACATTGAATAATAAAAGTACGATACAAAATAAGTTGCATAAATCAATCATTAACTTAACATGAATAATAACACATGTATTGTGAATAATAAAGCCCGTATTGATTTTCTCCATGAAAATTTCTTATTGTCAATTAATCATTTAATCTAATACATTTTACTAATTAGGAAGCTTCCAACCACCCAGTTAAAAATCAACAATTGTGGGGTTGGTTAATGAAATCCATTTAAATATATTAGAATTGCAGGCGATAAAACATGTGCAGGAAGAGGAAGATCTTTTATTGGTATTTTAATTATGGTACGGGATCACTTCACAATGATTATGTTAATAATTTTAAAAACGAATTTTCAAATAATTACGAAAAAATATTAAAAACAGAAAAAAAAAATCTATGGATGTGATTCAAATTTTATGTAATTTTATTATTATTTGATAGTCCATTAAATATCGTCAAATTATAATAATTACAAATTATATAAAATTTTGATGATCCTTGATGTATCAAAAGATAATGAAATTACATAAAATTTAAATCACCGTCAATCTATAAGTAATATATATAAGACTTTTTTATTTTTTATTTTTTTTATATTTATTTAAAAATTCATTGTCAAGATTTTCAAAATAACCCTTGTCAAGTCATCCCACCCTCTAATATCGGGTTTACATGAATACAAAAAAAAAATCATCAATTTATTGAATAAGATTTAGTTCCGGACTATTTTTTTTGGATGTGACACAAGAAAGACGAACGAATGGATTGGTTCAGGAAACAATTCAGTTGCATAAATACTGTACATAGATCATTGTATAGGCTCCCATCCTACAAGTCCTTTAGAGTAATTTTAGTTGATCAGGTCAAATCTCTTTACCTAACTATCACGAATATACCTGTCCCCAATCAATCTTTTCTGCTAATATGAATATACTTTTCGCTGATGTTGACGATTTTTAATCAAAATACTTTTGTTTTGAAGTAGAATGATCAAAATATTTAATTGAACAAAGTGAAAGTTAATGGCCTATTAGGGGCATGCTAAAAATTGTGTGAACAATTTGTGACATAAAACGACAACAAAACAAAAAAAAAAAAGATAATTTCTTAGAAAGGTTATTTTGTACAATAGACTAAAAAAATGGTATTAACAAATAAGATCAGATAAGATGCTTAGTGACTACAAATTATACAATCAAATAACAATGCCTGTGGATGTGAAAGATCTTTAATGAGGTCAATTTCTGCAGTAAGGACCTAAGGAATTGGTATGAATAGTGATACAACATGAGGTGTTTAAAATTGGTGCTTATTGTGAAGAATTGGTATGAACCGGTCATTATGTTCAGGCAAGATTTGACATCATAGTAATAAATAAATGATTTGGAATATATTTTGAGAAGTAAAAAAATTATGATTTGGATGTAATTTAGGAATATATGTTTTTTATATAATATTAAAATTTTAAAAATCATATAAATTATAATATTATTTTAAATTTTATATAATGCATTTATTTGAATAAAACATATAGGATGTTTTATTCTTGAATAAATATATTATATCCCAAAAGAACATTTAATTTGTGTGGTGATTCATTCATTGACCACAAACGAGCTAAATTAATCCAAATTCTAGTGCGGCTCATTATCATTTTAGTCTGAGTTGAGTTAATAAACTGAGCTTGAGTTCAGCCCCGAATTAAGGAGTTCGAGCTTCAAATGAGTACAATGATTATATTTTTCCATTGATTTTTATATTATCATAATTAATTAAAGTCTAAATGGATATATTCTCCTTCCTTTTGTATTAAATTAATTATTTTATCTATATTTACTAGTTATAATAAAAAAATACAAAAAATATTATATATTAATGACTAAATAGTCTAAATTATATAAAAATAACTAGTTAACTATAAATCAAGCTATTAAGAGCCGAGCTGAGTCATTAGAAAAATATTAAGGTTGAGCTCAAACTAAGCCAGCCAAAAAATATTAATTGAGTGAGCTGAGTTCAAGCTACATCCAAATTGAGTTTGAGTTAAACACAAGCCGAGTTGAGTCACGGGCATCGAGCTTTTTCTTGCAACTCTACTACATAATGTCATTTGTGGAGACCATATATTGTATGTAAAAAGTGTATATGTTTAACGGGAATTATAATTAAAGAAAACGATGTCTTATCTTTTTCGAAATAAAAGAAAGAATTCGTTTTTAAACTCCAGTTTAAATTTGATTTTGATCTTATACTATGTGGAAAAAAGATGTATAAGACTATGTTAGATGGTTCCTTCTCAAGTTCTCATCATTCAAAATCAAATTTATTTGATGATTTTTGACATCATTTAATGTCTGGATATTTTACCCGGAAGTCCATGGAACAATTAGAATTTAAAATTTTAGGAGAACAACTGCTAGTATATATATGACCTCACAAAAAAGAAAGAGAACACTTCCAAAAAGCAAAAAAGCTAAAAGCATTTCCACTCGAGCTTGTTGTTTCCCATCCTCTCCAAGACTCCAAAGATATGAAGAGATAAAACAAAAACTAAAATAAAATAAAATAAAAAATAGTGCCATAAAGGCAAAGAGCTCTTATGCCATCTTCTTTTCATAGAACCCACAATTAAAAAGATTTCACTCTCTCTTTCGCATGGAGAAGTTCAGGTCAAGTTCCTACAGAGATCGCACAACAGAGGTACAATCGTACAATTCTCACGATCTGAGATGTTACAGTGCATCCTATGCATCATCTCGAGCTCCTAGCAAAGACTCCAAGCTCAAAAAAGCGAAAAGCGCAATTGGGTCTTCTTCTTTCAAAACGGGTTGGAACTTGAGCGACCCGGAATTGCAGAGGAAGAAACGGATTATGGGTTACCGGGTGTACGACATGGAAGGGAAGATGAAGGGCTCCATTCGAAAGAGCTTTAAATGGATCAAGGACAAGTGCAATCGAGTTGTATACGGCTAGGTATAATTGGGAAACGATAAAATTTTAAGGTATGTTAATTTTCGTTTCCTTGTTCTCCCGTTTCTGGTTTAAAGTTGGAGACTTTTATGCTGTGTTTCTCATGTCGTTTCAGTTCAGTTAATCTGATGAAACTAATGTGTTTTGGTAGTTCAATTTGAAGTAGTTTATGAATTTTTCCTATACCGTTGTTCTCTCTCAGGGGTCTTTTAAATGTGCAATTTTGAAGGTGAAGTTTTTTGAATTATTATTATTATTATTATTATTATTATTATTATTATTATTATTATTATTATTATTATTATTATTATTATTATTATTATTATTATTATTATTATTATTTTGAAATTGAAGTTAAAGCCACTCACGCCATGTTTTCTCTTTGATAGCACTTCAGCTTATTTATTAGAAGAAAATATCCTACTATGTTTCTCTTTTTTTTTTGTGTGTGTTTGCTTTTTTAAGTTATTAAATTTAGCATGCTTTCAGATTTATCAATTTTTTTGTCTTGTGGCGGACCACACTATGACAGGGGGCGCCGCCATGGCCAGAAAGTTTTTTAAATCATCCTTCTAATTATATAAATTTTCAGAAAAAAAAATAAAAAATAAATTTATGTCGAAGAAATTTTTAAATTGTCCCTCCATCCCTGCATTGATGTACAGTGAAATGAGCTTTTTATGATCGAAAAAAATTAAGAGAACCTTCGCTGTTTGTGAAAGTATTCTTTCACTAGACTTTTTTTTAAGAAAACGCACTATCACTTTAATATGATTGAATAAAATGTGAACGATTTTGTAGTGTATTGTGACAATTCAAATTTAAATTGAAGTAATAAAATTATGACCCTTTTTTCTTTGTTTATAGGCTGTTTGGGAAGCTGCCAAGTGAAATAATAGAGCAGTTGAAACCTGGCATTCTGCTTAGTACCTTTAATTAAAGGGTGTGATTGACAAAATATTCGATACTTTCCACATGTTATTTTTATTTTTAATAATTTTCATGATGGCTATTACTTATAAGATGTAATTCCTCTTTTATTTTTAATATTTTTCAGACCCGTACAGATTGTACTGATATCATGTGCATTTGTTTAAGCAAGTTATGATTCTTAGTTAAATTGTAAAATCACTAGTACCAGTACATTTTAGCAATTCAATATAATTACTGAAGTTGACAACAATTATACCTCAATCCATGACTGTCAATTGTTCATAAATCCTGTGTGTTTTCTTCATTACCAATTAATGCAAATTATTTTCCTTTATGAGGTCCTTGTCATTATTTAACCAATTGTTGACATTTTTTTCCTGTTATACCAATACCAATAGCGCTACTTGAATACTCACGCAATTGTGATTATTAAAGCAGATGGTAGATTCCTTTTCCAATCATATGCCTAATTCAACGATGTTCAAAATTATATATCCTTAATTATTAAAATAACCAGCAGTTTTTCTACCTAGTCGTCACATCACATCAATTCTCTATCACCGAGAGAGACAATAATATGTTGTTTTGGGAAAAAAAGTGCTAATTTTAATTTCATAGAAAACAATTGAAATGCTATACAAACAGTGAAACAGTTGGATAATTTTTTATTTCGAAAAGCTCATATGGGGTCGCATCAAATGTTCTGACCTCTTAAGCTTCAGACTTTATTTGTTTATTAAAGAGAACATCTATGTTAGTCGCCTTAAAATTTTATTTAATTATTTGACACCAGCAATTAAGAAGTCGTTAGCTGTTAATATCACGTTACGTCTAATCAGAATGACATGGTCAAAATGGAATATATGGCGATGCAACCATCCATTTAATAAATTTAATGTAAACTTATTTTCTAACTAATACAGTAGCCTCTTAAAAAAATAATAAATGAATAAATTGGAAGAGAGTGCGACCTAGACCTAGAAGTAAACATCATTAGGTTTGACAGCCAAAAAGGAGTGGGGGGTATAGTGATATTTTATTACAGTACAGTTATTAACAAGAAATAAAATAAGTTGAATAATAATACTTTTCACTAGAAATATAACTCGTCTAACATAAATAATAATATCTATTATGTTGATGATGATATCTCGATGATATTTTCCTTTTAAAAACAGCCGCATTCCCAATTAACATAGTTGCTTCAATTCACTTTTAGCTTAATTTAGGAAGGTCTAGAATAGATCAAATTGATTGTCATGTTTTGACCATGACACTATGACAGCACACCAGACAGTTTTTCTGCTATACACTCATACAAAACAGAATTTTTTTAACACACGTTAATATAAAATCGTTTAAATTTTGAGCACGCGTTATGTTCTAATATATATAACGAATTGCATTCATTTTAACTTTCAAGAGTATCAACTTTGCTGCAATTACTTATTCAATTCTTAATTGTCATGTTGTCATCTTATCAATATAACAATGTTCTATAGATCAATTTCAAGGTAATCACATGATAATTTTAATTAGTGGAGAAACAATTTAAGCCATTTCAAGGATTAATATGTTCTCGTACCACTTACAAACAAATTACATTGGTAATGTGATCCTTTGAAAGGCTTGCCAACTTAAAAAGATTGCAAAATTAGTAAATGTTCTCCATTGTAAGTGACAACATCAGAGTAACCAAATTATTTGCAGGTTGAATGAATATGCTGTAAGTGTGTGCGTGTGATAATACACACATTCATCTCATCGCACAATTTCGTCTCGGAGTCTTAATTCATTTGACATTCATTACATATATAATATCTTCTAATTCGTTAATCCCCGTTGTGTTTGTAATCGACATGAAAATTTGAACGACGTTAGAATTGAAATTGAACCTAGGCCTTGTTTGAAAATCGAAATGCAGACTACACTGTCAATGACCAACGGTATATAGGTGATTTTTATTCTAACGATCCACCAACATTTCCCATTAGTGAAAAAAAATGAAACAGCATGAGTTAAGAGCTTAGAAATTATACCTCTTGCTCTGGGGGGGCTTGCACCTGGAAAGACCACCACACTGCTTTCACAACAAAAATGGTGACAGAAGATATAAACTATGCTATCAAAACTTCCTGGATGTACAGCTACAACTTTGTCCAAGCGCACTGAAACAACAGACTAGTTAACCATCCACCATGCGGAGAACATTATCACAAGTTTACGCTTCAAATGGGATAATCATCCCAAATAGCTCGATAAACCTTTTGCATCAACATTTACATATAATCGAGAAAATACCACCCCGCACCTCCCAAAGAAAACATCTCTTTTGAGTTAATGTATCAGCGCTTCAGGCGTTCCTCTGGTGAGATTAGAATTATATACATTGTAAGGTTATTTCCTTGCTACTGAGTTTCTACGCTCTGGCTTTTCTATTCATGACATCATGGTAATATAAGAGAACGCACATCGGCTGCCCCACTATGCAGAAGAAGAACCAAAATATCATGTTCCCAACCTGTTCAATTTAAAGAGTATTATAATTAATAAGGCATTTTCAATAAACCCCATACAACTTGATTCAAATTTTTCAATTCTTTTGTGTATATTCTTGATACAGCACAATGTGTGAAATAAATTCATTTTCTTACTGCCCTAGGCTTTTGGGCCATGTTTTAGTGATTCAATATGCAGTTGCTAATAGCTATTTAATATAAATTCCACTTGCAGAAGAAACATAAACCAAAATTGAGGTAATTTATCGTGATAAGAAAAGAGACGTACCATTGAACTTCTGAACTTGTCTTGAAGATATTTTGTCAAAAAAACCAAAGGGATCTAATACAATAAGGAAAAAAATTATAAGAACTGGTAATTAAGCATTTCTTCATTTATATGAGTGAAACGGAACATATGCATACCTGAAACATTATACCAATGAAAGCCCAGAATTTCAAGATATGACAGGGAACCCCAACAACAATCTGTAATCCAATGAGGTATCAATCAGTACAGACTCCTTCTGACCCTTTCTTAAATTTTCTCCTTATTTCTACTTTTAAGGATATCCCCTCTTATTGACACAAAAATAAACAATAGCTAAAAGACTCCTATTGATATCAAATGGTACCTCATGGAAGAAAGCAGAAATCAAAAATGAGATTAAAAGAGCAGCACCCTGGAAAAGAAGTTTTAGAAAATGAAGAAAAACAAATTATTAGTGGAAGATGCTTGGTTTCAATCAAGGATTGAACTACCAAGACACCAAATAACAGGTCAAGGGCAAAAACAATCTGCAACTGGGTGCAGATACAACTAGAAAGACACGGCTATACACAAAGTATAGCACACGGACAAAGATAGCGACACATCTAACATGGAAAGAGAAACAGTGTCGAACCTTTGGTAACCCGAGCCTTAGGCATGGGAAATATACATGACGAATCATCCATTTATGCACTGGCTGAAAATTGTGTAAACAATTCACATGTTATACAGTATTCTTTTTTTGCATATAAAGCCTCCTAAAACCCAGTACTTGCATGCCTTCAGACACACTGAAATTTTGATCAAGTTGAAATAGAAATGCAAACATCATTTGAAGACTTCCTATGCAGAAGTTGAGAACAAGTAAAAGTAAAATAAGTGCAAAAGGTAACTCTTTACCATGTTCCACATTCTCCAGTACTGGTGAGATGGAAGCAAAGGTAGGATGAATGAAAATAAAAAGAAAAACCAAATCAAAGTCAGTTCAATACCTCATTCACTGCGTATAAATTTTATAATATATATATATATATATATATAATTAGACTATGGTGCTTTGCAAAGTACAAAAGTGTTGTGTGTTTACGCTCTATTTTTAATTTTAAATCAGAAATGATTGATCCAAACCGCTCAATCTAATCTCCATATTAAAATCTATTAGTAAACCAAATTTTATATTTTTTGGAATTTATTTGCTATATTTTTGGATAGGGGAAAACCGTCATTTTTGGATGAACCAGAATTCTCAGATCAAGTCATTTTCTCCTCATCAGAAAAAATAGCAAAAAAATTCTAAAAAATATAAAATTTGGTTTACTAATAGATTTTTATATGAAGATTAGATTGAACGGTTGGGATCGATTATTTCTGACTTGAAATTAAAAATAGAGCGCAAAGCACACAACGCCTCTGTGCTTTGCAAAGCACCATAGTCGGACTATATATATATATATATACATATATATATATAAAGCAAATCTATGATGTTCTTAAACTTACGAAAGATCTCCGTGAGCTTAGATCAAAAAGTATATCAAATGATTTTCAAATTTTGATTTTTCACTCTCAATAAATTCTTCATATTGAAATCTCGTGGGGTATAAAATTTTGGAATATTTCGAGTTTTTTAAGTCACTCTTTTCAATTTTTGAAAATCAGCTCTAAAAATAGTAATAAAATATTCAATATTTGTACATTATTTTCAAAAATTGAAAAGAGAGACTTAGAAAACTCGAAACATCCCAAATTTTGGTATCCCACAAGATTTCAATATGAAGAATTTAATGAGAGTGAAAAAGCAAAATTTGAAGATCATTTGATATACTTTTTGAGCTAGACTCACGGAGGTTTCCGTGAGCTTAAGTCCAAATATGGTGCTTTGCAAAGCACAGAGGCGTTGTGTGATTTGCGCTCTATTCTTAATTTTAAATCAGAAATGACCGATCTGAACCGTTCAATCTAATCTTCATATCAAAATATATTAGTAAACCAAAACTTATATTTTTTTAATTTTTTTCCTATTTTTTCTGATGAGGAGAAAAATGACTTGATCTGAAAATTCTGGTTCATCCAAAAATGACGATTTCCCCCTATCCAAAAAAATAGCAAATGAATTCCAAAAAATATAAAATTTGATTTACTAATAGATTTGAATATGGAGATTAGATTGAGCAATTTTGATCAATCATTTCTGACTTAAAATTAATAATATAGCGCAAAGCACACAACGCTCTTGTGCTTTGCAAAGCACCATAACTTAATTTTCTATATATATATATATAGAGAGAGAGAGAAAGATACCGTGAACTTACGCTCACGGAGGCATTCCATGAGCTTAGCTCAAAAAATATATCAAATCATCTCAAAATTTTAATTTATCATTCTCATTAAATTTTTTATATGAAAATCTCATGGGATGCAAAAATTTAAAGCATTTTGAGCTTTTTAAGTCGTGATTTTTAATTTTTGAAAATCAGCTCAAAAAATAATAATAATATATTCAATACTTGAACATCATTTTAAAAAATTAAAAACGGTGACTTAAAAACTCAAAACACTCCAAATTTTTGCATCCCACAAGATTTTTATATAAATAATTTAATGAGAATGATAAATTAAAATTTCGAGATGATTTGATATATTTTTTGAGTTAAGCTCACGGTATCTTTACTCTATATATATATAGAGAGAGAGAGAGAGAGAGAAAAAGAAGCTTACGGATGCCTTCCGTGAGCTTAACTCCAAAAATACATCAAATCATCTCTAAATTTTAATTTATCATGCTCATTAAATTTTTTATATGAAAATCTTGTGGGATGCAAAAATTTGAAGTGTTTTGAGATTTCTATGTTATATTTTTTAATTTTTGAAAATGAGCTCTAAAAATAATAATAATATATTCAATGTTTGAACATTATTATTAAAAATAAAAAACGGTGACTTAAAAAGCTCAAAACACTCCAAATTTTTGCATCCCACAAGATTTTCATATAAAGAATTTAATGAGCATGATAAATTAAATTTTGAAAATGATTTGACATACTTTTTGAGTTAAACTCACGAAAAGCCTCCGGCTCACGGTATCTTTGCTCTCTCTCTCTCTATATATATATATAGTGTGATCTCTCTCTCTCTCTATATATATATATAGCGTGAGTTTAACTCAAAAATTACATCAAATGATCTCTAAGTTTTGATTTATCATGCTCGTTAAATTCTTCATATGAAAACCTAGTGGGACACAAAAATTTGATGTGTTTTGAGTTTTCTAAGTCACTGTTTTCAATTTTTGAAAGTAAACATCGAATATTTTATTATTATTTTTAGAGCTGATTTTCAAAAATTAAAAATAGTGACTTAAAAAAGCTAGAAACACATCAAATTTTTGTATCCCACAAGGTTTTCATATGAAGAATTTAACAAGCATGATAAATCAAAATTTGAAAATGATTTAATGTATTTTTTGAGTTATATTCATGAAAAACCTTTGTAAACTTAAACTCACATTATTTTTACTCATATTATTACTATTATTATATTATTATTATATCATCATCATCATCATTGTCATTATTAGTATCATCATTATCATTGTCATTATTCTCATCATCATTACTATCAGTATCATTATCACCATTGCTATCATTAATTTTTGATATTTCAGATCTCTTATCTCTATGATTTCAAATTGGGTTCCATTTCTAGCCCTAATTTATTTGGTATTAAAGGCTTTGTTGTTGTTGTTGTATATAGAGAGAGAAAAAGAAAGAGAGACCTCTTCAACAGTTTTTGCATTCCACCAATCCTTATAAAATTCTCGGTCACCAAACTGTAGGAGCTCAGCTAAAATATTTAGCCTGAGATAAATGATTACAGTTTCATATCAGCAGACAATAGGATACATACAACATCTGATACCAGAACAAATTGGCCGTTACAGTGCAAAAAAGTCAATGTTTTTACCATATATGCAGATAGCACCAACTTTTCTAATGTTCTCAGCCCAATCCATGAATATAGGCCCATAGTACATTACATTAATTTTTGTCTACATGCTCTATCTCTAAATTTCCTTTGATTCTACAAACGAATTATGAATATTATAAACATGGATTCAGTAGTACTTTCTTTACCAATTATAAACATGGGTTCAAAAGTACCTTTACTACTTATCTATTAGTACTGGAAACAAAGAACAATTAGGTCAGTTTCCACTCATATATGTACTCCTGTTAGAGTACTGCATTATGAATTCAGTGTTATAGATGTGTAAAAGCAACAAACCAGAGGTGGAAGAAGCAGTAGAACATGCATAGCCAGACATAAAGAGTAGGCACAGATAGCTTCAAAACCCTCTCTATTGCATTCAAAAAGTTCCCTTTCAAAGGGTGTTGCGAATTCTGCACTATTGGGTTTATATACTGCACCATAATTTAATTAAAGTATGTTATGATCTTTATAAAAGTCTAAATCAGAATCCAAGTTTACCAAAAAAGAAAAGAAATATCCGACTCATCTCCCCTATGTTTATAATCATCTATACTAATGCTGAAAAATATCCAAACTGCCCCTCCTATCTTGTTCTCCTCTTCTTAGAAGAGCAAATAAATTGCAGCTTGTCACTTCTTGAAAGAAAAGAAAATGTTTGGGGAGGGCAGGATGGTGTGTCTACATATCAAAGGAAGGTACTCAAAAGAGGTGGTAAAAAGATAGACAACTAACCTGCTCAATTATAAATCCCATCAAACCAGTAAAAAGAATATACTTCACAAGCTGCCGAAGAACCCAACCCTTTCTGATAGAAGCTGAACGAGGATAGCTAGGCTGTATCATAAAAATGTACAAAAAAAGATGAGCAACTTAAAGTAATAAAAAAAAATCACTGTATCATCAGAACAATCTCTTTTTTCACATCCTTTTTCAATTCTTTTGTTCTCAAATACATTTTATCTGCAAAACATTATGCTTAAATTGATAATAAAATATTGTAGTAGGCCTCACTTGCTATTCCTAAATAAAAAAATAATTCACACACATTGACTTTCTCATTTCTCCTTTTTGTTCAATTTTCATTAACGGGTTCAATCCTGCTGATTTCAATGCTAAAAGACAAATTTCACAAATGTTCACAAATTTCATTTCTTCTAAACTTTTCTTCAATCCAAATTTCACAAATGTTCCCATTAAATGCTCAACTACTGATTTCAATGCTAAAAGACAACAATAGTGTTCAAGAAAAGTGAAAATAAATAACGAATCAACATTTTAAAGAGTGTAAGGGGGTGATAAGGATAGGGAAAGAATACCTGATAACAAAGAGTAGGAGCTAAGAGAAAGTAAACAAGACTTTTCAAAGTGGGCCCTTTCAAATTTTCAAGGTCAAATGAAATATTGCTGAGAGAATCCTGGTAATAAAAGCAAAAGAAGAAGATAAGAAGGATACAAATAATTATTCTATGCTGATAGCATAGACTACATACATAGGGCACTGAAGTTTAAAAGGTTAGAAAGGAGAATAATCTATAGATTAGCATGTCCTTTATACAAATACTGGTACCTGCCAGTATAGGAACCGACTTGTAGAGCGCTTTATGTGGCAACTACCCAAGAGCTAAACAAAACTATCCAGAAAACAAGAAAAATAACCAAATTGAAATAGCACCGACCAGTACCCCTACATTTTGTTAATAGGGAATTCTCCTAATCATAGTCCGAATAAAGAAAAAGGAGTAATACATAAACACTACCTTATCAATAGTTCTACATAAAGCTCTGATATCATAGTTTGTATGGGCGTATGATACAAGCTTCATCCAAAGAATGCATGCAAGAAACATTAAAACAAATCCAGACAAGACTGCTGAATCACACCTGATAAATAAATAAAGAAAAAAATCAGAGGCGTTAGAGAAAATTTTGAAAATTCACAGATCTATTACTTGTGATATGATGTCCACTAGCAGTATTGCGTTAGATTAAAAACATTATTTTTTTTTCCTTTTTTGCAAAGAACATAATGATCATTGTCAAATCATGCTAATTCAGTGACTTCATTGCTCTGGGTTATGAACTCTCGCTTAAGTTGAATAACCAAACAGAAATAGAAACAAGAACCGAAACCTTTCTGAAACTACTAATACTTACTTGAGAATTACAATAACTGGATACACAATGGCAGCAGTTGTTATGATAGTTTGCAAAAGAATAACAATCTGTAAGCAGAAAAGAAAATTAGGATTAGCAAACACACGCCAAATTTTTATTTTCAGACATATATAAGCACAATAATATAGCTTATACTTACAGGGTCAGGTATGCGCTTGCGTTCTGCCAACTTCTCAACCAAAAATGAGGCAAGAGGAAAAATGGGGAGGGTCAGGCTGCAGTTATTACCAAGTTTTAGTTTCACATAGTTAATCATTTCAAAAAAAAATCAGCAACATGGGAAGAGAAACAGTACCAACACATGAGAAGAGGCCAATCTCTTAATGATCTTGCACTAAACCAAAATCCTGCCCTTATTAATAGCCCATACTGCACCAGTAAGTAAGAATATGCTCAGAAAGAGGTAAGAAAGTAATATTGATGGGAATTTACAAATGAGGTCACTGTTGTACTTTTTTATCAATAATTTTCGCAAGCTAGTTTATTTATAACCTCACAAAATTAGTTCAAATCAATGAACTTCACAGGTTTCAGAGAGATTACAATCACCTCAATGGTCTTCTATACCCAATGACATACCAATAAATAACCTCAACTGTATGAAAGACCCAAAACAATTAAAATTGCTAGAAGTTTGTGTAGGCAGTATTGCAAAAAGCAAATATTTTGGATACATGCATGTAAAAGCAAAGAAAAAAAACTGATATCTTCAGAATGAAGAAGGAGCATAGAAGGCTAGAGAAGGACAGTGGGGGGGGGAGACCTTCATGATGTTCTCAATAATAAGGCGGCTATTGACAGCAATAAGCACAACAATACACAGATTAAGAAGACCCGCATGGCTCTGCAATTAAATTCATTCAAAGACAAATTATAGTCACTCCAATCCTCATAGATTGAACAGATTAAGTAACCACTTCAAGAAGCAGCATTTTAACAGTTTTCCCCTTCTCAAAGCAAGCAAGCCTGCACAATTATGCCTGTAATCAGTGGCGGAGCCACAGTTAACTCAACTGGGTCACAGGACCCCACTCAAATTTCATAAGCAGTTGTTATACACTAAATCTTTGAAGTCATTTCTAAGTAATTGAAGAATAACGAGCCCACTGTGATATATAATAATTTTAAGGAGGACCCCATTCCACTCTCTATTTCCAATTGTAGTCTAATTTCAGCTCATTTTAAGATTATAAATCTAATTCCACTTGAGACAGATGTCTAAATATATATAATGACCCCACTGTGACAAAATCTTGATTCTGCCACTGCCTGCAATATAACTCAAGCATAACTCAACAAACACTAATTTTATTCAACCCATTGGCAATCAATTTTGAAATTGAACATCAGGTTCAAGAAAAAGGGTTTCATATTAGTCGCACAATATTACAGTTTGTTCAGTTCATTTCATAGTGACAAATGTTTTATTCTGACCAAAACATAATCAATAGGATCATGGAAGACAGCGTAACCCGAATTCAGCGAGTGTTAGGTACCAAACCATCCTAATCTTGCTGAATTAAAGATATATTCACTTAGAATTTTTTTGTGCTTAAATATGAACTATTAAGCAAGAACTCTAAAGTTATCTCTTATTTCAATAAAGGTAAGAAAAAAAAATACAAGCATTTTTCATTGCAGTGATAAATTGTCGCCTCAAGGTTAATTTAGTAACTTGCTTAGATATTAATTTTCCTTGGTAACCAATATATAGATGAATTACTCTCATGTTTCTAGTCTTTAATTCACTTGTATCCAGAGTTCAGACATGCAGAACTAAAAAAGGTAACAAATATATACACAACGTGATACACGGCCACGGGTATATAGTTTGCAGAATCCCCAACAAGGGGAGAATTTGTAGCGTCAGTGGCGGATGCAGGATTTTGGTCGGGGGGGGGGGGCAATTATTGGATTGTAATAGCTTATCGGGATCAAATTCATTAACTAATGAGGTACTTAATAAAAATAATAATTTTATATATATTCTTACCTAATAAAAATTTATTAAAATAAATAGTATTTTATATATTAAAAATAACAACGAAATAAAGCTCAAAGTAATAGATAATCAAGAAAGTTTTCGTTTACATAACTTTATATTTGATATCTTTGCATAATTATTTCATTATACACGATATTAAATATTTTTTTCTCAATAAAAATAATCAGACAATCTAAGGGGGGCAAATTACCGAAAGCATTACCGAAAAACACTATCCCCCCCTCCCGGACAATACTGGATTCGCCCCTGTGTAGCGTAAAGGTCAATCTATCCATCGAAACATCTAGCAATGCTACTTTCACTAGGTACAGATCGGCAAACATAACGGAAAAATTAAAGTTGCAGCTTTAATGTAAAGAACAAGTTAAAGTCCATACCAAATAGACTTCCCTTATTCATTTCAAAATATAAGAACATGGACAACAACGGTAACAATATGATGTACCTGATATCTAACTAATCCAGACTATTAAAGTAAAACAGAAACAACTATATTGTTTTAGTTGTTGTTAATAGGAGCTATTAGCAACAAGAAATCCTGACTGTAACCAAGAAATTTCACTGCCTTGGTCTCTCCTCTCCTTTCAACAAATAATTAATAATTTGTTGATTAAAAGATATTCACTAATCATTTTGTCACAATCCTTTTTATGATAGCACAAACCATGTATGACATGCATGCCTTTTGAAATCAAGCATGAGATTGCTCGTCTTTTGAAATCAAGCATGATATTAACTAATATTAAGTTTTCCAGCATCACTTGGTAGAATTACAGGAACCAATAAATTTGCACTTAATTTTAATTTAAGGTTGCATACATCTAAAATGTTACTTCAATTGGGGGACGGTACTATTAGTTCCTCTGTTTCCAAGGAAACTACAAGCAAACTAATGAACTGAGCCCCAACAATCCGCATACTGTACTGAATAACATACATGAACTGAGCTTATAAAAATTCATCGAGACAAACCTGTCTAAAAATAGCTTCATTGCTTAGCGGGCTCTCCCTGATCCGCCTATGAGCTGGGGCTGACGCCCGGTAGAACGGCACCTCCCGACCCGATGAGACCTCCAAACCGGCGTCCATCTTCTTAGATTCTTTCGAATCCGCAACTTGATCTCTCATGTCCGAATCCGATACCGTCGCCTCCATGCCGGACGAAGCTTCCTGCTCTCCCCTGCTAGGATAGCGATTTCGCATAGTTCCTTTATCGGAAAGAGACTTCAGTTGGGTTTGGCTTTGAGTTAGTGTCTGCGTTTGGGTTTCGGTTTTCTTGGAATCGACTTAGTTCGCCATTGGAGAGAGGTAAGATGTTAAAAGGAAGGGGAGGTGGAGTTTTCACGATGTGAAAAAAAAAAATATTTCATTTTAATTACTTTGCGTCACGTTTCTCTCCATTCAATGATAATGGAGATGTCGTAATCCCCGTTAAACGTGTTAATTACTTGTTCTGAATTTATAAATCGAAGCAATATTAGGGCCTGTTCGGCAGCATAAAAAATGATGGGATTGGGAATAAATGGATATGGTTTTTTGAAGGATTTTTTGTTATTTTGTAGAAGAAAATAATTTTGTTATTTATTTTAAAAAATATATAAAAAAATTTATAGATATATTTTTTTACTTATAAATTTATAATTCGTTAAATTTCATATAATTTTATATAGCGTTTGATAGTCCATCAAATACTGTTAATTTAAAATCGTTATAAGTATTAGTGAAATACCATTAAATCTAATAATCTTTGATGAAGTATCAAATATTAATGAAATTATATGAAATTTGATGTGCTATTAATCTACAAGTAAAAAGAACATATTTATAATTTTTTTAATATTTTTTAAAATAAATAATATGATACTCTTCTTCTATAAAAATAACAGCAGATTTTGATTCTGCAAAAAAACATGATTGGTGAGTTCTCATTTGGAGCACCAGCACATGGGAAAAAATAGATCCGATTGAATTACTTTTTTCCCGCTAAGTTTCAATATAAAGCACCTATATCCATTCTCAGTCAAACCTCTGCAGAGGAAGAAGAAAGCAACTTTTAAGTCAATATATTTTTTTCATCATAAAACAACTTTTTTAATCTAGTTCGTGTTGTATTTAAGTCATGAAATTTATATGTTATTGACTTAATTCCAAATCATGAATTTCTCTCTTCGATAAGATGAGCTGGATATTTATATTTTGGTTAATTTTTATACGAGCGATAATGCTATGGAAGAGTACATACTAAGTGTGTTTAAATTATTCAGAAAATTCAATTGATAAATTTTATGTTCCGAAATAAAATACAAATATTACATGATTTTTTTCAAATTATAGATGCAAAATTACTTTGTGTGAGTTCTGGTAAATTGTATTGAATCATAAGGATGCATTATATGCTATCACACTTCTCTCTCTATCACGCTCTCCCCCCTCTATCATCATCACTCCAAATAATTTGGAAAATGAAAAGGCTTTTCTGTACATGCTATCTTACATTTTGCTCAAATCAATTTGACAAATACTTTTCAGAAATATTTTTTTCTCTAAACAATTTGTTGTTTTGAAATGAAGCATGGAAAGTTAAAGAAGACATTAAAGCTCTTTTTTTGGCGTGATGTGCACGAGCGATCTAAAACATATTATGGTTTTGAGGCATCACATTAGCATATATGATGTCATAATTGAAGAAAATTTTAGAAAACCCATTAAATATGTCCTATGTGGCTGATTCCATGATATAAGGTGCTTGATACAAAAGTACGATTTTTAACATTTTCTTATCCACAATTATGTTGGAAGGTGTTATAGCCTTATAGGACGGGCGGACCTTTAAGCATTTATTTTGTGCTGTACCTCCTCTTATTTAAGAAACTTAATAAATAAATAAATAATAGTTTACATAAAAATATATGGATCATCCCTCTCCCCTCTTAATTTTAATTAATTGAAGTTGAAACTCGGCTACTGAATATAAGAGATGTTGTTAGCTTTAGAAGAAACTAATATAGTAATGCCAATACATTTGAAAAGATATTTCCTCATTCAAATATAAAATAATAGATAAAAATAATAGCTAATCCAAAAAGTTACATAATAATATTTTATTCTAAAATATTGGCACACTATAATATTTTTCTAACTCATAATATGACAAATTTTAATCAAATTTACATCATAGTAATTTTAACCGGGGTCTCATGGTAAAAAAAATGTTGAATTAAAAAGGTACGAATGCAAAATAAAATTTGTCATATACCCTAAAAAAACAGAAAGCGTCATACACTCGTACTTAGAGCTACAAATAAGTCAAGTTTGAGTAAGTTGGGATAAGCTCAAACTTAGATCATGAAAAATCGAGTCGAGTCGAGCCGAGCTCGTGAAACGCTTTGAGCTGATGATAAGAGCCAAATTGACATATGATTATTTGAGAATTTTATAGGATTAAACTTAAAAAATTTGACCAAAATATTTTAATTTCATTAAAATAGAGTTAAAGATCAATTTACTACCCAATATTTGATGTTTAATGCAAGAGAAGAGAAATGGAGCAAATTCTACGCGATTTGGAGCAAGAACATATGAGAAACAACGAAAATAAAGACTTTTCAGGCCATCTGGAGCTCCGTGCGGACCTGGCACATGGCCGCATGTGGCCTAAACCCAAGAGGCTGTTTTTCAGCCATTCCATGTGGACCCTGTTCAGGGCCGCATGTAGCCTGGGATAGGGCGGTTTCAGCCCCACGTTCTGACAATTATTTGCATTTTCTGAGAGAACCACTTTCAGCGTTTTTAGGTTCATTTCGCTGCTGAAAACGAGGAGAACATAATCTATTAAGGCCTAATAATTGAAAGACACTTAGAAAGGGACGAAAAATATAGAGAGTGGGACGATTCAAAATTGAGGCAGAAAACTTCTTTTTCTTCTCCAACATTTCTCTCGAGTTCTTTCTCTCTTATGTTTACCTTTTTTTAATTCTCATGTTATTTATTGCGTCATGAAAGACTAAACTATTCTCATCTAGGCTTTAGGGTTGTACAATGAAACTTATTTACTCATCTTAATTGATTATTTATTTTTTATTATCTCTTGTTTACTCATTTTCTTTATCAATTGTTTCTTTAAGTTGATTGCTTAGAAGAAAATTTTAGGGTTTGTGTTTGAGATTGCAAAATTGATGACTTGAGTCCGAAAATCAAAGAAAATGACTAAGTAAATAATTAAAATCTAAAAAGAATGATTAATTACTTATGGGATTAAATTTTAAATTGTGGCAAAGCATTTTACTAAATATCTAATCGTTATGTATGATATTTTGGTATGGTTTGATCACAATTGCGCTTTAGGTCTTAGATTGGTAATGGTTTAATCTAAGTTTAAACCCAAATTAGTCTTAGTAGAGTATTGAACCAAGAAATTGATCTTCATTGCTATAATTGAATTGTTCAAAATCCGTAAACAACTTTTTTTTATCAAATATCAACCAAAGTATTCTTATTACAACTGGAGTACAAAAACCCGAAAACCCCTAGGTCCTTCTTTTTGATCTAAACACTTAGAATTGCACCTTATTTTTATTTAGTCTTTTAATCAAACTATCAACCAAACAATCAATCTTTTCACATACTTAGGATAAAATCGCTATGTTTAGAGATAGTAGATCGACTTATCTCTGTGAATTCGACACCTAAAGTACTACAATTGACAGTTGTATACTTACAACCTAAGTTTATGAAAATGGTTAATATTATAAAACTGCACATCAGCTGAAAAATCTAGCTGAAACTCGGCTCGTTACTATTCGAGCTAGCTCACGAGCCAATACATGTGTGTTGACTCGATTTGACATTTAAATTTAATACATCTACAAACTATAATGTTGGTACATCTAGAAAAGCGATATTGGTACAAAGTTGATATATCAAAAATTGTATATTAATGAATTTTTTGCATTAATTTGAATGGATGAACCAATAAAAAACTATCGTAATACGAATCTAGTCACGAACGAGTAAGAGACGTCATTAAATTGCTGACATAGAAAGATGATGAGAGATAATGAGAGAGAAGTTATCGGATTAGAGTTCGGTAAATATATATATATATAAATTATTTTTTATTCGAGCTAATCGAGCCACGAGCCGACCCAACCCTAACTCAAACTCGGCTCATAAAGCTGTCAAACCAAATTAACTCGAGCCAAATTAGCTTCGAATCATATTAGCTTGAACTAAATTAGTTCAGATCCGAACTGAGTGACCAGCTTAACTATTTTGTGCTGACCTACTCGTACTAGAGTAAAATTCGTGTCGCCACTCTACAGCTTCCACTGGGGAATGCGAGGACGTCTCAAGTTCTCAATAAATGGAGACGATATATTTAATACGCCGACGTTAGATTGAAGAAAGCCCCCAAATTGGAAATATTTATGGCCAATCGTATTTGAGTTTGTTAAAATTGGTATATATTGCTCATAAATATGCATTCCCCCGCTTATGTATGAGCAGTCACAAGCCAGAAACTCACAAGAACCGTTTTAAGAAGACAAGAAAATGGAGTCCTCGTGGCTTGATTTAATATTTTTATTTTGATATTGTTGATTGATTTTTGTTGGGCAGTGAATACTGACTTATATTTTGAGCAAAATAATATTTATATACTCAATGAAAATCTAATAATGGCCAGTGGCCGCGCTACAAAAAAAATCCTATTTATTTATAAAATCATGATTGTAAATAATGGTGAAATGCGACACTATAAGTAATTTTAATTGAAATTTGGAAAAAGAAGTTTTGAATATAGTATAGAATAATAATTTTTGCATATTTTCTAAATTAAACTTATATTTTTTTGTGAATGCACATATATACCATTTATGTTTTCCAGAAGAAGAAGAAGAGATGACAAAGGTACTTCAATAACAAGTGATGATATAGATAAAAAATAAGTAAAATATACAACAATAATCTAATATCAATATCTAAAGTCAAGAGAAGAATCTTGTAAATCAAAACTTTATGATTATTTAATTAATTATCTTTTTAAATGTGAGTTCTATTTATATATAGGATACTTCAATCATTTTATGAAATCATTTTTTTTTGTAAATCAAAAGTTTGCTGCTTGACCGTAGGTCCCTAGTCATGTCTTACACCGTTCCACGTGCCTTTTGAATGAGAATGCCGACCTGTGCACCTCAGATAATGTATTATTTTAAATCAGTGAGGAATTTTTCTTTGTGCTTAAGTATTGTCGGAAACCTTTATTTATTAATTAATTAAGTAGTTAATTATAAATAAATACCATCCAACAGTGCTACTGACGAAAAAAAATAGCAGAGTTTGGTTGCTGATTAATATAAAATAATAAGAGGAGAATACGTAAGATTCATGATGTTCAATATTTATACTGCTTGGTATTTTTATGATTTTAGTAAAATTTTATTTCTCAACTAAAACTGACGGTGGCGGCTACTGTGCGTCGGTGCATGTCGTGTGTCTATAACTAAGCCTACAACTACAAGTCTAAACCAAACTCGGAGGGATAAAGGAGGAATAATTCTGGTATAATTCTTGGTTTAAAAGTCTATGGGACGAGATATCTCAAACTATAGAAGTTTAAGCATTTGGGTATACACCGCCATGATGTAACTTGTAAGCATCCAAATTCCAAACGGATATATATTATTGTTGCATTTGGCCATTTAGGGTCAGGTTCGCACGTTGTATTTTCTGACAGGTGTACCCTTCTCCAATGCAGCTGAGCAGCTCCATATCCTTTTGCTGCTGCTGCTGCTTGACAGGTACGCTTGGCAATTTGTAATTTACAATTCCCAATTCCAGTGGCAATTAATTTCCTGCCTGTCAATTTACAACGCGAGGCAATTTCTTATCAGTTCATAATTCAAATAGGATCAGCACAGTGCAACATGTTATGTAACTAGGTTCATTTCATTTTTTTTGGGATATGTGAATTCGACGTTATCAACATTATTTGGCTGTAAATAAAAATAAATATTACATAACCAGAAGGCTCTAAATTGTCACATGTTTGCATGACAGACTATATATGCAAATGCAAGCAACTAAATTTTAATAGCGTCTGCAATTCGAGGCCCATACTGCTTCAATTTCCGTTGCTATTTTTGTGAGCATATCAAAAAGTTAATAGGAAATTCTTTGATTGTTTATCGTTTAATATGATAAAATAAGAAGAAAACGTAATACATATGCCGATTAATTATTTAAATCTAATCCTCATTTGATGAAGTAAAAAAAATAAATTGACAAAATATTAATTAGTCCTACAGTTTTTTTTACAATCCGCTCATGCAGACTGGTTTTATTTCAGATCATAAATCACACAAGTAGAATCAGTCTGAATCATTGATTCAAAAATGTTTGAATTAATTGTAGATTCATGTCATATAGTCCTTTATTAGCAAGATAATAAATACAGAAGCACGTAGTCATTCAATTGCATTTGAGATGAAGACAGAGGAGATCCATGTTCAAGGAATGAGGGTCAATTAACCTCATTTATTTTCTAAAATTTCATTCTAACATGTTAGATTATCAAATATTTTGAATAAAATGCTTAAATTAGATAAAGTTGACCCTAATATTTTTTTTAACAAAAACTATATTGTTAACCATCATATTTTTTTAATAAAAATTATATCATTAATCCCCATATTTCTTTTTTAACAAATAGTTGATCATATATAATTGCAAAGATTATTATAGTTATGTGCGCAATTAAGTATTTATATCATTTTTATTTCACTCTATGGACATAGAAAATCTTTGTTACACTAAACACCTTCTTTGATTTTTCGATTTGAAAAACAACTTTGAATTTTATAATTTGTCTTATTTGAGTTTTGTGCATGGATCAAAATGAAAATGGATTAGTGCACAAGAACCAAGACTAATGATGGGATACAAGAGTTTAATCAAGACTGCATTAGACTTAAGTTTAGTTAGACTAAAACCGGGTTGAATTGGATAAGATAAATTGAGCTTAAACAACAAAGAAATTGTTTCTGCCCAGTAAATCGTTATAACGGTTCAGTAAGTTATAACGGTTCAGTAACCGTTATAACGGTTCATCTCAATACTCAAAAATATTCTAAGGCATAAAAGTTCTCAAAGAAGCCAGAGCGTATCGTTGTGTAATGATTTATCAAGCGTTGTAACATTTTATGAAACGTATAACGTTTCAGTGAATCGTTATAACGATTCAGCTCAATTAGATCCAACGGTTATTCTTTCTAAGACGTTATCATGATTCTCAAATCGTTATAACGGTTCATGTCGAAAATAGTTTTTTTCAGCTATTTCAGAAGATCTATTTTAAAAAGAACACATCTCACTGATTATCATATCTAATCTATCTAGTTAAATCATTACTCCAGAGAGCTTACTAGCCATATACTAAGTGAGAGATATAAGTCGAGAGATAAAAACATTCGATATGTCAAATACTTGTTTAAGCTCAATCTAGTTTCTCTCTATTCTCCCAACTTGATCCTTCGTGATCTACTTGTAAATTATTTTTGAGTTGTTGTACTCATATACCAAAATTAAGGACACAGCAACAATGTAGATAGATGAGAAATTTCTTATTTACCTGTACTTATAGCATGAAAAGATGATTGATAGTGAAATAGTAGATAATATAATATAAGGAAGAAACTAATAAAAGGATGCCCCATCCAATTAGGTTCTTCCACCCAGCCTTGTGGGTAATAGCGGCACCGCCTGCAAGACTAAAGAGTCAATCAAAGAAGGGTGTACTTTTGCTATATTGAGATTAAGAACGAAATTTGTCAAAAGCAGGGATCGGATCTTTACTAGCAATTTTTGGGCAGGATTGATACTTTTTTCTTGAGCTGTAGTGCTCATATTTCTTAAGTGTGTTGTCACTCTTGTTATCGATAGTCTTAACAGCCCATTTTTGTGTAAGGGACCAAGTTCTACAAGTATAAAACTATTTTTTAGTGTTTCGGCTCAACCTCAATTGTTAGAGGTTGGGAGTTCCGGAAACGTAGGTATTTTAAGCCAAACTCTGTTATATCTTGTGTTCTTGTTTGATCTTTTTTTTTTCTCTCATTTCTTTGATTGTTATATTCTTGTGAGAATTGAATCAAATTGAATTGTCTTCCGCTGTCATTATACTTAAATACTATGCTCCAAATCTGTTTATATATTTCTACCTTAAGTTCTTTACATTCTTGCACTATTTTAACCTTTAAATACCACCATCCTAGGGCTATCAAAGTGGTATAAAGCAGGTTCTCAGTTTTTATTACTTTCTTTGTGGTATTTTTTTATCCAAGATAACTTCTTGATGCATGTAAAAGAACCCCCAACCCTAGGTAATTGTAAAAATTTCAGTTTTTAAAAGAAATATATAGTGAACTACCTCAACATGCTAGACCTTTGGGATGTTGTCCAACATGGTTATATACACATTATGATCATAACAACCTCACATTAACATAAAATGCTAAAGAACTGAAATCTCAAAATGATTATGTCGTTAATGTTATTTTAAATTCGGTTAGTGAAAGAATTGCTATATTATTTGGTACTACCAAAATTGCTAGTGAAATGTGGGAGACCCTATTGAATAGATTTGAGAGCAACTCTCAAATAAAAAGAACAAAATTAATGGGTATAGAGTTCGCATTTGAAATTTTTTGTATACAAGAAGGAATGTCAATTGAGAATATGTATTCAAAATTAATGCATATTCTAAATTAATTTGATGAAGTTAGATAATTTTGTCTAACTCTAAGATTGTGGGCAAGATTTTTAGGACAATGATAAGAAGACCAAAATGAGAGAGTATGATAAGCACTCTTAGCGAATTCACACATGAAAAAGTATTCACTCATCTTCTATGCTTTGAGGAGAAGCTACAACAAAATGAAGAGCTCACACCAAAGCTCAAAGAAATCACACTTCAAGCTCAAAAATCTTCATCGCGCTACTATTTGAGCAAGACATCATCTAACTCATCTTCTATGAACGATCAAATCATCACAAAGATATTTAAAAAAATGCTCAATCTAGAGAAGGAGCACAATAAAGAGCGAGATAAGAAATGAATGACGTGCATATATTTCTCATATCATAAGGAATGTCACACAACACACGATTGTTTATTGATCTTCCTACATAAGAAGAAGCAAAATTTTGAGAGAATTGGTACTATGCTAGGTACAAGCAATCATATTAAGAGAAAGAAAGATGAAAGAAATCCACTCAACTTTACCCTAATTACGAAAGTAGAGGAGAGCTCACATGTGGTAGATGTTGATGAGATTGTAGCAAGAAACAACAACACCGACTTGTGTACATTGGAGATCCTACACGACATTGTCGTATCCAAGAATATGAAGATAGACTCATTTGTATCTAAGGTACAATTTTCTCAAGAATTTCAATTACACAATCAAGTAGTACCTTGCACTATATCCACTTGGGATGATAGTGATGATGATCTTATTGAGAATGATGAATTTTGTATTGAAAATATAAATAATTTGGATGATGAGGCTGAAATTAAATCTTTTTTTATCTAGTTTAGAGATTCATATTCATGATTTATTTTCTCAAAAAGAGATAATTGAGAGGTTTGAAAATAAAATTTCAGAGTTTAAATTAAAGGTTCATTCTTATAAGTCTAAATTATAAAATCTTAAAAAGAATTGTCAAATGTACTTAGGTGAAGTTACAATATTAAAAGTGAAAGTATAAACTTTAGAAACTGAAAATAGAGCATTAAAGTCCTCATGTATTTCAACAAGCATCAAATCAATGGAGTTTGACAAGTTTGTAGGTCAAAGGTCTAGCAACAAGTTGGGGTCTTTGATAATAATAAATCTTCTAAGACTATAAATTACCCTAAATCTAAAGAGAAATAAGGTCAATGGACGAATGCAAAAATTATGAAACCTTGTAATGCTAAATATTTTAATAAGAAACACAATTATGTATTTAAATATAAGCAATTTGATAAAAAATATTAACAAAGGACAAATAAATTTTCAAAGTAACAATGCTATATTTTTCAATCCTAGTTGGTCAAACAAATTGTATTTTAAAGGACCCGATAGCTGGTTTTATGAGTTTAAAAATCAAGATGATTTTCAAACCAAATCACAAAGATATGAGCATAAATGAGTTATTTCTCAAAATAATAAAAATATTTATAAAGAAAAATACAAGACTCAAGCTCAAGGATTAAAAAAAATCAAAATATACTTTTATTAAAGTTAGTAAGAAGTCTCCAACATATGTATTTTATAATTATTGTTGTCATATTGATCATATATCACTTGATTGTAAACTTAGAAACAAAAATAACATCATAAATGTTGTTTGAGTTTCTAAAATTAAAAATTAGAGAACTCAATGCTTAATTTTTCCTTCAAATCGCATATGTCACATACTTAGGGGGAGTTAGCTAATTTCTTTTTGAATGAATTATATTTTTTATTGTTTTATTTTATTTTTTGAAATATTTTAAATTCTTTATCTTATACACGGTGCATACATTAAGGGGGAGAAATCAATTTAGGGGGAGCTAAATTAAAATAAATTCTTTATTCGCACCATTTTGCTCGATTTCTAAAAAGAGGAAGAAGTTTTTGGGTGAAATCCACATATCATATGTTATATTTATGCACCCATGCATATTTTGTAAATTGACAAAAGGGAAAGATTATTACGCTAAATACCTTCTTTGATTTATCGATTTGTAAAATAATCTTGAATTTTATAATTTATCTTGTTTGAGTTTTATGCAGGAATCAAAATAAAAATGAATTAGTGCACAGAACCAAGACTTATGATGGGAAACAAGAGCTTAATCAATACTGCATTATACTTAGATTTAGTTAGACTCAAACTAGGTTGAATTGGATAAGATAAATTGAGCTTAAACAACAAAGTAAATGCTTCTGCCCAGTAAATCGTTATAATGATTTAGTAACCGTTATAACGGTTCATCTCAATTCTCAAAAAAGACAGAAAAGTTCTCAAAGAAGTCAGAGCGTATCGTTGTGTAATAATTTATCAAGCGTTGTAACGTTTTATAAAAGGTATAACATTTCAGTGAATCGTTATAACGATTCAACTCAATCAGATCTAACGGTTATTCTTTCTAAGACGTTATCATGATTCTCAAATCGTTATAATGGTTCATGTCGAAAATAGTTTCTTCAGCTATTTTAGAAGATCTATTTTAAAAAAATCACATCTCTCACTGATTATCATCTTATCTATCTAGCTAAATCATTACTCCAGAGAGCTTATTAGCCATATACTAAGTGAGAGATATAAGTCAAGAGATAGAAAATTCGATTAGCCAAATTCTTGTTTAAGCTCGATCTAGTTTCTCTCTATTCTCCTAACTTGATCCTTCATGATCTACTTGTAAATTGTTTTTGAGCTGTTGTGCTCACTTTTCTTGAGCTGTAGTGCTCACCTTTCTTAAGTGTGTCGTCACTCACTTTTTTAAGTGTGTTGTTACTCTTATTACCGATAAGTTTGGCAGCCTATTTTTGTTTAAGGGACCAAGTTTTATAAGTGTAAAACTATTTTTTTAGTATTTTGGCTCAACCTCAATTGTTAAAGGTTGAGAGTTCCATAGACATAGGCATTTTAAGTCGAATTCCGTTACATATTGTGTTCTTATTTGATTTTTTATTTTCTCTCATTTCTTTTATTGTTATATTCTTATGAGAATTGAATCAAATTAAATTGTTTTTCGCTGTCATTACACTTGGACACTAAACTCCAAATCGGTTTATGCATTTCTACGTTAGATTCTTTACATTCTTACACTATTTTAACATTTAAATACTACAATCCTAGAGCTATCAACCTTCACAACCGCACAATACATCTATCTTATCTTCTCGTGCTCTTCTTTCTCTGCTAGAAGTCATATTATTGGGACTAATAGCTACAGATCTATTCCCATTTTTTCCCTCCCCACTTCACTGATTATTTCATAAATCATTACATGCTAATGCTATATATTGAATCATAAATGCTTCTCATTTTTTTAATAGGAAATGATGGATCATTGTTGAAGCACGTTATTTTGTTAATACAATTTATTTGATAATTATATTATAAATCTATAACACTTTATAACTGTTGTGTCCTCTTTTCCCTGACAACTAAAACTAATATGGGGGAACAAACATAAAATAATTTTATTTTTGATATGAATGGATTGGTTTTTGCATATTTTGATGCATATACGATGTTTACTATTGAATATATAATTAAGATTTTTTTAGTATTGGATGGGATCAAAATTTGAGAAAGCTTAAATTTTGATAAAATTAGGAGGCTAACATATGTTAACTTGATACGTCTTGATTAAGGTGTTTAAGTCGTATGTAGAGGATGAAGTGTAAGAGAGTGTTTGAGTGTGTATGAAAGTGTGTGTAGGGTGTGAGTATGTATGAAAGTGTGTATAGAATGTGCATGATAGCTATTTTGATCTATAGGCGTTGTGTGTGTGTGAAAACTGTGATCCTCTCTTAAGTTCTTGATAGGGCCTTATATAAGGGGAGGGTCATAGAGATTATGGTCTGAAATGTGCATGATCATGGTCGGTTACACGTAACTGTTACGTGTGAATGTGTCTGATTACTTGTATAATTACTAAACATGATATTGTGCAGTTACGAGAGCAGTTATACTCAAAATGAGTATCGAGTAGTTCTTGAGTTTGGGAATGTTTAACTCAAGAATTATTCAGGATGAATATTAAGTGAGGTTGTAACTTCTACATGTGAACGTGTCTGGTTACTTGTATAACTGCTTGGACATGATTGTGTGCGGTTAAAAGAGTGGTTATACTCAAAATGAGTATCGAGTAGTTCTCGAGTTCGGGAATGTCCAATTTGAGAATTATTCGAGATGAATGTTAAGTGAGGTAGACTTTACAACGCTTAGAAAATTAGTATCTTAAGACTAAGTGTTCGGACCTAAGTTAATTGGGCTTTCAAAAATACAACCTTATCATAACTTAATTCTTATTTATTTATGTTCATAAATTTCTCGACTTATAACTTTTGAATTAATTATAAATTACAAAAAGAGGATAATTTATGACAACAAAAATACTGTCCATTTTTTCACTGATTAAAAAAATAATTTATACAGAAATCTCATATTCAAATGAACTAGCAATATACACGCGCATTGCAGCGGACTCTTTTATTTAAATATAAAAATATTATAAGATAAAAAAATTCACATTTATCTAATATTAAATTATAAATTCACCAAATTATAGAGAAAACCTATAATAAAAATCAGATTTAATCTTGGATGAGATTTTCTGCACAATATGAGTTAATAATTCATAGTGTTTATGGTAAGAAAAATGAATTATTCCAGCATATATTATCATAATTAATTTCTTACCAAATATGTACAAGGTTGCTAATCATAACACATACCTTAAGCCTCAAATCAAATTTTTATATCATAACATAAATAGAAAGATATTGAGTATTCTAATTTGTAAATCATGTGCATAAATGGAAATAATAGTATAGATGAGAAAGAAATGGAGAGAAAGAGGGGATCAATGGACGCGATTACATACGTTCGATCAATCAAAAATAGATATTATCCATCTAATTGAGGGATAAAATAGGTATAATAAAAAAATATCATGACAAAAAATGGACCCTCTAATTTTTAGGTACTTTATATAATAGTATAGATATGTAATAAATAATAATAGTAATAATAACAAAATAATTATTAATAATAATATAATGATAATAAAAGTAAATTAATATTATAATGATGATGATGATGGTGATAACGGAATCCTTTTTTTTTTGTTTGAACGAGTGGTAGGAGTATAGATTGTCTCCGCCCCCTGAAAGCATGTGATAGAATTTGACCAACAAAATAGCGTCTTCCGAATAAGAAGAAGAAGACAATATGAATTTGTTTCCCTTCTTTCTTCTACGAATTGGACGGTACAACGTTGAATTCAACGAAAATAAAATTTCACTTGTATCTTAGGTTTTAGAAAAAAAAACTGAAAAGAGAAAAGTTAGAATTCCTTGATAGATCTATCAACATCTTGACAATTTTGAAGCAATCATAAATAAGTACTTAAAATATTAAATACAATCTTTTAATTTTAACTTAAGAAATACACTAAACTGGTACAACGCATTGCTTCGTATATCATAATTATATGTGAGTGCAGTTCAAATTTATTAATTTTATTTACTATTTAGTAATCTGATTACATCTCTTTCATTTTGTTGAAGTATATATATATATTTTTTAATAGCTTCATATTAGGTGAATAAATCAATAAAACAGATTAACAAGGTTAAAGAAGTTAACAAACTTTGGCCTAATATTCAGACGTTTAATCGGATGAACTCTCCGTAGTCGTGATCAAGATTTTAAAATACGGATTTTATATGTCTGTGGTTGGCCACTACATAGCACATATACAATATGTTGGTGCATATGCAATTTGATATGTAGATATGTATTCTGAAATGTTCTTAAAATATTTGAATGGTCATTTATTTTTAAAGAACTTTAATATAAAATGAGAAAATATAATGAGATATTAATATAATTTTATTTTTTTACATAAAATATATCATATGATTAATCTTATAGGTTTAATATGATAAAAATTAAAAAAAATATATCATATATTATTAAATATGCAAATGTATATTTTTATATATGTGACATCACACCACATAAATATAAACGGATTGTATATGCGGTCATACGGCCGCATTTTGAAACACTGGCCGTGATTAATTTCTTTCAACTTAGGAATCGCCTTTTCTAAAAAAAAAAAAAAATAAAAAAATGTATTATCTAGTATGATTGCACATTTTTTTGTATGGACTGGTGAAATTGGGATTGGATGCTGGCCAGAAAAAAAAATCTCGGGCCAGGTGGATGACCCGAAAAAAAACTCAGATCATATTATGGTATTAAAAAATGGATAATCATGCTAAAACATGCAAATTTTTTTAATTTTTTGTATGTTTTTCAAAAAGAAGGTAGGAATCGATCGACATATTGATGAATCAAATAAACATTGTTGTTTTTGTTATTCATTTTGCTTGCTACCATCGTAATCATCTATCATTTTGGCTCAAAATGACGTACTTATCATAAATATGTAGCAACAGTACTGTAGAGCTATATATAATGCGATATCCTATTCAAAATTAATACAATAATAATAATAATAATAATATAATAATAATAATAATAATAATAATAATAATAATAATAATATATCTTGTCACATATGACTATGAGAAATTGTGACCTTTCATTATCATTGATTGAACATTGTAATAATTAAAATTCAACGATTCATGGAACATCATCAACGATGTTTGAATTTCATAAACAAAATTAATATTATATCATCAATCCTCCACAGCACAGTTATAAGTTTGTTTAATGATATTATGGGGTAAAACGATCATCCAAACTGAAATATGGTGACCTTTTGCTCCCAAAGCCGATCATCCAAACTGTTGTTAAACAATTTATGTTTCCACATTCCAATGAAAGATAATTTTGACTTTGCATACCAAAGAAAGTGTAATAAACATGCACGGATTCCTATTTTAATATTAAATATTAAGATGATAACATCGGTTTGACATCACGGGCGGATGTAGGATTTTGGTCGGGGGACAATTATCGGATTATAATGGCTTATCAGGTTCAAATTCATTAACTAATCGGGTACTAAATAAAAAATTAATAATTTAATATATATTCTTACCTAATAAAAATTATTAAAATAATAATATTTTGTATATTAAAAATAATAACAAAATAAAGCTCAAAGTAATAAATAATCAAGTTGATGAAGAAAATTTTCATTTACGGAACTTTATATTTTGATATCTTTACATAATTATTTCATTATGCATGATATTAAATATATTTTTCTCAATGAAATTAATTAGATAATTCAGGGGAGACAAAAAAATTTTCAGAGGGAGACAAATTACTAAAACTATTATAAAAAAATACTATTTTTCAAAATCCAAAGGAGACAACTGGAACTGAAAACTTTTAAGCTCACCCTTCAAAACCTTGGAATATAATTTCAACACCTGAAGACTCGCAAGTGTCATGGAAGCTCCTATCATGTATCAGAATATAGATATTAGAGATAAGATCACACCCCAAAAAAGTAGCATCTAATTCTCTTACATCACCAAAACTCGTGTGATATCAATGGTACTTTAATCAATACTTTGTTATAAATTAAAAATCTTTTGTATGCGGCGGAGAACTAATTAAAGATATCTTTAGCATCACTTATCATGTTGTGGCTTTAATTTAGTGCTCTTCAAAAGCACCTGATTCTTAAACACACATAGCATGTAGAGAACCGAGCACTAGCTAAATCATTAAAAGCAAAAGGATCTCTAAAAAATAAAAATACGCCTTCCAAAAACTAAGCTCATCCATCATGTTTTTATAAATGTTATTCCCTATAAAAACTAAATGTGCGAGCAACTACCTAATATAAAAATAGTTGGGTTTAGAATGTGAATTTTCATGTGGATTAATACCCAAGGTTTTAAAATATGAATTTTAATATGCGTGTGGTTGACAATGGCACATATACGACATACGGATATATATACGGTTCAGTATGCAGATTACATATGTGGATATGTATTCTAAAATTTTTTACAATATTTGAATCGATCATTTATTTTTGAAAAATTTTAATGTAAAATAAGAAAAAATAAAAAGATATTAGTATAATTTTGAATATTTTACATGAAAAATATAATATAATTAAATTTATAGGGTTAATACGATAAATATTTTAAAAATAATACGTATTGTTGAATATACTTATGCATACTTTTATGCACGTGACATCGCACCGCATAAAAATAAGCCGACCGTATATATAATAATACGGCCGCATTTTAAAACAATGATCATACCTAATCCATACGACCATATATATCCACATCGTAGTATATATCTAACATTGATAAAAAGGACAAGTACTGTACCTACTCTTCAAGTCCCATGGTTAAGGCGGTTGTATTATCAGTATAGTATCCGATCTGCAAAATTATTTAAATGGAGTAATTTTTTCTATCCCCGTAGATTTGAAATGAGAAGTGCAAGGCTCAAAATAGGGCTGTAAATGAGCCAAATCGAGCTGAGCTAAGTTCATACTTAACTTATTAACTTAATAAGTTCAATTAAATTGATTCATTAATTATTTCTGAGCCAAATTTTTTGACTGAGATCGATCTCAGTAAGTTAACGAGCTAATCAATCTAATTCGTAAAGTTGATATAATAATTTAGTAAATATCATACTACAAATTATTTATTAGACTAAAAATTTATAATAAAATAATATAAATAAAGTTTACCGAGTCTAACGAATCGGGTCAGATCAAATTCAAACTTAACCATTAACTTAATGAATTTAATGAGTGACTTGTTAATAGCTCGATCCATTAATAAATAAACCAATAATAAATTAATTCTCGAGCTATGAATTTTTTTTTTGTCAGTCTAGCTGAAAGTAGAATCAAGTAATCAACGTTTAGTTAAATACTTAAATTCATGTCTAAAATCTGACGGTTTCTCAATTTTACAACCCAACTGGTACTACTAACTATGAACCTTATGTCTTTAGCCCACTATCTGTTGCCTTTTTATCCTGTCAGCAGCAGAATTGATTGATAGAAGCCCGGAACGAAATTCCACACTGAGCATGTCAAATTCGGGTTTGGTGCAGAGGATGTGATGTGATTTTTAGTTGTCTTACTCTTGCGGATGGGTGACAGGAAAAAAATCAATGAAGATAGCAAATCTAAAAGATTTATATCTCAATAATGTCTAATATTTTTAAAACACTGGAGGTCATAATAAATATTTTTTTTACAAATATCATGTCAATTGTTGATTTTTTTTTTAAAGAAAACCTACATGCACGATGCACCCTCTTGGATTTGACTTGCGAATTCAAATACCCTGCATTTCAATTTTAACAGACATACCTTGCATTTTTAAAAGAGTGTCAATTACCACCTTTATCTAATTTTAGTTATGATATAACATAAAAATTGCCATAGCATAACCTATGCTATATCATCAAATAAGTTATTCAGCACATGCAAAGTTTTTTCCGTTTCACTTATAAATTATATGTATCAATGTATAATTTATTGATTAAAAATATTAATATTTACAAATTTCATTATTGATGCGTAGGAGAAGCTTTTTATTCTAGAGTTAAAAGGTTGCAGGGACTCTTAATTTTTTTTTCTAATTTAAAAAAAGTTGTGTGACAAATTGTGCTTAGATGATAATTTTGATGTCATGTTAAGGTTAAATTTAGGTAAAAGGGGATATAATGTAAGGGGGATATTTGTTCAAAATTAAAATATAGAGGGGGTATTTGAACCCATAAGACTAATTCAAGTGGATATTTGTACTTTTTCATTTTTTTTTTTTGAATTAGAAAAAAGGAAATTTGCAAATTAGCTTATTTTTTTACGAGAGAAGTTGGAAATCAACTTTTTTATTTTCTTAGAACTAACATCTATACATACCCGTTGTTTTTAGTTAGTTCCAGCCCTTACATCAATCTATGACTTGTCTGTCAACAGTTGGCCATTTGATCAGGCCTTCGGGATATCAGTTCAAGTGAAAAGTAATACATAACTGAGCAGTGGCGGAGGGAGGAATAATACCAATGATATTATTATATATTTTGTATTAATTTTAAATAATATCAATCAAATTATATATATTATAAAGTAAATTTATAAAATTCAATAATGTCATTTAAACCCATAATTGTATACTTAATCCCGCCACTATAACTGAGGAAGCAAATGCTCTACTGAGCCAAACAAAGTTATACCAAAGCGTTAAAGAATGCGATGGCATGATGAAACTTTGATAAAACGTTAGCAATTTTTTTCTTATAACTCTTGTAAATAGATGGGGCCCTGAATGAATATTGTCTGAGTCAGGCTGAAATAATATTAAGATCTAATCAATGGCAACCAATAAATCAATGTCATTTAAGTAGGGCTGCAAACAAGTTGATTTTGAGCTAGTCAAATTTAACTTAAATTTTGGTTCATAAAAATTTAAATCAAGTCGAGCTGAGTTCATGAAACGCTTCGAGTTGAAAAAACTTAACTCAAACTCGACTCACTATTATTCGAGCTAACTCACAAACTGGCCCACAAACCATTGCATATATGTTGACTAGATTTGACATTTAGATTTACATCTAAAAGTATCTATAAATTATAAATTTGGTACATCTAAAATGCTGGTACATAAGTTGGTATAAAATTAGTATATCAATAAATTATATTTTTAATGATATTTTAACTAATTTGAACAGATTAACCAGCAAAAAACTATCGAGTCAAATATACAACTCGAATCATTAACAAGTAAGAAAAATCCTTAAGCTGTTGAGATGATGAGATAATAAGAGATAATGAGAGATAGTTTATCAGATTAGGGTTTGACAAGAAAAAAAATGTATATAAATTATTATTATTCAACCTGAGTCAAGCCATGAGCCGAGTCAGCTCCAACTCCAACTCGGCTCATTTAACGATCGAACAAGAATAGCTCAAGCCAAATTAGCTCGAACCTGAACTGAGCCACAAGCCCAAGTTTTTTTATGCAGCCTTACATTTAAGTATGACGATAATGGCATATCAATAGTGGCCAACACTCGAACCAAATAGATTTTACCCTTACTTGAAGAGAGAGAGATTAAATTGTATAGATTATAAAGTTATGCCTGACGTGTGTCGTCTCACAACACAACCTTGTGGTGGCTAACTTTCATTTTCGAGAACGAAGTGGTGGAAGATTAAAGGGGACACTTCTCAAGTGTTTAAGAATAGACTTATTGTAGAAGAAGCATGAAACATAAGTGAAAATGCGGATAATATATGGAAGAAGATGACGACTCACACTCAGATGGTTTGTAGAGGTGCTTGAAGTAACCAAAGGAAAGAAACATGAACCGAAAACACTAGATGGTGGAATGAGAATGTACAAAAGACGATCGATGAGAAGAAAAAAATGCTACAAATATTTACATCACCGTGGGAGTGATGAAAATATGCAGAAGTATAAAGAAGCCAGAAGAAATACAAAAAAAGCCGTGAATGAAGCAAGATGTCAAACATACATGGAGCTGTATCGAAATTAGAAATGAATAAGGACGAAAATGATGTCTATAAAATGACTAAAGTTCGAGACAAAAAGACAAAAATTTCAACCAAATTAAATGTATTAAAGATAAGTCTCATAGGCTTTTGATGAAGACGATGATATTAAGAAGAGATGGAGATAATACTTTGATAAGTTGTTTAATAAAGAGAGAGAAAAACCGTTATCAAGTTGGATGACTCGTTTGATGATATCAACGACGATTTATTTCAAAAATTCATGAGTCTGAGGTAAAAAGGTCTAAAAATGATAAAAAAAAAAGGTAAGGTGTTGAGACCTGACGACATCCTAATTGAGGTATGAAGATTAACTGGAGACGTAGCAGTAGTATGGTTCATTAAGCTATTTAATAATATTTTTCGATCCAACAAGATGTCTGATTAGTGAAGAAAAAGTACATTAATATCAATCTTCAAAAATAAAAGAAATATTCAAAATTATACTATTTACAGATGAATTAAACTCACGAGTCACATCATGAAACTTTGGGAGAGAGTGATCGAGCATCGTTTAAGAAAATTGATAATTGTCTCTAAAAATCAATTTGATTTTATGCCTGAGAGATTCATCATGAAGCCAATTTTCTTGATACGACAACTTATCGAGAGTTATAGAGAGCAAAACAATGATCTACATATGATATTTATTGATTTGGAAGAAAATATATGATAAAATATTAAGAAATGTCATGTGATTGGCGTTCGAAAAGAAAAAAATTCCAATAAAGTACGTTGTCATTATTAAAGATGTGTACACAAATATATTATTAGCGTCAGAACATATGATGGTGAGGACAATGCATTTCATATTTTAACATATGATTACATCAACGATCAGTATTGAGTTTATATATTTTTACCTTAATAATGGATGAGATCACGAACGACATACAAGGAGACACCCCTTGGGGTATGCTCTTTGCTGATGATGTGATGTTGATTGACGAAAATAAGATCGTAGTTGATCAGAAACTAAAATTGTGGAGACGCACTTTAGAATCAAAAGTTTGAGTTAGTAGAATTAAAAATGTATATATAAGGTGTCAGTTCAGCCGTGACAGCTCAGATGGTGAAGATGTTAAACTGGATGGACAAATAATACTCGTAAATGACACATTTTGATATTTAGGATTGATATTGCAAAATGATTGAGGGATTGAGGAAGATGTAAACCATGGAATAAGAACATGATTGGTAAAATGACGACAAACATCTGACATTCTCTATAACAAAAAAGACCCCAAATAAATTAAAAGATAAATTCTACAGAACGACCGTGATGATATATGGTGCAAAATGTTGGGTTACAAAAGGACAATACATCTAGAAGATGTGTAGACGAAATATGAATGTTGTGTTGGATATGTGGTAATACAAAGAGAGATAGAATTAGAAATGATATACGGGAAAAACTTGGTGTAACACCAATTCAAGAGAAGCTTGTCCAACCTTATTTATGATGGTTTGTCATATTCAACGAAGGCCTCCTGTTGCACCAGTACGTAGTGGTATTATAAATCGTTCTGAAAACACAAGAAGAGGCAAAAGGTTGACCGAGACCAACATGAGAGGAAAAAAATAAAAAAAAATTGATGAAATGAAGTATACTTAAAGAGATTGTTTTGGATAGGAATGCCTGAAAGACGACAATCCACGTACCATAACCATGATCTATGACTTAGATTCTAGCAATAAAGTATAGACTTTAAGTTCTATGTGACAAAAATACCCAAAATAAACTAAAAAAAATAAATTTTACAAAACAACAATTAGACTCGCGATGATATATGATACATAATGTTGGGCTACAAAAGGATAATATATCTAAAAGATGAGTGTAAGCTGAAATACAGATGTTGTATTGTATATGTGATAATACAAAGAGAGATCGAATCGAAATGATATACGAGAAAACTTAACGTAACATCAATTCAAGAGAAACTAATCCAACATTATTTATGATGATTTATCATATCCAACGAATACCTTCTTAGACACCAGTACGTAGTGATATTATAAATCATTTTAAAAACACAAGAAGAGATAAATATCGACCGAGAATAACATGAAAGGAAACAATAAAAAAAGATTTGAAGAAACATAGTATATCTAAAGAGCTTGTTTTGGATAAGAGTACCTGAAAGACAGCGATCCACATATCAGAACCATAATATATAATAAGATTCTAGAAGTATAGCAGACTTTAGATTTTTAGATTTTTAATTTTCTAGACTTTAGATTCTTAAATTTTAAAGTTTTAAATTAGAATTTAAAATTTAAAATTATATTTAATAGCATAAATTTAGTGTAATCATTATTATTAAGATTATTATTATTATTATTAACATTATTATTATATTATTATGGATGTTTGTTATTATTAGTACTATTATAAATATTTACGTTATTATTAATAGTATCATCATCATTATTTTTTTTATCATTAGCATTATCATTATTTTTTTCTTTCATTTTGAGAACTAAGATCTTTATACTTTCAGATTGATTGAGTTTTATTTCTAGTCTACCCTAATTTATTTTGAGTTTTGTTTCTAGTCTACCCTGATTTTACCCTGATTTTATTTGAGATTAAATGTTTTATTGTTGTGGTGGTTGATAATCGCATATCAAGTCTCTTTTTCATATTCTCAAACAAAATAAAGCATGCAAATAGTACAAAAATGCTTCGTTGTAACACGACATTGTTAATTTGTTATCTTAACCAAGAGAACTAGTTTGAGATTCCTACATTGTTTCGTCCGACAATTCTAATGGTAATAACAAATTCCTTCAATCATTACGCTCCAAGAAGAATTGAAGATCATTCTCAAACTGAAAGATGCACTGATGACCTTACTAAATTCTACCCACAGAATTTCCAATGTTGCCTATTTTGCATGATGAATTACCACCACTACATAAGACGCAATATAATTACTACTGCACTCCAATTCCATAATCCAATTGAAACTAACATCAGAAAATATACATTCCAAAAGTGCATGGATAATTATACCATTAATGAGAGGAAGATCTCATAGCCTGTAGTGATTTAGTCATCAAAACATCGAGAGACCATACCACTACCGTTTGATGTGTCATGAAGACGGCAAACTTCAAAGTTTGATCGAAATATCATCCTAAGCAGACTAGTATTATACAACCATGCTTGATATTTGTTTCAAATCAGGTTATTTCAAGTCACTCAACTCACTATTATTGTGTAAACCAAACTATGGACAATGAAGCAAAAACTTCTAATGTCAACATTCATTAGTTATCCTAGCTAACAACAAAAACTAAAATCTATACGGGATGACTGCCAATTCTTCGTTAATCCCACCAGAACATCAACCAAATATGATCCCAAATCTAACCAGATATTTCTAAAGAAGAGTATTCAATAGGAATGAACCAAAATTTATCTAGGTTAAAGAGGCACCACTCCTAGATTAACTTCCTCCAATACGCCTGACTCAATAATTGACATCAAAGAAACAAAATCATAAATTGTATTGCAAAAGCACCATGTTTCAAAACATAACGAGAAAATTATAATACCATTCGGAACACTACATCTTAAAACCCCCAAAACATCACTATTTTCGAACTAAAATTCAATTCAAACTAAAACCTCACTGCATCGAGGGCGGGAGAAACTCAGATCTATTTCTCAGAGGAGTTAGGGACCTCTCTTCTTGCCGAATCCGACGACGGCGGTAACGAATCGGCGATTGTATTGCATCCTCTTGTGGGCGCGACCTCTCGGCTTCTTCTTTTTGTCTTGTTTCGCCACCTTCGGTGTCTGACCTCTCACCTTCCCGGCACGAGCAAGAGATCCGTGCACCTTACCTGAAAAAATCAGAAATATATCAGAGACAGAGGAAGATGTGAAGAATGCGACAAAAACACAGGAACTGGATAGAGGAGAGGAGAAGTTTACCCATGGTTGTGTTCTCTACTACTCCGGCGACAAAGCTCTCCTGGGTTTTGATGGGGAAGCGGCGGTCCAAACAGAGAGAGAAACCCTAGCACGAATTATAGTTACGCTATTTATATAGGCTTCAAGGGAGTAGTAATTGTTGGGCCGTAACAAGCTTTCAATTTTATCAAAAGGGCCCTTAGATAAGATAAGTATTTGGGCTCGTTCACAAAGTAGTACAATTCGAGACCATTTAAGGGCCGTAAAACGGTGATGCGTTGTGTAGTAATTTAGGCCTGGACGGATCCAACCCGAATCATTTCATACGGCCCATTGTGTAGCTGATTTCATCAGATAGCGCCTCTGTATTTTTTTTTTTTTTGGCGAATAATTAGTCAATTATACCGATGTGCCGACATGACTTATTGGCTTTCAAGGAAGCAATATAGAAAGAGGTAGAATCCAATGGGAATTTAATCAATAAACTCAACTCACAGATATATTGCTGCTGTTTTCCCAAGTTGGGAGCCCCACGGCATTTCTCGACCCAATCCATTTAAATTGTATAATTAATTATTATTATTATTATTATTATTATTATTACTGTTATTGTTATTATTATAGATATATTAAACAGTTAATTTAGACCTACAAGTTTGAAAATTGAATCCATGACAAATTACTTTGACTAATTAAATTGTTCGTTGAGGGATGGACAAACGAAAGGGTAAAAGTCATGGTTAGGTATTAATATTATTTTGACGTTATATTTCGTAGCGATAGGAATATGGACAAAATAATAGCGTAAATAATGCAATGGAGCTTTCATGAACCAACTATTATTGCAGTGATAGTTGTATGTCATCAACTATTTACTTTTTCTTTGTGATATCATTGAGGCCAAAAAATGAAAATTGCTGTTATTTTAGGTTTTTGTTTGACCAAATTGTTTTTATCTTTTTATTTATTTGGAGGGGTGGTGGATTAGTTTACTCTTCTTGATTTGTATCAAAACATTTGGTCAAGATACATCAAGAATGTATCATGCAAAGATACTTCATGTCATTCGGGGTGCAACGCATAATATAATAGCAAATAAGAATAGAAGTCCAATACTGATATTTTTCTGTTTAAAGTACCTTTCCAACTAAATTCAGTTTACCTGTCTTATAAGGAAAGACGAAATATGTCACATATAACACAAGAATAAAGATAGCAGAGAAAAAGGGTCAGAAGCAGAGGTATATTAGTCATTAATAAAAATAGTGTATTTTTTTTTAGAATTATATAGTTATATAATTAGAGTTGCAAAATTAAGAGAAACTGATTTTGCAATGACATTTATCTATTAGAGTGACATTTTTTAAATTCTAAACTTTCGAGTGACAATTATCTAAATTTTCTCTGGATCTAATTGAATTTTGATGGCGTGGACAATTATATTAGTATATAGGTCTTTGTAGAAGTTAATATTTTTTTTTCAAAAAAAACTCTTTACGATAATATTATATATTCGATGGATGTTGAAGATGGGCCACATAATTAAAATTAAAATTTTCAAGGCCGAAAATTTTAAGATAAAATTTGTAAATTAATGATATTCTAAAACCAAGTGCATAATTTTCAAGAAATAAAGAGACGACATATTGCTTAAAAATATCCTTAAAAAAGAATCTGATTTTTTTATGAAGAATGTAACAACATATATAGTGAAGTGTTCCAGCATAATTGGGTATGCAGCAATATATCGTCTGATATCTTAACGTTGGATTCCTAATGAAATGAAAACTTAGGTCCATTGGATTTTTTTCCTCTCCCTTCTAATTGAAGAGCAAGTTCAGCTCCTAAATAAATGACATTTTTTTTGCCTTACTGTTTACGTCGCTTTTATGTCATTTTAGATTTAGTTTTAAAAGTTGTCAACTTGTTTCTCCCCCTTCTTTTTCGATGAAAAAATACTAAACTATTGGTTGCCAAAACTTATATGTTCTGATTCATACGAATCTCGGGTTACCAGCAAGCTGGATTATTTCTTTGGTTCAACGATGTGTAAAAAAATTTAAAACAACAACCAATTAAGTTGCTATCATTATAGAATAACTTTCTTATATGCCCCAAGAACATTATGAAAATATTTTACGCATCAATCCAATATTCTAAAACTAATGTAACACCTCTAGATCGATCACGACCAATATATATATATTTATAAAAAAAAAAGAACCGTAGAAAACAGTCTTGTTTACTAATTTTTACAAAGTGCAAGGAAGAAAAGATCGAACCAGATTAGCTAAGAATCTAATCCAGGCTAGATTTTATTCGGTCAACACACATATGAGCCAACCTTGTGGGGTTCTCTTACATGGATAGTTTAGTTGGCAACCAAGAATTCTGGTTTACCTACCAGCTTATGCTTCCTCTGAAATAATTTTCCAAATTGGAGATCTAGTCATCTCATCACAAAGCACATGCATTCTATAGATTAAAGTTTATGTTTTTGTTAGTCTTCTTCCACATCGTGATTTTCGTAAAACTTTGATATATATTGTTATGTATATTATTGCAGTGCCAGTATTGGCCTGTAAACGAGTCTAACCTCGTGTTTAATTTATTAGCTTAACGAGTTGAGTTGAGTCGAACTGATTCGCCAATTATTACCGAGTTAAAAGTTTTAGTTTGAGATCGGCTCGTTAATTAAGTTAATGAATTAACCGAGTTAGCTCATTATGACTCATTAAGTTAACGAGCTGCTAGCTCATTAAGGCTCGTTAAAGCGAATTTAATAGTTAATAATATTTTTTATGTCATTTTATATTAAAATTTAAATAAAAATTATTAAAATAATTAATAATAAAATATTTCACACAATTTAATATAATAAATATAAGTACATATCATAATATAAATTATTTATTATACTAAAAATTTATAATAAGAATATATAAATAATAAATATTAAAAGTTTAACTAGGCAAACGAGTCTAAAGAGCTGAACTAGTCTAAGCTCAAACTCGCCTCATTAACTTAACGAACTTAGTAAACCGGCTCAATCCATTAACGAGCGAGCCAAAAATGAATTGATCCCGAACAAGTTCATGAACCACGACTTTTTTTTTTGCGAGCTTTATGCCGGCCACATTTGAAATGCAATTATGCATGGGCCCATTTGATAGCGATGAAAAAAAAAAAAAAGAAAAACTAACTAGCCTTTTTACCTTGTATGTTAATGCCCCATCAAGTATAAATCACTACTTTACATAAGCTAGGTTCATGAATATACAGTTTGTTTTTTCAATGTTCCAAGGTTTGCTCGTATTTAAACTAAAATATTTTTGTTCAACATTAATTCTAAATTTGTTTATGGGTCCTCAAAATTCATATTATTCTCTCTCTTTTCTCTATTATGATGATGTTGTAGTTGTTTTTGCTTCAAGTAACATTTGCATCTTACCAATTTCACGTGCGCCATAAAAAGAGAATTTAATAAGGATTGATTATATAGGTTTGCTTCTCCATTGCCATTCTTCTTGGGCCAGGCTACTCCATTGATCGGACAAACACAAAAAAATAATGTGCATGATGATTAATTAATAGTAAAAATATACTTAATGACATATTGATAAATTATGAAGCAATGGCTGGATTTCGTACAATATCTATGGCCCCTAAAAGTTGGAATTTCAGGTCAATAGCGAGCTTTCTGGTTCAATAATTGAGCGAATAATATTTAATTAGGATGTAATTCTACACAAGATATCAATTTGTCGTGTGCATTTTTATCAAATTATATTTTTATTTTTGTATGTTTGAGCAATTATAATGTTTACTTCTCAACGAATATTGTTGGGCAAATGTCTATTTCATATGAGTTTTTTTCCGCTGAAAGTAAACGGAGAAAGCGGTATTATTTTTGTGCTGTTTTATTTTATTTCAGGCCGCTTTCAATTTTTTTTTTTTTTTGAGGAACAGATTTCAATTATTTATTCAATAATACTCGACTACTCGTACACAGAGAATATCTCCAGGATCAGAAAAGGTCAAACAAAGGCTATCCACTTGCTCCAGGCGCCGTATGATTGATGTATGACATATCTATTCATTCAATAAATTAAAGGAATTGCGGAAAGGCATATCTAACATATTAAAAAAAAATTCCTTCTCATAAGAGAGCTTAGAATTAAAATAATTACTTATGTTTGATGTTTGGTGGCTTGCATTAGCATGATGTTACAAATTACAAGAGCATCCTCATATCAGTTGCATTTTTTTAGGACTGAAACAAAAACAACAAATACCATCATTTTCTTCTTTATGTGGAGGAAGGATTTTGTGTAATTTTTAATTGCATCACACATTACTGTGAAGATTAATTAATATTAAAAGATCGGTGTCTCTAATTTCATCATCATTGTTATCAATATCATTATCATTATTGTTATCATTAATTTTTTTATATTTGATATCTTTATTCTCTATTCATTCGGATTGCATTTTATTTACCCTAACTTATTTGAGATTAAAGACGTTATTGTGGTTCTTGCTGTTGTCTCTAATTTCGAGTATGTTTTCTTGAATTTGTAAAATTTCATAAAAGAAAATCAATATTTACAAAAGTAGTCTTGCTTTCTCCCCTGAACTTTCAAGTAACGTCGTTAGTCACGTTGAAAGTTAATTACATGTAAGTTGTGAATTTATAAATTCAGTTAAATTACATATGTATAATACATTTGTTATTCATATTAAAAAAAAAACACATGTATTGTGAAAATGGAGGTGTAGATATCCTTTACAATTCTGCATGGTGTGCAATAGCCGCCTATGAAATCTAAACCTTTTGTTTACAATTAAAAATACAGTATCTATTTAGATTTGGGAAGAGGCACTTCACAATGGTTATCTAATCTTTAAATAAATATGAAAAAAAAATAAAAATAATTTTTTTATAAATATATTATTCTACTTATAGATCAATAGTTATTTAAATTTTATGCAATATTTCATCATCATTTGATAGTCCATCAAAAATTATTAAATTGAAACCATTGCAAAGTACATGATATTTTGATGTTTTTTGATGGACTAGCAAATAATAATAAAATTATATAAAATTTGAGTTACAATTAATCTAAGTAGAAGAATATATTTATAAAAAAATCATATTTATTTGAAGATCCATTGTCAATGGATCCCTTCCTTTAGATTTATGGGTCCCATTTGTTTTACAAGCGGCGCAAAATTGCATCGTTTCACAATATTTCGAGGAATGTGAATTCAATTTTGTGGGAGAGTGAAAAGAGGGGCGGGATGTGATAAGTTGATATATTATATCATGAAATATATTTTCTTTTCCGATCATTTTTACAAAATTGTGTGCACGATGGTTATCACTTTTCAATATACTCCTTTTCCCATCATTTAATACAGTTTATAATATTATGGCGTCAAGTACCGTTGTATCTCTTCCAAAAGGTTTTAATTCTACAAATGATGTCCTCTTATCTCCTAAGAGGAAGCTTCTAGGAAACTTCTATATTATTGATACAAACTTAAAAAAAATAAGAAATTCAATATAAATCTTAAAAAATTCAAAACTCTCTCTCATGTTACCAGCAAAAAGTTGACCGTTTAAATTATGTAAAGGTATTTAAGAATCCTGAAACTTGAGGGACTATTTGGTAAAAACAAGGATTAGTGGATTACTACCAATGCGTGTCCTCAGTTAGCACCTTCTCGTGGTTTCATTGGTCGCTCTGAAAAAAAAAGCGGGGCCACCAAAACAAAACAAAAATGGTTGGATATATCATCTGATTAATTAATAAATAGTGACACCATTTAAAACTCATGTTTCTACCAATGATTTACAAGATAATCAACTCGTGTCATCTTCAATTGCAACTTGCTAAATGCGCTTGTCGCTTTCAGAAAGTTTTCAGAAGCAAAGGTACTAGAAAAGATAATGAAAAATAGCAGTTTTTATTCATAGCTCAAAATTTCTGGCTCGCTGGACCCTGACTCCACAACTATGAGTGGGTTAAGTGAAGACACTGAATTAGGTGCTAACGGGTGTCCGAATACTTCTTGGTTCATTGAAAAATAAAATTTATATAGTAAAAAATAAAAATAAAAATAAAAATTGATTCAAATATTTTATTTTCTTAATTCGGACATTCTTTACCGATCATTTTTGTTCCATCCCTTAATGGATTTGGGTAACTATTTATTTTGATATTCTCAATAATTAATTTGAAATAAATTTAATGAGTGAGAATTAAATTTTTTTTTTTAAATTTTGACCAAGCATAATCATTTGTCTCATAAGTGAGAATATTACATTCTATGATAAGTCTTCTCTTTGAATGTCTTATAGATTTCAGACAAACAAAAAATATTAGTTAAAAATTACTTGAAATCGAGTCATATAAAACGTAGATAGAAGTTGAAATATTTACATGTGTAAAACTCATTTCATATCCCTTAAATAATGTTAAAAAAAACATAGCATAACATAAACATTACGTAATCATTAGAACCATCTTATTTTGTACAATCAATCCAGACACTTTGAGCTGAATTCCGAATATCATTAGCTAAAAAATAAAATTACAAATGTTAGATATAATTATCAAGTATTAAACATAGTATTTTAAGTTGCATGTTTCAATATCTAACAAATTAAGCGTGAAAAAATATACATTTATAACATTAGGTAAAAAAAACAAGTTTTTTTTATACTCTTCGAAGTTAAATAATAACTTCTAACATTAGATATAAGAGTTCTTAATTAATCCGAACCTTTCAATTATAATCATACGGTCATGTAACTTCCAACACATTATGTTTTCTCTTTTTGAAACCTTGATAGGTAGATGCGAAACAAAACTCCCAAGCCGCCAATTAAAATAAACAAAAAAGAAAAAGGAACGGAAACGAGAATTAAAAAAAAAGAAGAAAAGAGAAGGTGGACTTTTTTTCTCTCTATCTTTTGGAGATTCTATATACAGCAAGCAATTCAAACACTCACAAATTAGAGCGAAATCTACAAGCACTTGAAAATAAAAACCGAGCTGAGCTCTCTTCTTTCTTTTCGCTCCCATGGGCAACTGCGCCTCCGCAGAGTATTTGGAGAAGCAAGAAATCGACGAGAACGTGGTGTATGTGGTCGATGGAGAAGGTCCGATTTCGGAGCGAGATGGGACGAGAAGAATCGCATCTCTCTTCTCTCAAAGGGGGAAGAAAGGTCCTAATCAAGATGCAGCGATTCTCTGTCAGGTATACATATGATCGGTTTTCTTGTCTTGATTTGATTGAATCGGGATTGAATAGGTTATTGAATTTCGATGGCTTTTCGTTAAATTGGTGGCCACTGGCCAGTAGGTTTCAATTGCGCAGACTAGTGAATTGAGGTTTCTATGTTAATACTGTTGGAGAGATTGATCGGATCAGTTGACTTCAGAGGGGAGGTTATTGGGGATAACTTGTTTCAAATTGCACTGATTGCAATTATCCAAATTATTTTCTCACTTAATTTCTGAGTTTTGTTGATCATCAAAGGATTCGGTGAGCTGTGATAGATATAGGTAGAATTTTGTAGTTCCGGAGCAAAATTTACAAACAAACGACGCTTGGATTGTCCTGTAAAATGTGATTTCTTTATCCTTTTTTCTCAAGAGATCTATTACAGCTATTTGTGCTTTGAAAGTTCCTTCTTTTCTCTCTTTCACTCCAAATTTGACTGCTGATTTTGTTTCTGTGCTTGTTTACTAGCTAATGCACGGATGCTTTGATAGTTGTCAAAATCGATTTAACTAAATGTTTCAAAAAAAAATAATAAAGGCCTGCTGCCACTTCCATCAGCCCACTATTTATCTCTGCCCTTCTGGATTTCAAAAAGAGGGAGAGATAGGATAGGCAAGTGGAATGTAGATATTAATTCCCAGTGAGATGTTTAATATAAAAGAGGGTACATTCTGGAACATTATAGGAGCTTGAGCTGGTTGTGCCAAAAGGGAAAAAAATGAAGAAACATTATAGGAGTATGAGCTGGAATTTAACAATTTCTATGTTTTTGCTGTGTGAAGGGATTTGGGAAGGAGAACGGGATCTTCTGTGGTGTGTTTGATGGACATGGTCGTATGGGACATCTGATAAGCCGTCTCGTAAGAGACTACCTTCCTTTCTCAATACTTACCCAGAGAAACAACTATTTCCTCTCCAGAGATGAATCAAACTCTAGTGATGATGGTTATGATGATGGTGATTGTTGCAGTGCTCATGGACCACAGAACACATGTAAATCAAACTCAGAAATGTTTGAGGAGTGGAAACAGGCATGTGTTAATGCATTGAAGGCAATGGATTGTGAGCTCAGGCTCAAGCCAGGGTTAGATTGCTCTTTCAGTGGCACAACAGCTGTTTACATTATTAAGCAGGTACAAAGAAAGTTTTTAAATGCCTCAAAAAACTGAGAATTATGTACTGTGATCATGGAAACCATGAATTATGATCTTCACTGTCTGTTCTAACTTTGTTCAATTTATATGTGAACTATCATCCTCTCCACCTTAATGTAGAACAATAAAAATAGGGTAATTTGGGAATGTAATAAGCTAATGTACTATGTCTGCAGTGCTCCATAATTAGTTGGGAGTATGCATTATTTCTTTACCATACATGCCTGGAATTGCCTGTCCCATGTCAAAATAAGAACAATAGCTGCATTAATCCCTAATTTTCCAGTAGTATAGATTTATTTGTTCTTTCTGCAAATTTATTCATGCTTTTGTTGATTTGTCTTGTATTTTATTTTTAATTAGGGCAAGGACTTGATAATAGCAAATCTTGGGGATTCGAGGGCAGTTTTGGCTAGAGTTTCAGAAGAAGGCTGTTTAGAAGCAAAGCAGCTAACTACTGACTTCAAACCCAGCATTCCTCGTCCGTCTCTCTTTTCTTTTATTTTTTAATATTATCTTTTCTTACTTTTGCCAAGTTACAACAATTTGGATTTTTATGTCATGGCAGAGCATGAATTTGAACATAACATTAGAGTCAAACATTCCTTGAATGAATGACGTCTGACTTCAGGAAACCAAACTATCAGAAATGAACTTATTAAGAATTAAACCTAAAATGTATAACACATTTTAACAATAAAATTCTTTGATTGTATGCAGAGGAGGCAGAGAGAATTAAAAAACACCATGGTCGGGTGTTCTCTCTAAGAGATGAACCCAGCGTGGCACGTGTGTGGCTGCCAGATGAAAGTTACCCTGGCCTAGCCATGAGCCGTTCCCTTGGTGATTTCCAATTAAAGCACTATGGCGTCATCTCCACCCCGCAGGTTGCTTACCATCGCATCACTGACCGAGATCTCTTCATTGTTCTCGCCACCGATGGGGTAAGTCCTATGCAAGAAGTAAAGCTTTATTATTTCTTAAGCGTTGTATTATTTAAATCTCATGGCCTTTCAAGGACACCGTGTTATCTTTTTTCTCTTACTCTTATTTGTTAGGTGTGGGATGTGCTCCGGAATGAACATGTCGTCTCCATTGCATACAACACTAAAAACAAAATGGATGCATCCAGGGCCATAGTAGAGGAGGCCGTGCATGCATGGAAGACAAAATTTCCTACTTCAAAGATAGATGACTGTACAGCAGCATGTCTATTCTTAAATGACAATGAGCAATTCAACAAGAAGAAACATGATCCCACATCAGTTGTAAACAAGATTTGACCTAACTTTGACCAAGACTCTTCTGCCTAGTCCGAAGAATTTTCTTGGGCCTCTGTGCTTATCCACCCTTAGAGAAATTCTGAACATTTGTTGTTAATGTCCTTCCCAATCTGGTCTTTGTGGTTCCAGATATTAGGAAATACCCACCTCTTATCACTGGAGTTATATGTTTTTTGGTTTGATTTAGGAGTTTGGTCTCTGTTTAGTTGAGTTCCTTTATAACTAAATGAGGCTGTAAGGCAAAGTCTTTTGTTCCCAAATTTTCATTGGGAAAAATCATTGTCCGTAACTGCCTGAACTGATGAAATGCAGTATGATAGCATCAGGCATATGCAGTATTGGTAGTACTTTCAAGGGGCATTTAATAATGGCATTTTTTTGAAGTAATTTTGTACGATTTTGTGGGGTAGTTTGCTTCATCTTGTTAGGCCTTATTACCACCTATATATGCTGTCTTGTTGTAAATTGTTATCATGTTATGGCTATGTATAGTGAACTGCATATGATGTAAGCAAAAGATTCTGAATAAACAAGCTTTTAACTCTCCTTTTGAAATCAGCAAATGAAGCTTCATTGGTTGCCTTCTGATGTGTGTGTACTTTACCCAATCATATGTTTTTACAGGAATTCAATTTCCAAACTAAATTTAGACACAATTAATTTGATTTAATTGTAAAAATGTGAAGATTATTCGGTTCAAAATAAAGAGATTAATTGCCTGCCCTGATGTTTTTCAAGTATTGTAAGTCATGAAGAACAAAATAATGATAAGCTGACAAAAAGGTACAAACAACTTTGTACATCTTTAATTTTATTTGTTTAATGCGAGAAACTGAGAATCCTAACAGATAAAAAAAGCAAAATAGGAGATGCCCAGGCGCACACCCCATTTCAATGCCAAAATTTGCAGTGCTAAATAACAGGGACTTCATTCCAGTGCATAGTCTTGACTAAATAAAAGCTTCTTTTCAGTTTCTTTCTTCTACATTCATGTACTCCTACCTCGGAGGCTACAAAACATATGTGGTTTGTTGGATCACAAGTTCATAACATCTTTTTACAATAGATACAGGCTAATGTGCATAATGCAATCAGCACTGGCTTGAATTTCTCCAAACAGTTTAAATTTTAGTACCTTTGAGATTTTGTGGTACATAATCTCCAAGTCATTGTCAGAGAGAAACTGAGTGAACAATGCTGCAACAAATCACATCCTAAAGTATTGCTCTGATTTGATGTACCGAGAGCAAATACCTACATGTAATCTGGAAATGGTCCCAAATTAACGCATTGCACGATAGCACTAACGTTGACTCTAAGACAGTGAATACCAACCCACTGGTATCTGATGGATCCTTCAGTGGACCGCCAAGGGCGGAGAAACTCAAATTTGAGTAGGCATTCCTGAGGTAGACACCATCTGACAATCTGATCAAAATACTGGCATACTAGGCAGGCAGTCAATTTTAAAATTGGAGATTGGACCAGACATTGATCATCTAAGTTAGATATCTGAGAGGGTGTGAATTTATCAGATTTCCCATGAACAGCAATCAGCAAAGTTATCAGACTCACATAGGCAAGAGATCCATAAAATCGTTATTGGATTGTTGAGGACCTGAGGTGTTTGCAGGCTTTTGAAGTAGTCCATTAGGCAAGTGAAAATATCATATAATGGTTAGTGTGTGTCCATTCTCTAAGCCTATATGGGCCGAATTTTCTTCGGTCAGCATGCCAGGACTTTACTTTCGGGCCATAGAAATAGTTAGCTACATATTATGTTACAAACGAGCTGACACTGAAAATCACACTGACCAGTGGCCATCAACCGATGGAGACCGTACGGCGCTGCAATCACGCTTTCTGTGTGAGCAGAGCAGCAGCCGACACGATTGGACTCTTCGACCTGACTCGTGGGTCCCACGTACTCATAGGCGTTATCTTCGTGTCGTATGCCATATGTCATGGTTTGGAGACGATCACATCAAATCCTGATCCTGTAGGCGCCTTACAAAACCCTAAACAAGTTCTAAAGATGTGACTCGTTCCCCGCAAATACAATGCAACCGCAACAATTCAACAAATACTCGTCGAGAGGAGGAAGTCAGCGAACCACTGGCCCACCGCCCACTGCACGAATTTATATACCACATAAATAAAAGGGTGGGAAACTGGGAATGTGAATTTCTCTCTGCATTGACTGGCGTCGTTGCTTGACGCTGATCGGATGGAATAGTTTATAGTTGGGTACTATCCAGCTCAGCAACTCTCCCCTTCTGGGAAGAGGGTTATAGCCTCGAAGCATCCGTATTGTTATCAAGCTCAAAATTAAATTTTTATTATCAGACAATTTATTTTAAGAACGATATTTTTGAATATAAAAAAATTATCAAAATGATACTTTCATAATTAATTTTTTACTTCTTCGCTGACGTAATTGTCAAATTTAAACAATTATCTAATTTTGTCTGGTCTCTGTATCCCTAAAATTCAAATGACAATTGTCAAATTAAATTTGACAATGGAATGCGGATGCTTTTATAGGTCTGCAATTTTGGATTGAAATCTACTGTTCTTTTAAGGGTACAAATACATGTATTTAACCTCAAATTCATATGTTGGATAAGAAGAGCAGGGTCATGTTTTTTCTTGGTGCTATTTATTTTCAGATGAGATAGCATGTATTTTGTTCTTCCGTACATATCTAGTGAGATTATAGCATAAAAACTCGATTAAAATTGCGAGTTCAGAAATTGCAGGAATAAAAAAAATGATGATAATGGAAATTTTTCGCATATGTATTCTATAAAATCGGATAATAGAAGATACAAATAATATTGGAAATTGATGGATAATAATTAAATAATTGGATGCATATAAGTAAAATAGTCAAATTATATATTTATCCATTATAATTATTAGATATGGATTAGATAATTTTTATTATTTTTTAATCAGATCGAGAATAAAATCAAATAATTTACATCCTTATAAATGTGACAATCAAGCAGGTTGAGTCAAGTTCAAGTTGGTTTGGACAATTTAATTTTTTTATCATCAAATTGAGTCGAGTCTGATTAGGATCGAGTCAATTTGAGTGTTAATATTTTTTCAAATCTTTGATTGATTGTAGTTGAATTAAAGGCTATTTTATTTTGAATCTAATCATGACTTTCTAAAAAAAAGATCCAATCGATTTAGATCAAGATCGTCAGATTTTACGAGACTTACTGTTGTATCAATCGTGATGCATGATTGGACAAGAGGTGTCTCTATCATAGTGACAAGTTCGTGATTCGAAAAACGTTTGGCGAGATCAAAATTTCGATGTCGGGTATATATGGGTATAATTCGGGAATAGTTCGTTTCATATATATTATAATGATAAAATATTAAAAATATATTAAAAAGTATAAAATTTTATATGAAATAATATATAATGTATTTTTTAAGGAATAATTCACGAATAAAATATTTTTTAAAAAAAAACACATATTTTTAACGAACCATCAAAAAAAAAATGAATTATTCGCAATGTATATTAACTTATTTGATAGAGTACTAATTTTGTTGTTATGAACTTATGATTACAATTCTCTTGTGTAGTATTGAATTGTATAAAACTGTGAGTAATGTTTTCATTATTCATTTTTTGTATTTCCTTGTCAGAAATGAGATGGAGAGGGTCCCCGTGCATTTAATGCTATTTAAAAAAATTATCAAGAATAACACGATAATAATTACCAAAAGAACAAAAAAAAACTCCGAAATGAGATTAAGCCTGTTAGAGTTTGAACCCTCTTTAATGTTGATTTAAAATATTTTTATTTATTAATTTTAAATCGAAATTTATATTTTTTAATTTGATTTAAAGCACTCTCTCAGCTTTTGACAACTATCGATACAAAATAGGTGGGAGAGAATTTAAATTAAAATTTAAGTTTAAAATCTTTTAAACCTCCCCGATCCAAGTCAAGCCCGCTGGGAGGAAATTTTAGCTTGACCTAACAAATCTTTATATCGGCACAACGGATTTCCTCTTAACATTTATAATTGATGTTACTGCATTTCAAAGAGCGTTGCCCATTATTGTGGATACCGTGCACTATTTTAATTGTTAACTGAAGTGTTATATATTTATCAATTAAGAATATATAATTGTTAGTTAATTAAGATTATATCTTTTATAAATTTATATACAAAAAAAAATTTTATTAGTTAACAAATGTGTATTTTTAATTGATAGTCACGTATCAACAGTTAACAAATAAGAGATGGATAGATGATTAGATGTCCACCCAAAAAAAGTTGGTGGAGACGTAGTGTTTTTTATTTCCAAATCCCGCTTTAACTCGATAATTTTCAACCTACGTTCTAGGCCTTAAGAAAAAATTATAATCCGTAGTTTATTTAGTGTTGAATTTGATTTTAGTTCGAATTCGATTTGTTCGATCAATTTTTTTATCAATTCGCTTTGACTTTGATTCGATAATTTTTAATGAATTAGTTTTAGCTCGATTTATAATAGTTTGATATATAATTATTTACATAATTTTAATTATTTTATCAATAATATATGTAATAGTATAATTATTTTATCATAAAATTAATAACCTATTATTATTTTTATATTAAATTAATAAATATTAGTAATTTTTTATTTATAATATAAAATTAATAAAATATAATTTTTTTTTTCTAATTATTTATGATAATATAAAATTAAAATAATTAAATTTATCTAGAGTTCAATTTTAGTTTAAATTTGATTAACTCAAATTTAATTTAGTTTAAATTAATATAAATCAAACTCAAACTAATTTGATTTGTTTGCAGCTCTGCTCCAGCCTGCGTGCAATGTACAGAACATATTTATTTATATGTACAGTTAATGAATTTACAAATAAAAATATATATTTCATCATCTTATGAGTAAAGAAACGGTGAGGCGGTGACGATTGTTTCACGGAACAGATAATACTGACTCACAGCTCCGTACCCCCACATGTAAGTATCACAAAATTTCTGAATTGGAAATACAGACGGATTAAACTTCCAGTCAAATCAAACGGAAACGAAGGAAGATTGAAGATTACACGAATATAGACCTGTCGCTGCTCTGGTTCTCGGAGCATGAGTAGGCCAGGTCTAGTAAAAGTTTTGAAAACCAATTCTAAGGTGGGGCCCACATGTCCCCTCCAGTCAAACAAATGTACGAAAACAAACTGTAGTCAATAAGACGTGGACGGCACAGATTCTCTGTCGCTCTTACAACATCCCTGTTGATTACTGTGACCAGATCGCGTGCTTTTCACGCTATCTATTATTCTGTCGTCTCTGTTTTTATTTTTATTTTATTTTATTTGTCTGAAATATGAGTTCTGTTTCTATTTTACGATAACCCCCTCGGTAAAATTTAATTAAATGTCTGAAAGAATAAATTCCTTAAAAAGTTATCCCACAAAAACTTAACGTGATAGAAAAAAAATGTTGTTACATTTACCTTTTTGGTCAGTTAGAGATTGCAAGAAAAGGTAGGAGACGAAAAATTATAAAAACCAATTATTGTTACAGTTGTTACATGCCAAAATGCAAATGGAAGGAAACTTCATGGGTTATGGTCCCAGGGAAGAGAATGTTCGCAAATCATATCATGTGAAAGAGAAGACACATAAAAGTAAAACAATACAAAGGAAGGGAAGGGGAGCGTTCATTTTGCATTGGAGAGTGCGAGGCTCTGATCTGATCTGACACGCCGTAGACCGACTCAGTAGGGCCCACATGTACTGCCTCTAACCCAATTCATGCCAATTCCTGTAGCTGAAAACACAACAGCTCCGACAGGCGACAGCTCTCCTTACTCCAGAACAGCATTTCGCTGCAATTGTAGCTACAGAACTTGTCTTCATAGTTCGTAGCCAAGCCAAAATTAGCAGATTTTTTTTTATAAATAAAATAGAAAAAAATAGAAAACTGATATGTCGGTGGTTTGTTTTTGCCAATATAATCTGAATCAAGTTTGAAATTTAATTTCAGAGGTCTAATTTGAGTTTTAAATTTTGTGTCATGTATATTTTTTTCTATTTAGTTATTTAGATATTTCAAATGACAAGTGCATATTAATAATTCTTGTAGAAAATTTAAAATACACATAAATGCATAAATATCAATTGCAGTTTGTCCCAAACTAGGATAAAAGAGAAGGGTTATAGTGGGTGTGGCGAGCCCAGCACTAAAATAGCCGATCTTTATGGAAAAGAAATTCAATCAAATTTCGTTGGGCCGCCACCCTCTTAGCGCCGCGCAATATTGGAACCCGGATATGATGATAAGTGAGCGAGTGTTGGATCATCATCACCTTAGTGACACGCTGAATTGGCGTCCGGATGAAGTGTCAAATGAAAAGGGTCTTCGCACTTGACTCGACGAATGCGAGGAGTAAGGAAGCTAGTCGGGATAAGTAAAATTCGTTTAGGTAGTTGGAATGTAGGGTCCTTAACAGGTAAGTTAAGAGAGTTAGTTGATACTACGATTAGGATACGCGTGAATATCTTATGTGTTCAGAAGACTAAATTGATGGGTCAGAAGGCTAATGAGGTGGAGATTACGAGTCTCAAATTGTGGTACATAGAAAAGAACGAAGTAGAAATGGTGTATGCATCTTAATTGATAAGAGTCTCAAGAATAGAGTTATCGTAGTTAGGAGACAAGGGGATCATGATCAAATTGGTTTTTGGTGATTTGATCTTAAACGTCATCAGTGTGTATGCCCCACAAGTAAGTTTTAGCATGATGTCAAAAAACGATTATGGGAAGACTTAAATGACATAGTTAGAGGAGTGCCTAGCAGTGAAAAAATTCTTCATTGGAGAAGTTATTAATAGTCATGTTGACACAACTAAAGAGATTTGAGAGAGTACACGGTGGTTTTGGATATTGCCAACAGAATCAAGAGGGATAAGACATCTTAAACTTCACTATAGCTTACGACGTTATGGTAGCTAACACCTTCTTTAGAAAAAAATTTCTCATTAATTACTTTCAATAATGACCAACAATCGAGCTAGATCGATTTTGTCTTGACTATAAGGGAGGAGAGACCGAACTGCATGGATAGTAAGGTTATACCTGGCGAGTGTGTTGCCACACAATACAAAAATTTTGGTGGTTTATTTTTTTTTCAGGTATGCTTCCGACGGGATAGAGGCATGAAAATTACGAGAACGAAGTGGTGGAAGCTCAAAAGAGATGTTTTTTAGGTGTTTAAGAATAAAGTTATTGCAGAAGGACCGTGGAACGAAGGTAACGATGCGGATAATATGTAGAAGAATATGTACAAAAGGCGACTCACATTCGGAAGGTGGAATGATGATGTACAAAAGGCGATCAATGAGAAGAAAGAATGTTATAAACGTTTACATCACAATAGAAGTGATGAAAACATTCATAAGTACAAAGAAACCAGAAGAAAACGCAAAGAAAGCTATGAGCGAAGAAAGGGGTCAGGCATACGCAAAGCTATATCGAAAATTAGATACGAAAGAGTGTGAAAATGATGTCTACAAGATAGCTAAATTTCGAGAAAGGAAGATAAGAGACTTCAAACAAGTTAAATATATTAAGGATGATGTTGATATGCTTTTGGTGAAGGATGATAAGATTAAGAATAGATTGAGAGGATATTTCGACAAGCTATTCAACGACGACAGTGAGAAAAATCACGATTTAGTTGGACGACTCAGTTGACACCAACAGACAATTTGTTCGGAGAATTCAAGAGTCTGAGGTGAAATTTTTTTTAAAAAAAGATGAAAACAGGTAAGGGGTTAGGATCTGATGACATCCCGATTGAGGTATGGAGATATCTTGGAGATATAACAATAGTGTGGCTCATTAAGCTATTTAATATAAATTTTCAGTCCAATAAAATGTCTGATGAGTGGAGAAGAAGTATATTAGTACCAATGTTTAAGAATAAAGGACATATTCAAAGTTGTACTAATTACAGAGGAATTAAGCTCATGAGTCATACCATGAAGCTTTGGTAGAGAGTGATCGAGCATCGTTTAAGAAAACTGACAACTATCTCTAAAAATCAATTTGTTTTTATGCCTCGAGGTCCACCACGGAGGCGATTTTCTTGATAATATAACTTATGGAGAGACATCGGGAACAAAAGAAGAATCTACATATGATATTTATTGATATAGAGAAAGCGTATGATAAAATATCAAGAAATATCATAGGATGGACGTTTGAAAATAAACCAGTTCCAACAAAGTACGTTACCCTTATTAAGGATATATATAAAAATATTGTGACTTGTGTCAGAGCATGTGACGGCGAGTCTGATGCATTTCTTATTAAGATAGGATTACATCAATGATCAACATTGAGTCTATATATTTTCACCTTGTGATGGATGAGATCACAAAGAACATACAAGGAGATATTCTTTGGTATATGTTTTTTGCTGATGATGTGGTGCTGATTGACGAGAGCAAAATTAGAATCATTCAGAAACTAGAGTTATGGAGACAAACTTTAGAATCAAAAGTTTTAAACTTAGTAGAACCAAAACCAAATATATTAGATGTCAGTTCAGTGGGAAAAACTCAGATGATAAAGATGTTAGTTTGGATTAGTACACATGAATGACATATTTTAGTATTTAGGATCGATGTTGCAGAGTGACTGAGAGATCGATGAATATGTTAGTCATATAATAAGAGCCGGATGGGTGAAATTGAGATAAATATATGATATTCTCTATGACAAGAAGGTCCCAAACAAACTAAAAGGCAAAGTTCTACATGACGACGATTAGACTCGCGATGATGTATGGCGCAAAATGTTGGGCTATAAAAGGACAACACATTCAGAATATGAGTGTAACTGAAATATGGATGTTGTGTTGGATATGTGGCTACACAAGAAAAGATCGAATCAGAAATGACGATATTCAGGATAAATTTGAGGTAGCACCAATTCAAGATAATCTAGTCCAACATCGTTTGTGATGGTTTGGTCATATCCAACGATTTTTCTAAGTCGTTTTAAGATTTAAAAAGATATTTAAAGAATAAAATATATCCAAAAAGTTTTAAGAGTGCTTGGAATATGACGAAATAGACCATGATTTAGGATTTAGAGTCTAGTACTAGAGTTAGAATTTAGAATTTAGAAATAGATTTTAGAAATAGAAATTTAAAAATAGATTTTTAGGATTTTACAATTTAGAATTTTAAAATAGGTTTTAAAAATAGAATTATAGGATTTAAAATTTAGGATTTAGAAATAGATTTTATGATATAGATTTATTATACTATTATTATTGTTTTTATTATTATTATTAGCATATTATCAGCATTATCAATATTATTAATATCATATTGTTATCACTATTATCATTATTATTTCATTTATTATTACAATTATTATTATTTTTCTCTCATCATCCTCATTATTCTTATTGATATTTGAGATTTTTGATCTTCTCTTTCTGATTGGGTTTCAATTATAACCTATCCTAATTTAGTCGAGATTAAAGACTTTGTTGTTGTGCACATCACTTTTTTAAATGCATATCATTTTTTTAAATATGTTCATTTAATGTGCACATCATTTTTTTTAATTGCACATTGTTTTTAACACACACATACTTTAAAATTAACATAATTTTTTTTTTGAAATGAACATAATTTTTTAAATGCACATAATTTCTAATTGAACATAATTTTTAAATGAACATAATTTTTAAATGAAGATATTAATTTTACATATACATAATTTTTTAAAATAAATAAAATTTTTAACATGAATTTTTTTTTCATAAACGAACATAATTTTTTTAAATGCACATAATTTTTAACATGCACATATTTTTTTCAATTCAACATAATTTTTAACATTTTTATTTTTATTTTAAATGAATATAATTTTTAACATCCACTTAATATTTAATTATACAAAAAACTAACAACACATATTTAATTCTATAAATTACTAACAACTAATATTTCATTCCATACATAATTAACAATAAATATAACTAATCATTGTTAATTATATCTAATATTTAACTAATTGACAATAATTAATATATATCCGCAACAATACCAAATATATATCTAATATATCATTCTAAACATTACTAATCATCATTAACAAATACATTTTTTATTTTCAGATTATATCATATTTTCTAATATATAACCTAAATACTTAATTTTTTTAAATAAAAACTTACATAGAAATAGAGAGGATGAGGTGCTCAATAAAATGCCGGGTCGATATATGCAATGGGATGTATCTGCAGCTTGATGAGGAGATTCAAGGGAGCAACAATGGTGTTTTCACCATTTTCGGATGAAGATGGGACATAGGAAGGAGAAAGGGGGGCGAGAGGAGAGAGAGAGATGCAGCAACGCGGAAAAAAAGAAAATAATCTCTCTACGAGGGTGGACACGTGGCAGCGCGTGGGGTCGGAAGGAAAACACCATCTCCGTCCTCATCAGCGGACGTGTGGGAATTCGCGGGGGTGGACGCGTGGAGCCGGGTTGGAAACGAATTTTTGTCCTTATCATTTTCATAAAATTCACGTCGTTACTGCTACGTTCGTAACTTCTCAATTTGAATTTGTTAGTATTATAAAATTCGACAATTTTTGCCTCATGTATATATTTTTCTATTTAGTTACTTAGATTGAGTTATTTATTTAAAATATATTAAAATAATTTATTAAGTTATTTAATTATATATTTTTATTTATTTAATGATTTAAAAAATTATTACGTTTTATTATTTTAAAATAATATTATACAAGTTATTTTTTCATATGTTTCATGATTTAGTATTTTTAAAGACTTATAGCAACTTAATTTAAATCATAAATAAGAGAAACTTAGTTTCAAATTATAAATAAAGTACAACTCGAAAAACTAAAATACAAATTACAGTTTCTGAAATGAAAAAAAGTATATCAATGTCGATGAAATATTCTCCTAATGAGAAATGTTGTATGTGTCTCTTGGTCGGATTTCACGACGAGGGCGCTCGTGTGTTGCGTCGGCAGGTGCTTGCGTCTCGGGCACTCAGGTGGAAGGGCTGGGGGTTTCATATGACGACGCGTGAGAAGCTTCATATTGGATACTGTATCTACCAGCACTCGGATTGATGATAATCTGACTTATCAGCTGAGAGTACAATATAAAATCTCACCAAAATATATCGAAATCATCAATCGTCGGCTCTAACGCCGGGTCAAGTGGGCAATCGGTAAGAGGGTCATCAACAGAGATGTCAATATTCTCAGAATCCGTCGGAAGATCTATGCAACTAAATTATACATATTTATATGAATTAAATTAACTAAAATCAATTAATATAAAATAACTACAAGTTAAAATGGACAAATTCTAAATTGACATACAGATGCACGCATCACTTTGAAAATATAAGAATGCCCTAAATCGGCCATTAAATTCTTAATTTGCCTCAATTCATGCTTGCCAAATCATGTATGTTTGTGCGTTGTAAGCCAACCAATAGCGGTGATTGTATTCCTGACTAAACAAAACATCTACATATATATTTTTTAATTTCATCTCATAAGTTACGTAAATAGCTTAAGTAAGAAAAATATTTTGGTTAAATGTTAACCGCTCGGATATTCTGATGTGAGTGTGATACGTATATAAACCCATCTACAAGCTCCTCGAGATGCGATATTGTCTGACTCAATTGTTGCTCAGTGTTCATTCCGTACCGGATTGTAGTCATCTCCTTCTTGTAATGCCACCCCATATCACATAATGTTGGGCATAGTCGTACGGTCGCACCTCGGTGATAGAAAGCTCGGGCTCGTCATGTGCCCACCAATGATATTATGCTCAATCAACATTCTACTCTTTGTCACCACCCAATATGTGCTTATTCTTACAATACGTGAACACTTGCTCATAAACGATCGGAGCCGGCGGAGGGATCTGCTGGTACAGGTTGAACTGCGGCATAACTCTATCTGGATAGTGATTCTCAGCATCCAAAAGTGAATCATCCACACACGACACATCCATTTGCAGTACGATAAAAATAGCAAATAAAATTTATGTAGCAGTTGAAGTAAAAAAATTAATTGATTTTAGAAACTTACAAATTATAACATAAGTGGTACACCCAAGGCATATCATCGTGATAAGCAGGCGTACGATGTCTAATTGATGCTTTGATCGTGTAAATTCTCAAAATGATCCTGAAAATGTCCTTGTCCTCCTTGTCGCGGGGTGTACTTGAATAAATATTTTGTTGCTCATTTAACATCGAACGGAGATCACAATCGATGATTAAGACCTCCTAATGGAGGCTCCTCAGTTCTACATATATACCGTCAATAAAATATAAAAATTAAATAAAATAATCTCAATTGAGATGAGTGATAATGATTTACCTCAGTCACCCGATCGGGAATCGTGTCAAGGACCATATCTGAAGCGGAAGCAAAGGACGAGCTATGCAATCTGATGGCTCGAGATATGAACGAGAGAGGTTAAAGTACAAGCAAGATAGTTTACCTGCCCCAGTCACATCAGTCCTTCGGTAAGTTTATCATATCGTGAAGAAATATTAAGTACACCGCCGGTACCGAGTATGCACTGTTGTTCGAGAACATTAAGCAAAACGCTCGTGTGTACCTAAAAAAATAAAAATTAGAGATAACTTATAATAATTATACTTAATTATACCGATTGAATTTAATTATAGTAAAAATTATACCGTCGACGATCTCATCATCAGAGTAGGCAAATAATTTTTAAAAATATTTTCGCAAACACGAGAGTCATATACTATACGTCGAGAACTGAACGTACTTAAATTCACTTTTTCCTTATTCCTTATTTTAAACGGTCACGGATTATCAATGATGTTGTGTCCCGTTCCATTCATCATCAGTTACCCCTATTATTGGTTTTCCGTATTTTTTATATTTGAAAATCAGATTAGTAAACTTCAAAAATAATTAAAATACGCCTAATAGGCAATCCCCATAGGCGGTACACATCCTCCAATGTCACCATCATTTCACCGACTAGTGGATGAAATGTCGACGTCTCCAATCACCATCTCTCGATAAGCGCTATCAACGGTAATTTATCTAGTTGATAATCTTTCATGATCTCCATCTAGTAGAAATCGAGTCGGTGCAAATATGGATCCATCTGCTCGTTATATGATATTTTCGGATGATGTGCATTCAAACGGAGAGTGTTATGCGGCTACACAAAATAATTTATTAGATAGGATATGCTAAAATATTTTATTTTTCATGTTATAGGATTAAAAATATTTACATCGATTCCGACCCTATGTGATTTATGTTTATTTTGTGATATGACAAGTAGTTATGGATACTCCATTTATAATTATAATTATTTAAAAAGTTTGCTAAAATTAAATATAATTATTCTCTAAATAATAAAATTTATTTGAATTTTAAATTATATTATTATATTCTAAAATATATAAAAGTACTACTACAAATGAACTAATTATAAATTAAAATGATTACAACTAATTATGACTAAAAAATCTACTATAATTAAACTAGTTATGACTAATTAAAAATATAATTAACCTAATTAAGGCATAATTAGTATAAATAAAACTAAATTAAACTAAATTAACTATTATAATTAACCTAATTTAAATAAAACTATAATTAAATAAATTTAAACTAAAATTTAATGATAATTAACCTATTAAAACTAATCTATAATTAAACTAATTATAACTATATAATTCAAAATTAATATTATAAATCAACCAAATTAAACTACATTAATTATATTCTAATTACCACTATAATTATACTAACTAAATCTAATAAATTTCTTAAATTCGGATTAAAAATGAAAAAGAAAATTTACCTTTGAAAAATCGACCAAATCAACGGACCGACGAGTTTTTCCTACTCTCCTTTGAAAATTATGAAGTTTTAACGCAATTGAGTTTAAAAACGGAGTTGAATTGAGAGAGAACAATTGAAATTTTTTTTTTTTTTCAGTTTGAAGGAAGAGGGAGGTAGAGGGGAAGGAAAATGAGAGTGGGAGGGGTGAGAAGGAATTTTTACACGCGTGTATAATATTCGAACTGGGACTGAGTTTCATATTCGGTTCAGGATGCTGAAATCGAGTTTAAAATTCAGTTCAGATCATGAGACGTAAAAACTGTATGTACTCATTTCAATTTATTATTTTATTTACTAAAAAATCTATAAAATTAGGGGAGCGTGAGAGATAGGGTTGCAAACGGATAGTGAAATATCTGATTTTATCTGTGATCCGATCCGATAAATAATAAAAATTATTCGATCTATATTCGTATCCGTATCCGAAGAAATCCTTATCCGTATTTGTATCCAAATTTTTTTAACAGATATGATATGGTTTGGCTATTACCTATCCATAATCGTCTGTTTAGCTATTATCGTCAATATCCAATATTATCCGAAGGTATCCGATCCAATTTTATCCGAATACATATCCGAGAAAAATCTCATTATTTGTTTTTAATTATATTTTTTTCACATATTACAAATCTAACTAATTTTATATATAATTTGTGCTAATATATCATATTTTTTAATAATTCATTGATGCATTTGAATTACTAATATAATGATAATTAATATTTAACTTTTATAATTAATATTAAATTTTTATAATTAATAATTCTATCAAAAAATAATATGCAATTATTTTTTAATGATATATATAATATTTTTACTTAATATCCAAAATATATCTGTATTTGTATATGTATCCATCCGATATTCCATCCGTATCCGATATCCATTGAATATCCGATTCGTATCTGATATCCGTTGAATATTCGATTCGTATCTGATATCCGTTGAATATTCGATTCGTATCTGATATCCGTTGAATATCCGATCCGTATCGGTATCTGAGACTATCCGTATCCGTATCTGAGTCTATCCGTATTTAAAAAATTATAACAAATATAAATTATATAAAAACATTATCGTTCGTATCCGATTCATTTACAACCCTAGGAAAGACCTCAAAACCCCGACCCTATCCCTTGGGCAACGCAACTACGCAACTCTACTTCCGACCTTCCATCCACCTCTTCTGTATTTTTTCTTGCTTCTATATCCGTGAAATATATAATTAATGATCATATCCTATTTTGTCGGGAGCGTACATTTTCTTGTTTGCAGTGCTTTAGGGTCAGAATGAGTAGACAAAGTAAATGATTAAACAAAGCGCAGAACCGAAGCGAAGAAACGAGAGAGCATGAATCAACTGATGTTAAAAAAAATACTGCAAGTTTTCGTAATGCTTTTGATTTTTAGAAAATTCTTTAACATACATTTGCACATAATGTTACATATATTTCGGAATTTTGAGTTAGAAATTATGTATTTAAAAAAAAACATTTATACTTAACATTATGTGTATGTATAATGTGCATACAAAAGTGTAATTATCACTCTTCTTAATTTTTTTAAGTTTGTTATATTATAACTTCCTATTTTAAATAAGAAATTTTATTTTTTAAATTTAGTTAATTTAGTTGGTTCTTCGGTTGAAACAATAGATTATTTATTGCTAATTCATTTTAACGTTTTTTTAATTTCAGTTGTTTATTGGTTAAGCTACCAGAGGCACAATAGTTAATTTACAATCACAACAGGATTTTTGGAATATCTTTGCAAAATTAGATGCTGACAGTCGATTTTTTTTTGTAATATATAGTTTTCACCGGTTTTGTGGCAATTATGGTTAATTCAAAATGAGATAATTTCTTGGTCAGTAATATTTTTATGTCAGTAATATTTTTATGTCAACAATAAATATATACTAAAATATTTGCATTATGACATATCCGGTTTGGTTCTAAGTGTGAGTCAGAATAATTATTTGAGGGTCATGAGATGAATAAAATTATAGATGATGACCAAGCAGAATTTCATGTCATGTAATTTTTGTTACCCTAGTAGAATATCTTTAATCTCATGTTTTAAGTTTTGAAAGTTGGACATATATTTAGTCGTTTCATTGCACGTTGTTGGGCATGCTACGATGTTTTCATTTTGGAGTTATGAGATATTGGGTTCTTTATCTTTATTGACCATCATTTGATAGGATAGTTTGCTGATGAGTCAATTATAGAATAATTTCTTGATATAAGATATTGGTCAGTATTTAGCATTAGGAAGTAGTTATATTTTGTATTATTTTTTTTTTTACCCCCTACTAAAAAATGGCAGGTGTTGAATACAATTTCTCCTTTTTTTTTCTGAAAAAAAGAAACATATAAGTCTTGATGTCTTACTTTAGTATTACACTAAACATCTCATCAAAAGTTTTTTTAGTTGCATGCTGATTGAACACTTAATATTTTATTTAACCGTAACTTCTAATTATGAGACTTATTTTCTTTTCATCGTGGAAATTTGTTTGGAACGACAACTGTGATAATATCTTCTCGTTTGGCGTAATTAAATAGTCATTTCCTTTTTCTTTTATTATAGAGACATTTTTTTGTCCCCGCAACTTTCATCCTCCGGATAATTTCACGCTATCAATGTTCATTTTTTTTAATTAAGCATGTGCTAATTGAGCTCGATATCCCATATTAGATCTGGCACTAGCACTTTCTTTTTGAATTTTCTCTTTCTTACAACTTATGATGTTAAAATATATTTCATGTATTTAGAACTTTGATGTTGAACATAAATTAGAATATTATGATATTGAATATATTATTAGGTTGATAAAATTATATAAAGATATATTTAAAGTGTATTTGTTGCTTTATGAGAAAATATTATCTTGTGATTTTTTTCGTGTTATTCAGTAAATAATTGAAAGAAATCGCATACTCCAGATAATCATATATAAATAATATTTAAATACCCAGAATACATATCTAAATATCTAAATAAAAAATCTAAATATCTAGATATTATACTTTAATACTCAGAACACATATCTAAATACCCAGAATAAATATCAAAAAATACCCAAAACAAATCTCTAAATACCTAGATATTATACTTAAATACCCATAACACATATCTAAATACCCAGAACACATATTTAAATATCTAGATATTATATTTAATTACCTAGAACACATATCTAAATACCCAAAAATACATATCTAAATATCTAAATAAGAAATCTAAATATCTAAATATTATATCTAAATACTTATAATAGATAATTAAATATGCATGATACATATATCAATAACTAACATAAGTAAATCACATTATTTAAAAATAGAAATCTAAATACTTATAAAAAAAATTAAATACTACATATATATATAGAGTAGGGATACCGTGAGCTTAAGCTCACGGAGGCCTTTTGTTATCTTAACTCAAAAAACATATTAAATCATCTCAAAATTTTAATTTATCATTCTCATTAAATTCTTTATATGAAAATCTCATGGGATGCAAAAATTTGGAGCGTTTTGAGCTTTTTAAGTCACTGTTTTTATTTTTTTAAAATCAGCTCTAATAATAATAATAATATATTCAATACTTGTACATCATTTTAAAAAATTAAAAATGGTGACTTAAAAAGCTCAAAACACTCCAAATTTTTGCATCCCACGAGATTTTTATATAAAGAATTTAATGAGAATGATAAATTAAAATTTTGAGATAATTTAATATATTTTTTTAGTTAAGCTCACGGAAGGCCTCCGTGAGCTTAAGCTCACGGTATCTTCACTCTCTCTCTCTCTCTCTCTCTCTCTCTCTCTATATATATATATATATAAATACCTGAACAATATGATTACATACAATACGAGTTTGGCGTTTCGAAAATTATCACATGGGTTTTGTACATATGGTCTTTATTCGGTGGAGAAATAATAACGTCCGTGCGAAAAATAAAAGTTTATTAAGCGCAATTGAGCGAAACTTTTTTAAAAAGAAAAATCATTTGCGGGAGATTTTTTGGAGGATTAACGCTGGTTTACTGTTAGTCACGTCCATTATTATATTAGATTATATTGTTGAAATTTTTTATTTGCGACATAGTCACTTCAATTAATTGAACAAAATATTTTTGTTCTGTTCTGTAAACAATCGCGGCCGGGAATCTTAGATGATTGTTTAATATACAAACAACTTATCGGAATGTCATTTTCTTATTACCTTTATTTTTTATAATTTTGTCATTCTCACAATTCATATTACATCCAATATATACATATATGATAGTTTCAATATAAATTATTATGAATAGGGCTATGAGCCTATGATGATCATGTATTATGTTAAAATTTTAAGTTTTAAGTCAAAAATAGCTAATCTGAACCGCTTAATATGGTCTCCAATCAAACTCTATCAGCACATCAAAAATTTATATTGTTTTTTGAAGTTTTTCTGAGGAGAATTTGATGTCATATATAGTATCGTGAATTATTTTTGACACAATATTACTGCATCTTTTTTATTTTCACTACATTTCATTTTACCTTATACCAACATAACATCGACCATTAATACACGAAAAATTAAATTAAATTTTATTTGACGAACGGAGGAGGCAGAGGGGTTATTTATTACCAATTTACCATTAACCACAATTTACAATTTTCAATCTTGCAGTATTTATAACAAAGAACCGTGTCAATGCCATGCCAGTATTTTGATACAGTCAATCACAAGAAATCTCAATATGATTTTGTTTTCAAGGCTGACCAGGTGCCAAAGTTGTGAGCAACCACCTGATCAAGTCAAGGTTTGTGTCAATTGTTGACAAGTAATCAACTGTTGACCTAATCACCTTCATGAATATGGATTGAAAGTCAATTTCACAAGACTGATCAGGTGTCAAAGCTGTGAGCAACCATCTGATCAAGTCTGAATTTGTATCAATTGTTGACAAATAATCAACTGTTGGTCAAATCAAACCCTAATAAGCATCAATATAAGTCTAATTGGTGTTTGATTGGGGGGGAGTTTCTGCAAGGAAAGTTTATTTTACATAGACATTGAGCTATAATTGAATTTGTGGATTTATTAAGAGAGAAAAATAGGATTTTTCTTGGCAAATGAATTTTTAATGTAAGAAGGCAGGGGAAAAAGTGGGATTTAAAATTATAGGGGTGATCATCATGAATTTAGAGAATTTTGGTGAAAATTTCATGATTTTTGGATGAAAGGAGCTATTAAAATAAATTGGGAGAAGAAAGTCAAATCAATCAGAGGGCTGAAATTTAATCAAGGGGCTTTAAGGGTGCAACTTGGAATTAAAGACCTAACTGGGTGCAAGTTAGGCATGCTAACCAAATGAGGGGGCTATTTTGGCGTTGGAGAGAGGATTTTAAAGAAAAGAAAGATGCATGAACTCGGTTCACCTTGATTGTCCCTCATTAAGCCTTACATGTGGGTTCTAGATCACATGCACCTAGTCTACCCGAATCTCACCACCTCTCCCCTCCATTTCTCTCACTGTCACTGGGCCCCACAAAGACAAAGACATTACTCCTCTTCTCAGCTGCGATTTTACCCCTCTGACCCGATCTTTGAGCAGAAATATAACTCGAAAATGGAAAATAATTCAAACGGTAACGAAAAATTATAAATAATATACCGTTGGAAATCTCTAACCAAGGAGAATTCATTGAAATAATTTTTTTTGACGATGGTGCACTGTACATCACTCTTTAACTTTTACTTTCAATTGAGATCCTTGGCCTAAGAATTGACATTAAAGTTGCAAGATTTAAAGAAGAACCAACTCAAATAAATAGTTAAACGCTGTGAATTGAAACCAAGACTTGACTGTACCGAATCGGTACTGAGAGTTCAAAATGGTACTAATTCCTTGAGCAATCTACTGGATAGATGCATTCAAGAAGACCACTGCTGAACCCCTTGAGATCAGGCGATCCTAATATCGCCGACGGATCATCAATTGGCAGCTCTGATCATCGGACATCCCACTTGCACTAATCTCAGAGAAGCCAAGAGCTGGGAGTTGAAATAACTTTGTAGCACGACTTGTAAAGCAGGGTGCAGATCTTGAAACCTCTACGTGAATCTAAACAATGATCTGACGGCGCCTAAGGAATCAGTTTAAAGAGGAGAACTTTAAACACATCTAGGCCTTTAATCTGTTCAATGCACATCTCAATTAAATCCAGTGGCCCAAGTAAAATAAAGAGCTGAATAAAGATCTACACTAATCTTAGAGCAATCTAGTGGCCCAGATTAAATACAACGTTTTTAGGAATCGTTATAACGATTCTTGAATCATTATACGGTTCATCATATTGTTATAATGCTTCACAAGACGTTGATAATAATTTGACTATTCTATGACAAGTTAATATGCTCTAAAGAATCGTTATAACGATTAACGCTTCACAAAACGTTAGCAACGTTTTGACCATTCTCTGACAAGTCAACATATGTTAAAGAATCGTTATAACGATTCTTTGAATCATTGTAACTATTTTCTAAAATGTTGAACGATATACAGAGCGTTAGCAACGTTTTGACCCATATTGACAAATTCTCTGACAAGTTTGATATCTTCTAAAAGCGTCATAACGGTTTGTGGAAACGTTATAACGATTTGTTGAAGCGTTGTAACGGTTTGTTGAATCGTTATACGATTTCTAGAATGATGAATGATCAACAAGGTGATGATACACCTTGTTGACTGTTGATGAGACATAACAATATGGTAGTTTTTAACTCATCATCTGATAAACCTGTCTCAATGTTAAACCAACCCAAAGTCTAATGTTGTGCACAAATTAACCCTGAATTTGTGAATCGGCTAGGTGCTCAGGACTCATGATTTAGTGATGATCAAATACATTCACACAAAAGGGTGTGAAGTAATACAATGATTTTTGCACAAGTAATGCAATATTCATAACAGCCAATCGAGACGAGAACATCTTGACGCTCGTCGAAGAATGACCAAGACTGTGACATCAGCATGAGCAAACATGTTAATTTCAAAATAGAAGAACATCATGATGTCCAAAGAGGTGACATATGATGACTCTGTGTCATGAACAAGTAATTCATGACCAGTCAAGCTAGTAAGACTAAACTAATTTGTTGATAAGTTTGTCTTCTAATTTAGGAGATTGAACTGATTTATAGTAAGTTCATCTTCCAAGATTGTTGGATTGAATCATTCTGTAGTAGATTCATCCTCAAAATAGTGAATTTGAACCGTTATGTAGTAGGTTCTTTCATTGACACACGCCTCAATGTAAAATTGGCTCGGTGCTTCAGGTTTGATCTTGTGTGCAGTTGTGTTCCTATGTTTATGGATCCGCTTAGTGCATGGAATTCATGATCTAGAAGATCAGTGAGAAGAAATATGTGGGCCAAATCCGCCATTCTCCTGATTCACCAACCTCAAGATCAACCGGCTAAGTGCTTCGAGTTGTATTTTGTGTGATTGGTTGTTGACTAGTAAAGATTGAACCGTTCTATAGTAGGTTCATCTTCTAGGTCAACTAAGGTCGGGTCATTCTGTAGTAGACTCATCTTCCATCCTTCCGTAGAGGTTGATCTGATCTGTAGTAAGATTGCCTCCCGGAGCGGTAAAGATTGAACTTATATGTAGTAAGTTCATCTTTTTCACCACTCTATCTCACTGGACTGACTTATCAGTAAGTCCAGGGTGCTTCAGTGATCCCGATCACCGAAACACGTGACCACTTGACCATCATTTAACTATACTATTTGCTTCCCCCTTTCAAGATCTAGAGGTGCCTCGAGGTTAATAGTCCAGGGTAATTAACGGTGGGGTTTGCGCCCATCGAAATCTATAAGTACTCACAATCACTAAAAAAAACCCCTAAATGTGCATTCTAATGAGTCTAAGACGGCGGTGTTAACCGGCGGCAACTAAAGTGCACGTTCAGGAGGGATCTCCGTGTCCTTCTTCCGCATCCCATCGCCACTCAGCGGCGGTGCGGAGCGCGCGAAAAAGGGTCGCACAATTTTGTAAGCTCCATTACTTTTTTTAGTGAAAATCTGTAGGTTAATGTCATTAACCAAAAGTAAAATAAGTACATAGCACAAAATGCAAAGTTCAACCAAAGAAGAAAATAATTGATAGAAAACTACCTAAAAATAATAAACAATCCTGATTAGAAATAGCTAAAACCTTAATAAATTTCTTAAAACATAAAGAACTAATCCATCGATTGATGTTTCACTTCGTGAATTTATGCATGCCTGAGCTAGAACCTTTGGAAGTACTTTTTATCCAACTCCATATTTATGTGATGGGCCTGCAGAAATTCTTTGTCAACTGCCCTTCCCAACTCTATCCCAATTTACGCGCCAAGTTTGCTATTATGTGAGCACTTAGTACCGCCTCCCTACACACATGATAAACCTCAACTCTTCCTCCTTTATCCTCTAAAGTCCTACGTAGCCTAACCACCAACTCCAAAGCTCTCCATGATAGGCATAGGTATGCCACACTGTCTACAATTATGCTCACCAACGTCTTACAATCTATGATGAGTGTGAGCTTAGAGTCTGATGCAGCCCAGGTCAACCATTTCCTGAGGTGATACATCCACTGCCAGGGTTTCAACCACAAAGACATTCGATAGTTTTCTTGCATACCTTGCACAAAGGCTATGTCAGCCTTACCTGACTGCTCCTAAGAAGCATACACCATCATAATCTCATTTGTTTATGGTACATGATATGTTACTGCCCCAATGCACACAGTTCTTCTATGTCCAACGGCCTATGGAGTCAGAATTGTCTTGGCTTGATGTATAACATTAAGAGGTCGGAACGCTTTGTCCTCGATCAACAATGCATTTTTGGCTTTCCAGAGGCACCACATGGTGTTTGCCGCCAACGCCATATCTTTCTTGTTCAATTTGGTTTGTAATTGCAAAAGAGCATCCTTAAATTGCAGTAACAGCTCCTCCACACGAAAATTCATTCACATAGCAAACCAGACTGCCCTCGACCCTGGGCAGAAAAATAGCATGTGCCCTACAAATTCATTCTCTCCATTGCACCGCGCACATACCGGGTCTATGTTCCTTATCCTCCTGGGCTTCGCTACCGCAATAGCAATTCCATTATGACAAGCTCGCGAGAGGAACGTGCGTAACTTAGGTATGGCATTTAGACATTTATAAATTACTTCCCATACAAGTTCCCTCATATTACAATATGTATTGAGCATTAAGTTATACCCTCCTTCACCGTGTATACCCCATTCTTCGACACTGTCCAAATCATTATATCTGGTAACAGACTGTGCGGTTATGGCGGTAGATTGTCCAGCATATGTTGTCCGTTGTGACTTCTCCTATTATGTCAATGATCAGCGATCGATTCCATCCATCTCCCTCTAGTCCCAAGTCTGCCACCATCATTGTCATTGGTGATTTATTCATACCCTACCCTATATTCCATGCATCATACCATAGCTGCCCCATCACTGGTATGCGTGCTATCCCTGATGTTCCATCATAGGGTGCCATTGAAAAATTCCCTGAGCTCTACCATTTTTTTCCACAGATTGGTGGCCCCAATTGTCGAAGTAACCTCCAATGTACTCCTAGACGAGTAGTATTTTATTTTCATTACCTAAATCCAGAGTTGATCCCCCTCACATACAAAGTCGTATATTAGCTTAATTACTAGTGCATCATTCATCTTCTGTAAGTCTCTGACGCCAAATCTGCCATTATTTTCTCCCTTACACACAATATCTCATCCAATGAAGGATAAATATATAGCCTTATTTAGCTTACCCCATAGAAATTTACGCATCTGGTTGCTCAATTCGTGCATCGTCTTCTTGAGTAGGGTGAAACTATCATGTAGTAGACCAATGTGGACGCCATGGTAGACTTGATCAATGTGGATCGACCCGCATGAGACAATCGCTCAATTTTCCATTCATCTAGGCGCGACCATGATTTATCCACTAAAAATCTAACGTGTGGGATCATTGCTTCGGTATTTTTAGAATGACGACACCTAAGTATTTCTCCACCGGTTGTGCCAGTTTGGCATTGAAAGCTCGCAACACCTTATGCCGCATTTTTCATCATAGCTCTTACTAAATTAAATTGCTAATTTAGCCGGTCACCTCCAATCCCGAGCTTATTTGAAAACCATCTAGGATCTTCAATAACTCCCCGATTTCATCCTCAACTGCCTCCCCGAACAACATTACATCATCCACATACATTGTGTGTATCAGTGTTAGTGCCAGTGGAGCTAGTTGCACTCCCTTCAATCACCCACTCAATTGAGCCTAGTTGATGTCTTTGGAGAGGAAAGAAGATCGAATCTTAAGGCTGGATCTAAATTCGTGCTGAGAAATTTTTAAAATTTCTTACGTTTCCACGGTGGATGTGGGATTCAAGTATTTCATGTTCGGGATTGATAGACCTTTGAAGCCCTAGGAAGATAGTATTGAAAGGTCAAGAAGGTGCAAGAATGTAAAGAACCTAAGATATAAATATATAAATCGGTTTGGGACTTAATGTTCAATTGTAATGGCAGCGGAATACGATTTAAATCAATTCAATTCTCACAAGAATATAGCAATCAAAGAAATGTGAGAAAAGAAAAGTAAAGATAAAACAAGAACACAAGATGTAACGAGTTCGCTTTTAACAATGCCTACGTCTCAGGACCTCAACCTCTAACAATTGAGGTTGAGCCGATATATTTAAAAATAGTTTTTACATTTGTAGAACTTGGTCCCTTACAAAAATGGGCTGCCAAGCCTATCGGTAACAAGAGTGACAACACACTCAAAAAGGTGAGTGACAACACACTCAAAAGAAAGGTGAGTGACAACACACTCAAAATGTGAGTTACAACACACTCAAGAAAAGTTAAGCACTACAGCTCAAAAGAATGTTTTCAAGAAGATCACGAATGATCAAGTTGGGAGAATAGAGAGAAGCAAGATTGAGCTTGAACAAATATTTGGCTAACTGAGTGTATCAATCTATTAAATTATCTCTCTCACTTTTTATATGGCTAATAAGCTCTCTGTAGTAATGATTTTGCTAGATAGATCAAATTCCAACTCAGTCAATTAAAATTTAGTGAGAGAGGTGATCCTTTTAAAATAGATTTTCTGAAGAAACTCTTTTTCGAACCGAATCGTTATAACGGTTTAGAAAGAATAACCGTTGGATCAACTGAGCTGAAACGTTATAATGATTTATCAAATCGTTATACGTTTCCCAAATCGTTGTAACGATTATTGAATCGTTACATAACGATACACTCTAGTTTCTTTTAGAATATTTCTTAGTATTGAGATAAACCGTTATAACGTTTACTGAATCGTTATAACGATTCCCTGGGCATATGCAATTTTTGTTGTTGTTTATGCTCAATTTATCTTGACCAATTCAACCCGGTTTGAATCTAACTAAACTAAGCCTAATGCGCTTGATTAAGCTCTTATATCCCAAAGCACTAGTCTTGGTTCTTGTGTACTAGTCCATTTGCATGTTAATCCCTGCACAAAACTCAAACAAGGCAAATTGTAAAATTCAAGATTGTTTTGCAAATCGATAAATCAAAGAAGATGTTAAGTGTAACAGGGATTTTCTTAGAGCGAGTGCTAGGGACATTCCTGCGCGATGATAGAGTTGCTTCGCTGCATTTGCATGTGAGCCGGGTAGTTGGATAAGATCCATCGGGTTTTGAGTTTTATTTCTTTCTTTTGGGTTTTTATTTCAGAGATTTGCTGCCCATTCCGATAGAGCTAGCCCCGCCTATGCAGGCGTTGTATACTCTTTGTTCATTCGACTATATGGTCATGTATTTATATTTATTATTATTTTGTTTATTCTGTGATTACTTTATTTTATTCATTTAGCCTTCCGTACGCATGTCTCATCGTGCGTACGTGGCGGGATTAAGCACCCCTAATCCGATTTAATTATTATGGAGTGTGACACGTAGTGCTCCATATCAGAAATCTAGGAAATAGTAATTTGTTTTTCAGATCCGAGTTTATGGTTATATTTGTTAAGTAGGGAATATAAGCAATAATACGAGGTGTAATGGTGTGAAATATTGATGAAGAGGTGTGTAGGTGTATTTGTATAGATGTAGTGAGAGGGCGTTTTGAAAAGGTGCGATAAATTTAGAGGATTAGAAATACATCCATTGAGTTTAGACCCTTCCAAACTACTTTCATATTCTGTACATTGTTAAAAGACATTTCCTCGAACCTTCTAAGGTGACAATTGCTTTGATCATCATCTATTATCTCAAATTTATAAATGTGGGGTAATACAAATAGTAAGTGAAATAACTGTAGGGAGACAATGACGCAGTTTCGAGAGCTTAGATAGGCGGTGGTCGCTAATGGTGAGAGTGTTTAGTGAAGTCGTCCTTTTTCGCTCACTCATTACTGTGTTTTTACATCTCAGTAGCTATTTCCGTAGAATCCATTACTTATAGACTTAACGGCAACCGATTGTCATAAAAAGTACGACTACAGATATATTTATCTATCTCTAAAAAGTTGCTCTACAGTCTACCGTCTACCGTCTCTTGTTGCAATATACACTCCGATTACAAGGCATGCACTCTCTCCCAAGAAATAGAGTGAGATCCAAGAAAACACAGTTTTTTTTATATAATAATTATAATAATTATATTATTAATAATAAGAATGATAAAAGTAAAAATTGAAATCTACGAATGGCAGCGCGCCACTAGCAGTGACGCAGAGCAAATGCGCCACTATCAGTGGCGTCTTTAAGTAAATGCGCCACTGACAATGATGTCTTTGTAAATACACCACTGTCAGTGACGTCTTTGGTGGTTGATCATCAGTAGTAATGTTGATCCAACGGTAATGGATCATGATCATTAATATTGATCCAACGGTAATGGATTGTGATCAGTAATGTTGATCCAACAGTAATGGATCGTGATCAGGATGAATAAGAGCAAACACGTCACTGTCAGTGGCGCGTTTATACTGTTTTATACAAAGACGCCACTGACAGTGGCGCGCTACCATTCATTGATTTTAAATTTTACTTTTATCACTATTATTATTAATAATATAATTATTATAATTATTATATAAAAAAACTGAAGTAAACACGTCTAGCGAACCACACAACAAGTGATCAATGATGCGTCACATGGATTGTCTAAAGGAATTTCTCCATAAAAAAGTAGATACATAATTCTCTTGTAGCCTCGTGCCGTATGAGCTACTAATACTATATGGACGTGGAGGAGGTTCAAAGCATTTTGAACCAAAAAAATTAGTTCAAAATCATCTAGAATCTTTAATTTTACATCGAGATTTATACTTTTAATAAAATTTAAATTCAATAATTATTATAAATCTTCGATGTAAAATCAATAATTCTAAAAAATTTTGAACTAATTTTTAAATTCAAAGTGCTTTAAACTTCGTCAATGAAGTTTAGGGTCCCCAAATCAAAGATTAGCTTTGGAATAGTGGTAATTTTGGAAGAGTGATAGAATAATATTTTTTTGGAAGAGTGGTAGAAGAGTGATATTTTTGACCCAGAATAGAAAATATGAATAATTAAACTAATAATGATGATGATAATAATAATAATAGTAAAATAATAATCAATTAAGATAATAATAATAAAGTAATAAAAAATAATCATAATAAATAATAATATTATAATAGTAATATAATAAAAATATAAACATTATCATAATATAGTAATATAATAATAAAAAAATTATGATTACAATCATAATTATATAACCATAATCATAATCATAATAATATAATAATAAAAATATAATCATAATCATAAAAATAATTATAAATAATTATAAATATAATAATATAATAATAAATTAATCATAACTATAATCAACATATAATAATATAATACAACATAATAAAATAATTATAAAGTAATAAAAAATAATCATAATAAATAATAATATTATAATAGTAATATAATAAAAATATAAACATAATAATAATATAGTAATATAATAATAATAAATTATAATAATAATAATAATAATAATAATATAATAATAATAAGTAATATTAATTTTAATAATATAATAATCATAATCATAATCATGATAATAATAGTTATAGTCATAATCATAATAATATAACCATAATCATAATCATAATAATATAATAATAAAAATATAATCATAATCATAAAAATAATTATAAATAATTATAATTATAATAATAAATTAATCATCACTATAATCAACAAATAATAATATAATACAACATAATAAAATAATAATAATCATAATCATAATCATCATAATATAAGAATATAATAATAAATAATCTTGATCATAATAATATAATATTTATATTTATATTTTTAATTTAATAATATAATATTAAAATTATATTTATAATAATAATAAATAATATAATAATGCTAATGGTAACGATAATATAATATAATAATGATAATAAAAATTTAATAATAATAATCTAATATTAATATAATAATAAATTATAATCATAAATATAATATAATAATATAATAATACTAAATCTTAATCATAATCATAATCATAATAATATAATATAATATAATCAAACAATAATCGCTATTCCGACGAGAGCTAATCCGGTATTCCACCTATAAATTGGTATACCGAATTAGCACTATTATGTACTCTTCTACTTAGTCTAAAATTCGTTTGACAAATTAATTCGTCGAAATAGCTATTCTATTCCAACTTTTTTCTATTTCATTAAATGTCAAATACTCCCTTAAACATAAAACGCAGATGAGACAGAGAGAAGGGGAAGGGTATACTGTAGAGAGAGAGAGAGTAAAAATCAAATCAAATATTTCTGCCCCCACATCCCCTTCCTCCCCCTCTCTCCTATCTCTGTCCTTTTCCTCTCCTGCCACCTCTGCATGGTTTGGTTTCTCTTCTCTGAACTCCCCCCCTGCTTTGACCCAACCAAACCCTGATCCTTCTCCCCTCTATAACCAACCCCCACCTTTTCTGACCTGGTGTCATTCTCTTCTCCTCTCATCTAACACCAGGTCACCAAACACCTTCTCAAGTTTCAACACAACTCAAATACCATGGAGAAGCTCGAACCTCGACCCCAAACCCAAGATCAGAAACCAAACCAAGCCATCGCGGCTGATCAACAGCAACCGATCGAGTGTCCCCGGTGCAACTCCACCAACACCAAATTTTGTTACTACAACAACTACAACCTCTCTCAGCCTCGCCATTTCTGTAAGAACTGTCGCCGCTACTGGACGAAAGGTGGAACCCTTCGCAACATCCCCGTCGGTGGCGGCACCCGTAAGAGCAGCAAGCGCGCCAGCTCAGCTCCCTCTAAGCAGCCAACCAAAACTGTACACGTGTCCCCTGCTCCTCAGACTCAGAGCGTCTCCTCTGTGGAGCCTGATCAGCCCTTGATGATGGACTGCGGTGTAGGGACCTTCAGTTCTCTCCTGGCCTCTAATGGGCATTTTAGTAATTTCCCCGATGGAGGTTTCCTGGGCGGACTTGGTACGGGGGAGGTGGCCTCTTCGGTGGAAAGCGGAGGGAATGAGGCGCTCTGGCCCGGGAGTTGGGCTGATTTATCCATCTACACTCCTGGGCCCACATTCCAGTGAAAGAGGCGAAAGCTGAGAAGAACAGAGAATTTGTTCTCTGTTTGTTTTAGTATGTCAGGTCAGGTATAGTTAGAAGATTAGCTTGGTTTTCAATGGGCTCTGTACGGTAATAATAAATTTCAGTAACTCTTTTTTTTCTGGTGTTTTCTGAAGTTATGATACCATGGTGGGAATTTTGTCATGGTTAAATCCTGATATTGCTAATTTTGAGGGCCTTTTAGATGACATTTTGTGTGTTTATTGAGAAATCTCTAATGCTTCTTGTTTACATCTGGTACTGTATGTTCAAAGGTGTGGTTACCTTGTTTGATCAAATACTTGACTGAATTGGATAGTTAAGAGATATGTTCAATGTTTCTGGTTCTCTCAGTGGTATCCTCAACTTGATGGGGACATGGTTGGGAAGCTGTATTTGTCATTGTGAAATCCTGATGGTAGGTCCATGTATGATGTGTATGGTATATAATATATTTGATATTGCACTGGCGAGTAATAGTGCCGAATAAGCTCATGGTTGTTACTTGTTAGCTGTCTACTACTAATTGGCTTGGTGGTGGTGCTCATATTGGCAGTTTCTTTTATTATAATTTATTTAAATAATCTTAATTTTAATAATAAGAGTGATAAAATTAAAATTTAAGCATATGAATGACGGTCCTTCATTGATAGTGACGCGTTGTAAAGACGTCATGATGATGATATATTTCTTTTTTTTACTAATGTATTTTTTTCTTAAAAAAAAACCAAAAAATATCTATGGGCGTGATGTTTTTTCCACTAGCATCATGAAGTAGTAACTTAAGTTTTAAAAAAAATTAAAAGACACTATTTTTACTGATATTTTTATATAAACACGTCAGTCAGACTGAAGCGTTTATACAGTGTCACTGGCACAGTCATTCATATTCTTAAAATTTTAATTTTATTTTTTTTATTAATAAAATCAGAATTATTTAAATAGTTATTATAAAAAACTGTCATATTGGCCACTGACAGTTGAGTGAGATCTTATGCTCAGGTAACTCAGCTTAGAGTTTTGAAATGGATCGTCTGGTTCAATTCGTCTTGGACCGATCTGTGATCGTGGAACGGACCGTGGCTTGTGCTCGTCTCGTGTCTTATCACGGTTCGGTCCAACGGTGAGTCGGTCTTTCCTTCATCCAAAATCGGATCGTGTAGACCCGACCCGTGCAGATCTATGGACCGGATCGGACGTGACTCGATCAATTTTTTATAATTTTTGGTATTTTTTATAATTTTTTTAGTATTATTCGATTTTTAAATAATTAAAAATATAAAATTAATTCAATGAAAATTATTATTTATAAAATATCATAAATTTATTTTCCAAATTTCATAATTTTTTGAATTTGTAAAAAAAAAATGGATCGGACCGGATCGACCCGTAGGGGTCCGGCCCCCGAGGGTCAACGGTGGGACGGATTTGATTTTTCCGAATTTGAACAGCTTAAAATCGTTCTGTGTAAACTGTGCGAGACTGTGAATCGTGAACCGTCTCGACTCGTAGACCGTCCGAGTTTAGATCGGTCCGGACCGTTTGCAAAACACTGCCTCAGCCCATTTCAGGTATGGCTTCTGCTGCCTCTCTTTGTCAACTTAGTTATTCTGCATTCATTCATTATTGATTATTCCGTGCACTACCTATTGCGCATGTATTATCAACGTCAAATGTGTCCATGTATCATATAAGAATGCTGTCCGAAAGTGATGGTGTATGAATTGGCACATTGATGCAAGAGATTTGGTTAATTATAGCATCTTGTGATTTGATATTAGGATTAGGATTGTGTACGAGGCATCACATTATCGGCTCCAGTTGCAAATTTTGTCAGTTGGGACTTGGAATTGGAAGTTATTCCTTTTTTTTTTTAAATTTAAAATTATGTAATCGTAATTTGTCATCTTTCTCCTTACCCAATAAAACAATAGCTGGGCCATGGATGATGTGGTTGAAGATATTATGAATTAATTTGATTAAAACGGTAGCTTGTATATAATTGAAGCCCCTAATTTTAATATATTGTTGGTTAATACAAAGTCAAGCTTTTATATTGAATTGACCACTAAAGTACTACTAACGAAAGATTAAATGACTTGAAATTGCCATGGCAACAAGCATATATGAAAATATAACACAAAAAAAGATCCCAACTTCGTGAAATTACGCTCTAATAGTTGCGCGCATGTAGCATATTAAATTTAATCTGGCATTACCAATCTCATCCTAATGTTAGGGCAATTAAGGGAAGAAGGTATTGGTTGACAATAGATTATTTTGACAACTTTAACAATGAATCTCTAACTAAATACAAAATAAATCTTAAAATTAGAAAAAAGTTTATAGATGTGTTTTTCTACCTTTGGATTGATGGTCGTTCAAATTTTATGCAATTTCATTATCGTTTGATAGTCCATCAAAGATCATTAAATTTTCATATAATTTGCAACGGTTCCAAATTAATGGTTTTTAATAGACTATCAAACGATAATGAAATTTCAATGATCATCAATCTAAAAGTAGAAAAATATATTTACAAATTATTTTTCATTTTTAAATTTTTTATATTTATTTAGAGGTTCATTGTCAAAGTTGTTAAAATAACCCATTGTCAATGGATTCCGCTCTTCTTTTAGACATAAATCCTTTTAGTTATAGCCGAATGAGCACAAAGTTATAATCAATTTTTTGGTAGATCACTACCACACAAAAAAATTTAGAACCGGTTATATAAATGATTTAGCACCGGTTATACAACAAGTTCTAAAACTATGCGGTGCTAAATGTTTTAAAAACCGACGCTAAGAGGAGGTTCTAAATGGGACATTTAAAGACGATTATTTCAAATAATCGATTCTAAATTCTAACCTTTAGAACCGGTTATTTTAAAATAATCGGTTCGAAACTCTAACCTTTAGAACCGATTATTTCAAATAATCGGTTCTAAACTCTTCTTTCTAATCAGCAGTTTGCTTTAATTTAATTTTTTCTAATCAGCCGTTTAGAGCTGTCTCTAACTGTTTACAACATAGACCATTATTTACAATTTGTTCTTTTATTTTTTGAATTGATTTATTTAAATTTTGATTAAATAATTTAATTTCATCATTAACTAATAAAGTATTTTTCATTAACAAAATAATTATATATAATTTACATATTAAAGAAAATTTGAGAAATTTTCTATCTTTACAATTTCTAAAAATAAAAATAAAAAACTAAACTAAAAACTTCAAATAAACATCAAATTAATTTTTGAGCTTCAAGACGAGTTTCAAATCCGTCTTTCTCTTTCCCTTTCTTTTTTCTTTCTTCAAGACGACATTTGCTTTTTCTCCTTCTTTCTCTTTCTTTGTCTCTCAATATTTCTTTTATATATGAAATAGGAGGATGAAAAGTGATAATCTGTGAGATTTAGATTTTTAAATTTTGGTTTTTAGATCGTCGGATAAGCATGAACCAACGGTTAGATTGAAAAATATAGCAATCCGTGGGAGCAAAAAGCTGAAATTTTATTGGTTGAAATTCTTTAGAGCCGGTTTTTATTAAAAAATGGTTCTAATTCAATTTTATGAATTAGAACCGGTTTTAATAAAAACTGGTTTTAATTAACATGAATTAGATTAATATGAAGTACTCTAAAATTTAATTTTTAATCTAATTCTCTGACGTTAATTAATATGAATTTTTAATATTAATATGAATTAGATTTTTAATCAAAGAATTTTTATATTAATATGATGTCAGAGAATTTTATATATTATCATAAATTTTAATCATATAGAGTTAGTTTAGAACCGGTTTTATTAATAACCGGATTGAATTTTCTTAGAATTTAGAACATGTTTTTGCTAAAATCGGTTTAAAATAAAAAATATTAGAACCGGTTATTTATAACCGATTTTAATCCATTCAATTGGAACCGATTTTCATATAACCGGTTAAAATAAAAAAAATTATAAACGGTTGTTTTACAAAACCGGTTTTAATAATTTTAATAAAATTTACAACCCTGCCACTCTAATTTTTTAGTAACTATTTTTTAAAAAACCGATTCTAAATAGCCGGTTGTAAATCCATTTTTTCTGATAGTGGATGGTCTGCTGATCGACAGTGTGACAGATATTCATTCCGATAAGTTGCATTTAAGGAAGAGTGATGATTTTGTTGGATATAAGGAAGCTCAGTACGACAGTAGCCTTTGCTGATAGCCTGATATGTTGTGGTACTGGTACGCCCTAGTTGAGTGCAACTGTGTAAGACGAGCTTCAGTACAGATTGCCTTTCCTGATTGTTGAGGCTTTGAAAATTAAGGCGGTGCAATTCCTTATGACCAAATTAAATTCTACAAATATAATTATTATAAATTGTTTCTTTGGAATAGCATTGTTGTCTCTTGTACTTACAAAAAGATAAATTAACAGTCATCACCCAGACCGTCAGAGAAGGTAGCATGTTGTTTTCCACAAGGTGACAAGAGGAGCATAAAAATGGACGAGAAAGAAGATAACGCCAACGTGGTAATATATTATATAAGTTCCATGTTTTAGTGGGCTGGCTTGACTCGATGTAAAGAAACCATATATAATGTCACTTTCGTGACAACAAAATAAACCGGCATCTAGACTTTACAAAAGATTGTTTCCAAGTCATTGCAAGTATAAACAATAATCCATGGGAATGGATCAATGGAATTGCAATAGTATCTGTTGTGCTTTACAATTCTATTTATCTATCTATATTATAAAAAGATTATGTACTAAATTTATTTATTATTCTAGTTTTTTCATAATGAAATATCTCTAGTTAAATCGTGCTGATCAATATTTTAAAAAATTAACTGATCAAATTCTAGTTAATGTTATTTTATTATCACATTGAAGGCTGAAGCTACTTCCAAGCTCAGTTTTGCCTCTTGATGTTTCAATTAGATTACATGATTATTCTGATGATACTTCTCGGTTTCTTTTAATGTAAAAAAATGCACTCCATTTGTTTTTCTACTCTGCGCTTCTCTTTGACAGCTTAGTTGTTTACACTGTGCTTCATAAGTTGGTAGGGTAGAGGAGGGGAGGGGGGAAGGGAGGGAAGGGAAGGGGAGAGTAATTTTACTCGATCTATAAGGTGATTGGTAATTTTTTTTCTTGTCCAATTAATTTACTTAATAAACTTAGCTCCCAAGCGCTCTATCTCTATTGTATCTACCCCTAGCTTCTTTCTGAACTTCATAAATGAGTATGTATGATATCTCTATTGTATCTACTCTTCCGCTGCGCGCCTACATCCTCCACTATTTTTTTCATTCATCTCTATTCTAATATAAATTAACTCGCGTGTAATAATACTGTTGACACAAATCACGAGGGTTAGTCTCAGTTAATGCTGAAATTCAAAATAGAATAAAGATAGAAAGTAGAGGGCCTCATTTTTTCTGATAGTGGCGCATTCCACAACTTTGTTCTCTTCTTTCATATACCTCCCCACCCAGGGTGAAGCAGCTTCGAAATGAAATCCAGAGAACTGCTCCGTGAATACCTTACCTGAAGCTCTTCACTCAGAAATAGCAAAAAAAAAAAAAAAAGGCTACGATAAGAGCTCATTCAACCCAATAATTACTAATGGTTTACCATACTTTGAATCAAAAGATGTGCCCCGTCATCAGACACTTCTAAAAAATGTACTTTCTCCTAAGCGGCGCATTGACAATCTTATGAGAAAAATCCCAACTTTAGTAAAAAAATACACCAATGACGAGGATAACCCAAAAGTGCTTGGCCTCGATGATCTAGACGACGATTTCGACCATACGACGACCCTTCTTTCTTTGTTGACTTCACATTACAATAATTTGAAGGAGAGAGAAGGAAACTTCTCTATTGACCCTCCAAATTGGAGTGTAAGTTTTTACTTTCCACCTCTCACCTATTTACAGGGGCGGATGCACAGTGTACGGGGGCAGCGGCCCCCCTCTGGATTTTAAAAAACAGTGCTTTTCGGTAATACTTTCGGTAGTTTGCTCTCCCTGGAAAATTTTTTTGCCCTTCCTGGATTGTCTGATTAATTTTATTGAGAAAAAAATATTTAATATCATATATAATGAAATAATTATGCAAAGATATCAAAATATAAAGTTTTATAGATGAAAATTTTCTTCATCAACTTGATTATCTATTACTTTGAGCTTTATTTTATTGTTATTTTTAATATATAAAATGTTATTATTCTAATAATTTTTTTATTAGGTAAGAATATATATTAAATTATTATTTTTTTATTTAGTACCCGATTAGTTAATGGATTTAAACCCGATAAGTTATTACAATCCGATATTTGTCCCCCCTGACTAAAATCCTACATCCGCCCATGCTTATTTAGGATGTGTTCAATAGGCATTTTTTTTTTTTTGGTTAAGAATATATGAGAATGGGACTTCAAAAACTTTCAAATGGGAAACTTGGAGGTGGAAATGGGAATGGAAATATACAAAAAAGATGTTCGGATGTTTGATGGGAATAAGCATAGAAAATTTCATTATTTTTGTAGGCTTTGCTTGGTATTATAGAAGAATGATATTCTAGAAGATCTCTTATTTTATTTTATTTCAAATTTTTGTATTTGTGATAGGTAGTGATGGTTTGCAAAGAAGCTGTTAAAGGAAAGAAAGAGAAATAATAAATCAATGTATTTTGGGCATGAGATAGGAGTTGTTACTGGCTTTCTTTCAGAAATAATAGTCTTCCACCAATTTGTCAAAAAAAAAAAACATTTTCATAATGTTTTTCATATCTTTCACTTAATTCTCATTATGTTACTTTTCTTCCGGAACTTTCTCTCTTCCAACTTATTTCGTAAGAAAAACAATGTGTTAAACACCCCCTAAAAGATGATTTATATAACATGCAATTAATTTGACATATAGTTTATCAGATCTAGATGTATAAAGTATTTCTTATATTTTCTTTCTTTCTATACTTTACATTAATTTGAAATGATAAGAATAAAGATGTGGTTTCAAATATTTTCGTTTTTGTGAGGTCAAGTTCATACCACATTAATATGTTATAATAATCATACCACATTAGAAATAAATCATTACTTTATAATACACAGGAAAACAAAAACAGGTTCACAACGTTATTTTTGGAGCCTAGCGCCCTTTATGTTTTGATCTGATGGTTATGTTCATGTTATTCTTTTTTTCTTAAGGCACAAATCAGATTAGTGCCAATTTCATCATAGAGAGGAGATAAAGCGATGTGATTAGTGTGGAAAAAACAAAAATGAGTCGGAGTCGATTTTCATTTGCCCGTATGAGTAGCTTGTGTATACGATTCATAATGGGAATTAGGGGTGCAAGAAAAAATCATAATTTATTTGATATTTGATTTGGTTTTAGTTTAAGTTCAGTTAGTTTTTTTTATCAGTTTGATTTGAGTTCGGTAACTTTTTAATGAACTAATTTAAATTTGATTCATAATAGTTTGATATATAGTATTTATATTTATTTTAACTATTTAATCAACAAAATATGTAATAATATAATTTATTATAAAATTAATAAGATATTTATTAATTTAATATTAATTTAATAAATATCAGTTATTTAAAAAAATAATATAAAAAAATAAAATATTAATTATATTAGATCTATTTGGATATGATAATATAAAAATGAATATAAAATTAAAATAATTGAGTTTTTCTAGAATTCGATTTAACTTGAATTCAATTTAGTTTAATTAATTTCAAATCAAATTAACATAAAACCTAATTCGGTCAAATTTGATTTGTTTGTAGTTCAATCCGAGTGGGAATAAGGCCAGCCGAACAATCTTATTCCCTTTCCCTCCCTCTTGAAGAGCACAGTGTAGTCGTATGTACACCTATTTTTGCCTGTGTAGAGCCTAGAGAGACACCTTTATTTGTCCCCGCTAGTGTCCTTACAATCCTTGGTATGAAAACAAAACTAGCACTGTAAGGCCACCAGCTAAGGAACTAGGTGGGAATGGGATAACCAAATTTAGTCACACCAGGAAGATCTTTTGTCAGCTGAAGAACAACTGAAACTAGTAGCCGTTGGGTCAATCGATAAGCCGAATTGATGGAAGTGAGCTACTGGAATGGGCTTAAGGAATGACTAGAGCCCCAATTAAAGTAACAGTTGGCACTGAGAGTCGTTGTACTGAGCTATGGGACGTTTCCGACACGTTCCAGTGCGCAGTCGATTTTGTATATTTCTTTATCTTGTTTTATTAGCAGCTATTTAAGCATTGGACTGTAATCGATTAGGGCAACTTCTGGCATGTAATTGAACTCAAGTTATTATCAATTATCCTGACGGCTTGTAATTTAAATCTATTTCATCGTATATTTAAGTCTCATTTTATTAGCAAATCGTATTATTTTCATAACAAATGATATCAAAGCACCGATTATCGTGGTCTGTTATCCTCAACCTCTATCCTTATCAACTAAAACACAAAAAAAACACGTAAATCACATCCACAATGGTGAAACATACTAGAACCTCAAGTCAAGAGGCAGTGTTGGAAAACTTGGTGGGTCAAACTAACCAATTCCAATCTGACCTTGACAAACTGATCATGAAATATGTGCTAATAATCAGAAGTTAGATGAGACTAGCTTGAGACTAGAGGAGAGGATGACAAAATTGGTACAAGTGGAAGTAAAATAGGCAAATCAAGATTTGATGATATAGATGACTCAGATGCAGATCATACTAGAACAAGTCTTGAGAAGACAATCAAGAAGCTTATTCACACAATTGATCAAATAAGTGCACAACCACCTTCTAACATTGTGTTAAGTGAGGAAAAGGGGGTGGCAACTGGTACTAGAATCGGTGCCGATAGGGCAACAATAGGCATTCATAGAACTCAAAGCCAAGAAACTCTATATGTCAATACTGAAGAGTATAATTGGGGGCTCGACTATATAAAGGAAATGGCAAGGAGGCAAGGTCAGAATGACAATCCAAATAACTTTAGGTTGTCAAGAGTGGAGTTTTCAAGGTATGAAGGGGGATCTGATTAATGAAAATTAACTATGAGTATTATTTTGAGTTGTACTAGGTGCCTGAAATGTGCAAATCGAGAATAATTGTTATGCATTTCTCAGAAGAGAAGAATGAGTGATATAAAACAGTGATGAATGGTAACCAACCATCCCCATGGGACTTATTAGTTAAAGAAATTAACAGCCGATTTAAGTTGGCGGCAATTAAACATTCTATGGATGAATTTAAGAGATTGCACCAAATGAGGATAGTTGACAAATATGTCAAGAAGTTCAGTAGAATGAAAGCTAAATTGTTGTATTATGATCTAAATCTTAAGGAGAAATTTTTTATTCAAGGATTTATAAATGGATTAAGGGAGGAGATCAAAGACCTAGAAGATGTGCTCAATCCCAAAAAATTGAATGATACTTTCAACTTTGCATACAGATTCAAATTAAGTTTTGAAGGACAACAAAGGAGAGTTAGAGTAGTGAACAGGCAGCAACAACCCCTTTTGAAGTATCCAAAAGATAAGAGAAGACTTATCAAAGGCAAAGAGGTAAAATCACAAACTAGTGTACTTTATATCGGTGTTCAATCAAGTTTTAAGGAAAGGAGGACAACTTTTGAGCAAATAGAGCATTAGAATTGTGTCACAAATACAATGTAAAGTACTTCCTAGGTCACAAATGTGCCACGCATACAGTGAATGTGCTTGAAGCGCAAGAAGAAAAGAAAATTCTGGATGAGGATGTTTGTGAAAGAGAGGAAACATTTAATGAGATATTAGAAGAAGTTGAGGAAGTTGTGGTGACTATATTTAATACAAAAGATACGAAGTCTGTCAAGGTGATGAAATTCAAAGGAGAAATCAAAGATCTGCCCGTTTATGTGTCTTATTAGACAGTGGCAACACTTACTCTTTTGTCAATCCGATAGTGTTCAATCTTGACCAACACCAACTAGTACAAACCATACCAATGATTGTAACTGTTACCAATGGTGCTAGAATGGTTACTAATCAACAGTGCAAGGATTGACTGGGGCAAGGACAACATTGAGTTCAAACACAAAGAGAGAGAGATATCATACTACAAGTACAAGATGAGATAACCAATGTGAAGTTGTGTAAAAGAATTATCAATCTTGAAAAAGTGAAGAGAAAGGGTAGTGAAGTCCTCCTGGCCCACATTTTCAGTATGCTGAAGGAAGGAGAAGTGATTAGTAATGTACACTCATCACTTTAAGAGGTATTACATGAATACAAAAAAGTACTCAAAGAACTCAATTCTCTATCACCTAAAAGAGCTTCTGATCACTCAATACACTTAATACCCAATACTAAGCCGGTTAATCTCAGACTTTATAGATATTCTTATTTTCAGAAGCTTGAGATTGAGAAGATAATTGAGGAGTTACTAAAAAAATAATTCATTCAACCCTCAAGTAGTCATTTTGCCTCACTAGTGTTGTTAGTGAAGAAAAAAGATGAAAGTTGATGATTATGCATTGATTATAAACAGTTAAACACCAACACAGTTAAAAATAAGTTTTCAATCCCTATCATAGATGATTTATTAGATGAATTGCTAGGTGCTAAATACTTCTCAAAGATTTATTTAAGGGTTAGATACCATCAAAACAGAATGAAGAAGGAGGATCAGTTCAAAACATCTTTTAGAACTCACCACAGACATTTTGAGTTTGCTTTATGTCATTTGGCTTGACCAATGCATCTACATCCTTTCAATGCCTCATGAATGAAGTTTTCAAGCCAATTTTAAGGAGGTATGTGCTGGTATTCTTTGATGATATACTAGTAGACAGCAAAAACATGGTAGATCATGAGAAACACTTGAGGGTAGTTATGAAAATTATGAGAAAATTTTAGTTAAATGTTAAATTGAGTAAGTGTGAGTTTGGAATAACATAAATAGAATATTTGGGGCATATAATATCAGAAAAAAAAAGGGTAGAAACTAATCCAAGAAAAATAGAGGCCATGGTGTCTTGGCTAAGGCCTAAGTCAGTGAAAGAATTGAGAGGATTTTTTAGACTCATGAGCTACTATAGAAAGTTTATGAAGAATTATGGTGTTATTAGCAGACCATTAACTGATCAACTCAAGAAGAATGCATTTAATTAGGATGAAAATGTTGAAAGAAACCTTTAGCAGCTAAAAATAGCGTTGTCTTTTGTGTCAGTACCGGTTATGCCAGAATTTTCCTAACCCTTTGTGCTAGAAACTTACGCATGTGATAAGGGCATAGCGACTGTAATTATGCAGAACAGGAGAGCCGATTGCTTTTCTAAGTAAAAGGTTAGGTGTTAAGGCAATGAGTTTGTCAACATATGAGAAGGATTTTTTTGGCACTCTTAGAGGCAGTGAAGAAATGAAGGCACTACTTAATTAGCAGTAAACTCATAATCAAAACCAACCAAATAAGTTTGAAATACTTGCTTGAGCAAAGGGTGAACCACACAATGCAGCATAAAGGCTTGTGTAAGTTGTTTGAATTAGATTATACTATTGAGTATAAGAAGGGTATAGAGAATAAAATGGCTGATGCATTATCCAGGAGAGAGGGGACAAATAGCAACATCATAAGAATTTCAGAATTAATTTCTAGTTTGGTAGATGAGATCAAGGAAAGTTACATAGGAGACAAGTGGATTGAAAAAGTGAAACAAAGAATTAGTGAAAGCAAGGAATAAGAGAAGTTGTATGAGATGAACAATGGAATTATGAGGTAAAAGGTAGACTTTGTATTGGATACAATGGAGAATGGAGAGCCAAATTGCTAAGTGAAATACATGATGTAGGTTTAGGAGGATATTTTGGTGTTCTAGGCACTTACCAAAAGGTGAAAAAATATTTTATCGGACAAAATTAAAGGAGGCGGTATATGAATATGTGAGGACTTGTGAAATCAGTCAAATAAACAAATCTGAGAATATTAAAACCCCTGAATTACTTCAACCTTAAAAATTTTTGAAGGTGCTTGACAGTGTATGAGCATGGATTTCATAACTAAACTGTCCACATCTTAGGGAAAACTATAATTCTGATAATAGTTGATAGGTTTTTTAAATATACTCATTTTTTTTCTCTCTCTCACTCATTTACTGTTGTTGACATAGCCCATATTTTTATGGATAATTTGTATAAGTTACTTGGGCTGTCCCAATGCATTGCGAGTGATGGGGATGCCATCTTCACCAGCAATTTTTGGAAGTCACTGATGAACATGTTGGGAGTTAAACTGAATTTCAGCTCAGTTTGCCACCCACAATCTGATGGCCAAACCAAAAGAGTTTAACCAGTGTTTGAAGAATTATTTGAGATATATGGTACAATGTACCAACCTAATAAGTGTGTAAATGGTCGTCATTTGCTGAATACCGGTACAATATTAGTTAGCATAGCTCTCTAAAAGTAATCCTTTTTCAAGTGTTGTATGGCTATGCACCAACCCTACTTCCCACTGGTGCACCTCCCGAAAGTACATAAGAGACAGTGAATGAAATCATGCAAGAAAGGTACCAAACAACCCTAGAATTGAAGAAACAATTATTTAAGGCCGAAGTGCTGATGAGAAGAGATCGGAGAGAGTTTTCCAAATTGGTGATTGGGCGTTTCTGAAACTGCAGCTGTACCAGCAACTATCTGTATCAAGTAAGAACTACTCTAAACTTAATTCTAAATTTTATGGTCCATTTGAGATAATTGAGAAGATGGGAACGGTAGCATATGAATTAAAACTACCACCCAATTCCTAAATACACTTTGTGATACATGTATCTCAATTGAAACCAAAAATTGGTAGAGAAGGGGCTGTAGAACCAACATTGCCCATCATGGATCCAAAAGAGGAATTAGTCTGGTATCGGAAAAGGTGATGGCAAGAAAGATCATAAAGAAAAACAATGAACCAGTAACCCAGGTTTGATTAAATGGCTTAACACTATGGGGGAGGACTCAACTTGGGAGGACTATGATGAAATGGCAAGAAAATATTCTGAATTTATCCTTAGAGACAAGGAAATTGTTGAGGGAAGGGGAGTGTCAGCTGAAGAACAGCTGAAACTAGTAGCCATTGGGTCAATCGATAAATTTGAATCAGAAGAGCCCGAATTGATGGAAGTGGGCTATTGGAATGGGCTTAAGGAATGACTAGAGGCCCAATTGAAGTAACAGTTGGCACTGAGAGTCGTACTGAGCTGTGGGACGTTTCCGGCACATTTCAGTATAGCTGTGCAGCAACCGATTTTGTATCTTCTTTTATTAACAGCTATTTTATCTTGTTTTATTAACAGCTATTTAAGCATTGGACTATAATTGATTAGGGCAACATTTGGCATGTAATTGAACTATCAATTATCGTGGCAACGTGCAATTTATCAACAGCTGCTTTACTTTGTCTTTTCTTTCCAGTTTAAATCTATTTCATTGTATGTTTAAGTCTCATTTTAGTAGCAATTCGTATTATTTTCATAACATCTTTTCAGTTTTCATTGAACGGCTTGAATTAAAACCACCCACGTGTCCCACGCAGTTTCTTAATATTACCCAAATACAACTTAATTTTGTTGGAGTGATAAATACACCAAAATAGAACAATGCGAAATTAAAGAGATTAGTCTCGTAGAAGCACAATAGATTATCCTTTGATTCTGGCAATACTGATTAGTACAGATTAAAGAGAGAATATATATACTCTTGCACACCCCTTACAAGCAAATCAGCCATCCCTTTTCTTAACACAGATTAGCTAGGACCAAAAGGAAATACCCAAACAGAAAAAAAAAATTCTCCATCTCCAACGCTTAAGTTAAAAGTTCCAAAACAGCTATCAATACCACTGACCGTATGAGAGCTACAATCACATAATTCCCACCCCGCTTTGCTTTTATCAAATAATTTGCACATTTAATAAAGAATTGGAAGGGATAGCCAAGCTTTCAGGGGCCTGCATCTAAAGCTGAACGACAATAACCACTCCCCCCCCCCCCCCCCACACAAAAAAAAAAATAAAATAACCAGGCCAAAAACCAACCTACAACAACAGGTATTTTCTTTGTAAGTTCATGGCACACAATTAAACGACCAAAATAATTTTTACCATGCGAGGTTGGGGTATCTAAGCATAATACATGTACAAACTATTGGCTGCAGCACATGCAATTGAATTTTCTGTCGGATGCCATGCCAAATGTAGTAATTTAGTTGTGAAATCATATGAATTCCCGTTCACATCAGCTCCAGGGCTCTCCACACCTGTTCCATTAGTAAGCACTAAGCACCGTTATATATGTAAAACTGTATATCGCAAACAAAGCCTAAAATAGCAGAATAAATAGTAAATATTTTGGGTTTTCTGCAGCTCACATCCAATAGATAATACAAATATTAACAGATAATAATCGAAGTACAAGTAAAATTGCTTGGAGTCAAGTACAAACAAGACTCAGCTTGATTTCTGCTTAAATTTGATTACACTAAAAAAGTTATTTTATAGGTTATAAAAGAGTGAAGGACATACTTTTTTTTTCAAAATAATTTATATGTTGGATGTTGCATAAAATTAGAGTAGAGCTATCACCAAGAGAATCCACATTCTAATTTTTCAAGCTTGTTTTCCATTTAAGATCAAAGAGGAAAAGTTGGTGAAATGAATACGCTAAAATAATTCATTTCAACATGTCTCAATTTCTATGCAAAATGAACTTGGAATATAAAAACATGGAAGATAAATGCGTGTATCATGAAGTAATAAGGTCATACACTCATACTAGCTGTAACCCCCCCCCCTTTGTAATGACTTTAAATGACCAACTCAGTTAAAGGATTAACACCACATACTATAGGTCAATTCTTTTTTATCAATATGATACATGCAGGCACTAGCTCTAATCACCATACCATTTTGGTATCTCAACACAGCTGGTTTTGGGAATCTATTTTTAAGTTAAGTTATGCAAGCACATACCTCTTCTGACAACCCGAGTCATCAATGATCTTGCAGGCCTTGTAGCATTCTGAACCTGACGCCTGTTAACACATCGTATATTAGAAAAAGGAATTCATCTAGCATGCATTACGCACAATGGAAAAAGAAAAAAAAATGACATTGTGTGCCCAATTGCCAACATGCAAATGGGATGAAATTCCAGAACAGTTTGTGCATTGATTGAACTTGATTTTTGTTCTGCTTGGTTTTGCTTTTCTATAATATTTTGTTCAGATTGCTTAATTAACTCTTCATGTTCCATAAACATCTACACCTATTCCACCTCAAAAATAAAATAAGCAGGTTCAAAGCTATTAAGAGAGTAAAAAAAAAAATCAAAGATTCAGGATTCTATTTTTTTATTTTAGTATTTACACAGATAATACATCATGCAATACGAAGCTCTGAAAATAAAGAAAGATACAGGTGCTGTAAGAAATCTACCTCATTGGATTTCTGCTTGCTTCCAAAGTTGTTGCCTCTGTGCTTCCTGGAGAGCAACCGAATACTCGGAAAAGATTGCTGAAAAAACATTCAAAAAAATTTTACCGCCACCTCCAGGGGAAAAAAATCTTAACATAATAATATCAAGGACCATTTATGTATCATAAATGTTACTATCAGCTTTGTTAATACATAAAATTTTCAAACTGCCTGTTCAAGTTTTATTGGTTTTCATTTCATTGATGATAATTTACTACTTGGCTACTCGAATTCACTTTTTATGTAAGTGCACCAGGACTGGAGCTTATTTGAGACTTATATGACCCAAACCAGATCCAAGCAAAATGCAATCCAGTCAGATCCTAAGCAAATAATCTGAGTATCCTGTAACTTGAAGATTTAAAACCAGACCACCCAGCAATCTATGCCTGATATGATCCAAAAGACCCCAAAGCCCAAACCAACCAGAAAAAGAAAATCATAATATCAAATCTTAACCAGCCAAGAAAGCACCTGTTAGACCCAGACAATCTTAACCCAGAATCTTAATATCAAATAGCCAAACCTGGAAGCCTTGACCTGAACAAACCCAAATTAAACCAATACCAGAAAATACCTTGATCTAACACCAACTTGGCACATGTTTGATCCGGATAACCGGACCCAAAATAAATCAAAGCCTGAAGGTCACTGGACTTTTTGTCATGACCTAAAAAAAAAGCAGACTTTGGCCCCAACCAATCTGGCAGGTCTTTGCCATCTCTAGCAGCATCACAATTGTATAAATCATTGGACATATGAATAATCAGATGTACCAGAAGTCCAAGGGAAGTACATACCTGTAAGAACCAGTAGCAACCCGAAGCCCATCTCCACTCAGACAACACTCGAATTTATCAAAGATTGAATCATTTTCATACAGATCACACAGCTAGATATGTACAAAGAAAAATAAATTAATCAAACTGAATAGTTATTGGCGCAAGCCAATGTACAATTACGAGAACTATTTACCTTGGGCCTTAAATACTCATGGACCTGAAAAGTTGCAACCGGGCCTGAATCCATGTTTATATCCCACAGCTGGTGCACAAAAAGAAAATCTTTTCACACCAAAATATTATACAGTGTCAAAGCATTTTTTATTTGGACACAAATGTTAGGCATAATCATTATTTTCAACTTCCCGGAATCAAACAAAAGTGCACTATGCAAAGTGCAAAGAAGTGCTATGCAGCTGGTAGAAAAAAACATGTTTACCAATTCCAAAGCTAGCCTTGTTAGTTATTACTCTTTAAGGGAGGCAATTGCTTAACCCATCACATAGACACTAGGAAAGTTGTCAGCAAGGAAAACGAAAAAAGAAACCTTAAGAGTCATATAGTCACGGCTAAGGATATGCCTCCCACCCCTGGCAAACTTAATGTCAGAAATCGAGGCAATTATTTCAGTGAAAAAAGATCTTGTGCCAGGAGCCTCGTGCTCCTCAAACCTATAAAAGTTTAGTAAAATTGAATCAATTTTCCATGATACTTCAAAACTTCAGATATATGTTTACTCTCTAGCTGCTTGTATGTGCACTAGTGTATTTAAAAGTACAAAAGATCACGTATACACCCATAAAATCCAGAATACATTTCTCATTTGCTTAGAAAACAGCAGTAAGGGAAGAGCATTCTTAAGCAAATTGGGTGGAGATATCTGATTTTTATCAATGTCAAAGAAGGACGTAATGAAATATTTCTCTTCTTTAGGAGTGTTCAGTACTTCGCTTTTTCAAGAAGCACAAGTAGTTCTCTACCAACAAGCCAAACTAACAAGTAAAACATATCCCATAAATTATCAATTCATCACATCAGTACTAATGTTCAGATAAATTACTGATGGCAAGCTCATCTGACAACTGTGACAACCATCAAATAGTTACCAAAATAAAATAGAAAAATCACAGTTAAGTTCTTTATAGATAGGTCATGTATCAGTTTGTTGGAATCTAAAAACTGATTGATTATCCACCAAGCACTTTTAAAAGGAAATAATGTTTAATTGCATCAGTAGTTACATACAGTGACTAAAATTGTTCCCAAATCAGACTTAATTTGATAAACAATGTATCTCTACTATAGATAAAGTATCTACAATTTTGCTTCTTTTCCATTTCGATAACAGCTTCATCAGTTGTCATAGTTGTCAAATTACTCAAAAACATCTATCCCTTCCATAGATGTTTGTGTATTTATTTATTGAGTTGAGCAGACTAACAATTTAGAGTGGTTATCCAATAGAGCCGACTGTCTAAGGTCAAGGAGACGGATGGAGCCCTTGGAGCTGCTATAGGCAAGTGTGTTGCAATGGGTTGGGTGGAACTCAGCACAGGTAATCACCTCTGAAATTTTCCAACATAGTAAACAAAATCAGTTTAGTAGTATAGTAGTGAACCTTTGTATCAGTTTACCCACTTTTACATTTGTATTAAGCATTTGACATAGTGCAGCACTGACTTTGATTGGGGAATTGACTGCAATCTCTGTCAGAAAGCAGGATACTTTCAGTGCATCTCCCCATAAAGAGATGAATAATATGGTAATATACATCTCAACATCAAAGTAGTAGCAAGGATGAGACTTGGTTTCTAGTACTCAAAAAAAGTTGTAACAGGTACATACTAGATAAGAAGGAACTTTAGTGTTTACTCTCTACGGTGAAATCAACAATAAACTGCATCAAGACCTGGCCAGAAATCTCATCAAGTTTACAATATAGAACCCACAAGTTTTCAAAATACATTTGCACGCAACATGTACAAAGAAAAATGGAAATTGGCCTAAAGGCTCTCGGTTATAAAAATACTGAAAAAACAAGAACTCATTTGTATAGTCCCTCCATGAAAATCATCACTCTGGACATACAAGCCAGGACTTCATTAGAATTATCAATGAAGCTCTTCAGTTTGATCATATGTAGTAGCGGAGGCAAGTAGAGAATATTGGGGTCAACTGGACCCGTCAGATAGTACAAGAGCTTTGAAGTTTGAATGCCTCTTAAAGTTATAATGTTTTTATAATGATACATCTTGCTAACTTTTTTTTTGAAGTAGATCTTGCTAACTATCTGAACCCACTAAATTTTCTTTAGTCTCTAACTATTGACATCGGCAATGTTTTGAAGATTGATTCATGTTAACCTTATTTGGGAATCAATGAGCTCAATTTTCAATTTAATCATATTAACTAACCGTTTGACACCATTTAGATGGATTTCTTAGTTCCATGAATGATCATATGATACCAAATCAATATAAAACTCTGCTCCCCTTTTAGGCATAAATTCGATGTATTATGTCAAAAATAAAATGGCAACTGCTTTCAATTAAGATTCTCTATACCATTTGAGAGCTCCAATCTTTTCAGTAGTATCTAATAAAAATGCGCCACTCAAGGTTTCCCTACTAAAACTAGCTGATAACAACACTTTTAACAGTTCCAATCAAATAGTGAGTTTCCATAAAACAGGTTCTTTCTGCGATAAATATGGTGTCATTTTGACAATTTCGTAAAATAATATGAGAACAAGAAGTACCAGTGAGGTCCTCCATATTTGCAGGTTTTACATCAACAATGTTAAAGCTCTGGTTGCTAATTTCCAAATTCCATAAATTAATTCTCAGATCATCAGCAGATATGAATGTTTCACCATCACTGAAAATTTCATACCAGAATGAATTAAATAAACCATAAAAAATGGTGTGCTGTCATCAATAGCTGCAACCAAACTAGTAAAGAGCACAGAGCATACGGTGTATATTAAGAACTACAAATATACCTATTATTTGAAATGGAGTTAATGTGGTAATCATGAGCATGGGCATATACACGGCGGCATCTGGCAACAAGGTTTGATTCTTGGCTTGGTACCTAGTTTTTTTTATAGCAAAAGATCATCAAGACAAAAAATTAGAATGAACAGAAGCAACAAGAAAAAAAGATCCAACAAATAATAGATATAGTCATGTAAATATTACTTCAAGGTCTGAAAAGCTAGAACCAAAATTTGTGATCTCGAAAATATAGCAAAATTTTCATCAAGCTAAACTTGGGGCTAAGTTGGTCTTTTATTCTGTTAACCGTTCCTTTGTGAACAATCAACAAGCTACAATCGATTGAAAGTTCCTCAGTCCATGTTCAATTACCAAGGAGGGATTCGTGCAAAGAGGGAAGGAGAAGACCAATACCAACAGAAGTAATGTGCAGTTAAACAATTTAAAGCTAATAGTAGTAATGTAATGTAAGGTTGGTTAGTATAAGCAAAATTTAATAAGGTTTAGTGGACTTCCATATTGTTTATAGCAAATTCATAATTCAACAACTGTGAGTTAGAGCATCTCCATCCCTATAATTGCTAATTCAATTTCTAATTGACACATCATCAATTAGCAATTATATATATATATATAGTGAGGCTATGGTACTTCACGAAGCACAAAATCTCCGGTGCTTCACATCCGTATCTCAAATTTGAAAGTTGAAACGGCTGATCCAAACCGTTGAACATGATCTTCATATTGAAATATCTTTGGGGATCAAATTTTATATATTTTTTAATTTTTTTGTTATTTTTTAGATGGATGGAAAATCACTAGTATTGGATGGTGCAGAAATCGTTACATCAGCAAACTTTGTACCCATCTAAAAAATAGCAAAAAAATTAAAAATATATATAAATTTGATCTCCAAAGATATTTTAATATGAAGATCATGTTAAAAGTTTGGATCGCCCATTTGAACTTTTAAATTTGAGATACATACGTGAAGCACGGGAGATCTTGTGTTTCGCGAAGCACCATAGCCTCACTCTATATATATATACATATATATATATTGATTTCAATAATTTCCATCTCTGTAATTGCTGATTCATTCACATGACAATTTCTAATTGGCGGAGAAAACAATCTAAGCCATTTGCAGAGAGGAAGATACTAATAAATTGCACTTACTGATGTGGTATTTCAGAAAGGCTTTCTAATTTAGCAAGTATACTAAATTAGCAAGTCTCCTGCATTGCTGAAGTTGTAAGTGCCACATAGGAATAAACAAACCATTTGTAATTGGCATTGGAGATGCTCTTAATAGCAAATTTAATTTTTTTAATAAAGGTTCAACATCTCAGAGGATTTAAATTTAGGCCAGGTAAAATACAACTACCACAGGTAAGCGCAGGGAAGGAATGCCCCCTGGAGGAAATGACAGATCATAGGCTCCACCATTTGGTAGAGGTGATACAGTTCTAGAGCTGGAAGTTGACCCACCACCTCCATTTTGGGTCGAATCCATGTTCATAACTGCCACCCGTCTCACCTTCTTCTCTTGTACCTAGGGTACAAAATGATAAAGAAGTATTACTGTTACCATATAAAGAAAGGGGAAAATATACCCAAGGATTGATAACCAGATCTTTGTAATTGTCAGTTGACACTTTCTTTTTGCTTCGTTTAATTCTGTACTCCCTTTTTTGTTGTTACCTTAAGAAAAAATTAGGGTCGATGGAACAAGCTGTCTGCTGATGAGACTTAATAACACTTGGAAATGAACAAAGGCTTAAATCGGACAAGCCTTAATTTAATAAATATTTCAAAGAAGCTACCGTACCATTCAAGATTAATTCACACTGAACTCAACGGTTTAATCAGGCTCAAATCAGGCCCTAGCTGCACATCCTTCTTTTTTTTTTCAAAATAATAAGGCTCCGTATAAGAAAAGATAAAATGGGGATTATCACCTGTGGGAGATGTTGATAACTTATATCCCTCTCTTATCACCATCCCATACCAAGTAAGGCCTAAAATCCCAAATTTAACACAAACCTTCCAGTATTTGATGGTTTTGTCGTTTGTAGAAAGCAGGAAGAGTGCATTATTAGCTGTCTGGCACCATCTGATATTGTTGATTTTCTCCTCTATTTCCAAACTTTTCAGATAATCAAACTGAAACAAATTTTTATCCAACAGAAAGTACATAAAATTAAATCTTCACCAAACAATAATTAATTAATATTATAAATGTACATCTTGGACAAGTGAGGATAGCTCTTATATGTCCATTTTTCCTAAAAAAGATATAAGCATAAATGCCCAAGCAGTTAATCATATCCTGACTTGTGCTGAAGGGGAATTAAAATATCAAAAATTACAAGGGAATGTAGTCTGACAAAAACTGTCAGGATATAAATGACATAAAGAAAACAAAGATCAATTCAGAAATTGGACAAAACGCTGTTAATCATAGATGAATTATATTTTCAATTTGTTTTATACACAGTAAAAACATGCATCAAATATCTTCATTTGTCGTTAGCAAATGCATAATGTTAGATAATGAGAGTCAAGATTGACAAATTGATTCCATTTTGTCCTAAACCCAAGGCAATAAGCATAAATTCTGAAAATGGGATGCATCCTATTTTGAGGGGCATTCATGCAAGTATCAAAGTCTGTCCTGAGACAATCCACAGTGTCAGGATATATTTATGTAAGAAAAATAAAGGTTATCCAATTAAAGAGGTAAGTTGGAAATACTGGGAATTTAATCACTATTTGAGGTTAATCATGCAAATGCAAATTATGAGTTTGATGATAATTTGAACTATCATGATATAGTTATGTATGAAACATGAAACTGAGCAAGTAATGGTTATGTTGTAAAAAGATTGAACATTTATGCAAATCATCAACTATGAAGGATATTATTAACTACTAGAGAAGTCTCAGGATACAGTGTGTTCAAGGGAGTAAAATTTGATGAAGAAGATGGATCATTGAGTGTACACACACTATAGTTTTGCAAGTCAGTCGTTTGTGCTTAGGCATGATTGTAAATTAGTACTAAAAGACTACCTCAGGTTCATGGCTCTGAAATTCAGTTTTGTAGCGGAATTCAGGGTGTCTATTGGCCGAATAATCTTGCCTCTCCAATTCCCTTCTATCTTCATTCTGTAAAATAAATAGAAATACATTAAACACACATATAAATAGGAGAGAGCCAGGAAATTACCACAGGATTGGGTGCATAATCTCACAATATTTTTTTGAATAACAAGCATTTTTGCAAAAGCCCGTAGCGAGAGAAATAATATATATATATAAAGAGAGAGAGAGAGTGTGAGGCTATGATGCTTTGCGAAGTACAAAACCTCTTGTATTTCGTGTTCATATCTCGATTTTAATAGTCCAAATGGCCAATCCAAACCATTAAACATGATCTTTATATTGAAATATCTTTGGAGAATTTTTTTTTGCTATTTGCCCGATATTACCCCCCCCCCCCCCCATCTATTTATCTATTTCCAGCCACATAACTAGGAGGAAGGATATATTTTACTGGGAATAAAGTATATTCCAGAGTCCAGACACCCTTAAAGAAGTTAGAAGAGGAAATATAGCTTAGATATTCCAGAATGAAATAGGTATGTGACATGCATCTCGCTTTCGAAGGCTACAATAAAATCTTGTATCTTTTGTGGAGCCACATGGCAAAAACTTTCTCCTACGGATAACTCACACTCCATTGATGACTTTATAAAATATAACAAGAAATATTGATTAAAGTCGCACTTACATCCCTGACATTATCAGTCCTTTCAAACAAGACCACACGGCCGCCTCGGTCTCCGGTGGCAAGATGGTCTCCAGATTTGTCAAACTCTATTGCTGATATTATGTCAACTGCGTCAAAAGAAAAAGGAATAAAGTACGACATGCAACCGTTTCCTTAAAGAGTCAAAGATGTCAAAACAATCACAGTATAATAATTGTGAAAGGTGAACCCTTAGGTTACCAACAGTAGTAATTTTTGGCATTTGACTTTGAACATTATATTCTACAAGAATCCGCACAAACTTGAATTGCTTTTGCCTCCAATGCATCTTTTTTTTCCACAAAATACTCAGTTATTTCAGACCAACTGTCATTGAATTTGGCAGTACAATAGTTCTAAGAGGCAAGCTTTACAAAATGAAATGCACGCTCGTGTAGCTATGCAACACTATCTAGCGTTGATCAGCTTTGAATCATTAAAGAATTAAAAAATAAAAATAATAAAAGCATGTAGAAGTAGTGTTCTGAGTTTAGTGGCTTTGTCGCACAAAATAAATTAATAAATAGAAGAAACTCTTAATAATTGCACATGGACAATTGAGAAAGGAAATTCAGAGATTCTGTCACAAACTTGATTGGTCAAGCATATGTTGTAACTGACAAATTGCAAGTGGAAAAATGACAACTGACTAATGCAACAATTTACCACGAATAAAACAGACGAATCACAACTCTGTCCATCTTTAAATGTACCAAATAAAATTCTTCCATCCTCCTCTCTCTATCTTTACATGGATGGAATAAAACACAAAGCTTACTGGTATATGATAACAGATGCAAAGTGAAAAACATCAACTGATCCCCCAACTCATTTTTAATAAAAATAAGCTACTTATTGTCCCTTTTCAAATGTAACTAATGGAAGTCCTAATCATCCCTTCTCCCTCATTGCATGCATGAAATCATATCTAAGGAAGATTTTCCACATAACAGAAATTAAAATATTAATTAATACGCATCGGAAGAATTGTACCAACAAATAGCAGGTCCCAAAATTATAAAATGTTAAATATTGCTCATATCCATATTGAATGCAAACCAAAATTATGAGTTAAGAAAACATGCAGCTAAATTCTCTACACTTAGTTGAGGAAACCACTGCAGTGTTTTTCCAATTATGGTGATTAAGTGTTCTTACTTAAAGAGAGTTCACTTGAATTTTGCTTTTGATGAATATTAGGACTAGAAAAATCTTACAATTACCAAGTGAAAAACGATCTGTGATCTCTGCTTGAAAGCATAATCATCAGACATAATTTCTAACATGAACCTTTACCCCAAGTAGAATCCATTCTTACTCTGGTAAAATAATTTCCCAAGAATTTACACAGATTTTCTCAACTCGAGCCCACTAGATTATCTCAAGTCGAGTTCACTAGGAGTCTAGGAGGAATCCAACTAGAAATTACAAGTCAACACCAGTTCCTATCAATATACATCTATCATCCAACAAGTCCCTCAATTCAAAAGTTACAAATTCACCGAATTTACAGCCCACCATAGCTTATCTCTTAAGAGAAAAATCGTATCGAATTCATTTCAGTGTAAATTTTCACGCCATACAAAAAAAAATACAACCTACAAAAGCACTCTCGGGAATAATAGTTTCAGCCAAAAAAAAATGCTCTGGATCCCGAACAATACTAAAAATGGAAAGAAATATGTACCTTCCTGTACATCTTCTCCAGCTGTACGCTCGCCAAAGACCTGGGAGAACCTCCAATCGAGTGGCATGGGCGGCGAATCAGACGGCCCGCATTCAGCCACGTCCGCCGCCTTCGGATTCATCTTGCAACTGTACGGATCCACCAAGAGATCATCTAAAGACGAAGATTTAGAAGCGTTATGCCCCCATGGCTTCACCCGATTTGTGCTAACAACAGATGAATTGACACTTGACAGGGGGTGAAACTGAGAGGAGATTCTGAGAGAAAAAGCGGAATACTGGAAAGGAGGTGTTGTGTCCTCTCTCTTTCTTTCTCTTTCTTTCTCTTTCTCTGTTTTCTCTCTCTTGTTTACGTCTCTGTTGTCCTCTCGAGGGAGGCGAGCGAGAGGGAGGGTTGTGTTGGGGCTGTTTCCCTTTTTTTTCTATTTTTCGCAAGCTTTTCTCATTCCTCGCTGCTTTTCTCTCATGTGTTTTTAATAATAAATGATCTTAATCATTGGACCATTGCTATCCTCTTTACTAGAGACCTCAGAGGGGAGGCAACGTGGCCCAATAAAATTTATGCAGTCTCCACCAGGCCCGTAATGGCCCATCAGTTTTTCCATGGTTTTGAATTGATCACTGAATTTAACAAAAGATGCGACTTTACAGGAAGTCCAAAGAATCTTTCAGCTTTCAGCTTTCAACTCAGTTCTGCTTCCACTGTTATGTACCATGGTCATTTTTGGAAGCTGGGAACCAACTTCGCATTTTTCTCTCTTAAATATCATTAATATACACAATAACTTATTTAATATGCAAAACTATAGTATGTACAAAATAAGTTACATAATAAAGTTATTAACATACAAAATACTCGCATAATGTGCATAATTAAATCCATATGATGATGATATTAACAAGTGTGTGTGTGTGTGTGACAACTCCCTTATCTCATGTTTCTAATAAAAAAATGAGAAAAAATGATTTGAAAGCTATTATTTATCAAAAGAGTTTATATAGATCATTAAATCAGAAAAAATACTAATTATCTTCTTTGTGGAATTATTACTTTTGTGGGCCCCTAATCAAAATATATATTTAATATTTTTTTATCTTTACTTCTTAGCAAGGTTTGTGAACTATTATACAGTTTACTAAGTAGTTGCTCTTCTTATTTGGGAGATGTAGAAATTTCCAAGGATTAATTATGACATGCTAAAAGGCACTGCAAGCAAGCAGAAGGTCAAAGCAATGGGTGTGGCGTTACTCGTCGGATCTGTTGTTATTTGTCAACTTAATTCAGTCATTGGCAATTGGCATCTTTTATTGGGCAATCATTGTTATGGGATCTAACTACATCAGATGTTTGATGTTTTGCGTTGCTCTGGCATGATTTTTCCCCATACTAGGAATTATGGTGCTTTGTAAAATAAAAAATCCGTTATTGTTTCGAGGGTGAGATTTCATATTTACAGATCTCAAATGGTCAATCTAAGTTGCTTAATGATTTCTTCATATCATAATCTTGTAGGATATTAAATTTCATAATTTTTTGAATTTTCTAACTATTTTTTAAATTATTTTTAAAAACAGCCCTGAAATAGGCTATTTTCTTATGTTAAACAGGGTTATTTTTAAAAATAATTTAAAAAATAGTTAAAAAGCTATTAGGTATGATAAGAAGTAATTATATTATTTTTTATAAAATTATATGTAGTTATGAGCAATAAATGTGGAAAATCTTTACAAATTATTTAAACAATATTTTCTAATATATCTTAATTATTGTATATGAAAGATTAGTATCATAGGATTTTCATATCGAAGTGTTAATTATAAAATATTATAATAAATATAATTAGGAGAAATTATATTCATTCGCGTTAATTTATGTGTAGTTAAGAACCCAATTTTTTTGAAAAACTCAAATAACTCACTTAAATAACTATTTTTTGTGCATCTAACTTATATTTTGTGCAAAATTTGAGTTGTAGAATATTCATATTGACGTTTGAATTGGAAAATATAATAATATACATGTTTATGAGTAATTATAATAATTTGTCAGAAATTATGTGTAGTTATGCAGGCAAAAATTTTGAAAACCTCAAACAACTTGTTTAAACAGTTGTTTTTAATGCATCATACTTATGTTTTATGTAAAATTAGCGTCATATATTATTCATATCAATGTATTAATTAGATAATCATTTAATAAACATGGTTATGACTAATTATATTAATTTTGATGAAATTATATGTAGTTATGCGGACAAAAAATTTCAAAAAGTCAAACAACTTGTTTAAACAACAGTTTTTAAGGCATCGTCTTACTTATGTTTTATGCAAAATCAGTGTTGCAGAATACTCATATCGAAGTGTTAATTAAATAATCTTTTAATAAGCATAATTATAAGTAATTATATTAATTTTCAACAAAATTAAGTGTGATTATGACGTCAAAAATATTGTAAAACTCAAACAATTTTTTTAAATAGCAGTTTTAAATGCATCTAACTTATGTTTGGTGCAAAATTAGTGTCGTAGAATGTCCATATCCAATTTTTAATTGTATAATCTTCTAATAGACATAATTAAGAGTAATTATATTAATTTTTATGAAATTAAGTGTAGTTTTGAGGCAATAAATGTTGAATATCTTAAACACCGTGTTTAAACAAAAGTTTCTAATGTATCTTACTTATGTTTTACGTAAAATTAGGGTCGTAGCATATTCATATTGAAGTGTTAATTTTATAATCTTATAGTAGGCTTAATTAGGAGTAATTATTTTAATTTGTGCATAATTATGTGCAGATATGCGGCCAAAAATTTTAAAAAACAGAAATAACTTGTTGAAATAGCTGTTTTTAATGCATCTTACTTATGTTTTGTGCAAAATTAGCGTCATAGAGTGATCATATCGATGTGTTAATTGGATGATCTTCTAATAGGCATAACTAGGAGCAGCTATATTAATTTTCATCAAATTATATATAGTTATAAGGCAATAAATGTTGAAAATATTAAACAACTTGTATAACAACAACTTAAATGTATCCTACGAATGTTTTTAGAAAAATTAGTGTCGTTGGATATTCATATCGAAGTGTTAATTGGACAATACTACAATAGCCATAATTAGGAGTACTTATTTTAATTTACGTTAATTTATGTGTAGTTAAGCTGCCAAAATTTTTCCAAAACTCAAATAACTTGTTTAAATAGTTGTTTTTAGTGCATCTTACTTTTATTTTGTGTGAAATTAGTGTCGTGGAATATTCATATCGAAGTTTTAATTGAAAACTATTATAATACACATATTTTTGAGTAATTATATTAATTTATCAGAAATTATGTGTAGTTATTGATAAGCCTCATTTATATATTATATTCAATTAGGGTTTTTATCTCAAAAACTATGCATTTCATGTCAATTTTTAAGAATTTATTCAGTTTTTATGTCGAGTTCGAGATACTTCTGTATTTCTTATTATTTTGCAGGTTATTGAGTGTAAATAAGGATTCAACATGAGAAATAATGCTTGGAACGAAATGGGTCAGATTTACACGAAGAAATCAAGTTAAAAGCATTCCCATACAAAAATTGCGGACCGCAAATGCACTCTGGTTCATTCTAGAAAAAAATGCAAAAATTGCGAACCGCAAAATGTTGGGCTGGAAACGCGAATTTACAGTTTTGAAGCGATTTTCTCAGGGGAGTAAATAGATTTTGACACCCCTTCGCCCCAGAGATCTCTCAACTGACTGGAGAATAGATCTTAAGCAAGAAAGAAGAGGAAGAACACCATTGGAGGGAGATTTGAAGGAGAACTCAAGAACCGGGCGGGAAATAGTAGATTTTCTTGGTGTATTATTTTCTTTATTCTTTTTTCATGTTCTACTGTTGTTTAAAGATGAATCTTTGTGTAATCTTTGACATGATTTGTGGCTAGACACCCTTCTAGGGGTCTAGGTGTAAACTCGATAACTCGAATGGTTTAATTTACTCATGTGTTGATCTTTTAGTTCTTGTTGTTTATGATTGTTGTTTTGTCTGAAATGAATGCTTAGTTTTAATCAACTGCGTGTTACCCTAGAAGTGAAAGCGGAAACTGAAAGGTGGAACTGAATCTTCTGACCCAAAACTGTGATTTAGATCGTAGGTCAAGTACTTAATCGTGAAACTTATTACCTAAGGGAAAACCGAGGAAACCCTAAAAATTGTATGAGGTACCGAAAGGCGAATTACAAAATCTAGATTATGCCAAAGTGATTCACTAATCTTAATGGACTTAGACTTGTAAGGTGAGGTACTTAATCGTGAAACCCAAATTATTTAGGTACGGTATCAAGTCACGAAAGTGTAAATTTGGTACTAAAATCTGAGATTGAATCCCCGACAAACACTAGAACATATTAAAAGATCAAATAGAGTGAATTGACCAAACGAGTGAGAGTGAAGCCGAAATCCTCTATAATCCTCTATTTGATAAATTTTGCAGTCGTTCTTGTTAGATTTATGCACTCTTGGTTTAATACAAAACTCTCATTCGATTGTCTAAATTAGTGAAACTTACGAGAACCGGTAATTCACCCTTGTTCTTGTGGTTCAACACCCCGACTACTACTTGACTAGGTCGTGCACTTGCGGCTGAAATTCAGTATAAATTAGGGTATTTTTTAGTTTAGCAAAATACACATTAGTTATATGGTCAAAATTTTTTAAAACCTCAAACAACTTGTTTAAACAGCTATTTTTAATGCATCCTACTTATATTTTATGCAAAATTAGCGTCATACAATATTCATATCGAATAGGTAATTGGCTAATATTTTAATGGGCATAATTAGGACAAATTAAATTATTTTTTAATAAATTATATGTAGTTATGCGGCAAAATATTTTCAAACCATCAAATAATTTATTCAAACAGCAGCTTTTAAGACATCTTACTTTTGTTTTGTGCAAAATCAATATCGTGGAATGTTCATATCGAAATATTATTTGGATAATCTTTTAATAGACATAATAAGAAGTAATTATATTGATTTTAACGAAATTATGTGTAGATATGATGCCAAAAATATTGAAAAACTCAAACAATTTTTCTAAATAGCAATTCTAATGCATCTTACTTATGTTTGGTGCAACATTAGTATCGTAGAATGTCCATATCAAAGTTTAATTGTATAATCTCCTTATTTCAAAAGCAGTTTCTAATGTATCATACTTATGTTTTATGAAATATTACTATCGTAGAATATTCATATCGAAGTTTCAATAGGACAATCTTACAATCGATGGAATTAGAAGTAATTATCTTAATTTGTCAGAAATAATGTGTAGTTATGCGGGCAAAATTTTTGAAACCTCAAACAACTTGCTTAAACAGTTATTTTTAATGCATCCTACTTATGTTTTATGCAAAATTAGCGTCATAGATTATTCATATCGATGTGTTAATTGGATAATCATTTAATAGACATGGATATGACTAATTATATTAATTTTGATGAAATTATATGTAGTTATGCGGACAAAAAATTTCAAAAAGTCAAACAACTTATTTAAACAACAGTTTTTAAGGCATCGTCTTACTTATGTTTTATGCAAAATCAGTGTTGCAGAATACTCATATCGAAGTGTTAATTGGATAATCTTTTAATAAGCATAATTATAAGTAATTATATTAATTTCAGCAAAATTAAGTGTGATTATGACATCAAAAATATTGTAAAACTCAAACAATTTTTTTAAATAGCAGTTTTTAATGCATCTAACTTATGTTTGGTGCAAAATTAGTGTCGTAAATATGTCCATATCCAATTTTTAATTATATAATCTTCTAATAGACATAATTAAGAGTAATTATATTAATTTTTACGAAATTAAGTGTAGTTTTGAGGCAATAAATGTTGAATATCTTAAACACCGTGTTTAAACAACAGTTTCTAATGTATCTTACTTATGTTTTACGTAAAATTAGGGTCGTAGCATATTCATATTGAAGTGTTAATTTTATAATCTTATAGTAGGCTTAATTAGGAGTAATTATTTTAATGCGTAATTATGTGCAGATATGCGGCCAAAAATTTTAAAAAACAGAAATAACTTGTTGAAACAGCTGTTTTTAATGCATCTTACTTATGTTTTGTGCAAAATTAGTGTCATAGAGTGATCATATCGATGTGTTAATTGGATGATCTTCTAATAGGCATAACTAGGAGCAGCTATATTAATTTTCATCAAATTATGTCTAGTTATAAGGCAATAAATGTTGAAAATATTAAACAACTTGTATGAACAACAGTCAGCAGCTTCTAATGTATCCTACGAATGTTTTTAGAAAAACTAGTGTCGTTGGATATTCATATCGAAGTGTTAATTGGACAATACTACAATAGCCATAATTAGGAGTACTTATTTTAATTTACTTTAATTTATGTGTAGTTAAGCTGCCAAAATTTTTCCAAAACTCAAATAACTTGTTTAAATAGTTGTTTTTAGTGCATCTTACTTTTATTTTGTGCGAAATTAGTGTCGTGGAATATTCATATCGAAGTTTTAATTGAAAACTATTATAATACACATATTTTTGAGTAATTATATTAATTTATCAAAAATTATGTGTAGTTATTGATAAGCCTCATTTATATATTATATTCAATTAGGGTTTTTATCTCAAAAACTATGCATTTCATGTCAATTTTTCAGAATTTATTCAGTTTTTATGTCGAGTTTGAGATACTGCTGCATTTCTTATTATTTTACAGGTTATTGAGTGTAAATAAGGATTCAACATGAGAAATAATGCTTGGAACGAAATGGGTCAGATTTACACGAAGAAATCAAGTTAAAAGCATTCCCATACAAAAAGTGCGGACCGTAATTTTGGAATTGCGGACCGCAAATGCTCTCTGGTTCGTTCTAGAAAAAAATGCAAAAATTGCGGACCGCAAAATATTGGGCTGGAAACGCGAATTTACAGTTTTGAAGCGGTTTTCTCAGGGGAGTAAATAGATTTTGACACCCCTTCGCCCCAGAGATTTCTCAACTGACTGGAGAATAGATCTTAAGCAAGAAAGAAGAGGAAGAACACCATTGGAGGGATATTTGAAGGAGAACTCAAGAATCAAAGGAAATCATAGATCTTCTTGGTGTATTATTTTCTTTATTCTTTTTTCATGTTCTACTGTTGTTTAAAGATGAATCTTTGTGTAATCTTTGACATGATTTGTGGCTAGACACCCTTCTAGGGGTCTAGGTATAAACTCGATAACTCGAATGGTTTAATTTACTCATGTGTTGATCTTTTAGTTCTTGTTGTTTATGATTGTTGTTTTGTCTGAAATGAATGCTTAGTTTTAATCAACTGCATGTTACCCTAGAAGTGAAAGCGGAAACCGAAAGGTGGAACTGAATCTTCTGACCCAAAATAGTGATTTAGATCGTAGGCCAAGTACTTAATCGTGAAACTTATTACCTAAGGGAAAACGAGGAAACCCTATAAATTATGTGAGGTACCGAAATGCGAAGTACAAAATCTAGGTTATGCCAAAGTGATTCACTGATCTTAATGGGCTTAGACTTGTAAGGTGAGGTACTTATTCGTGAAACCCAAATTATTTAGGTACGGTATCAAGCCACGAAAGTGTAAATTTGGTACTAAAATCTGAGATTGAATTTCCGACAAACACTAGAACATATTAAAAGATCAAATAGAGTGAATTGACCAAACGAGTGAGAGTGAAGCCGAAAGCTTCTAGAATCCTCTATTTGATAAATTTTTCAGTCGTTGTTGTTATATTTATGCACTCTTGGTTTAATACAAAACTCTCATTCGATTGTTTAAATAGTTGTTTTTAGTGCATCTTCCTTTTATTTTGTGCGAAATTAGTGTCGTCGAATATTTATATCGAAGTTTTTATTGAAAACTATTATAATACACATATTTACGATTAATTATATTAATTTATCAGAAATTATGTGTAGTTATGCGGTTAACAATTTTCGAAACCTCAAACAACTTGTTAACAACTGTTTTTAATGCATCCTACTTATGTTTTAAGCAAAATTAGCGTCATACAATATTCATATTGAAGAGTTAATTGGATAATGTTTTCATGGACATAATTAGGACTAATAATATTAATTTTTAAGAAATTATATGTAGTTATGCGGCAAACAAATTTCAAAAAAATCAAATAATTTTTTTAAACAGCAGCTTACTTCTAAATAGTTGTTTTTAGTGCATCTTACTTTTATTTTGTGCGAAATTAGTGTCGTCGAATATTCATATCGAAGTTTTTATTGAAAACTATTATAATACACAGATTTACGATTAATTATATTAATTTATCAGAAATTATGTGTAGTTATGCGGTTAACAATTTTCGAAACCTCAAACAACTTGTTAACAACTGTTTTTAATGCATCCTACTTATGTTTTAAGCAAAATTAGCGTCATACAATATTCATATTGAAGAGTTAATTGGATAATGTTTTCATGGACATAATTAGGACTAATAATATTAATTTTTAAGAAATTATATGTAGTTATGCGGCAAACAAATTTCAAAAAAATCAAATAATTTTTTTAAACAGCAGCTTTTAAGGCATTTTACTTATGTTTTATGCAAAATCAATGTCGCAGAATGTTCATATCGAAATATTAATTGGATAATATTTTAATAGATATAATAAGAAGTAATTATATTGATTTTAACGAAATTGTGTGTAGATATGAGGCCAAAAATATTGAAAAACTCAAACAAATTTTCTAAATAGCAGTTCTAATGCATCTTACTTATGTTTGGTGTAAAATTAGTATCGTAGAATGTCCGTATCAAATTTAATTATAGCTGTTTCTATTGAAAAACTCAAACAAATTTTCTAAATAGCAGTTCTAATGCATCTTACTTATGTTTGGTGTAAAATTAGTATCGTAGAATGTCCGTATCAAATTTAATTATAGTTGTTTTTAGTGCATCTTACTTTTATTTTGTGCGAAATTAGTGTCGTCGAATATTCATATCGAAGTTTTTATTGAAAACTATTATAATACACATATTTACGATTAATTATATTAATTTATCAGAAATTATGTGTAGTTATGCGCTTAACAATTTTGAAAACCTCAAACAACTTGTTTAAACAGCTGTTTTTAATGCATCCTACTTATGTTTTATGCAAAATTAGCGTCATACAATATTCATATTGAAGAGTTAATTGGATAATGTTTTAATGGGCATAATTATGACTAATTATATTAATTGTTAAGAAATTATATGTAGTTATGCGGTAATTTTTTTAAAAAAATCAAATAATTTATTTAAACATAAGCTTTTAAGGCATCTTACTTATGTTTTGTGCAAAATCAATGTCGTATAATGTTCATATCAAAATATAATTGGATAATCTTTTAATAGACATAATAAGAAGTAATTATATTGATTTTAATGAAATTATGTGTTGTTATGAAGCCAAAAATATTGAAAAACTCAAACAACTTTTCTAAATAGCAGTTCTAATGCTTCTTAATTACGTTTGGTGCAAAATTAGTATCGTATAATGTCTATATCAAAGTTTAATTGTAGCAGTTTCTAATGTATGTTACTTATGTTTTATGAAACATTACTATCGTAGAATATTCATATCGAAGTTTCAATAGGACAATCTTATAATCGATGGAATTAGAAGTAATTATCTTAATTTGTCAGAAATAATGTGTAGTTATGCGGGCAAAAATTTTGAAAACCTCAAACAACTTGTTTAAACATCTGTTTTTAATGCATCCTACTTATGTTTTTTGCAAAATTAGCGTCATAGATTATTCATATCGATGTGTTAATTGGATAATCATTTAATAGACATGGTTATGACTAATTATATTAATTTTGACGAAATTATATGTAGTTATGCGGACAAAATATTTCAAAAACTCAAACAACTTGTTTAAACAACAGTTTTTAAGGCATCGTCTTACTTATGTTTTGTGCAAAATCAGTGTTGCAGAATACTCATATCGAAGTGTTAATTGGATAATCTTTTAATAAGCATAATTACAAGTAATTATATTAATTTGAACAAAATTAAGTGTGGTTATGAGGCCAAAAATGTTGAAAAACTCAAACAACTTTTTTAAATAGCAGTTTCTAATGCATCTAACCTATGTTTGGTGCAAAATTAGTGTCGTAGAATGTCCATGTCTAATTTTTAATTGTATAATCTTCTAATAGGCATAATTAAGAGTAATTACATTAATTTTTACGAAATTAAGTGTAGTTTTGAGGCAATAAATGTTGAATATCTTAAACACCGTGTTTAAACAGCAGTTTCTAATGTATCTTACTTATGTTTTACGTAAAATTAGGGTCGTGGCATATTCACATCGATGTGTTAATTTTACAATCTTATAGTAGGCTTAATTAGGAGTGATTATTTTAATTTGTGCGTAATTATGTGCAGATATGCGGCCAAAAATTTTAAAAAACAGAAACAACTTGTTGAAACAGCTGTTTTTAATGCATCTTACTTATGTTTTGTGCAAAATTAGTGTCATGGAGTGATCATATCGAGGTGTTAATTGGATGATCTTCTAATAGGCATAACTAGGAGCAGCTATATTAATTTTCATCAAATTATGTGTAGTTATGAGGCAATAAATGTTGAAAATATTAAACAACTTGTATAAACAGCAGCTTCTAATGTATCCTACGAATGTTTTTAGAAAAATTAGTGTCGTGGGGTATTCATATCGAAGTGCTAATTGGACAAAATACTATAATAGCCATAATTAGGAGTACTTATTTTAATTTGCGTTAATTTATGTGTAGTTAAGCTGCCAAAAAATTTTCAAAACTCAAACGACTTGTTTAAATAGTTGTTTTTAGTGCATCTTACTTTTATTTTGTGCGAAATTAGTGTCGTGGAATATTCATATCGAAGTTTTAATTGAAAACTATTATAATACACATATTTACGATTAATTATATTAATTTATCAGAAATTAAGTGTGGTTATGAGGCCAAAAATTTTGAAAACCTCAAACAACTTGTTTAAACAGCTGTTTTTAATGCATCCTACTTATGTTTTATGCAAAATTAGCGTCATACAATATTCATATTGAAGAGTTAATTGGATAATGTTTTAATGGGCATAATTAGGACTAATTATATTAATTTTTAAGAAATTATATGTAGTTATGCGGCAAAAAAATTTCAAAAAATCAAATAATTTATTTAAACAGCAGCTTTTAAGGCATCTTACTTATGTTTTGTGCAAAATCAATGCCGCTGAATGTTCATATCGAAATATTAATTGGATAATCTTTTAATAGACATAATAAGAAGTAATTATATTGATTTTAACGAAATTATGTGTAGATATGAGGCCAAAAATATTGAAAAACTCAAACAAATTTTCTAAATAGCAGTTCTAGTGCATCTTCCTTATGTTTGGTGCAAAATTAGTATCGTAGAATGTCCGTATCAAAGTTTAATTGTAGCAGTTTCTAATGTATGTTACTTATGTTTTATGAAACATTACTATCGTAGAATATTCATATCGAAGTTTCAATAGGACAATCTTATAATCGATGGAATTAGAAGTAATTATCTTAATTTGTCAGAAATAATGTGTAGTTATGCGGGCAAAAATTTTGAAAACCTCAAACAACTTGTTTAAACAGCTGTTTTTAATGCATCCTACTTATGTTTTGTGCAAAATTAGCGTCATAGATTATTCATATCGATGTGTTAATTGGATAATCATTTAATAGACACGGTTATGACTAATTATATTAATTTTGACGAAATTATATGTAGTTATGCGGACAAAATATTTCAAAAACTCAAACAACTTGTTTAAACAACAGTTTTTAAGGCATCGTCTTACTTATGTTTTGTGCAAAATCGTGTTGCAGAATACTCATATCGAAGTGTTAATTGGATAATCTTTTAATAAGCATAATTACAAGTAATTATATTAATTTGAACAAAATTAAGTGTGGTTATGAGGCCAAAAATGTTGAAAAACTCAAACAACTTTTTTAAATAGCAGTTTCTAATGCATCTAACCTATGTTTGGTGCAAAATTAGTGTCGTAGAATGTCCATGTCTAATTTTTAATTGTATAATCTTCTAATAGGCATAATTAAGAGTAATTACATTAATTTTTACGAAATTAAGTGTAGTTTTGAGGCAATAAATGTTGAATATCTTAAACACCGTGTTTAAACAGCAGTTTCTAATGTATCTTACTTATGTTTTACGTAAAATTAGGGTCGTGGCATATTCACATCGATGTGTTAATTTTACAATCTTATAGTAGGCTTAATTAGGAGTGATTATTTTAATTTGTGCGTAATTATGTGCAGATATGCGGCCAAAAATTTTAAAAAACAGAAACAACTTGTTGAAACAGCTGTTTTTAATGCATCTTACTTATGTTTTGTGCAAAATTAGTGTCATGGAGTGATCATATCGAGGTGTTAATTGGATGATCTTCTAATAGGCATAACTAGGAGCAGCTATATTAATTTTCATCAAATTATGTGTAGTTATGAGGCAATAAATGTTGAAAATATTAAACAACTTGTATAAACAGCAGCTTCTAATGTATCCTACGAATGTTTTTAGAAAAATTAGTGTCGTGGGGTATTCATATCGAAGTGCTAATTGGACAAAATACTATAATAGCCATAATTAGGAGTACTTATTTTAATTTGCGTTAATTTATGTGTAGTTAAGATGCCAAAAAATTTTCAAAACTCAAACGACTTGTTTAAATAGTTGTTTTTAGTGCATCTTACTTTTATTTTGTGCGAAATTAGTGTCGTGGAATATTCATATCGAAGTTTTAATTGAAAACTATTATAATACACATATTTACGATTAATTATATTAATTTATCAGAAATTAAGTGTGGTTATGAGGCCAAAAATTTTGAAAACCTCAAACAACTTGTTTAAACAGCTGTTTTTAATGCATCCTACTTATGTTTTATGCAAAATTAGCGTCATACAATATTCATATTGAAGAGTTAATTGGATAATGTTTTAATGGGCATAATTAGGACTAATTATATTAATTTTTAAGAAATTATATGTAGTTATGCGGCAAAAAAATTTCAAAAAATCAAATAATTTATTTAAACAGAGTTTTTAAGGCATCTTACTTATGTTTTGTGCAAAATCAATGCCGCTGAATGTTCATATCGAAATATTAATTGGATAATCTTTTAATAGACATAATAAGAAGTAATTATATTGATTTTAACGAAATTATGTGTAGATATGAGGCCAAAAATATTGAAAAACTCAAACAAATTTTCTAAATAGCAGTTCTAGTGCATCTTCCTTATGTTTGGTGCAAAATTAGTATCGTAGAATGTCCGTATCAAAGTTTAATTGTAGCAGTTTCTAATGTATGTTACTTATGTTTTATGAAACATTACTATCGTAGAATATTCATATCGAAGTTTCAATAGGACAATCTTATAATCGATGGAATTAGAAGTAATTATCTTAATTTGTCAGAAATAATGTGTAGTTATGCGGGCAAAAATTTTGAAAACCTCAAACAACTTGTTTAAACAGTTGTTTTTAATGCATCCTACTGATGTTTTGTGCAAAATTAGCGTCATAGATTATTCATATCGATGTGTTAATTGGATAATCATTTAATAGACACGGTTATGACTAATTATATTAATTTTGACGAAATTATATGTAGTTATGCGGACAAAATATTTCAAAAACTCAAACAACTTGTTTAAACAACAGTTTTTAAGGCATCGTCTTACTTATGTTTTGTGCAAAATCAGTGTTGCAGAATACTCATATCGAAGTGTTAATTGGATAATCTTTTAATAAGCATAATTACAAGTAATTATATTAATTTGAACAAAATTAAGTGTGGTTATGAGGCCAAAAATGTTGAAAAACTCAAACAACTTTTTAAATAGCAGTTTCTAATGCATCTAACCTATGTTTGGTGCAAAATTAGTGTCGTAGAATGTCCATGTCTAATTTTTAATTGTATAATCTTCTAATAGGCATAATTAAGAGTAATTACATTAATTTTTACGAAATTAAGTGTAGTTTTGAGGCAATAAATGTTGAATATCTTAAACACCGTGTTTAAACAGCAGTTTCTAATGTATCTTACTTTATGTTTTACGTAAAATTAGGGTCGTGGCATATTCACATCGATGTGTTAATTTTACAATCTTATAGTAGGCTTAATTAGGAGTGATTATTTTAATTTGTGCGTAATTATGTGCAGATATGCGGCCAAAAATTTTAAAAAACAGAAACAACTTGTTGAAACAGCTGTTTTTAATGCATCTTACTTATGTTTTGTGCAAAATTAGTGTCATGGAGTGATCATATCGAGGTGTTAATTGGATGATCTTCTAATAGGCATAACTAGGAGCAGCTATATTAATTTTCATCAAATTATGTGTAGTTATGAGGCAATAAATGTTGAAAATATTAAACAACTTGTATAAACAGCAGCTTCTAATGTATCCTACGAATGTTTTTAGAAAAATTAGTGTCGTGGGGTATTCATATCGAAGTGCTAATTGGACAAAATACTATAATAGCCATAATTAGGAGTACTTATTTTAATTTGCGTTAATTTATGTGTAGTTAAGCTGCCAAAAATTTTTCAAAACTCAAACGACTTGTTTAAATAGTTGTTTTTAGTGCATCTTACTTTTATTTTGTGCGAAATTAGTGTCGTGGAATATTCATATCGAAGTTTTAATTGAAAACTATTATAATACACATATTTACGATTAATTATATTAATTTATCAGAAATTAAGTGTGGTTATGAGGCCAAAAATTTTGAAAACCTCAAACAACTTGTTTAAACAGCTGTTTTTAATGCATCCTACTTATGTTTTATGCAAAATTAGCGTCATACAATATTCATATTGAAGAGTTAATTGGATAATGTTTTAATGGGCATAATTAGGACTAATTATATTAATTTTTAAGAAATTATATGTAGTTATGCGGCAAAAAAATTTCAAAAAATCAAATAATTTATTTAAACAGCAGTTTTAAGGCATCTTACTTATGTTTTGTGCAAAATCAATGCCGCAGAATGTTCATATCGAAATATTAATTGGATAATCTTTTAATAGACATAATAAGAAGTAATTATATTGATTTTAACGAAATTATGTGTAGATATGAGGCCAAAAATATTGAAAAACTCAAACAAATTTTCTAAATAGCAGTTCTAGTGCATCTTCCTTATGTTTGGTGCAAAATTAGTATCGTAGAATGTCCGTATCAAAGTTTAATTGTAGCAGTTTCTTTCTAATGTATGTTACTTATGTTTTATGAAACATTACTATCGTAGAATATTCATATCGAAGTTTCAATAGGACAATCTTATAATCGATGGAATTAGAAGTAATTATCTTAATTTGTCAGAAATAATGTGTAGTTATGCGGGCAAAAATTTTGAAAACCTCAAACAACTTGTTTAAACAGCTGTTTTTAATGCATCCTACTTATGTTTTGTGCAAAATTAGCGTCATAGATTATTCATATCGATGTGTTAATTGGATAATCATTTAATAGACACGGTTATGACTAATTATATTAATTTTGACGAAATTATATGTAGTTATGCGGACAAAATATTTCAAAAACTCAAACAACTTGTTTAAACAACAGTTTTTAAGGCATCGTCTTACTTATGTTTTGTGCAAAATCAGTGTTGCAGAATACTCATATCGAAGTGTTAATTGGATAATCTTTTAATAAGCATAATTACAAGTAATTATATTAATTTGAACAAAATTAAGTGTGGTTATGAGGCCAAAAATGTTGAAAAACTCAAACAACTTTTTTAAATAGCAGTTTCTAATGCATCTAACCTATGTTTGGTGCAAAATTAGTGTCGTAGAATGTCCATGTCTAATTTTTAATTGTATAATCTTCTAATAGGCATAATTAAGAGTAATTACATTAATTTTTACGAAATTAAGTGTAGTTTTGAGGCAATAAATGTTGAATATCTTAAACACCGTGTTTAAACAGCAGTTTCTAATGTATCTTACTTATGTTTTACGTAAAATTAGGGTCGTGGCATATTCACATCGATGTGTTAATTTTACAATCTTATAGTAGGCTTAATTGGAGTGATTATTTTAATTTGTGCGTAATTATGTGCGATATGCGGCCAAAAATTTTAAAAAACAGAAACAACTTGTTGAAACAGCTGTTTTTAATGCATCTTACTTATGTTTTGTGCAAAATTAGTGTCATGGAGTGATCATATCGAGGTGTTAATTGGATGATCTTCTAATAGGCATAACTAGGAGCAGCTATATTAATTTTCATCAAATTATGTGTAGTTATGAGGCAATAAATGTTGAAAATATTAAACAACTTGTATAAACAGCAGCTTCTAATGTATCCTACGAATGTTTTTAGAAAAATTAGTGTCGTGGGGTATTCATATCGAAGTGCTAATTGGACAAAATACTATAATAGCCATAATTAGGAGTACTTATTTTAATTTGCGTTAATTTATGTGTAGTTAAGCTGCCAAAAAATTTTCAAAACTCAAACGACTTGTTTAAATAGTTGTTTTTAGTGCATCTTACTTTTATTTTGTGCGAAATTAGTGTCGTGAATATTCATATCGAAGTTTTAATTGAAAACTATTATAATACACATATTTACGATTAATTATATTAATTTATCAGAAATTAAGTGTAGTTATGAGGCCAAAAATTTTGAAAACCTCAAACAACTTGTTTAAACAGCTGTTTTTAATGCATCCTACTTATGTTTTATGCAAAATTAGCGTCATACAATATTCATATTGAAGAGTTAATTGGATAATGTTTTAATGGGCATAATTAGGACTAATTATATTAATTTTTAAGAAATTATATGTAGTTATGCGGCAAAAAAATTTCAAAAAATCAAATAATTTATTTAAACAGAAGTTTTTAAGGCATCTTACTTATGTTTTGTGCAAAATCAATGCGCAGAATGTTCATATCGAAATATTAATTGGATAATCTTTTAATAGACATAATAAGAAGTAATTATATTGATTTTAACGAAATTATGTGTAGATATGAGGCCAAAAATATTGAAAAACTCAAACAAATTTTCTAAATAGCAGTTCTAGTGCATCTTCCTTATGTTTGGTGCAAAATTAGTATCGTAGAATGTCCGTATCAAAGTTTAATTGTAGCAGTTTCTAATGTATGTTACTTATGTTTTATGAAACATTACTATCGTAGAATATTCATATCGAAGTTTCAATAGGACAATCTTATAATCGATGGAATTAGAAGTAATTATCTTAATTTTTCAGAAATAATGTGTAGTTATGCGGGCAAAATTTTGAAAACCTCAAACAACTTGTTTAAACAGCTGTTTTTAATGCATCCTACTTATGTTTTGCAAAATTAGCGTCATGGATTATTCATATCGATGTGTTAATTGGATAATCATTTAATAGACATGGTTATGACTAATTATATTAATTTTGACGAAATTATATGCAGTTATGGGGACAAAAAATTTCAAAAACTCAAAAAACTTGTTTAAACAACAGTTTTTAAGGCATCGTCTTACTTATGTTTTGTGCAAAATCAGTGTTGCAGAATACTCATATCGAAGTGTTAATTGGATAATCTTTTAATAAGCATAATTACAAGTAATTATATTAATTTGAAAAAAAAATTAAGTGTGGTTATGGGGCCAAAAATATTGAAAAACTCAAACAGCATTTTTAAATAGCAGTTTCTAATGCATCTAACCTATGTTTGGTGCAAAATTAGTGTCGTAGAATGTCCATATCCAATTTTTAATTGTATAATCTTCTAATAGGCATAATTAAGAGTAATTATATTATGTTTTACGAAATTAAGTGTAGTTTTGAGGCAATAAATGTTGAATATCTTAAACACCGTGTTTAAACAGCAGTTTCTAATGTATCTTACTTATGTTTTACCTAAAATTAGGGTCGTGGCGTATTCATATCGATGTGTTAATTTTACAATCTTATAGTAGGCTTAATTAGGAGTAATTATTTTAATTTGTGCGTAATTATGCGCAGATATGCGGCCAAAAAAGTTTAAAAAACAGAAACAACTTGTTGAAGCAGCTGTTTTTAATGCATCCGACTTATGTTTTGTGCAAAATTAGTGTCATAGAGTGATCATATCGAGGTGTTAATTGGATGATCTTCTAATAGGCATAACTAGGAGCAGCTATATTAATTTTCATCAAATTATGTGTAGTTATGAGGCATTGAATGTTGAAAATATTAAACAACTTGTATAAACAGCAGCTTCTAATGTATCCTACGAATGTTTTTAGAAAAATTAGTGTCGTGGGATATTCATATCGAAGTGCTAATTGGACAATACTATAATAGCCATAATTAGGAGTACTTATTTTAATTTGCGTTAATTTATGTGTAGTTAAGCTGCCAAAAAATTTTCAGAACTCAAACAACTTGTTTAAATAGTTGTTTTTAGTGCATCTTACTTTTATTTTGTGCGAAATTAGTGTCGTGGAATATTCATATCGAAGTTTTAATTGAAAACTATGATAATACACATATTTAGGATTAATTATATTAATTCATCAGAAATTATGTGTAGTTATGCGCTTAACAATTTTGAAAACCTCAAACAACTTGTTTAAACAGCTGTTTTTAATGCATCCTACTTATTGTTTATGCAAAATTAGCGTCATACAATATTCATATTGAAGAGTTAATTGGATAATGTTTTAATGGGCATAATTAGGACTAATTATATTAATTTTTAAGAAATTATATGTAGTTATGCGGCAAATTGTTTTCAAAAAATCAAACAATTTATTTAAACAGAAGTTTTTAAGGCATCTTACTTATGTTTTGTGCAAAATCAATGTCGCAGAATGTTCATATCGAAATATTAATTGCATAATCTTTGAATAGACATAATAAGAAGTAATTATATTGATTTTAACGAAATTGTGTGTAGATATGAGGCCAAAAATATTGAAAAACTCAAACAAATTTTCTAAATAGCAGTTCTAATGCATCTTACTTATGTTTGGTGCAAAATTAGTATCGTAGAATGTCCGTATCAAATTTAATTGTAGCAGTTTCTAATTCTAATGTATCTTACTTATGTTTTATGAAACATTACTATCGTAGAATATTCATATCGAAGTTTCAATAGGACAATCTTATAATCGATGGAATTAGAAGTAATTATCTTAATTTTTCAGAAATAATGTGTAGTTTTGCGGGCAAAATTTTTGAAAACCTCAAACAACTTGTTTAAACAGCTGTTTTTAATGCATCCTACTTATGTTTTTTTTGCAAAATTAGCGTCATGGATTATTCATATCGATGTGTTAATTGGATAATCATTTAATAGACATGGTTATGACTAATTATATTAATTTTGACGAAATTATATGCAGTTATGGGGACAAAAAATTTCAAAAACTCAAAAAACTTGTTTAAACAACAGTTTTTAAGGCATCGTCTTACTTATGTTTTGTGCAAAATCAGTGTTGCAGAATACTCATATCGAAGTGTTAATTGGATAATCTTTTAATAAGCATAATTACAAGTAATTATATTAATTTGAAAAAAAAATTAAGTGTGGTTATGGGCCAAAAATATTGAAAAACTCAAACAGCATTTTTAAATAGCAGTTTCTAATGCATCTAACCTATGTTTGGTGCAAAATTAGTGTCGTAGAATGTCCATATCCAATTTTTAATTGTATAATCTTCTAATAGGCATAATTAAGAGTAATTATATTAAGTTTTACGAAATTAAGTGTAGTTTTGAGGCAATAAATGTTGAATATCTTAAACACCGTGTTTAAACAGCAGTTTCTAATGTATCTTACTTATGTTTTACCTAAAATTAGGGTCGTGGCGTATTCATATCGATGTGTTAATTTTACAATCTTATAGTAGGCTTAATTAGGAGTAATTATTTTAATTTGTGCGTAATTATGTGCAGATATGCGGCAAAAAAGTTTAAAAAACAGAAACAACTTGTTGAAGCAGCTGTTTTTAATGCATCCGACTTATGTTTTGTGCAAAATTAGTGTCATAGAGTGATCATATCGAGGTGTTAATTGGATGATCTTCTAATAGGCATAACTAGGAGCAGCTATATTAATTTTCATCAAATTATGTGTAGTTATGAGGCATTGAATGTTGAAAATATTAAACAACTTGTATAAACAGCAGCTTCTAATGTATCCTACGAATGTTTTTAGAAAAATTAGTGTCGTGGGATATTCATATCGAAGTGCTAATTGGACAATACTATAATAGCCATAATTAGGAGTACTTATTTTAATTTGCGTTAATTTATGTGTAGTTAAGCTGCCAAAAAATTTTCAGAACTCAAACAACTTGTTTAAATAGTTGTTTTTAGTGCATCTTACTTTTATTTTGAGCGAAATTAGTGTCGTGGAATATTCATATCGAAGTTTTAATTGAAAACTATGATAATACACATATTTAGGATTAATTATATTAATTCATCAGAAATTATGTGTAGTTATGCGCTTAACAATTTTGAAAACCTCAAACAACTTGTTTAAACAGCTGTTTTTAATGCATCCTACTTATTGTTTATGCAAAATTAGCGTCATACAATATTCATATTGAAGAGTTAATTGGATAATGTTTTAATGGGCATAATTAGGACTAATTATATTAATTTTTAAGAAATTATATGTAGTTATGCGGCAAATTGTTTTCAAAAAATCAAACAATTTATTTAAACAGAAGTTTTTAAGGCATCTTACTTATGTTTTGTGCAAAATCAATGTCGCAGAATGTTCATATCGAAATATTAATTGCATAATCTTTGAATAGACATAATAAGAAGTAATTATATTGATTTTAACAAAATTGTGTGTAGATATGAGGCCAAAAATATTGAAAAACTCAAACAAATTTTCTAAATAGCTGTTCTAATGCATCTTACTTATGTTTGGTGCAAAATTAGTATCGTAGAATGTCCGTGTCAAATTTAATTGTAGCAGTTTCTAATTCTAATGTATCTTACTTATGTTTTATGAAACATTACTATCGTAGAATATTCATATCGAAGTTTCAATAGGACAATCTTATAATCGATGGAATTAGAAGTAATTATCTTAATTTTTCAGAAATAATGTGTAGTTTTGCTAGCAAAATTTTTAAGGCATCGTCTTTAATGTATCTTACTTATGTTTTACCTAAAATTAGGGTCGTGGCGTATTCATATCGATGTGTTAATTTTACAATCTTATAGTAGGCTTAATTAGGAGTAATTATTTTAATTTGTGCGTAATTATGCGCAGAGATGCGGCCAAAAAAGTTTAAAAAACAGAAACAACTTGTTGAAACAACTGTTTTTAATGCATCCGACTTATGTTTTGTGCAAAATTAGTGTCATAGAGTGATCATATCGAGGTGTTAATTGGATGATCTTCTAATAGGCATAACTAGGAGCAGCTATATTAATTTTCATCAAATTATGTGTAGTTATGAGGCATTGAATGTTGAAAATATTAAACAACTTGTATAAACAGCAGCTTCTAATGTATCCTACGAATGTTTTTAGAAAAATTAGTGTCGTGGGATATTCATATCGAAGTGCTAATTGGACAATACTATAATAGCCATAATTAGGAGTACTTATTTTAATTTGCGTTAATTTATGTGTAGTTAAGCTGCCAAAAAATTTTCAGAACTCAAACAACTTGTTTAAATAGTTGTTTTTAGTGCATCTTACTTTTATTTTTTGCGAAATTAGTGTCGTGGAATATTCATATCGAAGTTTTAATTGAAAACTATGATAATACACATATTTACGATTAATTATATTAATTTATCAGAAATTATGTGTAGTTATGCGCTTAACAATTTTGAAAACCTCAAACAACTTGTTTAAACAGCTGTTTTTAATGCATCCTACTTATTGTTTATGCAAAATTAGCGTCATACAATATTCATATTGAAGAGTTAATTGGATAATGTTTTAATGGGCATAATTAGGACTAATTATATTAATTTTTAAGAAATTATATGTAGTTATGCGGCAAATTGTTTTCAAAAAATCAAACAATTTATTTAAACAGAAGTTTTTAAGGCATCTTACTTATGTTTTGTGCAAAATCCATGTCGCAGAATGTTCATATCGAAATATTAATTGCATAATCTTTGAATAGACATAATAAGAAGTAATTATATTGATTTTAACGAAATTGTGTGTAGATATGAGGCCAAAAATATTGAAAAACTCAAACAAATTTTCTAAATAGCAGTTCTAATGCATCTTACTTATGTTTGGTGCAAAATTAGTATCGTAGAATGTTCGTATCAAATTTAATTGTAGCAGTCTCTAATTCTAATGTATCTTATCGAAGTTCATATCGAAGTTTCAATAGGACAATCTTATAATCGATGGAATTAGAAATAATTATCTTAATTTTTCAGAAATAATGTGTAGTTTTACGGGCAAAAATTTTAAAAACCTCAAACAACTTTTTTAAACAGCTATTTTTAATGCATCCTACTTATGTTTTATGCAAAATTAGCGTCATAGATTATTCATATCGATGTGTTAATTGGATAATCATTTAATAGACATGGTTATGACTAATTATATTAATTTTGACGAAATTATATGTAGTTATGCGGACAAAAAATTTTAAAAACTCAAACAACTTGTTTAAACAACAGTTTTTAAGGCATCATCTTACTTATGTTTTGTACAAAATCAGTGTTGCAGAATACTCATATTGATGTGTTAATTTTACAATCTTATAGTAGGCTTAATTAGGAGTAATTATTTTAATTTGTGCGTAATTATGTGCAGATATGCGGCCAAAATTTTTAAAAAACAGAAACAATTTTTTGAAACAGTTATTTTTAAATGCATTTTACTTATGTTTTGTGCAAAATTAGTGTCGTAGAGTGATCATATCGAGGTGTTAATTGGATGATCTTCTAATAGACATAACTAGGAGCTCTTATATTAATTTTCACCAAATTATGTGTTGTTAAATGTTGAAAATCTTAAATAACTTGTATAAACAACATCTTCTAATGCATCCTACGAATGTTTTTAGAAAAATTAGTGTCGTTGGATATTCATATCGAAGTTCTAATTGGACAATACTATAATAGCCTTAATTAGATGTACTTATTTTAATTTGCGTTAATTTATGTGTAGTTAAGCTGCCAAAAATTTTCTAAATCTCAAACAACTTGTTTAAATAGTTGTTTTTATTGCATCTTACTTTTATTTTGTGCGAAATTAGTGTCGTGGAATATTCATATCGAAGTTTTAAGTGAAAACTATTATAATACACATATTTACGATTAATTATATTAATTTATCAGAAATTATGTGAAGTTTTGTGGTTAACAATTTTGAAAACCTCAAACAACTTGTTTAAACAGTTGTTTTTAATGCATCCTACTTATGTTTTATACAAAATTAGCGTCATAGATTATTCATATCGATGTGTTAATTAGATAATCATTTAATAGATATGGTTATAACTAATTATATTAATTTTTATGAAATTATATGTAGTTATGCGGAAAAATAATTTAAAAAAGTCAAACAACTTGTTTAAACAACAGTTTTTAGGCACCGTCTTACTTATGTTTTGTACAAAATCAGTGTTGCAGAATAGTCACATCGAAGTGTTAATTGAATAATCTTTTAATAAGCATAATTACATATAATTATATTAATTTCAACAAAATTAAGTGTGGTTATGAAGCCAAAAATGTTGAAAAACTCAATTAACTTTTTTAAATAGCAGTTTCTAATGCATCTAACTTATGTTTGGTGCAAAATTAGTGTCGTAAAATGTCCATATCAAATTTTTAATTGTATAATCTTCTAATAGGCATAATTAAGAGTAGTTATATTATTTTTTACGAAATTAAGTATAGTTTTGAGGCAATAAATGTTGAATATCTTAAACACCGTGTTTAAACAACAGTTTCTAATGTATCTTTCTTATATTTTACGAAAAATTAGAGCCATAGAAAATTCATATTGAGGTGTTAATTGGACAATCTTATAGTAGGATTAATTAGGATAATTTGTGCGTAATTATGTGCAGTTATACGCACAATGTTTTTAATAAACTCAAACAACTTATTTAAACAACTGTTTTTAATGCTTCTTACTTATAATTTGTGCAAAATTAGTACCGTAGAATGATCATATCGAAGTGATAATTGGATAATCTTCTAATTGGCAGAATTAGGAGTAATGATATTAATTTTCATGAAATTATGTGAACTTATGTGGTAATAAATGTTGAAAATCTTAAACAACTTGTTTAAATAACATTTTCTAATGCATCTTGCTTATGTTTTGTGCACAATTAGCGTCATAGAATATTCATATCCAAGTTTTAATTTGAAAATCTTTTAATAGTCATAATTAAGAGTAATTATATTAATTTATACGAATTTATATATAGTTATACGGCCAATAAATTTGTAAAAATTCAAACAACTTGTTTAAACAAATGTTTCTAATGCACATTGCTCAAAAAGGAGTTGAGCACAACAGCTCAAGAGAATGTTTTCAAGAAGATCACGAATGATCAAGTTGGGAGATTAGAGAGAGGCTAGATTGAGCTTGAACAAAGATTTGGCTAATCGAGTGTATCAATATCTTGATTTTCTCTCTCTCTTTGAATATGGCTAGTAAGCTCTCCGGAGTAATTATTTTGCTAGATGGATCAATCACCTTTCAGTGTGAGAGATAATCCTTTTAAAATAGATTTTTTGAAACAACTGAAGAAACTATTTTTCGGCCTGAACCGTTATAATGGTTTACGAATCGTTATAATGGTTTAGAAAGAATACCCGTTTGATCAACTAAGCTGAAACGTTATAATGATTCATCAAATCGTTATACGTTTCATGAATCATTGTAACGATTACAGAATCATTACATAACGATACACTCTGGTTTCTATGCATATTTTTCTGCATTAAAATATTTTTGAGTATTGAGATGAACCGTTATAACGATTCACCGTGCAAAAGTAGTTTTCTCTGTTGTTTAAGCTCAATTTATCTTGACCAATTCAATCCAGTTAAGTCTAACTAAACCTAAGCCTCATGCAGTCTTGATTTAGCTTTTATGTCCCATCATTAGTCTGGGTTCTTGTGCACTAATTCATTTACAAGTTAATTCCTGCACAAAACTTAAACAAGGCAAATTATAAAATTCAAGATTGTTTTGCAAATCGACAAATCAAAGAAGATGTAAGTGTAACAATTATAAGGTAAAAAATATTGAAAATCCTAAACAACTTGTTTAAACAACAAATTCTAATGTATCTTATTGATGTTTTATGAAAAAATAGTGTCGTAGGATATTCATATAGATGTGTTAATTGGACAATCATATAATAGGCATAATTAAAAGTATTTATATTAATTTGTGTGAAATTATGTGTAGTTATGCGGCCAAATTTTTTGAAAAACTCAAACAACTTGTTTAAATAGTTTTTTTAAATGCATCTTACTTATATTTTGTGCAAAATTAGAATCATAGAATGATCATATCAAAGTATTAATTGGATAATCTTCTAATAGACATAATTAGAAGTAGTTATTTAATTTTCACTAATTACGTGTTGTTATGAGGCAATAAATATTCAAAATCTCAAACAAATTATTTAAACGCAGTTTCTAATGTATCCTACGAATGTTTTTAGAAAAATTAGTGTCGTTCGATATTCATATCGAAATGCTAATTGGACAATACTATAATAGCCATAATTAGGAGTACTTATTTTAATTTGCGTGAATTTATGTGTAGTTAAGCGATAATTTTTTTTTTCAAAAACTCAAATAATTTGTTTAAATAGTTATTTTTAGTGCATCTTACTTTTATTTTGTGCGAAATTTGTGTTGTAGAATATTTATATCGAAGTTTTAATTAAAAACTATTATATTACACATATTTATGAATAATTATATCAATTTATCAGAAATTATGTGTAGTTATGCGGTCAAAATTTTTGAAAACCTCAAACAACTTGTTTAAACAGATATTTTTAATGCATCCTACTTATGTTTTATGCAAAATTAACGTCATAGTATATTCATATCAAAGTGTTAATATTTAAATTTTAAGTTTTAGATTAATTGTTAATAATTTTTTTTCCTAAGTATAATCTGAGATGAAAATGATCTCTCTTTAACTCTAATCAAACATGGATTATGGGAGCTAATCGTGATATTGTATATTAGCATTGTTTTAAAATGCGATCTCTCTTTAACAATCAAACATGGATTATGGGAGCATATATATTGTATATTGGCATTGTTTTATATTTATGTGGTGTGATGTCACATGCATAAGAGTATACATTCACATATTCAACAATGCACATTATTTTAAAAAATATTTATCATATTAAGCTTATAAAATTAATTATATTATATTTTTATGCAAAATATTCAAAATATTCAAATATAATCTTCATTATATTATATATATATTTTACATTAAAATTCTTTAAAAATAAATGATCGATTCAAATATTATAAGAATTTTTTAGAATATATATCCGCATATATAATTCACATACTGAACCGCATATGCACCCGCATGTCGTATATACACTATATGATGGTCAACCGCATATATATTAAAATCCGTATTTTAAAACCTTACATATTGGGATGGTTAGCATAGGAGCTTAGCTAATCAGCTAACCGTGATATTGCATATTGGGGGCTAGTTTCAAGTATGATAAAAGTTCAGGGTAGTCTGCAAAGACCGGAACTAATATAATAGACGTTACAGACCTTACAGTCTCCACCCTCAGTTTTTTAGTTATCGTCTCTGGTCAATCTTCAGCCCAAAACCTAACCCTAATTATCAGAATGGCGGAGGAGCTCGGATACTCATCCCGATCGGACATGAAGAGGAAATTTGGCGACTCGGAGACGCCTCCGCCGCGCCGACAGTCTGGATTCTCGTCCGCGCCGCCGCAGGAGAAAACTCCGTCTCAGTCCTACAATAGCGTGCCTCCGCCGATGGATGAGATAGAAGCCGCCAAGCAGCGCGCTCAGGCGATCGCAGCCAAGTTATTCAGCGATGCTGAGGCGAAACGGCCCAAGACCGACAACGGATCTGACTTTTCCGGAGGAAACAGTATGAGAGTTTTTCCTATAATCATTGACAGATTTTTATGGATCGTTGATGGAGTTTATGTTCAAAATATTAGAGTGGATTGGACGATACAAATGAGAACTGTGACAGAGCTATCTGGTTTAAGAGAAAAGCTATACCTTCTGTTGCTACCACGGCCCTATTTTTCTTTACCAAATTGTAGATTCACCTTAGTTGTCAACAGTTGCCCGATTTATCTCTCTTTTGGTTCTTTTTGTTCTTGTTAGTTGTTACTGTTTTAATATGCTATTTGGAATGAGGGTAAAAAATGTTTAATCTTTAGCATTAGGACTTAATTGAGTTAAACCATACGGTTTTGTTGGGTTTCATGGTCTGAATTTGTTACTTGACTGCAATGATAAAGATAAACTATAGTTATATTTCATTGATATATCTATCAAGAAACATGTTTTCCTGTTTGATCATGTAATGACTTTTCCATCTTTTTATTTTCTCCTGTTGCAGCTTACATGAATAAATTCACCAGTCAACCCTTGCCGCCTCCTCAAACCAGTGCGCCTTCATTTGCATCTTATAATTATCACAGCTCCAGCAAGAAAATTGACATTCCAAATGGGCGGGTATTACTCTCCCTCTCCCTCTTTCTCTGTCTATATAGGGTAACTGTACTGTAGCCGGCGAAGATCTATGATTGCTTATAGTTAACCGTCTGTAGTGCATCAAGAAAAAAAAAAGCAAGCTACCAAGCTTCTGACTAAGTCTGTAACTGATTGGTCAACTGTAGGTGGGAGTTATTATAGGGAAAGGAGGGGATACTATCAAGTACCTGCAGGTGCAATCAGGAGCCAAGATTCAGGTCACTAGGGACATGGATGCGGATCCTAATTCTCCAACCCGATCTGTTGAGATTCAGGGCACTCCAGAACAGATTGCCAAGGCTGAGCAGCTTATCTCCGAAGTTCTTGCTCAGGTCTACTTTCTTCCATCCCCCCCAGTTCATTCCTTTATCTGCTTTAACTATGATAAAAATAATGTGCACTAATCACTGTCGTAAGATTCACAACATGGATTGCATGAAATGATTATGAAATGCGACGGTTTAAGATACGCTAAGTTATTCTATAAATTAAGTAATATATCTAGTTACAAACGAACACACTATCTGTATTAAAAATAAATTACTTCATTGTCAATTCTCAGTAGTGAATTGTTTAAATAGTTCATCCAAACAATGCACGATACAGAACAAATCACATGATTTAGCGGTACAATTTGTGCATTCACATCCACTTTATTACTCTTGAAATCCTTTGTGGATGCCAAATAGACATCCATCTGTCCATTTCATGCTCGCAATAACTCTCCTTATTGTTTCTGATACTGCTTCATTCTTTGGAGGAAGATGGGAGGTCAAGAAAAAATAATAGGGAAGAAACAATGGTTTTGGAAAAAAGATAGGGAAGAAACTATGAGTTTCTGAAACACAACCATCCTATCTTTATACTATTATCACATATTTATTGTGAAAAACTATGCATCCAATTGTATGATTTGAGCTTGAGTGATATTTTGAAGGTTGCCATGGTGTCACCTAAGTATATAAAAGAAACTCGCTTTAATTAACAGGACTTCTCAATTGTTGTATTTAGGCAAGAACTTTTATTCGAGACTTCAGAAATTTGACGAACGAACCACCTCTTTTTTCAGTGTTTTGTGTGTTAAACAAACTTTTTGCAAGAATTAGGTGCGTTGAATGGTCTACAATGGAAGTTTTATCCATGTCTCAAGTTTTATGTAAAGCGCGTCTTACTATTTCACTGCATAAAGTATGATAAAATATGGTATTATGATGGTTCTATTAATGATCTTTTGGTATATATTGCAAGTATGATAGAATATGGTATTATGATGGTTCTGTTAATGATCTTTTGCTATATATTGCAATGAGTATTTCTAGCTCATTGTAAGGCAAGTTCAGTGTATTTTAATGATACGTGATGCACAATATGATGCAAAATACAATTCAATCATTGATGTTAATACTATGTTGCAATTTGCGCACCGTTACAGACGGAACATATTGAAGGGCACAAGTCTATTGTCAGTTCCTTGATTATAGGGTTCTTCCTATCTGTACTTGACTGTACTGTCGCGCGAATGAATTGTGTAATGTAAACTAGCTTATAATCGAAATTGTGATGTGATGTGATACACAGTCAACTGTAGCATTTTGTTTTTAAAGTCTTTCGTACGTGCAGCTTCAAAATTTGTAAGAAAGTTCTTTTCAATGTTTATGTAGGCTGATGCTGGTGTCTCTGAAATAGTATCAAGTCGTCGTGTGGGTGGTTCTGCCCAGTCTGGTGCTGAGACATTCCAGATGAAAATTGGTAATAACAAGGTATATGAATTTATGTGCATTAATCGATTTTAAAAAATTGCCTCTATAAATTTCGTACTACCACCTCTGCTTTATACCTGAAAATATCTCCAGGTTGGTCTGGTCATAGGGAAAGGTGGCGAGACTATAAAAAGCATGCAAGCCAATTCTGGTGCTCGGATCCAGGTTTGCTTATTGTTATTGTTTTCTTTAATATGAAATTTAAATAGTTGGTGAATATATGAGACTTGAAGCAGTTTTCGTTGTTTGTTGTTAGTATGCCATTTTTGTTTTTTTGTTTGTACAAATGCTATCTTAATGGCGGCTTTCAGTACGTGCAAACTAAATTGCTGGGATGGCCTTTAATTACACCATTAAATCTTTTGTTGACATTAAGTTTTATGGTTTTAACTTAATTAGCACTTCTTGTCTATACTTGCTACTGAAATCATATAAGAATGTACATTTAATATTATGGTTCATATTAATGCTTTAGTAATTACTCTACTCTGGTGGTTGCTGTAAGTACGCACATTTAATTTTATGGTTCCATGGCTTTCTTGTTGTGCTTTTTATGCTCTTTGTACTGACCTCTCCCGTGCCTTTTTATTTATTTTGGTTTAAGCTTGTTGTTTATACTTGCCCTGTGTAAAACATAGTTCCAAATTTTCACTGTGGAAACTTAAGGGGATGTCTTAGGTACTTGTTTGTTTTGATGTACATGGATAGAATGTTTTTCTTGTATTACAACTAGGTTATTCCATTACATTTGCCACCTGGAGATACTTCAATGGAGAGAACAGTTTACGTTGATGGCACACAAGAACAAATCGAAGTTGCAAAGCAATTGCTCAATGAAATCCTAAGTGAGGTATGCAATAAATTTTATTTCTTCTGTTCTTTTCCTTGGAGGTTTTAGTGGATTATTTAAGCAATCTTTTTGTATAGCTCCTCCTCGTGAGTTCAAGTATTTTTCAATTAAAAATGTTCATCTTGTTCCTTTCTCCTCAAGGGATGGCGCTAGAACCTTTCATTCCTTCTGTGTTTACCTTTGTTTATTGTATAGGAGTAACTAGTGTTGGTTTAAATGGAAATGATTTATACTTAATAATCTTATGTCATATAATTGCTTGTCCTATCACATATATATTTTTGGATATGCTATTCTCTGCAGGATGACTTCCACATTGTTGTTTTATTTGATTCAGTCATTGTTCTTACTATCCTCATTTGTAAGCAATGGTCTAGTTGCTCTCCCCTGAATAACCAAATTATTGGTATATTGAATTTTTTTTAGATATTATCTTGCACTTATATATTGGTCTTGCTTGTATATACTGTCTTTTCTCATGTTGCTCTCGAGCCCAGGTTACATAGTTAATATAGGTAAACTCTCTAACAAAGTGGACTAGTTTTGTGTTAGTAATTCGCTACAGATAGATAACTCAACTCTATCTTTTTTAAAATAAAATCGATCGTTAAACTACACATGCGTTATGTAAATGAATGTACACATGCGTTATGTAAATGAATGTTAGTTTTGTTGCAAACTGTATTTGGTATATAGTTGTGGCAACTGTTTTATAGACCATAGTTTTTCTCCTGGGGAGAGCATAAGTGGGGGCATCTGTCAATGGCACCAGCCTCTTATCCGTTTAATGGTAAGTAGATTTTTTTTCCACCTTGAATTCACATTGATTGCTATGTATGACTCTGTTGAATCTATTGTGCTTCCACTCGCCTCTTTTCTTGTATGTCTCTTTCCTTGGTTCTCCTGCAATTATCTTATCTTTTGTGATGTAACCTTTCTAGAGTAGCATAAGAATATATAATTATTTTTTTTTTTTTTCAGACTCGTCCCAGGAATCCATCTGGTGGTGGCTACCGGGCCCCACAACCTCAGTCAAATACCTGGCCCCCACCTCCATCGCAACCCTCTTACAACAACTATACGCAGCCTTCTGCATATCCTGGGGCCCCTCCACCTCAGTACAACATGCCTCAGCCTCAGTACCCAGGCTACCCACCTTCATCATACCAAACTGGATGGGATCAGCCCAACCAATCAGCTCAACCACAGCAGTCCGCTTCAGGTGGCTATGATTATTACAACCAACAGCAACACCAAGTGCCGCAGCCAGCACAGTCACAGCCCACTGGGACCTCCGCTGTGCCACCTGCTTCAACTGACCCTACTGGCTATAGTTATCCTCAGCCACCTAGTTATACCTCGCAAGGCTCTTATGGGGATGCATCATCCTATTCCGGTGCCTATTCTCAAGGTTATTCCCAGCCTCATGCTGGCTACAACTATAGTGGTGCTACTAGTTACACAACGCCTCAAACCTCCAGCCAGGATGGATCAGCACCCAATTATAGTGCATCAGGTGGTACTGTGACCAACTCTACTCCTTCACAAGCATCACCAGCTCAGCAAACACCAACATCTGGGGCCCCTGCGAGTCAGCAGGGCTATCTGAATGCACCACCCATGGCCACTCCTACGAGTTATCCAACACAAGGTTATCCAGCAGTGCCACCACAGCCAGGTTATGGACAAACAACATATGGGCAAAGACCACCACCACCACAACCTGTCTACGGGCAGGGTCAATCGGGTTCTGCACAAACTGGCTATGCTCAACTGGGCTATGGTCAGGCTGTGCCGCCACAATCAGGCTATGGTACTGGATATGGGGGTTACGGTCAGTATAGTGATTCGTACGGTGGTGGTGGTGCCTATGGTCAGGTACCACCTCCAGCATATTCCAAGGATGGTACTGCTGCTCAGGGGACCGGATCTGGTGCGCCAGGTGGTGCTGCACCACCGGCTGCAGCTGCTGCTGGTGGACCAGTTGCTGCTGGGAGCAAGACTCCGCCAAGTTAATGTTCTGCTCAAATCTTTGTCGTGATTGTTATGAACTTAGTTGTTGTATTGATTTTTAGGTTTAGTCTCATGTAGGATAATGATCTCTGGTAAGTGTCTGTAGTTTGAGGTATTGCATCTAGTTCAAAATATTGATAAATGTGCTGTTGCGGTTAAGCATACTTTATTTATGTGCTTGTTTTGCTGGTTGAAGGAGACATTCGACTGATCTGCCTTTCTGATTTTATTGATTCACTTTATCCTCATCCTCCATTCTTATGCTTTGCTGATGGGATAAAGAGTTGTTATGACTTGCGAGCTAAAGCTCGCTGAAGAAACCCTTGAGAGCGTTATTCTTGATCCAAGTTCCAGGCCTGGCTTTTTACCAATATTTCCATTGTTGAGTTTAATTTGTGTATAATCAACTTTTTTTACTTTGGTCATCTACAGAACTTTTTGAGATGAATAATTAGATTTGTATTCATTTTTTTATTCTGCAATTAGATTGAGTTGAGCCAATCCTGTTGGTTAGTCATGCATAGTAGCTTGAAAATACTCCGGATGGGTAGATCTGACCCGTATAAGTTTGTGTCCGTTATCCGTCCCAGATTATTCCTTTTGAGATCCATGGGTGAGCAGGACTTGTTAAAAGTCCGATCCTAGTAAGAATGAGTTTTCAAATTTTCAAAATAGAACCCTCATATTCGTTTCGGGTTTATCCGTCACTCGTTCTTACTCGACCCGTCTTGGGCTCACCCCATCGGATCTCATTCGTGCTTATTCGGATCCTTACCCGTTCTTATTCGGACCCTTACCTGTGCTTACTCGTACTCGAACCCGTCTCCACCCTGGACGAGTAGACCCGGACTAACCCCCTAAAACTTGGGCCTACTATCCTAAAACCCAAACTTACTCCCCTATACTCGGTCGGGTCTACCTAGGTCTAACCCCCATTTCGCCCTTAAAAACCAAGTATGGAGCACCTTTCTTTCAAATCACCCCATAAAACCTCAAGAATAATTTACTTTGTTTCAAATCAAGTCTTCTTTATTTCAAATCAAAAATATTTTTATTCAAATTTAATCAAAATTTCAAATGAATATAAAAATTTTTAAAAAAAATAAAAAATTACAAATTCACCTTTATAAATACCACACTAATTTGCATCCAAAATCACACCAACATTCAATATTTCTCTTTCTTTATAACCTCTCATATACTTAATATTCCATAATTCATTTAGCTGTCAAGTTTTGATCTTATTATTCTTTTTAGAAAACATATAAAAATAGTTATAGTATATTATTTCAATTAAAAATTAAAAAAATTTTAGTATTGTTATTTATTTTTTATTGGACAAGAAGTGAAAGTTTTGCCATATTTATCATATTCCGCTTTCCGCAATATCGTATTCCTATTCCGATAATATTTGAAGCATTGGAGGTTAGTTTTTTTTTACTTTTAATCAATTATAATTTTTAATATGTAGAATAAGATTAAATTTATTTTTTTATTTAAAGTTATAATTTATTTAGATTTATTTTTATTGTTAGAATATTAGAATGTTAAATTTATTTTTATTTATAGTTTTATTTTATTTGCACTTTTAGTTCTTTTGCATTTACTTTTATTGTTAGAACATTAGAGTGTTAAATTTATTTTTTATTTATTTATAATTTTATTTTATTTATAGTATTAATTCATTTACATTATGTTAATTTTATTTTTTTATTTATTTGTACTCTTATTTTATTTATAATTTTAATTCATTTATATTATGTCAAATTTATTTTTTATTTATTTATAGTTTTATTTTATTATAGTTTTAATTCATCTACATTATTTTTAATTCATTTTTTATTAATTTATAGTTTTATTTTATTAATATTTTTAATCCATTTATATTATGTTGAATTATTTATTTATTTATTTGTAGTTTTATTTATTTATTTATAGTTTTAATTCATTTATATTATATTAAATTCGTTTTTTATTTATTTGTAGTAAATATGATCATGGCTACTCTTTTATTATTGTCCATTATATTGATGATAATTGTTTGAAAAAAAAAGAGTTCTAAGTTTTCATATCATGAATTTTTCGCACACTGCACAAATCATTTACCAATCTATTATAAATATTTTACAAGTGTACAACTTAAAAAGGAATTTAGAAAATATTTTTTCAATTTCATTTGATAATACGAGTAATAATATAAAATTAATTGATTATTTTATTCGTTAACTAAATTCTATTATGGATGAAAAAATATTTCATAAAAAATATGTTTGTCATATTTTTCACCTTAATCTTAAGGCGAGTATTAAAATTGTTAGTGTTAGTGTGATCTACAATCAATCATATGATGATTATATTTTAATTTATATATTATAATGATTATATTTGATATACCATGTGTTCCTTGAGTTGTTTATTATTTGTATATTGAGTTGGACTCAATTGTAAAATATATGAATTAATTAATAAAAACTCTAAAAACATACCTAATATATTAATTACTTAGGAATAATAATTAATTAAGATTAGTATATAAGTTGAGTGATAATTGTGCTTCACAAGTCATATGATAAGTGTTATCGGCTCAATTACATAAATGACATATTGGACATGTTATTGGATTTGACCTATAATAAAATACTATAAGGATTGTGTTTCTGTCATTGGTATTTTATTTGTTTGCTAATCTTAGATATGATATGAGTATTCTTCTTATACAAATAATTTACATTTATGGATATTATCCAACGTTGTCCGTAATTGGTGACCATACAGATTTTATCTCGATGTACGTCAGTTATATGAAGAAGAAGTACGAATCAATAATATCGATGTCCCTCTCATTTGTTGACATGAGCGATGGTATCCAAATTGGACTCCTCTAGATAAATAATGTAATGCAATAATGATACTTTCCTATCTTGCACCGTTTTGGATATCCTGTGACAAGAAATGAGCTGGAGACGATTATTATCGTCCAAGACCAAAATATTTGTAGTGTACATTATATCGGTATTGCTTAGGGGTTATAATCCACATTGTTAGGTGCCGCTTGTGATCTATGATGATTAAAGACATTTTAATCTCATTGTAAGTGTATACAAGTCTAAAGGTCACACAACATAGCCTATAAATATTTCTTGATATGTTGATGTGTTGATCTGTTGATGTGAGATAAATAATTATTGAACTTATTAAAATATTTAATAATGTTCAAATGAAAGAGTTTTAAGAAAATTTATATATTGCTTTTTAATAGTATATTGACATGACATAATTAGATAAAAGTTATGCTATTTCAGAAAAGTCTGAATTTAGTCTTATGTTGATATGACTAAAATAAACATTCATTTTTCACTACTGCACTTTCTTTGACTATTTTGAGAGGGTAGAATATGAAAACTGAAATATAATCCACTATTTTCATTATCTTCATTTTCTCTTAGTTCATTAAAGATAATTCAGTCTATTTTTTAAAATCAATAAGTTTTGGTTGTCCAAAATTAGTGAGAACTCTTTCAAAACATGAAAAAACACTCTTCCACATGTTGTAAAGGTTATATAAGGATTTCTCCCCTGATAAAATCTAACAAGTTATTTTCCTAAGCGCAAAAGTTCTACTGAATTTATGTCGTACTCGTTTTGACTATCTCATGTGTTGAGAATCCTTTCCACCATATATAAGAGTTAAAATTTATGGAGAAAGACTAGATGATTTAGGAGAACATTCTCAATTGTCCTAGCAAGATGTTGAAAAAAATGTTTGTGGGTTGTTCTTGGTGGATACCATTGGAAGATATCTCGCTTGGTCTCTCGGTGTCGTGCATGTCTCCTGAATATTTTCTGCTCTTTCGGTGACTCAAGCATGCTTTAAAGGTATATCAATTTTATTTATAATTTATATTTGATTCAGTTAAGTCACTTACAAGATCTTTTTGGTGGTTTAGATGATTTTTTTTTTGAATTTATACACTAATTACACTCATAAAATCCTAACAAAACACCCGGTATTGATAAATTAATTCTGAAATTCAAAGATACTTTTCACCATATTTATTTAAATAATGTAAGAAAATAATAATTTCATACTTTATGTAATTAGTTAAACTTGAGTAAGTTAGGAGTACTATATGATATAGACACATGATGGAATTCAACATATCGGATGTTTCATCATTATAATTCAACATATATTAGATGTTTCATCATTATTTTTCTTATAAGCATGTTATAACCGAGATCTTGAATAACTCAACCGAGAAGCTTCGTTTGTTACTCTCTGAGGGAGGATGAAGCCAATTTGAGTTATTAAAATAACTTCCTACATGTCTTTTTAAACACAACCGTAAAATTTTCATGCTCATATACGCCATCCGCACATGAGTTGTTTCAGCATCTATATATAATTTTTCAAGGTAAATTTTCTCTTTTAAATTTGATTAATTTTAAAATTTATCTTTTTTTTTTTTTTCTCTACAAGGTTTATCGTGAGATAAAAAATATGAAAAATCTCGATCATTCTCTTGTTCTAATCGTATAAGCAATAAAAGAGAAATTCCTCAAATATTGGGAGAAAATACCCAACATGACCATTATCACAAGTTATCTTCATCCATCGTTCAAGAAGGATACAAGACTAATACATCTACCTTGTACTGAGGAGGAAGCTCATGTGACTAGCCTATTGGACGATATGTTCAACATTTACAACTCCCGATGAAATGTTAATCAAGCTTCTTCATCCGGTCAAAATACTAGGTATGCATAGAAAAATTAATTAATTTATATTATTTATTACATAATTTACTCATTTATATTATGCATATATTTTTTAATCCTGATAGAAGTTATAGTGCGTCCGGATTGCTAAGTGAGTTACGGATAGATGAAAGTTTTATAAATCAACAAATTAACAATAATAAATTACTAAGTTATTGTTTGAGAAGCATAAAAGACGATGAAAATTGAAATTCTCAATTACTGAAAGAAAATACAATTGCCTATCCAATATTGATGATGATGGCTCGTGATATTCTTATAGTGCCCGTGTCAAGAGTTCCTTCCGAATCATGTTTCAATTCAGTGAATAGGATTTTGACTGATAAATACATGGGTGCAAGTCTTTTTGAGAAATTTGTGTGCTTGAAAGAATGGATCGATGTTGAAGATCGTATGTAACATGATATCACACTTGAGGCAACAACCTATGTCCCAACTCAAGAAAGCAAAACTAATATGATTATCAGTCCAGACAATGATTCCGACGGTGCATGTGATATCAACGTTGAAGACAACGACTTATGATACTTAAATGATGATCACTAGATATTCGATATATTTTTCTAAACCCTTTTAATCTCATGATATACTTTTATTTTTTTATTATTCGTTAAGTTAGAACTCTACCTATGTTTTTTACATAGCCGATCCCAAACTTGAAATTAAGAGGAGGATAATTTATAATTTTATAAATATTAATGTTCAAAATATTATACAAAATATATTTTATAACTTAAAATTTTTAAAAATTATAATATTTTTTAATTTTTTATTGTTTGATTTTAAATAATTAAATATATAAAACTGAAGTATTTTAAATTAATTATTTCAAAAATGATATACTTTTTTCGGTTTTGATTAATTTTTTTATATTTTTCTGAATTTTTTTATAATTATTTGAAACTTTTCAAATTTTATTTTATTTTTAAACAATTAGAATTAATAATACCAAATTAGTTAAAAATTTATATAAAAAATCATAATTAAATTTTTTATAACTTCTATTATTTTTTTGAAAAATTTCTGATTTTTTGGAAATTTCTGGTATTTTTGAAGTTTTTATGATTTATTTATTTTTTTGTGAAATTGAAAAAAAAACCATCCCACCCCTCTTGGCCCACTTGGATTGCCTTTTGTTCATTCCGATCCGCGAAGGTCCAATACATATTGAATCAAAATTTTCTAATTTTATATCGTTCTAATCCATCCCTCCATATCCGTCCTCATCCGTGACTCGTGACCCGTAACCCTCCTCACCTGTGGCCACGGGAGTTTGAATCAGACCGCCCGTCCTCAAGTCCCTAGTCATGCAACGGGCTTTTTAACTTGCTGAAGTCTTGTTGGCTAGTCATGCAACGCGCTTTTTAACTGGCCGAAGTGTTTATACCAAGTATTAGTACCAAGAGGTCCAAGACTGAAAAATATTTATAATAAGTAATGAAATTAATTACAGTATATTATCATTTTTGTTTTTGGAATTCAGTCATCTTCCTAACAAATCATATAATTGACAGAAACGCTGGTTGCCATCGTTCTTCTTTTTACGTGCAAAAGTGTTATACGTACTTGAAATTGTGCATGTTGTCCATATCGAAAAATGTGTTATTAACAAGAGTTTTTGAAAATTATCTTTGATCTATACTTATAATATTTTATGTGTAGATCCTCTCGTACATGAAATATTCAAGTGATTGACACAGTGATGAGCACAATATATATATGGGGAGGGATCACTTGACAATGGTTATCTTGACAATAAATTTTCAAATAAATACGAAAATATCTTAAATTAGAAAAAAACCTGATGGATATGTTCTTATATTTATAGATTGATGGTGATTTAAATTTCATACAATTTTATTATCATTTGATAGTCTATTAAAGATCGTCAAATTATAATCATTACAGATTGTATAAAATTTTTATGGTCCTTGATGAGGTATCAAACGATAATGAAATTATATGAAAAATTGAATTACCATCAATCTATAAGTAGAAAAATATATCCATAAAGTTATTCTATTTTTAAGATTTTTTTTCGTATTTATTTGAAAATTTATTATTAAGATTGTCAAAATAATTCATTGTGAATTGATCCCATGTATTGGCTTTCTAAAAATAATGTTTTATAAGAGCTTCTCCAGCCCAGCAATTGCTTAAATTGCCACGTTAATTATCTAAATTATTTCACTCGATCAATTGCAAAGGTACTTCAACACTGAAATAATGGGATCTATGTATTGATTTGGGTGAAGCAAATTTGAAGTTTGCGGTCTTTTGTTTTTCATTTCTCAAATTAGGCGAATTGCTTAATCCTACATGGCATTTTAGAAAGGCTTGTTAAATTAGAAAGTTTCATGCAGCCTTGAAATTGAAATGGCAAGTGCTAAGTAGGATTAAACAAGTATGTGGCAATTAATATTGGAGTCTGGAGATGCCCTTACTGCTATATATATTGTTTTAATATAAAAGTGTTTACACCACCCATAAGGTTGGAAAAACAGAAAGCTATAGATTTGAAATGTTCTCGTTCAATTAAGTACTATATATCTATTAATAAATCGTTTCCATAAAATATAAACCATTTATAGGTTAGAAAAAAATATCAAGCCATAAATTTGAAATGTCCATGTTCTTTTTTTTGAGGAAAAATGTTCATGTTCTTAAAAACCTTTCAAGCAGTGTCTACGTTATTTATAGGATTAAAAAAAAAAGAAAGTGAAGAAAGTGAAGAAGACAAGGATGAATAGAGAAATTATGTAAGAAAATTATAAATATTTTGTTGTTAGTTTAGATTAAAAAATGAATAAAAAATAAAGAAAAAAACAGGTTTGAGACTCAAATAAGATTATTTATAAATATTTATGAAATTTAAGAACTTGATTCTTATATTTTTTTAATAAAAAAAACAAAGGAGAAACAAATGTGGTGAAGAAGACAGGTGTAGTTGTAGAATAAAGAAGTAGAGGCAATGACAGCGGTGGTGTAGCAGAGACGGTGCAAAGATGGGACGAAGGCAAAAGCGGGGCAACAGGTCCAGGATGTAGATAAAAAAAAAAACAGTAAATGCATTAACAATTTCTCATATTTATTTCATTCAGTTCAGCCTACGCGATCTTTTTTTTTTTTTTGAAACGTCGTTTCTTCCCCTTTCTCAAGAAAATATAAAAGGATAAGTATTTGAATTTGGTATACTAAGCTAGATTTATATTTTTCCTTTGTTTTTTGAATAAAGTTTTTAGTGAGAAGATAAGATATCTACAATGTAAAAAAATATGTTAGTGAGCAGATAAGATACCTACAACTACAAAGAAACAGTGCGATGGCTAAGAGCGCACATACGTAATAACTGCTCCAGTTCCCGGCTCCTTTTTAATCTGTAGGTTTGCTTGATTTAATATTTAAGATTCGTTTTTCGTTAGAAGCCCGTAAACAGAGAGAGACCATTTATTTAGCCTGAAGGCCCTAAACTAAGGGAAAAGGCCTGTAGTCTTGGCAGCACAAGTGCACAACTCCAGTACAGGCACAGGTAAAGCCCGAATGGGCAGCGCAAGAGACGGGGGCGATCTCGCCATGGCATCTTCACTATCGACGCTGTCACCTCCTGTGGTCCCCATGGACCTCCACGTCAGCAACCGCAAGAAGCTTCTCGATTCCGTTCGCGATCATCTCTCCGCCTCGTCCCGTCCCTCAGACGGCTTCGTTCTCCTCCAGGTAATCAAGTTCTAGAATTGCTAGGACGAGTCGGAAGATACGCATCACAAGTGGGCGATAGGTTGAAGTTCATAATCTGCTGATTCTTTTTTTTTTTTTTTGAATTGTGAGAATTGATGGTTGTTTTATTTGTGTGATAAGGGAGGAGAAGAACAGACGAGATATTGCACGGATCATATCGAGCTTTTCAGGTCTGTATAGTGTTACATAAACCTCAAATCATTAATTCGTATACAAACATTTATTAAATCATAGCAATTACCATGGTCAGTGCAAACTTTTCCCCTCAAGATGCAATACTTAATATATGTTGATATAAGTTCCTGATGGCAAATCTGTAGATTCTTAAGTTCAGTATCCAAGCACTGTTATTTAGGATAATTTTTATATACTTTCAGGAAGTTACCCTCCTTCCATTTTATTAATGAAAAGGAAGTTACAACCGATGTACATTGCTACATGTTAATTAAAAACATTATGGTTTCCTTTCACATGAAAGTAAATATTTGAACTTCGTAGGCAAGAGAGTTACTTTGCCTATCTGTTTGGCGTACGTGAGCCAGGATTTTATGGGGCAATTGTGAGTTCTACTTCTTTTCCACTTTGAAATAATTTTTTTTTCATCTTTTTGATATTGTTCAAGGAGGAGGGTTCAAATGCCTCCATTTTTTGTGCCTATATCATCTTGCCTCCACTTTTTATATTTCTAATAACTCAAAATCTATAACTAAAATATAAAAATAAAATCGTTAGATTTTATCTCTATTATATTCTCTTCTTATATATATATAAAATTCACTTTTTACTTTCTTTCCATATAAATCAATAAGTTAAAAAAATCAATGCCCAACATTTATTCATATTAGTGAAAATTTTGTAAGCTCTTGATGCCACGTAAGATAATTTTCAAATATCATAATTTTTAATCTATACATAAACAAAGTGATATATATTAAATTTAATGGCTTTATTTTAATATTTTAGTTTTAAATTTTGAGTTACTAGAAATATAAAAAGTGGAGGCTTGATGGAGGCATTTGAACCCTCCTCTTGTTGAAGTTGGCGAGTCTTATTTATGGTTACTACTCAAATTTGAATTGTACCAAAATTCTGTTACTGAGAATACTGTAGCCAACTACTTCAAAAAAATTGAGAGTACAGTATCAAACTAGATTGTAAGTTTTAGTAACTGGAGTGATGTAATCAATAAATTGGTCATAGTGATTATATTTTTTTTATGTGATGAAATGCAAATTTAGAGTTACAGTCTTATTTCATGTTTTAACCAGCCAAATTCCAACGAGAAGTGGTTCTCTTGCTTTTTTTTAAAGTGAAAAAGGAATAAATAATGTGATATGTGAATTGATGAGTATAACTAGTTGAATGAACTTTTAGAAGTGTGTTTTGTTGTGTGAACTTGTGATAATGTATTTTTTATTTTTGTTCTTAGATTTTCTGAGCTAATCTATCTATATGTTTTCTTTTTTCCTTTTGTTTTTCTCAAGGACATTTCTACTGGAAAAGCTATACTCTTTGCCCCAAGGTTACCAGCTGATTATGCCGTCTGGCTTGGTGAAATAAAACCGTTATCTCACTTCAAGGTCATTTTACTCTCTGTTCTTTAGGCATAATCTTTAGTAACACCAGATAGAGCATCGTACCTGGTATCCCAAATTTGAAATCAAGCTGATACCAACTAATAAAGGATAAGAATTTTGACCATGAGAGTTCTATCTTTTCCTTCTGTCAACAGGAAATATATATGGTTGATCTGGTCTTTTATGTTGATGAGATGTCACAAACACTTCAAAATTTATTCAAGGGAAATGAGAAGAAGCCTCTTCTTTATCTGTTGCATGGGATGAATACAGACAGCAGTAATTATTCCAAACCTGCTAAATTTGAGGTGACTGAAACTTTTGTCATATTTTTTATTTATTATTTTCAATTGTAATATCTGTGGGAACTTGTAAGTGCACTTACCCCAGTACCATGCACATAAAGGTGTACAACTGATGATTGACACATTAATTATGAGTGGAGAGGGAACACGCCTTTTCTATCTTTTCAGAAATGTAAATTTCTCTTTTGTTGTCAACCAGTAATGTAGTTTTTAAAATCAAGGAACTATTTCCTCATAATGCTGGATATAAGGTATTTACTTTCAAAATCATTTTATTCTTGACGTAATACTCTTTATGATTTATCTATACATCCTTAGTTATGTCCGATATTTTGCGGGCAGTTCATAGTTAGTCACACCATGCAAGACAACAATATGAAACTGACCATTATGTTGCACAGGGAATGGAGAATTTTGAGGTTGATTTGAATACACTCCATCCAATTTTGACGGAATGCCGTGTTATAAAGTCTGAGCAAGAACTTTCTATTATACAGTATGCCAATGATGTAAGCTCAGAGGCTCACATTCAGGTATCTCTATCTTCTTATTCTTGTTTAATTCTTCAAAGGCCTCTTTTTTTTTCTTTCTTTCAAAAAAAATAGAACTTAACATTCACTAAATTTGCAAAACATCCAGTTATTTGTATTGCTTCTAGATTACATAAAACTCATTGCATGTTAACAAAGAATATTGTACTCCTTTTCGTCACTGCTTATTAGGGTTGTTTGCATTCCTGTCCTTAACTATTTTAGTGAAGATGACCTTGACCAACAATATTGTTTGATAGAACATCTGGAACAGAATTAGCGTTTTTATTGTTAAGAACTTTCCTATTTATTTGCCAAATAGACAGGATTTTACTCAAGTGACCTTAGTTGGTTCTTGTTTTTCTCATACAGATTTATCTTGGACATTGTTGTAAAATCTAAAGGGGGGAGTTATTGGCATCCTTGGTTACTTTTTTGAATTAGGAAAATTATAAAATCCAGTATTGAGTTTTGAAACATATGCTATTAGGTAATGAGAAATGCCAAACCAGGCATGAAGGAGTACCAACTTGAGAGCATATTTCTACACCACACGTATATGTATGGTGGGTGTAGACATTGCTCTTATACATGTATTTGTGCTACTGGGCATAACAGGTTCTCTCTTTCTTTTCCTTTTATTGGTTATTTATTTTTATTTTTTTGAAGGGGAGGCAAAAACCATCCCATTTTTTCCATTAAAAAGAAGAAAAATTACAAGAAACAAAAACAGTAAAGAAGATGAGGATTTACAAGAAAAATGCTTGAGAAGCATTTTCAAAAGAAAGGAAAACTGAAATAAAAAATAAAAAAGAAAATAAAAGAGAAACAGATCTGGTCGGCAGTCGCTGTTCGGATCGTCCTCGGCGGGGTGAGGCGGTCGCTGTACAGAGGTGGTTAGGCGTCGTGGTGGACGCTTTGGCGAGGTGAGGAAGTGAGGCGGCGAGGAGGTGGCTGTCTCAGTGAGGTGAGGCGGTGAGGAACTGGTCTCTGTACAGATGTGGTGAGGCGTCGTGGTGGTCGGACAGAGGCGGTCGTCGTGGCAGATCTGCAAATCAGATCGTCGGTGGTCGCGGTTGTTGAGGCAGTGGGATCGTGCGGTTAGTCGCTGTACAGAGGAGAGAGGGAAGAGGGGAGAGAGGAGAAGAGGGGGAGGGGGGAGGGGGGAGGCGGCGGCGGCGCCTCCCCGCCTAGGGTTTGAAAATTGGGGGGGGGGGTCTTTTTTCGCCCGTGATGTCACGTGGCTTTTGCCTCTCAGGGGCTTCCTGTTTTTTTTTCAAAAGCCCCAAATCATTTTATTGGTTATTTTACTTTAGTGGGGCTGGAAAAGTACTGAAGCTTTTTATTAACTTCTGATTTTCTGTTACCTTTTTATTTTAATTTGTTTGTAGCTCTGTTCTTCATTATGGTCATGCAGCGGCTCCAAATGAGAAAGTATTGCTTCCTTCCAGTTCATACTTTGACACAACTTTGCATACATTTATCTTTATATTTGTTTACCTGTCATTTCTTTTGTGAACCTTGTTTACAGACTCTGGAAGATGGAGATATGGCATTGATGGATATGGGAGCTGAATATTGCTTCTATGGTTCAGATATTACCTGTTCTTTTCCTGTGAGTACTTGACAAGTTTATTTTGCATTTATACTGTCTTAACCTTCTGTATATCCAGCAGCATACCAATTTATGGTGCTTTTTGTTTAGGTTAATGGCAAATTTACTAAAGATCAGACTATCATCTACAACGTAAGGGACTTCTCTGATATTATGGAACTTTTTATGATAATTTGTGTTATTTTTAAGTGAAAAATAATATACCTAATTTTGAGATGACTTCCAGGCTGTGCTTCAGGCTCATAACAATGTCATATCTTCTATGTGCCCAGGAGTTAGTTGGATTGACATGCACAAGTAAGTGGAATTATGGACCGCAGAGAAATTAAATTTATCTTGTATTCTTTTTCTTATTGGTGAAAAGCTGTTGGAGAATGTTATGATTCGATTTGGTATGTGTAAATCAGCGGTAACCACTAATAAAATCAATTAATATTTTGAGCAATTTAATGATGAATCAACAAGCTATTTCTTCGTTGTACTCCATATGCTTTCTGATCGCTCATCTGCCATAATAACTGAAACCTGAGACCTAATTACCTTTGTTAAATATATTCCATGTATTGAAATAAAATTTTAATTTAGATCGGTTGTAAGATTGTTTGATTTTGTGCAACATATATGATCTCAAACAAATTTATGAACTTTCTTTTAGTAATGCAATTCATTCTTAATCCAGATTACAAAAGGAAAATGTAGATTATACATTATAGCATGAATCTTGATTTGACAAATCTAGAGGGAAATGTATTATATATTATTATGCTTAACTAATGCGACCTTATGTTTTTCTCTATAGGTTGGCGGAGAAAACAATCCTTGAGGTCTTGAACAAGGAGAGAATTGTTCAGGGGTACGGTATAGAACTTCAATTATTTATTAATATATGCATACATTAGAAATATTTAAAGTGATGACTACTTTTTGGTTTTAGCAATGTAGAAGAAATGATGGCTGAAAGAGTAGGTGCAATTTTTATGCCTCATGGGTTGGGGCATTTGCTTGGAATTGACACACATGATCCTGGTGGTTATACAGAGGTTTGTTCATAAGCTTAATCATACGTCAATACAACAAATACCATGTAATCTCTGCTTTTATGTTCTTACCAAAAAATATTCCAATAATTTGTGGAAATTGTACATAATAGAGTTTGGAATGAGCCACTCCTTTTGGGAGAAACTTCTTCTTTCCTTCTTTTTTTGGATATACTTTCTATTGTTTCAAATATCAATGCAACATTTTAGTGCATGTTGTTTCAAAAAAAGGGAACAATTCTGCATCATGGCGAGCACCGATAAGCAGAACATTGTTGGAATTTTTTGACAAAGCTGAATCCTGGTAAAGGAGCATATCTGGACAGTGTTTGCTATTTTTGACAAACTTCATCCAATGTTTTAATCCTTATTAGTGATTTCTTCTTAACATTCATGCATTTCAAATATCAATGCAACATTTTAGTGATTTTTTTGGATAAGCAACATTTTAGTGATTTTAATCCTTATTAGTGATTTTTTTGGATATACTTTCTATTGTTTCAAATATCAATGCAACATTTTAGTGCATGTTGTTTCAAAAAAAAGGGAACAATTCTGCATCATGGCTAAGCAGAACATTGTTGGAATTTTTTGACAAAGCTGAATCCTGGTAAAGGAGCATATCTGGACAGTGTTTGCTATTTTTGACAAACTTCATCCAATGTTTTAATCCTTATTAGTGATTTCTTCTTAACATTCATGCATTTCCACCTGACAAGCCAACACATTTTTTTTTTGAAAAGTAGTGGTACTACCACCTCTTCTGATAGAAACAGAAAGTTTAAGGGTACCACACCCCTGTACAAGTGGGGATAATTGTCTTTACCTAAAACTTGCAGTAAATCATTACAACCAACAACTAGTGATTACTAACATCAACAGTACCAGAAATTATCCTACCAACACATCAGTTTCTCAAGCAACATCACAAAAACCAGTAAGCAGTACAGTCAGTAGCAGCAAATTATTCAAAACACAGTCACTCAAAACTTCTTTGCAGTAGCTCTCGGCAGTCAATCATCCGGCTGGACCCACCTGGCAGTTCTTTTTAATCTTCCTCCTTATTTCTAAGCTTTGGCATTACAGAAAACTGAATTTAAAAACTAAAACAAGTAAAGCCTATATAGACTATTGCGAAACTAAGTACTTATCAGTATCCAATTAAAGCTAGAGGATTATTATTAGTTTCTTCTCCAAACCAATACTCTGCCTCGACAAGCCAACACTCGCTTGCCCATAGCAACCAGTAATAAGAAAGAAAACTTATGCCAACAATGACCAAATTGCCTAAAATTTTCCATCTTAGTTCTAAGTTATTTACAATCAGTCCATGTAAACTCCAGTCCCAAGTTCCAGATCCTATTGTCAATTCTTGTTTTAATTTAGACAAGCATGGGCAGAGTCGTCAACGATTGTTATTTACTATTTTGCTTACATGCTTCTCATCATCATTACTATCCGTATCATTATCACTATTACCATCATTGATTTTTTATATTTGAGATCTCTAATATCTATGATTTTGGATTGGTTTCATTTCTACCCTACCCCAATTTATTTGGAATTAAAGGCTTTGTTGTTGTTGTCGTTGTTTGTTTACATGCACTTTTTATGAAGATTGGGGTCAAGTTGCAATAAGAGAATGATAAATGTAGGATGTTATCAGAAATGTTCTAGAAATATTGGCTGTATTGCTGCAAATCTGTTCATAACATACAATGGGATGCATGACATTTGTTATGCTTTATTGTGGGAAATGTATGATATTCTTTCATTTTAGAGGATGGATTTTTCATGAGGTTGCTTTTAAGTTTTTTGTACATTTGTGATCTGATTTAGTTGCATTTGATGTCAATCCTCATATTAATTCTTTGCTGTGAAGGGACTTGAGAGACCTAAAGAACCCGGGTTAAGCTCCTTGAGGACTGTGAGGGAGCTTAAAGAAGGCATGGTTAGTGTTTATTTATTTCGTTAATTTTTATTTGTTAGACAACAATTTTAATCAATAATTCTCTATGTTCAAAAAACAAATATCTGTAGACAAATAATTTCAGCCTCCAAGATTAAATTCCTGCACAACCATATTGAAAATTGCAATTAAAAAATTAAGCAGTCTTCATACTCTATTTGATCTAATCTTATGCTTTCAGATTGGGTTTCATTTTTCTAGCTAATTTATTTGGGATTAAAGACTTTGTTGTTGTTGTTGTTGCTTCATAATCTATTTGATATTTTGACCTGAAATGGTAGGTTATTACTGTGGAGCCGGGTTGCTACTTCATTGATGCACTGCTAATTCCTGCCTCAGATAATCCAGCTATTGTGAAATTCTTGAATCATGAAAAACTTGAGAAATTTAAGAAGTTTGGTGGAGTCCGAATTGAAAGTGATGTGGTATGCTATCATATCAAGCCATGCTTGCGTTGTTTGAATGAGAACTGGAAATAAATAGCAACTGAAGGTTACAAATACTGACCACAGAAAGTTCATAACAGATGGTATACTGGGTACACTTGAGCCGCCTACTTGGTTGGCCAACAGGGGGGGTGGAGCCACCTTGTGGCAGGCCCCCCTGGTCATAAAAAAATTCAAAAGTACCCCTGTGATTATATGTATTTTCAGAAAAAAAAAGTTACAAAAATATGCTTATACTGAAGAAAAATTTCAAAATCCCCCACCCCACCTGTTGGCCAACATGAATTAATATTGTATTTGAAAGTAATACTTTGTGCAACCAAAAATAATAACCATCTTGCACATTCATTCTTTTCTTCACATTTTTTTTTCAGTGTGTTACTGCTGAGGGATGCAGGAATATGACAAATTGCCCGAGAGAGACCTGGGAAATAGAGGCGGTGATGGCTGGGGTGCCTTGGCCTCTGAAGAAACAAAACCAGTCTCAAATGGGACTTCAAATAGAATTATGTTGATCTGTTGAGCTGTTAATTTAAACTTTTTGAATAAGAACTTACATGTTGGGATGTCCTAATAGATATCTCTGCTTGCAGCTTCTAGCTTGTATTTGGACGTGGTTTGATGAAACTGTAATCTGATGCATGATGATACGTGAATAAAATTGAGCTCTTTAAAATCCTTCACATGTCATGTGAAAAATGCTATCTTTCTTATGTAAGATAAAGAGTAGTAATATCAGCAATCTTACATTCGTATATCAGCTAATATTAACCGAGTTTCAATACGAATCAACAGTGAGAACTATGCAAAAGAGAATTGGTGGTTTGAACTGAATGTGGTGGGGTTCTAGGCTTCTAGCACTATCTGCAACAGATGAATATGCCTTTGTTAGCTAGTGGCGACTGAGTGATGATGGAGATAAATCGATATTATAGTAATGTTTTGAACGTCAAGCACGCCTAGTAAGCTTGCAAACCAATTTAAATGGCAGTTTTCACGTGTAAATTCCTCCGATCACGATCGAATTGACGAATGGAAGGAGAAAAACACGACCTGTTTATATAAATTTGGCCACTCGTTACAATAGCAAACAAAAGGAAAATCGAATGAACTTTTAATCAATAAATAAACTGGCATTTACTCGGGAAAGTTCACTACGAAAGAACTACCCTAACGTTCTAAGCCAAAATTTCTTAAACCAGTCGAAGAAATGTCATGAACCATGCTACAATTGGCCTGATTTGTTCTTTTTGCCCCTGCCACCTTTCTACAAGTCTTTGTGCAATGGAAATCTAATACATCAAGCAGCTCAACAAATGATATTCTGTAGCAACTCAAAGCTCAGTTTTACTCGACTTTGAAGACTTTGAAGGAGCTTTCTTCCCTGATTTTTTAAATCCCTTCCACCATTTCTTGATCTTTTGTGAAGCTTTGTTTATGTGCTTCTTGACTTGCTGGCTCTTATCAGCTACCCCTTGAAGGATTTTCTCTTTCAAGTCCTTTTTTGGTGCTTCCTTGTTTTTCAAAATCTTTCCCTAAAACATAATTACATCTGTTAAGTTAGTCCAATATTGAACCAATATATTCTCTGACATAATTGTTAAATGTTGGAGCTTTTGTTTGGAAGAATCAATCATGTTTCTCAAGCTTTAGAATCATCATTCTGAGGGAAAAAGCTTTAAAATCATCATAAATGCATACTTATTCACATTGTCCGAAGGTGATAAGAAAAGAGCATTCATGTAAAATGAATAAACTAATATGCAGTCTTATGATCTTGTTAGAAAATGAAAGATGAAATTTAGTGGTTTCCTTGTGTTAGAAGTTGTCGATAATGATCCATCAAAACAATAGAGTTAAAAAATATTTAAAAAGCTATACATGAAAGATGCAAATCTCTGACTCCATTCAAAAGTCAACTGAAATTTGAAAGATGATGTGCAAAAAAAAAAGAATATTAAACAGTATTAAAAATAGGTTTTACCAAGTTATTAGGGAATTTGCCTTCATTGTCATCTGCATCTTCATCTTCATCATCATCCACATCATCATCACCAGCAAAATTATTATTCATTAAATCTTCTCTTGAATACATCTTCATATTTGGTGCACCAGGCATATCCTAGATAAAAAGACAAGCATTCTAAATTCCCAAGAACTTGCTTAAGAACATTATACATTTTCTTGTTTTATTGAAAGCGTCTTTTCTTTCACTTTTATTTTCTATTTTCTAAAAGAGTGGAGGGAATCTGCTTAATACATTAAAGATGTTGTTTCTATCTCTCTATGTTCACACCCACCCTGATTTTAAAGTAATCACAATAAAAGTTTCCAGTATTCAAATACGCAAGTAACATCTGACATGTTTTGGGATCAATCTAAAATGCAAAAAACAGCCAACATGTTGTTGAATCAATTCACAACGCAACAAAGTATGATGAAATAGGTATGCTACAATAGAATATTGACAATTCTCCCCTATGCGGTCAGTTACAAATAGCACCAAAAGTTGGATTTAACTATAATATGGTAAAACATTGGATGTTGGGGGCACTTGCAATGAATACAACAACAACAACAAAATTTTTAATCTCAAATAAATTGGGATAACCTAGAAATGAAACCCAATCGGAAAGCATAAGATTAAAAATCTCAAATATCAGTGATAATAATGAATATGATGAAAGAAAAAGAAAATAAATAAATAAATAATAATAATAATAATAATAATAATAATAATAATAATAAATAAATAAATAAATAAAGATGATAATGATAATGATGATGATAATAGACTAATAGTAATAGCAATAATAACAACAATAATAATAATACAATAAACCTCTATTATAAAACCTATTTCTAAATCATAAAATTCTATTTTAAAACCTAATTATAAATTCTAAATCCTAAAATCTTATTTCTAAACCACTATTTCTAAAAACTATTTCTAAATTCTAAATCCTAAAATCCAAAAAATCTAAGAACATTAAATCTATAACTCTACTATTAGACTCTAACTCCTAAATCATGGTTCAGATGCATGAATCGCAATCTTCCAAGCACTCCTATCCAAAGCAAATTCTTTGGATATATTCTATTCCTTGAAATATCTTTTTATTGCTTCCTCCCATGTTAGTCTCGGTCGATCTTTTCCTCTTCTTGTGTTTTCAGGACGACTTAGAAAACCGCTGCATACTGGTGCTTCAGGAGGCCTTCGTTGGATATGACCGAACCATCGCAAACGATGTTGGACTAGCTTCTCTTGAATTGGTGCTACCCCAAGTTTGTCCCTGATATCATCATTTCTGATTCGATCTTTTCTTGTGTGGCCATATATCCAACGCAACATCCGTATTTCAGCTACACTCATCTTCTGAACGTGTTGTCCTTTTGTAACCCAACATTCTACGCCATACATTATAGCAAGTCTAATCACCGTCCTGTAAAACTTGCCTTTTAGTTTGTTTGGGACATTCTTGTCACAAAAAAAACAAGATGCTTGTCTCCATTTTACCCATCCAGCTCTTATTCTATGACTAACATCTTCATCAATCTCTCCTTCACTCTGTAACATCGATCCCAAATACCAAAATGTATCATTCATGGGTACTACTCGTCCATCCAAACTAATATCTCCGTAATCTGAGTTTTCCCCGCTGAACTGACACCTCATATATTCAGTTTTGGTCCTACTAAGTCTAAAACCTTTTGATTCTAAAGTTTATCTCCACAACTCTAGTTTCTGATTGACTCCAATTCTGCTCTCGTCAATCAGCACCACATCATCAACAAAGAGCATACATCAAGGAATATCTCCTTGTATGTTCTTTGTGATCTCGTCCATCACTAAGGTGAAAATATATGAACTCAATTCTGATCCTTGATGTAATTTTATCTTAATAAGAAATATATCGGACTCGCCGTCACATGCTCTGACACAAGTCACAATATTTCTGTACATATCCTTAATAAGGGTAACGTATTTTGTTGGGACTAGTTTCCTTTTGAGCGCCCACCATATGATATTTCTCGATAAGGGAACAATGTAGGTAAGGGAAGTCGGCAAAATGGATTCGTAACTTCGGGAAAAGGATTGACTCTGAGGGCTGGGCACGGGGGTCCCGGCCCCGAACCCGCCGGCCGCGGCGGATCGCTCTCGAGTTGCTCATGCGGCGAGAGCGGGTCGCCGCGTGTCGGCCGGAGGACGGGCCGAGAACGGCCCCTTCGGGGGCCTTCCCCGGGCGACAAATAGCCGACTCAGAACTGGTACGGACAAGGGCACTTGCAATGAACTTAAGACAAAAACTGAATGCTAAAATTTAAAGCAAAATTATGGATGTATTTTGCACACAACAAATATATTTTCATTATTTTTGGTTTATTACATATTGTCAACTCACCTGCATTGACCTCAGCATCTTTTCCATTTCAGCATCCTTCGATGGTTTCGGAACAAATGGTTCACCAGGTTTTCTATCCTATAATTTTTTAAGGACATATCAGTTTAAAACTAGACAAAAAATAAATAAACATGTGCTATTCATAAATAGAAGCACAATAACAAAAACACATCAGTCGAGGTAATACTACAATAAGAAACAAATGTAATTTCCTTGCTTGTGGAAATGAACACTAACTAAGTTTCAGTTGTGCAACCCGTCTACTAAAAAGGACCAAAGTAAGTCTCAGTTTTCACACTCTATGCTCAATTATGAAACAGAGTGCAACATAACAAAAAATAAATCCTAAAAGGGACAACCAATGCTCAACCAAAACTTAAAGAACATAGACCTGCTAAAGCTGTTAGTATACGTAAGGTATGTGAAATAAGGTAAATTACCTTTGGAACAGGAGGTGTCTTCACCGAGCAAGCTTCTGAGAGGTCATGGCAAAGATAATTCACCAATTCTTCAACGGATGGTTGCTTCTTGTAGAAAAATTCAGCAACATCTGTATCAGAAAATCCCATTACCTGAAACAGTATTTAATTCATTATTATCAGTAAAATAATTTTTATAGCCTTAGAGGAAATCACACCAACCAGGGACCTTATCCCCAAAATGGAATTTTCTACATATTCTTTTTATTCCAAAAAGTAACATGCAACATGAAAATAATAATTGGAAACATCATCATCATAAGTGATGTACCTCCTGGCATGCCCTTTCAATGGCTTTACATTTTGAATTGCAATGCCCTTCTACACCTTGCTCAACCAACTGAAATTAAAGACAAAAAAATATTATATTTTTCATCCAGTAATGCGAATGTGGACAAGTGCATAAGAAATTTGTTCAAAATCCAATTACATCAAAATGAGCATAAATTAACCAAATCGTTGACAGTATAGAACAGGCACATTTAAACTGAGAAACTGAAACTAAATGTTTACCTCCAATTTATCTCCCTTTTCAACAATATCGATTTGCAAAATCCAATCAGCCTCTTGCTTCTTCAAATTGCAAACATTCTCAACGATCTCAATTATCTCAAGCTCCGACACCTGATCCCCATAATTAAGCAAAACGAAACGAAATTCAGTGCATAATAAAGTCGAAACAAGAAAAACAACTCATTACAGAAGTACAAGGCACCTTCTTGGGAGAAACTTCAGCCTCTTTCTTCTGCACCTGTCGATGGATCTGGTGCGCGATCTTCTCACACACCTGGCACTTTATGTATGGTATATCCTCCTTTCTTGCTGATGTGGAGGGTGCTTTCTTCGAGGCAGCATGAGAGAAGAGGAGAAGCCATGAGAGGAGAAACAATATCAACGAGACCACCCTCGCCATGGCTTGCTTTGTCTGTTTCTGGTTTCTCCCAGTACTCGCAGCGTTTCACTAGAAAGAAGAGTTTAGTAGTTTGGGTGTTCTCCAGTTAGTAAAACTGGATAACTCTCAGATTTATTTTTCATGTGACACGTCACCACCACATATTTTGTATAATAATTAAGAACTTACTTGATGCTTGATAACAATATCACTTGATAGTCACAACTTCCCTATCTACGCAGAGAAGATTAGAGAATTTGGCTTAAATTATATCTCATTTATATCAGTACATATTCATGATGTGAATTTGTTATAAATTGAGTTGCACATTGGGAATAACGGAGATTTCATGGCTTGTAAAAAATGGAGAGGTTGACAATTATTTGGATCATCCAATGGGAAAGTTCCACATTGGATTTTCGACGTGTTTCAACTTTTAAGGTGGTCTAGAAATGGGCCCATCGTATCATATTTTGGGCCTTTTTCGGGAAATGGCCCATCGTAACATAAGTTACAGGTTATAATAACTCATGACCTGAGAAATTTCAAGGCCTGAGCAACTGAGCCCCCCCTTTTTTATTTTTAAGAAAAGGGGCCTGGATTCTAACTTTATATTGAAACGATCAACTCGTTCAATCCGTCCAACCCAAAATGTTTTTTATCGGGTTTGTTACGATTGTGATTTTAACAACTCATAATATTCGTGGGATTATGAATTTACTTTTAAAATTTTGTCTAACTCACATATTTTTTAAATATTATATATATAACTTATCAGATAACCAATCAAATAGTCATTTAAGAGTTGAAGTCTACTTTACATTTTTTATTATTGCTATGTGTTTGTTATTATGTATTTTTTTACGGATGTTACATATCGATCTTTCTTTTTCATAGATTGTCACTTATATTTTTTCTTTTGTGAACTTAACAAATATTTAATTTTTAATTCATTATTCATATATGATGTTTAATATCTTTATTTATCCTTAATTTTGTTGTTATTAATATAATGTTCAATATTAAGAAAAGTAATGAAAATATGATATATCTATATTATTCAATTAAAATATTAACTCTTTTAACCCATATAATCCATAAAAAATGTTATGTAAAAAAATATATTGGTCGTGTTGGATTACAGATGGATTAGCTAATTTTTTTAATCCACTGTATCGAGTTGCGATCAAATTTTGATAAAAAAAATATTAGCCCATCTGTTGTACACCCCTATGCGTGTATTGCATAATTTTTTTTTCTAATAATAACTGCTTATTATAATTGGATAGCTCAAATTGGAAAGACAAGGAGTTCATATTCGTAAAAAATATAAAGTTGTTTTGTTACTTAAATGAAAATGCAAGTAGGGGTGTGCAAACGGATCGGTTTAATTAGTTTTGAATCGAACCGTTAAATTTTTAACTATTTGGTTTAATTTTTCAATTTAAAAATTTCGGTTCGGTTAAAAATTTTAGCTAATTTGGTTTTTGTTCTTTGGTTTGGTTTTGATTTTTCTAAATTGGATAAACCGAATAAATCGAATAATCTAAAATTTATCAAATAATTTTATTTTACTTGATATAAATAAGAATTATATAAAAAATAATTCAAATATATTTACTTTCTATTTTATTTAGTTAAACTATTTATTTCTTCTATCAATTTTTATAACTTTAATATTTTTATTCTTTTTTAAATAATATAATTTTGGTTTAACCGAATAAATTTCGGTTTATTCGATTTTCGGTTTATTCAATTGATATTTTTAAAAGTTTAGCTTGATTCATAATTTGACAAACTGAAAAAAACTTTAGAGACATATAATTATTTCGGTTTGAATCGAACCGACCATTTACACACCCCTAAATGCAAGTCCCATAATGGTTTCTAGAAAAATCTCTTAACTGAGTATTTCAAGGCATTGGATTTTCGAAGAAAACCATATTATTTTTCTTTTCAGGAAATAAACCATATTTAATTAATTTTTTAAAAGTTGTTATGGAATTTAGAGACAAGACAGCAAAGGTCGCCCTATAAGAAAGCCAAGCTTCTGGCCTTTTCTTTCTTTCTTTTATTTGTTGGGTTTTACCTCATTTAAACATTGAATGGAACAAAACAAGAGTCAGGTCTCCCCTGCCCTTAGTTGGGGTGTCTATTTTGAAGAGGCGAGAGAATAATACTTTATAAGGATGTCCTTTTTAATAGTCCCAGTTGTAAAATATCCAGCATTCCTAATACGCTCCGACTCTCCAAGTTGCACCCAAAATTTTGTCAACTTGTTATATATTGGACTTTATTTCGGGGGTTAAATTCGCTGAAAATGAATTATTAAAAAACACTGAAATTGATCAGGTATATATTATATGCAAGTTGTAAACTTCTACTAATTAGATATAACTTATCTCAATTATTTTAATGTTGGCCAAATTGGATCCTTAATTGATTATTTCAAGTTCATATTTACTAATTAGATATACCTTATCTCTTCAAATATTTTAATGTTAGCCAAAATTGCATCCTTTATTGATTTTGAATTAATTGATTATTTCAAGAAAATCCTCCCTAATTAAACTCGATTTTTTTTAAATAACATGTGCTGATCCACATGCACCCCTCCAGTCCTCCAGTCCAAGAAACCCTGTTAATGTGCTCTCACGAGCACATTAAACTCGAATTATATTTAATAAAAAAACATACTACTGGAAGCTTCATGCAACTAAGTCCGGAAAATTACCTTTTGAAAAATTAGTTTGTAATTTGTGCATAATGCAACTGGTCAGGTATGGAAGTTCAAAAGGTGTGGTGGGATTAAAAAAAAAACAAGCAATCAAATAATCAATTCAAAAATCTATTGGCTTATGAAGAAATATCTTGTCTTTACGTTTTATCTCTCTTTGGCGTGTAGTTTTATGGTAAATAGTTTAGTGGTCTCTCTCTGTGCGTTCCCCATCTACCATGAAGATTGATCACAAAGAAATATTAAAATGGTGTCACACGGGCTTAAAGAACTCCTAATTCATGAATTGAATTCTAGTTGTTATATATTTGCTACAAATGGCCTAAAAACTATATTTTTGTAGTTCTTGCTGGATGGATAATAATTCGTGGGGAGGACAAGAGAGTAAAGTTGCTTCACATTGTACAATAAAAGGAGAATTTAACTTACATTGATATGGCTTGTTACAATAAAAAAAGTTTGGTCGTCAAGATATCATCATGCATGTATCGGAGAATAAATATGCATGGATAGTAAAACGTAATATGTGTAAGAAATACATGTTTCTTAAGTAGATTAGTTGGAGTTATATTTAAATTATAAATGGACTAAAAACAATGATAGAACTTGACCGGATATTTTGGAGGAGGTCATTATGTACACTTGTGATATTATATCATGAATTTGAGTTGAAATACAAGAGGACTGTGATACTAAAATAATCATAAAATATCTTAAAATAATTATGTGACAAAAATAATGATCTTCATGCGAGAAGTCTGCAAGTTGGAAACTCAGATGAAATCCTTTACGAACATTTAAAAATTGAGTAATACTCATTTTTTACTAAAAAAAAACGTCTTATTCACACGGAAAATATTATTTCAATTAACTCTAGCTATGACTATTTTGAATTGTTCAATCTAATCTCTATATGAACATGTATTAGTAAACTAAAATTTATATATTTTTGCAATTGATTTGTTAATTTTTCAGATAGTGAAAAAATGACTTAATTTGAGAATTCTTGTTCATCCAAAAAATGATGATTTTCTCACCATTCAAAAAAATAGCAAATCAATTTTAAAAACAATATAAATTTTGATTTGCTAAAATATTTTCATATGAAGATTAAATTTAACAATTTGAATAGATCATATCTAATTTGAAATTAGAGATTTAAATTCGAACACTACTCCTATGCTTCATGAAATACCATAATACAACTTAATATATATGTGGACCATCTGAGACAAATACCATAATAAAACATCGATTGTTTGTGTTTCAAAAAAGTAAACTGCTGTAGTTAAGTAGCATTCTCTCCGTTAATATCGTTGTGAGAATCTCAAAGTGATAATTAAATCAAATAGTTAAGAGTGTGAATAAAAAATTACTCGTGGATAGGGACATCGAAAATTGTTAGCTATCATAAAAGCAAAAAAATAAAAATAAAAATAAAAAGCATGATGCTAACTATCATCAAAGAAAGAAACTAACAGAGAATACTTTATAGAAGGGCTCTCCAAACTATCCGAAATTGACAGTATTGGTAGGCACCCAATTTCGTCCCATTGAGCGTCATTGGAGGATTCAAGGTCTTATTCCGGCTTCTATAAAAAATGTCCTTATTAGCTGCGTGGGAAGGAAACTAGTTTGTACCTTCCTTCAATTGAACGTTATCTTAGTTCTAGACTTTATATCTGGTGTTTGTTTCTTTGAACATAAGCATGTTGTACGCCTCTCATGAGCGGAGTCTTTTTATATATGATTCCATTTGTGTGTGTGCAGGAGCTGGATCAAGATTGAAGAATAGGGGGAGTCAGAAGATTGATAGGGTTATCAAATGATTGAAAGGGGAAGATGATTGAGGGTTATCGGATGATTGGGAGGGGGCAGAGTACTAAAAATCTTATATTTTATTATTAAGATTATTCATTAATTACTTAATTTAATTATTTTTTTCAAAAGTTAGGATCATGCTCCTACTGGTCGACCCCCTCCTCCGCCTCTAGTTGCATTTTATTGTTTTGTTCCACAATTGAAATTTTACCAAGTTTGACTTATGTGATCATCCTAAGATATATTCTCGCAATTATTTTTTTTCCATGTGCATTATACTTTTGTTTGCACTTTAGCAAAGGGAAGTTGAAAGATTATGATGTACCTAATATTGTCAAACCTAATATGGATTACCAAAGGCCTATAATTACACTTTTTTAGTGTTTCCTACAATCACTTAAATGTTTTTTTAATCTCCTCTTTACTTTGCTTTATTGTCACTAAAAATGTTGCTTGATCTGAACCTCTATTTGTGTTGTCACTTTATTCCAAAAGAAGCAAATCATGTAGAATCTATTCTTCAGATCTGTCAAATTTGAATTTTTATATGAAGGAAACAGCTATTTTCTTTTTAAATAATGGTATCTCATTCTCCATAACATTTAACTTTATTTTTAATATTCTATGTTTTTTTACTTAATTATATATGTAATTATAGCTCAGAATACAACACAGGCTACACCTACATACCATGCATTGAATGCAGTTATTAATTTTCTGTATTCAAAATTATACTTTGTGTATGAGTTGTATGTTATCCAGCGCATGTTAAGTAGTATGTGACTTGTCTTCATAATTAATGTTGTAAAGGTTCCATTCTTCCAGAAATCTCCTTCCTTTTAAATCAATGAGCATTCAGAATAAACTAAATATTACTACAATTGGGACCGAGATGGAAACCTGCTATGCTTTAGATTAAACAACCATTTATGATTTATGTAAGTTGCATTTCTTTTTTCCCAATTTAAAGTTGGTCTGACGAACATAGCTTTTCCTAATTTCCTATGATTTCGACCATCTAACGAATTGAAAAGTCTGAAAACGGGCCCCCTTTTCTTCTTGTTTTCTTGGGGAAAAGCTCTTGTCCGGCTGGCAGGTGGGTCCAAATATTGTAGTGGCGGCTCATGCCACGTAATTTTTCTTTGTGTGTTCCTAGTCTTATAGATTAGAAAATAGGGGATTGGTTGACAATAATTTGTTCTGACACTTTTAAATATTTTCCGAATTAAAAATATAATTTAACTTATAGTTACAGACATGATGTATTTAAGCTTGTAACTATAGATATGATCTATGTGATGCACATATCTTATATATAAAAATGTTGAGATTTAATATGTATTTTACTGCACATTAAGATACCTACTTACAGCAGTTTGAAAATAATTTTTTTCCGATATATTATTAATAATTTTAAACTTATAATTTTTAATTTTATTTGAATTAATTTAAAACACTATGAAGATTGTCAATATACACACTGTTAAGTCCATCAAAAAATACCAAATAAAAATTTGAGTTAAAAATTGAAATAAGATGGAAGTAAGTCAGTGCAGTGTAATTATATTTTTCTACAGAAGGATGAAAAATATCAGTACTTGAAGAGATTAAAATTTTCAAAGCGAAAACATATAACTCTTCAACTAAATCAAAGTCATTTAATTAAAAATTTAAAAGAAATATTTGCCTCATTAATTAGTAAAAATTAAACTGACAAACATCTCTGATGAATTTAAATTAATATTTGTCTTTATTAAAACATATATGATTACCTTTGCTTCTAAAAAACCGTTGCAAAAGAATGCAGCAATGCCATTCTGCCAGCGAGGCAGATCCAGATACTGGTTGTATTAATTAACCATTCTAATCAAAATCTGGAGATTCACATGCTCTTCTTCCAACTTCTAACAAATGGTGCCACGGTGGATTCCACAACAAAAATATCTCCCCACTTATTTCTATTTTATTGGTCCATATTGTTTAACCTCTTAGAAGAACACTAGAATGAATTATGTCTACTTTGGATCGTGCAAAAAGTAAAAACTTAGAATAGTAGAGCTATTATTCTCAGAATAGAAATATGGTGTTTGGATTCAATATAATAGCGTTGATTCAGGATTTATATTGCTATTCTCAATTGAGATTTAATTCAAATACTAAATTGTTATTCATAATAGTTGAGGTTAGTTATTCTACTAATCTAATGAAAACATAATTTTACAACTATTGGATGAGAGAGAAATGTCATTAACATTTTACTACCCATCCAAATAACATTTACTAATTCAAAATAGTAATTACTATCTTTATTTTTACATTTTCCGAGATATCATTAACATTATGCTATTCTCAATCACTAACACAAAATATATTATTCTTCCACTAATCCTTCCATCATCCAAACATACACAAGAATAGTATAATAACTACTATTCTCAGATAGAAATAATAGCGGTGCATCCAAACACAAATCTATTTTGAAACAGTGATAATTATTGATATTCTGCTGTTCTAAATGAGAAATAGAATAGTTGTTGTTCGTCTCAACTTTTCATTATTATTTCAACATACAGTCCGAATAATATTTCTATCATTCAAAATAATACAACTTTTCACTATTCTTGCACTAACCTAAAAATCATCATTTTTCACTATCCTCATTTATTATTCTCAATTTCTCTATTGTTACACTTTTTTTCACAATCCAAACATATCTGAATAGTGTAATAATAGAGAAATTAAGAATAAGAAATGAGAATAGTGAAAAATAATAATTTTTAGGTTAGTGTGAGGATAGTAGTGAAAAAGTTACGCTATTTCAAATGATAGAGATATTATTTGAATTCTATGTCTAAAATAGTAATGAAGAGTTAAAAAAAATTAATAGTTATACTCACTATTTCGATAAGAAATTTACATTCAAATGCATCATTGTTATTTTTATTATGAAAATAATAGTTATTCTGTGTATCCAAACACACCGGACCCTTACACTCTTTTATATATGCAAGGATAAAAAGAGTACACGTTTGACAAAAACAAACATGCACCTCAGAAGAAAATTCAAAGCTTCTCTCTAGTCTATATGCCACAACATCTGAGTCTCCTAATTATAGCATTAACAACCAAAACAGTGATCCATTGACCTATGCAGGACTTGTACAAAATCTTCATATTTGTAATATTATATTTTATGTGGCCTAAATTTCAACATATGCATTAAAATGTTAGTTATGGATCCTTCTCAAAAGGTTGGTCGAATAAATGAACACGTTTGTAATTTATTTTTTTGATACCAAGTTTAGTAGTTTGGCGCACTACTACACAATCTATCTTTAATAACGGTCAAAAATTATATTTTATAGCGGTTCAAAGGGGTTGTTATTGAGAGGCACTATAAAAAGTCTTGAAAACCGCTATTAAAGAATACCCTTTAATAGCGGTTATTATATAACAACCACTATTAAAGGCACCATTTAATAGCAGTTATTATTTAACAACCGCTATTAAAGGGTTGTGCCGAATTTAAAAAAAAATGCTGACAGATGTGACAGCTGTACAGCTTGTCACATTTACTTTTTTTTTTTTTCATTCTAAAACACAAATTTAAAATTTAAAATTTTAAAACTAATTTGAACAAAAAATTTAGAATCGAAAATAATTTGAACAAAAAATTTAGAACATAAAAATAATTTGAGTTTTAAATTTGATCACAATTTGAATATAAAATTTAAAATAGAAAAGTAATTTGAATTCAAAATTTAAAATAGAAAAATAATTTGAATTCAAAATTTATAAAAATAATAATTTGAGTTCGAAATTTGAACATAAAATTTGAACAGAAAATTAAAAAGAAAGAATAAACAAATAAATTTAAAAAGAACAAAACAAAAAATTTGTCCTATTTTTTTATTTAAATTTTGAACTTTTTGTTTGATATTTTGTGTTTGAATTTTGAGAAATTGGGAAGCTGAAGAGAAAATGAGAGATGAATGAGGGGTGAAGAGTGATATATATATGTAAGAAAGGGATGAATCGTGAGAATTTTCTGAGTGATTTCTGAGCGTTGGATCGATTAAAATGGACGTCGTAGGTTAAAAAATATATTGGCGATCCGTGGACAGTGGTGCATTTTCGTAGGACCTCTTTTATGGCGGTTGCTATTGAACAACCGCTATTAAAGGTTGACCTTTAATAACGGTTTTTTGGAGGGACCGCTATTAAAGATATCATTTAATAGCAGCTCTTTAGTAGAACCGCTATAAATGACTTTAATAACGGTTATATAATAGCAACCGCTATAAAAGTTCAGTTTTAATAGCGGTTGCTATTAAACAACCGCTATTAATATCTTTTATAACTGTTCTATTATATAATCACTATTAAATAGAGCTACAAAAATCTTTTTCGTGACGGTTAGCATGCATCAGAAGAAACCATCAAAATATGCGACAAGAATTTTCTCATGTACTGTGCAGCAACGAAATAATCCAAGTATGCAAGCAACCAGCAACCAATAACCATGCATATTTCAAGTAGAACCTTGTCAAACTTTTAATTTTTTTTAGCGTGGGAACTTTTAAATTGCTATATGCACTGTCGGGTAGTCAATTTAAACAACAAGTTTATATAAAAAATGGTTTCAGAATCGTTATACTTTTCTTATATGCGAAATGGGAAAAAAATTACTATGCCGAGGGTCACCATGCCATGTCATGTATTTAAAAAAAATAAAATAAAGGCAGAGGCCGGATTTTGAACAATGAGATCAAAATACGTGAAAATAATGATTTGTTATATTTCATAATAAAATATAGAAACCAAATAAGCATGCATGCATGTAACACTATATCTAAATTACAGCTAATGATAAATTTCTGAGAAAAAAAGAAATCATGAGATCAATCAATCCCCATTTTCTAATAGTCTATTGCCCATTGTATGAAGTACGTACACTAATCACGGTCACTTGGTAATTGGTATAGTATTGATCTTAATTTTTAATTATTAGTTATACATTGCGGGTGCTTCTCTACAAGAACGGGTCAAATAAGAAATAAAAAATGTAAAACATTGTCAACAATTGAGAAAGAGATGCATACCAGAACACGCTGTGATGGGAAAATATTATATGTTACTTGCATTATAATACAGCATTGAAATATGATGCTAATTGAAGGTATGACAAATGTTGGGCCCAATTCGTTGAACGGACATAATATGTTTATTATTATTATTTTTGTGAAGAGGAAGGCCAATAACCTGCCAATTTTCATTGAATAAAAGGTTTTGTACATAAGTAGCAAGAGAAAAAGCAAATGAGAGAAATTAAGAAAGAGAGAGAAAGCAATGAATATACAAGTGGTTCAAAGTCTTTCAGAACCGTTGATTTTGCATCGAGATTAGTAATGATTATTGAAAGTACGAATTTCGAATTTAGATTTTATTTAGCTTAAAATGATTGCAGTTTAAATTTATTACGTAATGAACGAATCTTAATTAATACAAAATTAATGTCAAGGTTTGATACAAGTTAGTTGCTAATATATTCCTAACCTTTTGCAAAATGTTCTTCATATATATATGCAGCGTGGTTTTAGTCTTTTCGAGCATGTTTATCTTTTGCAATTGTCAAATACGATCTCGATCGGTTACAGCTATAACATTATCGATTAAATTTTGAAGGAAACAATGTTAAACTAGCTCTATCCATATATATATATATATAGCTCGAGAGAGAGGGAGAGAGAGAGTTATATTACCGTTAGTTATGAAGTATAAAATATTTTTGTATTTTATGTCATATTTTTCTTTTCCGAATTTAAAATATCAATCCAACTGCTTAAAATGTTCTTCATATTAAAATATATTTAAAAATCAAATTTTATAATTTTGAGATTCTTTTGTATTTTTTCGAGGGGTAAAAAATGTATTGACTTTATAATTTTTAATATTAAAATTTGATTTTCAAGTATATTTTAATATGGAGAATATTTTAAACGGTTAAATTGGTATTTTAAATTGAAGAACGAGAGATACGATGCGAAGTACAAAATATATTTTATACTTCACTAATAATGGTAGTATAACCATACATATATAATGATAAATTTGATATTAATATATTTTGGCTAATTCTACGTACTATCGGTATTTTTTTTTTGACAAAAAGACAAACGTCTGTTTCATTGATTGAAACTATAAGTTATTCACAGCACATATGAAAAGAAAATAAAACACCCCCAAACCAGAAAATCCACAAGAACCGATTCAGTTTTTGCCTGCTTCATCGAGCCTCCATATCAGACACGCTGTTTTGTGTATACCAGTGTAGTATCCGGGTATCTGTTCTATGGACAAAACATGTATCTGATATGTTTGCTTCTCAGCCTCCAGATCATCATTATCGGTCCTGATTAAAACAAATCCCACCAGTTTTACAACCAACTATTCAAGAGACAATAACAACAAATAAGCACTCCGAACAAAAAACAACCACACATATATCACAAACACACTCCATGCCAGGACACTAAGAAAACAAAACTGGCAAATCACTCATAAGGTGTAACTGAATCAGCCGTCATCCCTACACAAGGTAACATCGGTATTGGTGCCACCATTTGCAGTGGGATGAGATCCAAGCTCTCTGGAAGTCAAGTCTTGATCTTATGGAGCAATGTCACACTAAAGCCACCTGACCAGTAATTCACAAGAGATAAAATTAGACAAATCATATTTCTAATAGTAGGCATAGATTTATGATTGAAAATTATGTCATTACGACATTTCCAAAGAGACCAGCATACTGCCCTTCAGACAATAAGGAAGCTATTTTTCAACTACATTGAGTGTGAATTGGCAAACTCAAGCACATCTTGAAAGGAATGCCATTGAGTAAAATATGCTTGGCAGTGTCCCAGCCAGAACCATACCTGCTTAGCTATTCGATATGTAACAAATAAATGGACTACTGATTCTTGGTGCACATAGTACACAATTCTGAACCACACCAACCTCTCTTAATCAAATTGTCTTTGGTCAGAATTTTATTTTGCACCACCAACCACATAAAATTTTTTATTTTAAGAGGAATAGGTAAATGCCACTAGACATCAGCAGATGAGTCTGTCATCCCTTTAAACATCAACCAATCATACACCTCATGAGAGGAAAAATTGCCAGAATGTGGCATTCTCCAAAAGAATCTATCCCTTGTTAGAGACAAGACAGTATTGCTTACCAATATGGATAATTCATTGAATTCTATCAGCAAGATGCCTAACAAAGATTTAGAAAATTATAGAACTTGTCCTTTTGACCTAACTACTTCATATACAGTAACAGTAGGATTAACACTAAGTATAAACAAGTGATAATACTGAGACATCAATGCACACTCACCATTCAATCTATCTTGCCAAAAAGAAATATCCCTTCCATCCCCTAAAATTGCTGCTCTGCCAGTCTGACCCAACTGGGTAAGAGCAATGATGTCTTTCCATAGAGGAGAGATTTTAGAAAGAGGAGTATTATCTCTATATTTAGCACATATCACTTGTTTCTAAATAGCATTATAATGGGGGTCTTTTAATTTTCACCACCATTTCAACGGTAAGGAAATATTCATGCAATGTAAATCAAGTACATCCAACCCTCCAAGATTTTTAGGCATACAAATTGCTTATAAATTTCCATGAACTCTCATTCTTTAATCATACCAAAAGGAGTTTAATTTTCCATGCAATATTCAAAATTGAATGGTCTAAAATCATCTCGATTCATAGCAAAATCTCCCTATATTTTTTTTTATTGAAAATTGAAATACTTTTTGTGGACCAAAAAGTTTGTGAGACGTATTTTAAAAAAATTCCATATTGTAATAACTAATTTTATATTTCCATAATATTTTATAATCACCACTTGAGATATTATAATTGATTTACATGCGTACTGTTGTTCGCTATTAGGTAAGAAATTTAGAAAAGTTAGGACTTGGAACTAAGAAATGAACATGTTAATAAAATATTGTTATAGATATCACGTTGATATAGATTTTATTATATGCATTAAACAAATTATTATATGTATTAATGATTTTATTATATCTCATGTTTTGTATAATATTTTTATTATTCAATTTAAATGCTATGCATAATAACTCATTTTAGTTGAATAATGATATCATTTTGTTTATCTATATTAGTGATTTTAGTTGAATAAATTATATACATAATAACTCATTTTACTGCTAATATTCATATTAACTCATTTTTAGTTGAATAACTCATTTTATTTATGTCTATTAGTGATTTTAATATACCTCTCAGTTTGTACAATGTTATAAATAACACTGCACAAACTGAGAGGCATAATAATATCATTAATATACATAATAACTCATTTAACATGTATACTAAAAAAATTGTATAAATGATGGTATGCATATAATATCTATATATTAGGTCTCACAGAGAGGTGCTAAATTTTATTTTGGGCGGATATTGGAAAGAAACATAAGAACTGGATTTTCTATGTGTTCTGTTGTAATAGAAAGAATAAAAAGAAATGTAATTGGATTGTCGAATGCGTTGTAAACAGTTGTGGACTTTGTGGTTGAGTGAACCCAAACTTGGCACAACATTTTCCAATCAAAAGCCATAAATTGCGCAAATTAAGATCAACAATTTCAATCTAGAATTTCAAAATTTTGGTATGATGCCATAAGCACACAACTTGATTTTTCTATCGGAAAGTCAGAGGGAGTACCAAATCGAGAATGTCCTACGTACATGCGTGGACGTGGAACCTCTTGTAAAACAGCAGCTTGATTTCCACCAAAAAAAAGAAGAAAAGAAGAAGATGATAAACAATGAAAGATAAACGTTGTGCTGTGTCAAAAAAAGAATTTGTTAGGCGGAAATTCATTTTCTGATTGAGATCTCTTGACAAGCCACAAGTTTTAGAACAAAAGAACATGGTTGGACATTATTTACAATTTTGACAGTATAAATTTATATTATATTTTTTAAAAATTAAATTTGCAAATTTGTTCAATTATTTTTTTACATTAATTTTTTGTGATTTTTAAATGTAAAAAATAATTATTAAGAAATCTTATTGATTTTTTTCCTTTTTCGATCCAAAAACCGAAAATAAAATGTCATAGTTACCGCTGACTGGGGTGTCAATTCTTGACCCGACCCGACGGGTTAACCCGACCCTATCCGAACCCGATCCAACCCAACCCGACCCGATCCGAAGATAAATGGGTCAGATATGGGTTCATTTTTTTTGACCCGAATCGGGTCAGGTCGGGTTCGGGTCAACCCGACCCGACCCGATTAATTATATTTTTGAAGTAATTTTATGATTTAATACTAATTAAAACTTAAATATACACTAATTATACACTAAATAAAATTAATTATAAATTAACTAATATTTTATTACTTAAAATGATATAAAAATAATTAATAAATATTTAATTATTTTACACGGATCAGATATGGGTCAAAAAATTTTGACTTGAATTTAATCGGATCGGATCAAAAAAAAATAAAAAAAAATATGATCGGATCCGACCCATTGATACCTACCGCCGACACATATGAGGCTTTTTTTTTTTTTTTTTTTAGGGTAATATGAGGCTTGTTCACTCAAGGCTCGTTTCACAACCATTTGAGTGACGGATAGTGGATTAAAATACTCTATTTTGTTTGTCAAATACGTATATAATAGTGTTCAAAATAGTCTTATGTTAGACTAATTCACTATTCTAATAAATGGATCCAACAACGTATTACTATTATTATTTTATTGTATTTAGCATTATGTATCATCGTCAATTCATCATCATTACTTTATACTGTTGTTAATAGTAAAAGTACTAATATAGTTATGACAATGAAAATAATTATAAATAGGTTTGTTACTTTATATATATTCTTATTTATGAGTAAATCTAGCATATATTTAAACTCACCAAAGTCTTTGGTGAATTTAACTAAAAAAAAATGCTTTACTCCAGAATTTCAATTTATGCTGCTTAATAAATTCTTTATATCAAAACATTGTAGAATACCAAAACTTTATATTTTAAAAATATTAAACTATTTTTTCAGATTTTTAAAGATAAATATCAAACAATAATAAAATAAAAGATATTTACACATAAAAATAGATCATTTTAGAAAGCCAAAATAACACTTAAAAAATTTTAAAAATTGCAAATGTTTAGTCTCATAAGATTTTTGATAAAAAAAAATATTGAGTTACATAAATCAGAGTTTTGAGACAATAAATTATAGTAAATTAATAATCCACAATTGTATTATTCTAATTTCTTACTGCTGTGTTAACAAATTATTTCATTCTTTTGATAGTGCAAAAATATTACTATTTTTTGCTCATAAATAAAATAGCTCTATTCATATATTATTATATATATATATTTACTAAATAACACCATTCTCGAGCTAGTAATTAATTTTGCCATACAAATCTTCTCATGTTTAAGATCTCAATCATTCTTCAAACATTACCCAGCAATTAATTTTTAAGCGGACATAAATTAAGCCGTACTAGTGTGAAATAATAGCAGAACTATACAGATGTCCAGACCAGAATGAATTGCGCAATGAAAAAGTGCTAATAAAAAGGTGAAAGCTGTCAGATCATTTAAATCAGGTTGTTAGGCAATTGAATGGTCAATATTTTAGTATTGCATCGACATTCATTTAACTAAGGTTCTATTGTTGCACGCTGTCATGAGTCATGATTAGGTGCCCCATATACTGGTCGTGCAAATTAAATAAAACGTTGTAATTGAGCCACAATTAAATAGAGATAACAAGTGGAAAATAAAGAAGTATTGAAATATAAATCATTTTACTTGTTAAATCAATCCTCTTCATGAAGGACCTTACTTAATGGAAGGAAATAAAGCATTTGATTCCATGGCCCGCTACAATTGCCACTAATCTAATTAACCAAATATGGAATAAACTAGCCTTTTAAGTCTACTTCAAATTGATAGACAAACAATCATTTCTAATCACCCAAGCAAATTAAGGTGATATAATCTAAAAACTTTGAATAATCTAAAAAAAAAATCCTTGTGAAAAACGGATCCAAAATCCTTTTTCTTTCTAGCAACAATCCAACTACTAAATTTGTCCCTTTTTTTTTTGTTATCTCAGAGAAGATAATTAAATGGAAGGAAAGTAAAAGGGATGGTAAGAAAGACCTCTGGAATCTAGTCTTTTTGAAAATATAATATCCAATAAAGTAGAGATTATTTAAGATTATGATGACTCTACAATATATTATTTCTAAAGAAACAAGAAAGATCCTACAATATGCTGCACTTTAGTAAAATATTTCACCTCACTTACGATTAATAGTAAAATCTGAAAAAAAAAATGTATTGCATAATACACGCACATTGATCGAAAGAATCCCCTTGATTTACTAAAGATTTTGGAGGAATTTATGAACGTACTACATAAAAGCAGATGCATGATCTTACCTCGGCAATAAATGTTCATATTTAAATAAATTTTATAACTCTTTGCTTTTAATCAGTAATATATGTAGCAGATCCTGGAAATTATGTGGTAGATCATGGAAGGAGTCAATTTTTTTTTATTGGAGGATGAATATCGTATCAAATATTAATTAATATAATCACATCAAAATCATTAAATTATAATTATAGAATCAAGCAATTTTCATATTGTTTGAGGTCCAAGCATGATTTCTTTCCAGGAAGAACACAAATATGATACAAAAATTTATATGCTATAATTATAAAAAGAGGACATTGAATCTCATTTTTCATTACTGGCTTCTCCATCGTGGTAAATAAATCCTAGGAATAGATCATTGACAGCAGTGGAGAAACTTAATATAGGAATCAAAAGTTATTATGATTAAATAATATATTAAAATCATACTTGTTTTTTTGGCATTATTAGTGTCAAAATAATCCCATTTAACAGTTATGACGGTCATAGAGAACTTATAAGAACAGTCATAAATCACAATCGGCGAAATGTATTTCAAAAATAAAAAGAATATATTATATAGTTTTTCTTCAGTTTAAATATGTTCGTGTATAAAATTTAGGTAATATAAAAACTGATTGGTTATCCATGAAGTTAAACTAATTAATACACTACAAGAGAAAAGATCTTTAACAACGGTTGTTGATCAAATTTAACAATAGTTATGGAACCGTTAGTAAAGAGGGTGTTAAGAAAAATATTGAAAATCATTGTTAAAAACGCGTTATAAATGGGGTGTCAGGAAGACATTTAACAACAATTTTTATTTACAAATCGTTGTTAAAGGTACCTTAAAAATAAAAATAAAAAAATACTTTTAGCAATGGTTTTAACTAATAACCGTTGCTAAAGGGTCCTTTAGCAACAGTTATTAGTTAAAACCGTTGCTAAAGGTTTTTTTAATTTTTTTAAATTTTATTTTTAAATTTAACTTTCTATAAAAGGTGCGAGTCAGATCGATATTGAGTCATATTGATTAACAGTAAACAATAAATATGGAGCCATATTGATTAGATAAGAACAAAATATATTTCATTCAATAATTAATATGAAAGAAACATAATTATTCATCAAATAAAAAAATATTTACTAAAATAATACATACATCTTGCTCATACAATAATATGAAAACCTATAAATTTTCTAAGAATAAATAGAAAAAAAACAGAAAAAAAAAACTACAAATGGGTTTTTGAGTTTGAAAACGAGGTTTTTTGACCCCTAAAATGATGGGAACAATATAAGTTGTTAACCCTGTAGATCTCATCGTTAACTTTCTGTGGCCGCGTAGAACGTCTCAATCGGAGTTTTCTATCAAAAGTCATGATCATTTGAAGTTAAAATGATCGGATTTTAATTTTTATTTTTGCTGTCTCTTTTCTCTCTTCTTTCTCTCTCTCATCTCACTTTTTATATATAAAAACCAGTGAAAAACAGTTGATAATTCATGGAATTTTAGTTTTCAATTTTTTATTTTTGGAGTGTTGGATTGAGATTAACGAACGATGAGATGAACAATCCGAAGGAGTAAATGTTATTGGTGGGAGCAAAAAAATAAAAATCAGACCCAAAAAAGCAGCAGAACTATTTAGCAACGGTTCCAACGCAACATTTAACAACGGTTCTAGACACATAACCGTTGTTAAAAGTTGTGTTTAATAACGGTTCCTTGAAGGAACCGTTACTAAATGGTTATACTGCTTTTTGGTGTTATGAGAGTTTATTTTAACAATATTTTTTTATTATAAATTATTGTTAAAGAAGTTCTCAATATTACAATGATACCACTGAATCATTTGTAGTGATAGTTCAATCTTTCGAAAGTTTAAGTTGTTTATTGATCATCATTTTAGCAGTTCAACTTAATTGTTAATATACTATTTCTTCCTTTTAGATAATGCATGCATGATGTACATGCTCAAAATTAACACCCTATGTTTATCTTAACTAAGCTTATCTGGTAACTTTTTTTTGTAGGTATGTTAATTTGATCATCCGTAAGATGATGATCTTTGTTTATCCATCAATGTACGTGAGTATATCACGTGAACAATAAATCAGACATCATACATAGGGATGTGCAAATGTATCGGTTTAATTGATTTTGAATCAAACCGTTAAATTTTGGACTATTTAGTTCGGTTTTTCGGTTTAAAATTTTCATTTCGGTTGAAAATTTTAGTTAATTCGGTTTTGATTTTTCTAAATCAGATAAACCAAATAGTCTAAAATTTATCAAATAATTTTATTTTATTTAATATAAATAAGAATTATATAAAAAATAATTTGAATATATTTATTTTTGATAAGTTTATTTAGTTATTTCTTTCATCTTTTAAACTATTTGTTTCTTCTATCAATTTTAATAATTTTTGATATTTTTATTTCTCTTTAAATAATATAATTTCGGTTTAACTGAATAAAGCGAAATTTTTTTTCAGTTTATTCGGTTGATATTTTTAGAAGTTCAGTTCGGTTCATAATTTGACAAACCGAAAAAATTTCAGATGCATATAATTATTTCGGTTTGAACCGAAAAAGTTTGCACACCCCTACATACAAATGATGATCTTTGTTTGTCCATCAATGTACGTGTGTATATCACCTGAACAAGAAATCATACATCATGCATTTGTTGAATGTAAACATATTCATCTCGGAAGACTTTTATCTAATGCAGTATAGTATAATTGAAAATCATTTTCAAATCACAAATCGAAGATGTCTTCAACCGATTTTGTACTTCACTTTTGACAGGGAAAGAGTTAAAAAAAAATGTCAATACTTGTATAGGAAGAGAAAAAAAATAAAATATTTGGGGAACCTAAAATTATAAAAACTAATAATTTATGAAATTGGTTTTCGTTGATCATTAAGAATGAGATGCCTTACCTTTTGTACAAGCTAAGGCCTAAGTAAAACTTAAATGCATTCACAAGTCACAAGAAAAGAAATTTAATTATTTATTTGCCTGTTTAAACGTAATAGACACATTGCAACAGAATATTCACAAAAAATAATTATCAAATATATAATTGAAAAACATGATATTATCCTAAATAAAACATTTTAATTAAATTAATTTTACATATTACGTACAAGCAGGTTTCAGACCACAGAAACCTCAGTCACAAAAGGATCAAGAAGAAAATCATTAGCATGCGTGGCTTGATCCTGTGCGTTGAACCCGAATCTGGTTTATGTCAGGTGTCCCCCGTGGCCCTTCTCCTTTGATTTTTTTATTATTATTATTATTATTTTTTGTGGAACCCTTCTCCTTTGATCAATGCGCTGCTTCCTGCCGACGCCACCTGTGGGACTTCCTCCACTAATAATCCTCCACGTGTCATAAAAGACGAATTCAACGGTCTCCTAGTGGGACACCACAACAGGCCTAGAGTCATCTTTTTTTGTGACAGCAAAGCATCCGAAAAAGTTTCCTTAATTCGTGACCAATCTGTCAGTGAACTTTAAAGTACACCGCAAAAAGACCGGGTGTATGTAGGAACTAAACAAGCGGCGAAGGTTTGTCCTCACGTGCGCGCCCAAGCTGGACTGCCAGGTCAAAGACAGCATATTTCAATCATTGTATACCGTTTGATTTATATCGGACGGTGGTTGGCGATGACAAGGTGGGAATAGGATGAGCAGAGGGTATTTTGGTAATCTCTTATTTTGAGCTAGAGAGTAGAAAAGATAGAGCTAGCGTGCGCTGTTCAGGTGCAGGCGAGTGTCGGTACGCTTACTCGCGGTAAGATAGCAGAGAGAAGAAGCGTCGGCGAGAGGTTAAATCCTCGGCTTTTGCCAGTACAAAAATGTGTGGTTTTTCGGATCATCGTTAATTCATGAACCAGGTGCATGAGTCAGTAGGCCTTGGCGAAGGACTCAAGATTAGATTAAAAAGAGAACGCAAACGAGCATCATGTAATTCAAAAGTATAGTACATTTATTTCTTAATTAAGATATAATCTTATCTAATAAAACATTATTATTTTCAACATGGAAAAACTATACACTGATAAAGTATATTTTTTATGCAAAACAAATGACTCTAAATGTCAATTTTAGAAGTCTAAACATTTATATCATATGTTTCTAGAATGACCATAATATTTTATTAGATTTTCAAAATACGGATCTAAGCTATTGAAAGAAAATCTATATGTCAATTTTAGAAGTCTAATCTGTAAAGACTCTAAATATTTATATTATCTATTTCTAGAATACAATAATATTTTATTAGATTTTCAAAATACAGTTTTAAGCTATTGAAAAAAACTATTATTTCCCAATAATGAAAAGAGTACATGCATTTATCATAAATTAAAATTTATTAGATATTGGCAATCTTATGAAAGTAAATTGATATTAGTATAGAGAATTTTTTTTATCATTGTTTGTTTCAGTTCTTAATTTTTTTGGAAGAACTTTTATATCGCAATTAGTTGGTACGTTAATTGATACATGAAGAAGATATTTTAAAAATAGGATTGGAGTAGGTTAAGGCACAACAAAAGCGTGCACCTGGAGCAAGCGACTCATTTCTTAATTTTTATTCTTCCCTTGAGAGGTAGAGAAGGAAAGAGAATAGAAGAGAAGGCAACGCTTGGTTTATAAGCCAACCCGGCTCAAACAAAAAAAGTGAAGCGAAATAGAAGAAGCGAGAAAGAGGAGCGAAGAAAGAAAGATTTTCCAAAACAAAAAAAGAAGAAGAAGAGAAGAACAGTAAAGAGGCGAACCTTCACTTTCCCTGAGAAAGAGAGAGGAGAAGCTCAGAGTCTAAGACACTGAGAGAGAGAGAAAAGAGGTGGGGGAGAGGTGTACGCCTCCTCTTGAAGAAGTACCAAAGGATTAATGGGGGAATCAGGTAGTTCAGTTTCTCTGGATGTAGACAGGATCTCTTTTGGTGGAAAGGTTTGTTATCCTATTTCTTGAAAGTTTTCTAAAATTTGTTGCGGTCCGATTTCAGTTCGCGTTGAAGTTTGTGAAATCTCGGACCTAGTTAAGAGCCCACATTACCACTTTTCTTGTTTCTCTTTGATTTTGTGAGAGAGCGTTGGTGGGAGCGTTCTATATGTTATTGGTTGGGCTTTGTATTTCATTATTCTTTAACTCTTTGCAAAATACCAGTGTATTTTGGCTAATTCTTTTGACTATTATTTGGCTAAATTATTCCATTTCTCACCTGTCTCCTCCATTCATTTCTAGCTCTGGCATTATTTTTGGGACCAAATGTTTATCAATTTAGAAATATTAATATACTTGTTGTAGCACTACTTCGTTATTATATGTTACAATAAACCATATTCGTTCTTCCTGAATTAAATACGGATGTTGTGTTCCAGTTAGCTTGTAAGATACTTCGTATTTAATTTGGGTGCATTTCGCATTGTCTTCAGAATTTTAACTATTTTCCTGTTCTCAGGAGCATCACATACACACGCGCCATGGACCAGTATCTGTAGCTGTTTATGGTGACCCTGATAAACCCGCGCTTATTACATACCCAGATGTAGCTCTAAACTGTAAGTTCTTCAAAAATTTAGAGATTTTTAAGTTCAAATAATGACAAATGGTGAGTTTTATTTAATTTGTGTTCTTTTGGTGTTTTTTCTTATCAGATATGTCTTCCTTTCAAGGTTTATTGTTCTGTCCAGAGGCCTCCTCTTTATTACTGCATAATTTTTGCTTGTATCATATCAGTCCTCCTGGGCATGAGGTCGGTCATTGAAATTCTTTTAATTTTGATTGTATCTTCTTGAGCAGTTTGAAGTGTTTCTAATAAATATTTTTTTTTGCATTTTTCCTTTTAAGAAAATTACAGTTGGGAGCTGCTCCAATTTCTACTAATGTACCAGTTTTGACTGTTGATGAGCTCGCTGACCAGGTGGCAGATGTTCTCGATTTTTTGGGGTAAATTTGCAAATTTTCAATTTTGATGGAGAACATCTTTTTTAATTTTCATTTTAATGGAGAACATCTTTTTTCAGTAATGTTATTAATTTTGGTTTGTATTTATGTATATCAGGTTAAGTTCGGTTATGTGCATGGGAGTAACAGCAGGTGCCTACATTATTACCCTTTTTGCGGTGAGTTTAGTTACTGTCTCAGAATTTGCCATGATATTAATAATTGTTAGAGATGATGCCAGTATATGTGTCTTGAGGGCTTAAGGCTTATGATAGAGGAAGCCTATGCTTGTTTTTTTTTCCTTGTGCTCCATGGTGTACCAGCCAGCTCAATACTGGTATATTCTAGGGAAATTAGATGATAAACTGAATTTTTGTTGTTTTCAGACGAAGTATAGAGACCGTGTGTTGGGTTTGATTCTCATATCACCCCTATGTAAAGCTCCCTCTTGGACAGAATGGTTCTATAATAAGGTACAAATTTGAAAAATATTGCAAATTTGAGAAGAAATGAATCATGGAAGTATCTGACAGTATGCATTTTGTTCTTTGAAAATTAGGTCATGTCAAACTTGTTATATTATTATGGAATGTGCAGTGTGGTCAAGGAATATTTGCTTCAGCGCTTCTTTAGTAAGGTTGTTTAATTTAAGATCTTTGAAGAGTACTCTTTGTAATTACACCTCATCTGATGTTCATTTTATTTATTTTAATACTGTTTTTTAATTAATTTTTTGGTATTAGGAAGTGAGAGGCAGTTCACAAGTGCCAGAATTAGATATCGTGCAAGCTTGTAGAACTGTAAGTGTCAGTTTCATCTTTCTATTGCACAATTTGGCAAATTACCAAAGCTGGGGGCCATTTGTGGGTTCTTTAAAATTGTACACCTTGAAAAGTTTCATTGCCGTTTCTCTAAAAGAGTTCTTGTTGTATGAATAATTGCGTGTATTTATGCAGAAGTCCCTAAATATTTAATCAAATAAAGCATTATTTGTAAATAATAATAAGTTATTACTATTTATTGTAGTTGCTTGAAGAGAAGCAGAGCACAAATGTTTGGCGCTTCCTTCAATCCATCAACTGGTACAAATGATATGTTTTTCTATCATCTTGTTGTAAGAGATAATTTAATTTACAAGTAAATAGAGATCAATGCGTTAATATTTTATCATAAAAATATTATAATAGGAGGCATGACCTAACAGAGTCACTGAAGCAACTGGAGTGCCGCACATTAATATTTGTTGGGGAGCATTCATCTTTTCACTCTGAGGCTGTGCACATGACCTCTAAAATTGATAGTAGATATTGTGCTTTGGTTGAGGTACTAATATTTTATTCAAGATAGCTGCATCATTATATGCACTAATCATTACACAAAGTGGCATGTTCTGGACAATGTACTAGAGGGAATTGCAAGATATTTCATTAAGAAATAGATCATGAAAATTTTGAAACCTATGTGTTGAAGACATCAATTACTTTTGGCCACATTTTGAACCACTCATACAATATAATTCACTTTATTCTTTTCCTTTCTAAAAGAAAAAGAATAGCACCCATCAGAGTTTCAGAAAAGAAATTTACCAGATGAGAAAGTTTTTAGAAGTTTGTCTTCCATGAAAACATTTTGAACCACTCATACAACATAATTCACTTTATTCTTTTCCTTTCTAAAAGAAAAAGAATAGCACCCATCAGAGTTTCAGAAAAGAAGTTTACCAGATGAGAGTTTTTAGAAGTTTGTCTTCCATGAAAAACAAAAGATTATTTACTTGAAGAGAAAAATGGAGGGAACGGTCTATTATTTATAAATTACAATTCAACTGATTGATAGGTTTATTCACGAAGAGGAACTTTTTCAGGTACAAACATGTGGATCTCTGGTGACAGAGGAACAACCACATGCAATGCTAATACCGATGGAGTACTTTTTAATGGGTTATGGGTTGTACCGACCATCTCAACTGAATCTGAGTCCTCGAAGCCCATTGAGTCCGTCTTGTATTTCTCCTGAGTTGCTCTCACCTGAAAGCATGGGTATCAAGCTCAAACCAATAAAGACACGCATAACCATTGAAGTTTAGTAGTAAATGTTATAGACTGAATGATGTTATACGTGATGTAGATAAAGAGTAGGATGGTAGGTTGTTATTTCATTTTTTTCTGCAGGATGTCTTTGCTGTAATTATACTGTTGGTTATATTTTTTTTGTTACAGCTGGAATAAAAATCATACTTTCTGTTTCTCTTTCTCATTCACACTTTGGTAATGTATTTCATAGATGTTGCTAATTGGGATGCAATTTGATATATTGTAGAAATGTGATTTTCACTAATTGGAGTACAATTGTATATATTCATAGATTTGAACTAATTGGATTACATTTGAGTATATTGTAGAAATATAGACTGAGAGGGGTGTGACTCCCATCTTATTCCCTGTTTGTTGGATCCCTCATTTGAAAATTGTAATCAAGATTCATTGTTGTAGGTAGTTTGTTGCTTTTCTAGTTGAATGAGATGGCGATTGAGACAGGAAGAAGGTGAGCTGCTGCTTGTCATTGAACTTGCTGTTTTGTCCTCTCTCTCTTTGTATTTGTTTTTCTTCCTCTAGGCTTTTTTTTCCCTTATATTTTTTTGTGAAATTGTAACCTGTTGCTTTCTCCGTGCGTCTGAGTGTGTGGGGGAAGGCATCAGGGAGGGCGGCCTGTTGTTAATCATTGAAATGGGATGCACTCTTCCTCTTTATTTTTCATTTTATTAATTTTTTAGTGTTAAGTTTTGTGGGCTAGTTTTGATGTATACCTCAAAGGAGTAATAAATTAGGAAATGGGTTCTCTTTTAGGTTGTATGGTCCTTAGCTCTGATGTGTTAAATTATTGATTCGGTGGTGCTAGGTAAAGCTGCCAAGTAATGGTGATCAACTATTGTTTTATATGCTTGTTCATATGCTCCACTGTGGAATATTTTCTTAATTTTCACCCATAAAATTGTGAAGGACTATATAAAGCTGAAACTGTTAAAATAGTTATCCTCTATTTGTTGGTTGGAGGGAGTTGTAAAATGGTTATATAATTTTGGAGAATTTAGGTTTTGTGGTTAGTCAATCAATTAAGTAGTTAATAGCATAATCAAATGGAACTTTCATATTTCATAGGTAACAATCTGACAACTGTCATTAAATTATTTTATATAAGCCTTTAACACCAACTAACACATACCAAATAACCAAAACATTTTTTAAGATTTCCAACGGATTTGTTTTATTGAGATTTTTATTTTTGCTATTAATTCCTGACATGTAATTTCCGAAAAAAAAAAGTCTCAATTCAGTCAGAAACGACTTGAAATCTGCTTTCAGATCGGAGATGCTAATCATTCCACTGAACTTCTTTTTAGTTAAGGTGGAATGTATCCCTCATAATGATAGTATTATTCAAGTTTGCAACACATTTATCATAATAGACATATTTCTAGCCATGCAAATGGCCATTAAATTTAAAAGAAAAACAAGCCTTGGCAGGCATATGTGCTGTTGAATTTAAGGTTTAATGGCAGGTAGCAATATGCACTGAACTATTATTTTACCCCCAATTGTAGTTAACTTAATTAGGCGGATGAATACGTACTTATCCACATCTGCTAACGAACACCTGATTTTATAATAGAAACTAGAACCTCTCTTTCCAACATAGAAATATTATGTCATTTACTTAGAAAAACATATGTGTGTCGCTTCTAACCGAATTAAATTTGACCAAAACGATCATTTGTACAGTATATGTCACGTGCACTGGAAGTAACTTCTTTACATATTCATTTATCAGCATCATTATCATTATAATTATTTAGTACTACTAGGGCTTTTTACTGTTTATAATTATATCTTGTATATTAATTAAAGCCAACATGACTTTTCAATTATTGTACTTTGTGTGTGTGTGTGTGTTTGGGGGGGGGGGGGGGGGGGGTTGGTTATTTGTATACAGCCAATGCAATTAAACCTCCCCCTCTAATTTAAATGCACATTGCAGTCTTTGGGTTCCTACAGATCTGTGCACAAAGGAGATATTTTAGTGCAAAACTCAATTAAGCAGCATTTAATAGGCATTAAAACCCCAACATATAAAACCAAACGTTCAATATGTTCAAACATAGAATAGAGACTCTACATACACTTTCAAATGGAGAAAAAAAAACTTCATCAATTCCATAATTGATCTATGCACCTACTCTTCCAACGGGGGGCCGCACATACATTACTAGAGAGTACTAATCCCACACTTTTCATGTTGTTTATGTATTTATTTATTAGCCAATCTCTATTTGGAAGCTATATAAATGTGTGTGTGGGGGGGGGGTCCTTTTGATGGCTTCCTTCGCTACATTAAATTGCTTGCAGTGCTCATTTTGGGGTTTGCAAATTCAATTATTCATTTTGTTGGACTAATTAATGGAGCGACGAATATGGTCGTGCTTTTGAAACTTGAGTGATGAAAAGGACAAAATGACGATTTCTTGACGTTAGCACAATAGTACATGTAGGATGTACTATTTTGAGATAAATCAGGCAAGAGAGGGACTCAATTACTATCATTTTGGTGCCACATCGGTGCCATTAAAATTAAATATCAAATAATTATTATTTAAATTCTTAAATAACAAAACTAATTGAAGAAATATTTTGTAAATATCATCTTATATATGTTTACAAAAAAATATATCATTTCGATATTATTTATATAGGTATCAAGCGTTAATAAAATCAACGGACCAAATTTTACAATTTAGACACGTTACTTGATGGCTATACAAATGAAGTTAAATTTTATGATTTTTCATATACATATAATTGAGATGATATTGAATACATCTAAAGTTCATATTTTAAATTTTATACATAAAAAAATAAATAGACACCATGGACACTAAAATAGTGATAATTTGATCCCTTCTCATAAGGCAAAGCCCCAGAGAATAGAATGGGCCTATACTAATAAAAAAAAAGTGAGGCTGAGTTAATGATGGGCTGTGTACAGCTCGGGGAAAACGAACATTAATTTCATGTGGATAATTACATCCAATTACAGATATTAATTATGGCATTCTAAATTTTCTGAAGACTTGGGCTTCTCCTGCCGATTTTTTTTTTATTAATAATCAAAATAAAATGCGAAGTTATGAGTGTAACAACATGATTTAGTTTTTGACGAATCTAATAAGGACGAGTTTTCAAAAATCGTCCCATGGACGAGTTCCCCAAAAACGTCTCCAAAAACCAAGCCTCACTGTTGCAATTGTTTATTAGTATAGGTTTATTTTTTAATGTGTTTGAATATCAGCTGAAATGCAAACGTTTATACAATAATTTTTCTCTCTATATATAACATGGGAGGGGGGGGGGATAAACAATTGCAACAATCATATTCAGTCAATTAATATGAGAAGCAGCATTTTTAAAGTTATTATGCATATTAATGCAAAGATTAGTATATCTTTAATGTGAGTTTATTCTTAATGCCAGAATTAAGTATAGGTATCTTTAGATGTCAATGTTGTTCTTTGTGACAGTCTTGGAGTTAGCACAATGACAGTAGCAAAAATAGGGAAAAGTAGGTTGAAAAAGAAAAGGAAATTTTTTTTTTTTTTTTACAGTATACAGTGTATACAGTACAACAGAATAATGCATATACTAGTTGCATACTTGCATGTGGAAATGATATAAGGGACAACAGTCACACTAACAATTGTTTAGATTAATGTGTGTATTGGATTAAGAGTTTGTGACATTGATACACGTCAATAGTATTTTGACTGTAAATTCAAAACTTGTAGAAGTAAATATAAAATAATTGATCTATCTTTGACCAGTCTAATATTTTAATTTTACTTTGCCTAACTGAAGGCAAGGGTTAATTTCATTTTCGTATCTTCTTAGGAGGGTGAGCTTAAAAAAAATCATATGTTTAAGTACAAAACTCCAAACAGTTCAAATTTCATAGAAAATGCATAACTTTTTTTTTTATTTGGGTTCTGTTATAATTTCACCTACAAAAGCCTCACTGGTCATAACATACGGATTTTTTTTTGCAATAGGACAGAAATTATGTCCTTCTGTTCTATACCAGCAGCCGGTTTGTTTGGTTTTAATTAATATTTTTTAAAGCCCAGATTTGCACATCTAAATACTTTCTGAATGTTGAATGAAACATAGACTTAGAGATTAAACAAACAATTTTGAGTTCAGCTATAATTTTGTTAGAAAATGCATAAAGTTCACATTTATGTGTTGTCATATGTAATTTTACTTACAGAGCCTATCAAATGCCAATAAAAAAAAGGAAAGAATGATATCCTTATTGTTAAAAAAAAAGTACATGAAGGAGTTGAATCATTCAATTTGAAAACCAAAAGAAGAGAATTAGTCAAAAATATCTGAGCAGGGAAACAGAAGTCATATAGACAAAAATTTGGTCGGGTAAATGTTTCTAACCAAGTTTGTTAACTTAGGGACTAAGTGATATTACATATAGTGCTAAGAGAAAGAAGAAATTATTTTAGCCATAAAGCAAAAAAGTTTATAAATTAATTATTCATACTAATTAAATGTAAAATTTATTGTAGGTTAATACGAGTATTGGTATTATATCAGTGGAGCCAGGGAAGGTTCAAAGAATTTTGAACTCAAAATTTAGTTTAAAGTTTATACCACCCATTAATTTTACATTGAGATTCATAAAAAGAAGTGAGGGTTTTAAATCAAATAAAAAGTACGAATCTCAATACAAAATCAATGACTGAAAGAGATTTTGAATCAAATTTTAAGTTCAAAGTTCTTTAAACCTCCCCCACTTTTCATACCAGTATGATATAGTTAACTATGTTCATAATTTTGAATGGGCTCTAATCACCAAACAGAAACAAATTGATAGGCCCAAAAAACAAAATGGTGAAGCCGGGCTGAAGATGATCGATCAGCAGACCCTTTCTGCAGATCCGATGAGTGCAAACACAGATAATATTTTATCATATTTAATTTATATCTGAAAATTTATATATGAATATTCGTATTTAAATATCTGAACGAAAATAATATGAAATGATTTTTAAACTTAACTATTTCTATTCGAATGCTAAATATATAATATGTTATTTAATGTATATCATAAAAAAATAAACTTATTCTCCGTTACAACTGAATAGATATTATGAATTTTAGTATTTTTTAAGATTAATAATATACTTTTAAATAAATAATAGTATTAAAATCTTATTTTATTATATATTAAAAGAAAAGGCAGTCCGCAATGAATCGATTCTGTATACCATTCATTCGTTAATGAAGGGATGAGAAGTTCTCTCAACTATCTCTCTTGCCCAATGATGTGGAACGAATGTTTATTATCCATCCGATACTAAAAAGTGAACAATCCATAATTATTTTATTCTATGGCAGAATTAACCTTGAAAGAATTTATAAATTTGAAGTAAAATTTATATTTATCTTTGCTAATATATACGTATTATCTATATTTATATTCCAAATTACACGTATTTATATTTATATTCAAAACACTCAAATATTCATATTTATATTTGAAAATATTTATATTAAAAAAATAAAAATATATAAATATAATTCTGACACTATCTGAACTAGTGTTTACCAAAGGGGCGGGGACGAGTAGACACAGGCACGGGTTACCCGGTCACGCGTTGTCCGGGCACGAGTTGGACGGGTTAAACGTGATAGGTTGAGACAAGTTGAGTTTGGGGTGATGACTTTAACCCGCCCTTTGACCCGTCGGGTTGGACGGGGTGAATACGGACATGCACAGGTTATTATTATTTTAAATTCAAAAATTCTCGAATAACTCATTATAATTTCAAAATATTTTAAAAAATACAGAAAATTATAAAATAATGTCATGTTTATTTCTTTTAAATTAAATTTAAAATTTTAAAAGTAATTAAAAATCATGAAAAATCGAAACAAGTGTAAAAAAATTGAAACGTTTTTTTTTGATAACTTGTTTATTTTTTTAACTATTTATAAGTAAAAATATTATCTTTCAAAGGTAATAAAATAAATAAATAAATAAATAAATAATATAAAAGAACCGTAAAAAATAAGCAGAAAAATAGTATTTATTAAAATTATAAGTTATCCTCCTCCTTTATTCCGAGTTTGCGACCTAAAAAAATAATATAGACCGAGTTTTAACTTTTCTTTGTTAGTAAAATTATATAAAAAAGATATTGAAATATGTAAAAAAAATAAATTAAAAAAATTAAGAGAGTGTAGAGATTTCATACTGAAGCTATCTTTTTAGAAGTCGCAGTTCATATACCATAGGTCGTTATCTTGAAGATCGCCTTCATTGTCCGAATCATTATCCGCCTCCATACCGCTTTCTTGAGTTTCAACACCGGATGTAGCGGCTTCAATTTTATATTACATTCGATTTTCTGCATCAATCTAATCCTTGAGGCACACAAGTTGCTCGAAAACCATTGGACCCAATTTACTTCTTTTATCAGTGAGAAATATATTTTTCAAACTAAAATAAGATTCAGAAGACACCTTTGACACATGAACGATAAATATATTACGAGCCATCATCATCAAAGTTGGAAAGATGTTTGCATTTCTCCTCCAATAATCTAGAATGTCAACTTCATCCGGTACCCTCTCTCCTAAAAAAAAGCTTTGTAATTCATTTGTGCTATGTTATGCCGTGTCTAACTCTTCTTTCAACTCTTGTAGCAATGCACTTTGGCTATTTGACCTATTAAGAATTTAGAATTATAAACAAAAGAAAATATAGTAAAATAATATAATAATATAAAATTATAATCAAACATCATGGTGCTAGTTGATGAAGCCAGTTGCTCGAAATTTGTACGAACATTGTATAAGTTGAATATAATCTCCAGTGCTTTGTTTACGCACGCCTCCTCATTCACACTCGGTAAACTTAGATATGTCTTGTACTTTTGGAGTATTTTTACCGTGTAAATCGACTTGTATGTCGGGTGGAGGTAATTTACAATAATAGTCACGAGTGATACATCTTCCCAATATTTTAAATTTTTTCCCTCATGACCTCTACGATCGGAGTGAGAGATGGATCGATGTTTTCTATATCTACATAAATAATTAAAAAAAAGTACAAGATGAATAATAATAAAAAATTAAAAGCCGAATTATTTTTTTACTGGGTCCAATAAATTGTTTCTATTATAGAATGATAATTAATCATATTGTTATAAATGCTTTATAATTAAATATAGTTGATTAAATAAGTTACACGTACAAGTGAAAAATTATGTTTAGAATTAAAAAAAATTGAATGATAAAAAATAACAATTATAAATGAATAATTAAAAGGAATAGGATGTAGTAATGTACCTTTCATCTCATGGTACACTTCAGCAATGTAGAAGAGGTGAAGCAACTCATGTATGGACGGAAGCCGGGACGACTCGTTCACCAAGTAGACATCCAAGTACACTTTGGTCATTTAAATTTCATGCAATTTCATTATCGTTTGATAGTTCATCAAAGACCGTTAATTTGTAACCGTTATAAATTATATCAAAATTTGATGGTCTTTGATGGACTATCAAACGATAATGAAATTACAAAAAATTTGAATGACCATAATCTAAAAGTAGAATAACACATTTATAAAAAAAATTTATATTTATTTAAAGGTTCATTGTCAATGTTGTTAAAATAATTTATCATATTTATAAGGGTGCAAATGGGGGAGAAGGTATTGCCAATTTAAATTTGAAAATATAAGTTTGAGGGAGAAATATTAAATTATATCATGTACTGTAGGCTGTAGCTGCCTAACAAGATCAAAATAGCTTGGATTTGTTTTTTCTATTGTAAAAATAATGTAAAAAGCTTGTTTTTGCGTATAGTACTTGCATTCATTATAAAGAGGTACCTATGACCAACTAGACAGTTTTTTTTTCCGTAGTTAAATACTTAATTTATTGTTTTGTTCTTTTCTTTCCACGTCCGTCTGACACTCTGTAGACTTGTAGCCTACGGGCATATGTGAAAACTAAAAAAATAAGAATAATAAACGTAAAATTAAGATAGATTGGGTTCACGTATACGTACAGATTCAGACAGCGGGCGTGGATCAGACGGTTTTTAGTAATAATAAGTTTTATTTAATTAATATTATTAAAAATAAGAGTAAGAAATATAAAATTTTAAATATATGAATAGTAGTGCGTCACTGTTAGTGGCATATTTGAAACACGCTACTGTCAGTGGTGCGTTTCATTATTTTTATGAAACGTGCCGCTGACAATGACGCGTTTGCTTCATATATATATAAAACGCGCAGCACCTCTCCATCTCACTTATGAGGGATTTAAATGAAACACGTCACTACCAATGACGCGTTTCATACAAATAATGAAATACACCACTAACCATGGCGCGCTGACATTCATATATTTAAAATTTTAGGGTTCTCACTATTATTTTTAATAATATTACTTTAATAATAATTATTAATAATAAAAACTGTGGATCACATACTGATTTTGTCAGAACACTAATCCGAACCGCAGCTGTGTGAACGAGTGGTCTGAGGTGACAGTGACCCGGTTGCGAGACGACAAGGCGAGGCCACCCACTGAATCGATGCACTTGCGGCTACAGCTGGTTGCGAGATGGCGGTTTTCAAAAGGTCGTGACTGTGCTGATGTGTCAGTTCATTGGTCATTACTCACTATTTCTTAACGTCACCTGAATATTACTCACAAATTATCTCCCATTATTCTAATTCCTATTATATAATATACTCATATACGATTACAGAATAAATATATCAGTTTTAATACTGCTAATATTCACTTCTATCTGATCATAGTTTGGTTCTCTCTCTTACTGATAATTAGCCTTTGGTAGGGGTGTTAGATAATATTCGATTTTATCTGTAATTTGATCAAAAATGATAATGAAAATTATCCAATTTGTATCCGTATTTAGTAGGTTGTCAATGGGTCAGTTGGGTCAGGTTCGGATCGGGTCATGTTATTTTATTATTATTTTTTACCCAACTCAAATCCGACCCGATTAAATTTGGGTCAAAAAATCTTAACCCATACCCGACTTGTGTAAAATAATTTAATATTTATTAAATATTTTTATATAATTTTAAGCAATTAAATATTAATTATTTTATAATTAATCTTAATAAGTATATAATTAGTGTAGATTTAAGGTTTAATTAGTACTAAATCATAAAATTACTTCAAAAATCATAATTAATCGGGTCGGGTTGGGTTGACCCGAACCCGACCAGATCCGATTCCGGTCAAAAAAATTAAACCCATACCCGACCCATTTATCTTCGGGTCATGTCGGGTCGGGTCGGGTTAAACCGTCGGGTCAGGTCGATAATTGACACCCCTAGTATTTAGTGATATCCATTTTTATATCCGAATTTTTTTATGGATAAGGCTACGATTTGACAATTACCTATCCGTATCCAACCGTTTAGCTATTATTCATTATTATTCGTACTATTCGAAAGTATCCGATCCGATATTATGAGAATAAGTATTCAAAATATTTCTATTATATATTCTTTTAATTATATTTTTAGTGTACATTATAAATCTAATTTATTTTATATGTAATTTATGTTAATGTATCATGTTTTTTTTATAATTCATTGATATATTTAAATTATTAATATAATAATTAGTATTTAACTTTTATAATTAATATTTATTTATTTTATAATTAATGATTCTATTGAAAATAGTATGTCATTATTTTTTAATAATACATATAATATTTTTATTTAACATCCAAAATATATTTATATTTATATTTTTATCCGTCTAATATCCGATTTGTATCCGGATATTCGTCGAATATTCAATCCATATTCACATTCGGACTATCCGTATTTGAATCTATATCTGAAAAATTATAACAAATATAAATACGATAAAATCATCATTCATCTGTATCCGATCCGTTTACACCCTAAACCCCTTGGACGGTTGGACTTGTTGGTGTTTAATATCACGCTTAAATTTACTCCCGAATCGAGCGAATGATGACACTAGCTTAGTAGCTTTAAGCTCTCCACATATAATATATGGATTTTCTTTATAGAGTTTGGTTTTGCGGGGCAAGATATATACAGTTTTTGTATGCTGAATTTCGTTGTACAAATTAACATTAATTTATGTTGTATGGATGTTTTACAAGTATATGGCTTGTATTAATATTCTTCTGTGATAATTACTAACCTACTTAATTTTAATTTGAAAAAGACGCAATGGTAGAAACTACTAAACTGATCAAACATGTCAGTATAAAGATACTAAAGTATAAAAAATGTAAAAGAATTCATCAAAAAAAAATTGAAAAGAAAATGCAATGAATATAAAAGAAGCGTTTGAAGAACAAGGTAGAAAATCTATATTGCAGATGAGTGAAACCTTCACACGTGTGGTGCGGAGATGATAATAATAAGGGTGGGGATCACTTGATAATGGGTTATTTTGATAATTTTGACAATGAATTTTTAAATAAATATTAAAAATCTAAAAAATAAAAAATCTTATGAATATGTTTTTCTACTTATATATTAATGGTGATTGAAATTTCATATAATCTCATTATCGTTTGATACTCCATCAAGAACCATAAAAATTTTATATAATTTACTATGGTTATAATTTAATGGTCCTTGATGGACTATCAAAAGATAATAAAACTGCATGAAATTTGAATTACCATCAATATATAAGTAGAAAACTATAATCATAAGATTTTTTTTTATTTTTAAGATTTTCACATTTAAAAACTCTATTGTCAAATTTGTCAAGATAACCATTATCAAGTGATCCCTTCCCTAATAATTATTCTAAAAATTTTCTGATGTTGCGGTTTTCTTGTTAAATAAAAACATACATTGTTTTCCTTTCAATTTCAACATATCTCATTGTATTGTTATTTCAACACATAAGATGTTCGATGAAATATTTCAATTAAACCATTTTATATTTATCGAGTTCTCAACATCCAATTATACTGGATAAACTAATCAAATGTATCAACTAAACCATCTTATATTGTGTAAACTCGCCAGAAGTCCAAAAACTTGATTTTTTGAGGTATGCCTAAGAAATATTTTAGGATTATAAATGTTCGGCTCTAATTAGTAGTTCATTAAAATCTTTTGAAACACATCCCTGTCAAGTCATTACAAAAATATTTTTACTTTACAATTAGATGAAGCTTACTTGCACAAATGGATAGATATGTGACCCGAATAAATACTAAAATGCTTACAATTTGCACAAAATTGTTTTGTGCAATCTCACCAGCTTTGTTATTCTACATAGTTATGTAACCTAGCTAGTCTAGATAAATTGTGGACAAATGAAAGATTTTTCAACGGGCAGTTTGTTATTTTGAATATTTTTTATTATTGCTTATTCAGTGAACTTCATCCATTTGACAAGTAAAAGAAAAAAAGGTACAAATTCAACACATTCGTACTGCCTGGGACAATACAAAGGGCTTTGTATCACCACTCAAATAGAACCGTTCGAAGTTGGTAAAAAAAAAAACTACATGAAGGATAGAGGTGTCAATGGTTTGGTTCAAATCGGGTTATATTATTTTATTATTATTTTTGATCTGATCCGAACCTGATCCGATTAAATTCGGGTCAAAAAATCTTAACCCATATTCGATCCGATCGGGTCACGGATCGACCTGACCTAATCTGACCTGTGTAAAATAATTAAATATTTTTATATAATTTTAAGTAATTAAATATTGATTAATTTATAATTAATCTTAATTAGTATATAATTAGTGTAGATTTAAGTTTTAATTAGTACTAAATCATAAAATTACTTCAAAAATCATAATTAATCAGGTTAGGTCGGGTTGACCCGAACCCGACCCAATCTGATTCGGATCAAAAAAATTAAACCAATACCCGATCCATTTATTTTCGGGTCATGTCGAGTTGGGTCGGGTTAACCCGTCGAGTCGGGTCGATAATTGACACCCCTAATAAAGGATCAAATTTATCCTTATGAAACTATAAAAATATAAAAGTGTGTATAATATAATATAAAATGTACTAAACGAAAAAAAAGAAAATTAGTTGTCTAAAACTTCAAGTTTTATATATTTCTCCATTGTAATCTTATAATTTGATATTTATTCATTCATATTACAAAATATTTGCTGATCTTTTTTCCTCATTCTTAGAGTCGTTAAAGAATCTGTGCAAAGGGTTTGAATAATTTTCTGACATCCATCACTTATATAGGATAGATTCTATTAATCTATAGATATTAAAGTCGTTAAAGAATTAATTAAGAGCATTAAAATGTAAAATTTGCCTCGTAAATTTAACCCTTGAATTAATACAGCATAAGAATGGATGTATTGTAAATCGTAATTGTTGGAAGTGCACTGGAATTATTCATTTAAATAAGATCTTAAAGCATAAGACACAACAAAGATAAAACTAAGTACATTTTCTATCATCACCTAATTAATTAATTAATTAATTAATTAGTAATCATGCATCGTGCATATTTGTTGGTTTACGATGGAATCGATGTGATTAGATTCACCCATGAAGATACGGCAGCGGTGTTTTTTAATAATTTACTAGCATCGCGGATAGCGTCTAAAATTGAAGTCATAGCCACAACAAAAGCGTAATCCATGTTGGCATAAATTGTGAGGCGATAGGAATCTTTGTCGAACAAGATCTGCGCAACCATTTTGTCGGTGTCGCCGAGGTAGAAGGTCATTTGCTGACTGTTGTAGCCTTTCTTCACCTTTAAATCGCACTGCTTCTCGTTGCTGGTATTGCTGGCCAAGAACACGTGGATCTCTGGAGGGAATTTCTTTGGGGTTATAGTGCAGATCAAATCCTTCTTGTCTGTGCTGTCGCCTCTGTACATGTTCCATCGGTCTTGTTTCGTTCTAATCTGCTTAATCAAAATTTATTACTTCTTCAATGACCAATCAAGCAATTAATCAATCACAAACAAAATTCAAAAGAAAAAAGAGTGCTGAAAAGATGACAAACAACACCTTTGCTTGTAGGGTAACAATCTTCACATCGTTTGCATCGCAGAGCCAACGCTTATCATGGATGCCCAAGAAACGGCCCTTCACCTTTAGCAGCAAATTGCCGTTCGTATCCTTCACATTAGCGTTGCCTATAAAGAACACCTTCTCGGTCGCAATTAACTCGACATCACACGGCACGCAATATTGCGGTCCCACAATCGCCATTGGCACTTCCAGTCGGGTGATTTTAGATGCCAATGCTGATGGAGTTGCAGCCATATTGATTTTCTCCTCCTTTTTAACTCTCTCTTTCTCTTCTTGATAATTCCTTCCTTTGTCCCTCTCTTTTTCTCTCTTTTTTTTTCCTTCTTTTAGCTGGTGATGGTCTCAGTTGGCTGCTTCGATGTATATATGAATCGGGACTAGGAAGAGAAGGGAATCAATATATGTTGGTACGTCGTACCTTCCTGCTAATGATTACCACATGCCTAGTCAAGGCTACAGTCAAATCAGCTTTTATTTATTATTTTTAATTTTCATGTTGACGTCTAGAGTTGACGCGGTCTATTTGATTAGTTAAAAGATTTTCGCTCGTAGTCACAGACTCGTAGGTAAAGGTAAGGTAGGGGTGTTAATGGATCGGATAAAATTCGTTTTTATATGTGTTCTGATTCAAAAATAATAAAAATTATTTAATTCGAAGATTATATATGAAAATATTTATATTTATATCTAAATTTTTTAGTAGATAAAGATATAATTTGATTATTATCTATTCGTATCCGATCATTCAACTATTATCTATTAATATTCAACTTTATCTGAAGATATCTGACATTATTTGAATACATATTTGAAAAATTTACATTATATATTTTTTAATTAGATTTTTAAGATACATTATAAATTTAATTAATTTTATATCTAATTTATATTAATGTATTATTTTTATAAATCATTAATACATTTGAACTACTAATATAATGATAATTATTTAACTTTTATAATTAATATTTAATTTTTATAATTATTATTTTATCAAAAAAGAATATGCAATTACTTTTCAATGTTGTATATAATATTTTATTTAATATTCAAAATATATTCATATATGTATCTCTATGTGCCGATATCTAATTCGTATCAGGATATTCATCGAATATCTATTCCATAATGAATACAGATACAATAAAATTATTATAGATGATCCATTTATATCTCTGCTCACAAGAGGTGTGTAAACGGATAATATTTCTCAATTCTCAGTTCTGACCCATCGATCCGACAAAATCTGCACATCTCCCACTCTCAGGTCCCAACCCATCCTGAGGTGCCAAACCTTCCAAATTTGCATCATCTGCATGACAACTCCTTCAAATCAGTGTAGTAAAAAATAGACGTCAAGACTAATTAATCATAATTGGAGGGTAATTTTCATTTATTATAGTCGATCAATTATTTTTTCGGTCTATATATTAGTATAAATTTAAATTATATAAATTTTATTCGAATTTTAATTTTGATAATTAAAAACTTTATGTAACTAGACTTCACTAGTTTTAATTTAATTTCACTTTTTTACTCAATTTTACATTCATAGAATTATATATATATTTTCAAACTGATTAAAATGGATCTAATAATTTAATTTCTATTTATAATTTTTAAAATAAAATTAATAAACAAAAATATTATGAACTATGTAAATAATTGATTTTTGTTGAAATTATTAATATTATTCACATAAATTCTAATACATTTGTGTTATAACTTATATATAAGTGCTTAGCATTTCTTGCATGGCATCAGGAAGCGTGAGGATGTAAATTGAGGCATTACTTGACAAAGGGGGGAAGAATGCATATCGAGTCATTTTAGGAGATGTAAGAACCTCCAACCTGGTGCGGTGCATCTTGTACTGTTGTTGCACAAAATAATGACGTTGAATGAACCCGATGCCTGAGTTCTGGCCAATAGAAACGTCGAGCCAGCTCCAAGTTGTACCCATAGCGCGCATGAGGTGCAAGAAGTGGTTCTATTATTTATTTCAATATGAGACATGAGTCAAATACTCATATAACTAGGCTGAGTGAGTGCCTCACTGATCTATTTTTGTTTTATAAGTTGATTTGCTTGTTTTGAGAGCATCAGTACCAGCTGACGCTCCGCAAACAACCTCTCTGTCGGATCTTTCTTGATCTTCTAGTAAGATGAGATTTCTCTTTTTTTTTTTAGGTTTGTAATAATTCAGATGGCATAACAGATTCACTCAAATTATAAAATTCTATAACAGTCTCAGTTTATTATAGTCAACTTAAATGATGTGACCATATGTTTTTTTTTTTTGCTTTTTCCCCGCAAGGTCTTGGTTTAGGTGGTATATTGACCGTAAGTGTATGAGATATAAACATACAATGCTCGTAAACCTAGCATTGTATATTTTGTGGTGCTTGAATTTATCATTTCCTATTCAGTGCTATACGTATTTTCTCTCCTATATAATTTTTTTTATGAAATTCCATTCTCTCTGTGTGTGTGTTGGGGGGGGGGGGGGGGATCTTTTCACTTTTTTAATATTCAGCATAGTGTATTTTCATTGGTTTTCGTTTTGCTATATTGTATTTTTTTTTCAGGTCATCCGCTCAATATAAGTATCTAAATAATCTTTCATCCATGATTTTGGTAGATTCATGTTTTATTATTTGTTCTTTATTGTCGATGCAGCAACTGATTGATGGAAGCCAATTATTATTAATTTTATTTATGATTAGTTGAAAAAGTTAGTCTTAATTTATATATTAATTTTTTTTCAGATCTCAGATTGATTTTAATTGTATTGTATGTTATTTTAATCTCGAATTGGGATGAATTAGGTTGGATTCGAATCAAATTGAGTCAATTTGATTTTTTTAGAAAAGTCGAATCGAGTTGGGTTCGAATCCGGACGGATTGGACGAGTTTCTCTGATTGGATCAAATTTTTTGCCATTTCTATTTATGCTAGAAGGAACAAATTAGGGATGCCGGTTTCATGGACTTGTAACTTTCTAATTTTAATGGAGAAAGAGCAACAGGCGGATTTTTGAAGGTCAATCAAAAGCATAAGGGACATAGAATTACTCATTATAGGGGATTTAAACATGTGGGGTAGATTATTATAAGCTCCAATTTCACAAATTCTTGTATATTATGTTCTCTGTATCCAAACCTTTTGTTTTTTTTTAAATGAAAATTAAGTAGGCGCGCCTACTTCATCAAAAAAAAAAAAAAGAACTTTCTAATTTTAATGCAGACTGCCTACGGGCCTAGCTATTCACCAAAAAAAATGTCAAAATTATATGAATCAGACCAAACAAACATCTGTATATATCTGATTATATTGGGTAAATTAATCAAATGTTCAATTAAACAATCTTATATTGTGTAAACTCGCCTGAAGTCAAAGACTTGATTTTGTCATGAAAACTTTACATTTTACAGTTTATATAAGTTAACTACTTCATGTGAACACATCGAAAATCAATTGACATATCACATATGATTGTTTTGTGCAAACTCGACATAAGGTCATGAATATTTCATTTTCTATTATGTTGATTCATTACAAAAATATTTTTACTTTACAATAAGATCAAGCTTGCACATATGGATAGATATGTGACCCGAATAAATACTAAAATGCTCACAATTTGCACAAAATTGTTTTGTGCAAACTCAGCTGCTTTGTTACGTAAATTCTACATAGTTATGTAACCTAGCAAGCTAGTCTAGATAGATTGTGGACAAATGAAAGATTTTTCAAGGGGCAGCTCGTTATTTTCTGTTATTGCTCCTTTCATCCATTTGAAAAGTAAAAGAAAAGGGTACAAATTAAACACAGTTGTACTGCCTGGGGGCAATACAAAGGGCTCTGCATCACCACTCAAAAAGAAGCGTTCGAAGAAATTGGTAAAAACTACATAACAGACCAATCTATCTGTATAAACTATAAAAATACAAAAGTATATATAAAAAATTAAAAAATAAAATATGTACTAAATAAAAAAGAGAAAATTAGTTGTTTGTCTAAAACTTCAGGTTTTAATATATTTCTCCATCATAATCTTATAATTTGATATTTAGTTATCCATTCAAATTACAAAATATTTGCTGATCTTTTTTCTTCGTTCTTAATCTGGGCAGAACCGATATTAGAGTCGTTAAAGAATTAACTAAGAGCATTAAAATGTAAAATTTGTCTCGTAAATTTAACCCCTGAATACAGCGTAAGAATGATGTATGGTAAATTGTAATTGTTGGTGCACTGGAATTATTCATTTAAATAAGATATTCAAACATAAGATAGCGACGACAAAGATAAAATTAAATACATTTTCGATCATCACCTAATTAATTAATTAATTAATAACCATGCACGCATCGATCGTGCATATTTGTTGGTTTACTACACATCACTAGGATCTGTATCTCATGCGATAGTTTTCATGGCAAGAAAACTATGATAGCATATTCTGGCTGTCGGATTAATTTAAATGGCTGTGATTAGATTTAGATGGATATTATTATTAGATGGGTCACACACTCATAGACACGAAGAAAACTATGACGGCAATACCAGTCTGTTAGAGTATAGGAATAGAATTGTATAGGTTAGTTGGAGATATTGTGTGATGTATGATATGGGAGATATTTAGTGATTGGAATTAGTTAATTAGACTAAATAGTTAGTTTGTTAGATCATTAGTCTATAAATAAAGACTTAGACATTGTAATCAATTCACTCAAGATAATAAAAGATTTCTCTCTCACTCTCTCATTCTATCATGATATCAGAGCATGTCAACTGCTGGAATTAGGCTCACGCCTATTCCAGACACTATACACTCTATTCTAGCCCTATTCCAGAAATTATACCATTTGTTTTTCTTAGCTATTTCAGTATAAACCTTTCTTTTATTCTAGTCTATTCCAAAAATAAAACTATATTTCTATTCTATTCTTGCCTACTCTTTTCTCCTTCTCTTCCCTCCTCTCCGATCGAAATCAATCCGATCAGATCATAGTTACAATCGAGCTTCGCTGATTAAACAAGAATCAAGATCGCCTCTCTCCTGATCGTGATTTCCGCTCAGCGAGTGTGTCTCATGATTTTCGCTCATCGCACATCTCTGTGCTTCCTGATCGCGAGCATCAAGTAGTAGCCCAATCTAGCGCTCAACGAATTGTGTGATTCAAGAGTCATTGTTTCTTCGCAAGTCAAGATCAAGAAATCGATCTTCTTCTCCGATCTTCCATGTATCGCCTTGTGTTCAGTACCACAGATTCCAAGAAATCAAGAAAGGAGAAGAACAATTAGCCATGGCGAAGGAGTATCATGCCTGAATCTGAGGATTTAGATGCAAGCCATGCACATGTCGACTCATAAGACTCTTCAACCCCCAAAAGGAAGTGCATCTGCCTAAATAGAGGCAGATTTGAGGAATTTGATGTACCAATTGAGGTCTTCATCATCTGAAAGGAAATCTTTGGAGAACAAATTAAGGTCGAAGGTCGAAAAGATCCAAGTACTGCAAAGAAGACTTATGTAAGTCTATGCAAATGGAAAGAAGCAAGCTATTGCAGGTGTGAAAAGACCTGGATCAGATAATAAACCCACGTAGCTGCAGTTCCTCTGGGCACACCGCATCTGATGTTAATAAAACAATGTGAGGCATTATTGAGGAGGCTTATGACCTCATTCAAATCATGAAGGGAGTTGAGTCAGATACCGTCATGCATGTGGGGTTCTCTTCTCTCTTCTTCTTGTTCGCACAATAACATAGTGCAGGTGAGAAAATTGCAAACCAACCTTGCCAACAAGCTCAACTTTTCTGACAATGAGTCCACAAAATTCAGCAGTGCCTTTTTCTGTTTTCAACCTGCATCTTCATCTCAATTCTTCAAAACCTATCTACATTTCCAACCTACATCGTCATCTACAACTCTTCCAAACCTTTCTACAATTCAAAACCAAAACCTCTACTCCCAATTAAATTTTCAACGATCAAACTATGCATCGGGTTTCTATTCTTATTTTCTTTTCTTTCAAGAGAACTCAAACGAGTCTCGAATTGTTGTTAAAAAGGACAAAATCCTTCTATTTGATGTTTCAAAATAACTCAAACGAGCATGAAACAATCAATAGTTTTTCTTGAGCCAAAATAGCTCCTCTTCCTTCTACCTTTCTTCAAGATGACCCGTGATGCAATTGGAGATCAAATTCATAAATCGAGATGTTAGAACTCGTAAGATGTGCAAACTCACCATGCGTACCGCACGATGAGTTTGATGGGGGATGTTAGAGTATAGGAATAGAATTGTATAGGTTAGTTGGAGATATTGTGTGATGTATGATACGGGAGATGTTTAGTGATTGGAATTAGTTAATTAGACTAAATAATTAGTTTGTTAGATCATTAGTCTATAAATAAAGACTTAGACATTGTAATCAATTCACTCAAGATAATAAAAGATTTCTCTCTCACTCTCTCATTCTATCACAGTCTATGACAATATGTCAGAGGTTGCTCCTTCAAATATGCCAGAGATTGCTCCTTCAAATATGACAGTGGATGTTTTTTGTCCTACACTATCATCGCGAATAGCGTCTAAAATTGAAGTCATAGCCACAACAAAAGCGTAATCCATGTTGGCATAAATTGTCAGGCCATAGGAATCCTGAAACAACAAGATCTGCGCAACCACTTTGTCGGTGTCACCGAGGTAGAAGTTCATCTGCTGACTGTTGTAGCCTTCCTTCACCTTTAAATCACACTGCTGCTCACTGCTGGCGTTGCCGACCAGGAACACGTGGTATTCTGGTCTGGATTGGACCTTGCAGGTTTTGATGGTGCAGATCAAATCCTTCTTGTCGGTGCTGTCGCCTCTGTACATATTCCACCGGTCGTGTACCGTTATAATCTGCTTAATGAAAATTAATTTGTTACTTACTTCTTAAATGACAAATCAATCAATCAAACAGTAAATCATGTTGGAATTCAGAGTTTAGAGATTGTTTAGAAATCAAGAGAAGGAATTTGGTGGTGCAAAAGAGCTGCACCGATTTTCAGATTTTCTTATTACTTATAATATTTCATTACAACTAACTATAGAAAATTAGAAACTACCTAAACAATAAAGGAATAGAATAGACACGGCTTCTTATTTCCATGTCTCTCATACACACAATAATCAAAACAAATATCTTAACATAAACAAAAAACATGCTATAAATGGAGTTAAGTAAAACGTCCCAGATGTGTCCCAAACGCGTTTCAACTTCATGTCGGTAACAATAAGCTTACTTCTAATATTCACTTCCCTAAGCTTGTTACATATTTCTTCACATCTTGCAACCCAATTTTCTCACATAACTCGCAAAATCGACTCGTCCCGGCGCCTTTGTCGAATATCCGCCAATTGATCATGAGTTGTCACATGCTCTACTTCAACTCTGCCTGCTTCAACACACTCTCTCAGATAGTGAAACCTTGTGTCAATGTGCTTACTCCTATCATGGTATACTGGATTCTTGCTCAAAGCAATCGCTGATTGATTATCTATTTTAAGCTTGATCTTCTTCACATCTTGACTCATCAAATCAGCACGAAGAGCTTCCAACCATACACCTTGACAAGCACCAGCAGCAGCTGCTATATACTCAGCTTCACAAGATGACAAAGCAACTACCTTTTGTTTTCTAGAAAACCAGCTAATGACATTTCCTCCTAAGAAGAATATGACACCAGTGGTACTCTTTCTATCGTCTAAATCACCAGCCAAATCACTATCTGAATAACCAGTCAGGACTGGTTTTTGATCAGGAACTCTCCTGTACACACAACCAAAAACCATGCTGCCTTTAATATATCTCAAAATTTGCTTGACAGCTGCCATGTGTTCTGATCTTGGACACTCCATAAAACGACTTACAATGCCCATTTGAATATGCCAAGTCGGCCTTGTGTGCGTGAAATATCTTAAACTCCCAACTATACTTCTGTACATGTTCCGGTCTACTGGTTCTGACATGCTATTCTTCTTTAGCCTAAGTCGAGCTTCCATTGGTGTTTTAGTCAAATTGCAATCAGCCATACCACACTCCTTTAAAATCTTTTGTGCAAATCCTTCTTGACTCAGCACAACCTCACCCTTCTCTTGTTTGACCTCTATGCCAAGATAGTAACTCAACAATCCCAAATCACTCATCCTGAAAACTTCTTTCATTTGTGACTTGAAACCTTCAATCTCCTTCTCACTCGACCCTGTAATTATAAGGTCATCAACATACACACCTAAAATGATACAATGATCACTCTTCTTTCTCTTGTACACAACATAGTCCAGCTTGCTTCTGGTAAAACCAAGATCTGTCAGTGTATTGTCAAGCTTATAATTCCAAGCCCGAGGAGCCTGCCTTAGCCCATACAAAGCTTTATGCAATTTCATCACCTTATTCTCTCTTCCCTTTTCTTCAAATCCTGGTGGTTGTGTTACATATACTTCTTCTTTTAGCTCACCATTCAAAAACGCAGATTTTACATCCATATGGTGTAGCAGCCACCCTTCTTGCACAGCTAAAGCAATGATCAATCTGATTATTTCAAGCCTTGCCACAGGTGCAAACATTTCCTCAAAATCAACACCTTGTTGCTGCACATACCCCTTGGCTACTAATCTTGCTTTGTGTTTCACAATTCTTCCTTCTGAATCCTTCTTGAGCTTATAGACCCACTTGAGCCCAATGACTTTTCTGCCCCTGATTGGTTCCACAAAACTCCATGTCTAGTTAGTGTTGATAGAGTCAATTTCTTCTTGCATAGCTAGCCTCCAACTCTCTTCCTTGCTAGCCTCTTCATAACTCCTTGGTTCTTCTACTCCAATCAAACATACTCCCAGCATATTTACAGGTTCAGTTTCATCATAAATTTCAGCTATACTACGCAATCGACGGTGTTTGAGACCGACCTCTCTACTCTCATCATTTTCATCATTGAATTGTGTGCTAAAACACGGATACTCACCAATGCTATCATTGAATGTTACCTTCTCATTCTCGTGCTTCAAAATTGGCAATTCTTTTGTTCCTGCTGCATCATCAGTCTGGTTTTTGTTCAGCAACCAAGAACCAGGTTTATCTTCATCAAATACGGCATCCCTTGTTACAACAACTTTCTTGGTTTTAGGATTATACACTCGATAAGCTTTGGAGCCTTTCTCATAACCAAAGAACACCATTTCACTGCTCCTATCTTCCAATTTTCTCATCTGCCCTCCTGCTGGTTTTACATGAACAATGCAACCAAACGTTCTGAAATGAGCTACAGACGGTTTTTGTTTGTACCAGGCTTCATATGGGGTCATTCCTTCAACACTTTTAGTCGGGGACCTATTTAGGATGTACACTGCAGTTGTAACAGCCTCCCCCCAAAACTCAGCTGGAACTTTCATGCTTTTCATCATGCTTCTTGCCATGCCCATGACAGTTTGATTCCTCCTTTCTACCACTCCATTTTGCTGAGGAGAGTAAGGAGCAGTCATGTGTCTCTTGATGCCATGTTCTGTGCAGAATGCTTCAAATTCAGCTGACTTGAATTCTCCACCTCTGTCAGTTCTAAACACCTTCAATTTCTTACTTTGTTCAACTTCAGCCATCACCTTGAAAGCTTTGAAAGCTGTGAATGCTTTTTCCTTGCTGGGCAATAGAGTTATCCACATTAGTCTACTGAAATCATCAACTAGAAGCAGAAAGTACCTATTTCCTCCAGGAGTTGAGGGCTGAATTGGTCCACAAAGGTCACCATGAACTAGTTCCAAGGTATCATTTGCTCTGAACTGTGATTGTTGAGGAAAAGAAACTCTCCTTTGCTTGCCAATGAGACACCCCTCACAGATCTGCTCAACATGATCTATATAAGGTATCCCTTCTACTAGTTCCTCTTGTCTCAATTTTCTCAAAGCCTGAAAGTTTAGATGCCCAAATCGAGCATGCCATCTCCATGCCATGGAATCGAACTTCTTTATGCAAACCTACTGAGCAACCTCCAACTTTATAACATATAAACGATTTACGATCCTTTTCACCTTCATTAGCATCTTGCCATCTGTGTCATGGATAGAGCATTCACCCATCCACATTACAATTTTGTACCCCGTTTCTTCTAACTGACCTAAACTTATGATATTACTTGACAGATTAGGAATGTAATACACATCAGTTAAAGCTTTGTGTGTATCATCTCTCCCCTTCAACAATACTGTTCCCTTTCCTCCAATTTGTACCAAATGGCCATCTCCCAACTTCACTGCACCATATGTGCTTGAGTCAAGATTTGAAAAACACGCAAGATCTCCTGACATGTGATTACTTGCTCCAGAATCTAAGTACCAGTTGTGTTTCTTCTGAGTTACATCTTCACCCAATTGCAGTGAACCAACATCATCTTCTGCACCTCTCTTCTCCATGCTTGTAACCACCTCATGCATCAAGAATAATGGTTCATCATTGACTTCTTTCTCTCGCCACAAATGCCCTTTCCTTCTTTGGCTTTCTACATTCTCGAAGCAAAATGACCATAAATGCCACAATTGTAGCACTTAATTTTAGATTTATCAAACTTCTTTTTCTCTCGCCTTCTTTCTTGACTACTACCCGCACCTTCCGAGTTTTCTTTTAGGCGAGGGCCTCCCATTTGTGCACGTGTGAGAAGCGCTTTCTCTTCTTCTTCTACCTCTTTGTACAACTTTCTTCCCTTTAAACCTTCTTCAAAAACTCTTAACTCCGCTCTTCGCTTCAAAGAATCGTCATGGTAGTTAAGTCTCCCCATTGTTCGATAAGATCTTGATGATTGGTAGAAATCTATCGGGTACCGCACTAAACAGTTTTTCAACAACAACACTTTCTTTCAAATCAACACCCAGAGATCTTAATTCACCAACAAGGCTTACTAACAGTTGAGAGAATTCAATCAGACTTGAGGAGTCAGTCATTACCAAACGATCAAATTGCCTCTTCACTACTTGTGCCCTTGCCTTTTTGACACGTTCCTCTCCAACTGCCATCTGCCCAATCACTTGCCATACTTCTCGAGCTGTCTCTTTTTCTGCAATTACCATGATCGTCGCATCTGGAATTGCTTGAGAGATTGCTGCAATGGCACCTTGATCCTTCTCCTTGTCGGCTTCACCTTCACACTCCACTGCCTCCCATACTCCCAATGCACGCAACAAGATCTTCATCTTGATTGCCCACAAACCATAGTTTGTCTCAGTCAACATTGGATACTGCATAGGAATTCCTCCTCCCTTGATCACCAGCCTTGGTCCACTTCCAGCCGCTGCCGCAGCTGCTGCCTTTGCCTTAGCTTCATCATCACCCATTGCTCTGATACCAAATGTTGGAATTCAGAGTTTAGAGATTGTTTAGAAATCAAGAGAAGGAATTTGGTGGTGCAAAAGAGCTGCACCGATTTTCAGATTTTCTTATTACTTATAATATTTCATTACAACTAACTATAGAAAATTAGAAACTACCTAAACAATAAAGGAATAGAATAGACACGGCTTCTTATTTCTATGTCTCTCATACACACAATAATCAAAACAAATATCTTAACATAAACAAAAAACATGCTATAAATGGAGTTAAGTAAAACGTCCCAGATTGTGTCCCAAACGCGTTTCAACTTCATGTCAGTAACAAGCTTACTTCTAATAAATCAAACACAAATAAAATTCAAAAGAAAAATGAGTGGTGAAGAGATGACAAACGGCACCTTTTTTTGCATGGTGACAATCTTCATATCGTTTGCATCACAGAGCCAGCGCTTCTCATGGATGCCCCAAAAGCGGCCCTTCAACTTTAGCAGCAAATTGCCGTTCGTATCCTTCACATCAGCCTTCTTGGTCGCAATTAACTCAACATGGTACGACACACAATATTGCGGTCCCACAACCGCCATCGGCACTTCCAACCCGGTGATTTTAGGTGCCGGTGCTGGTACTGGTGGAACTGCAGCCATATTGATTTTCTCTTCTTGATAATTCCTTCCTTTTTCCCGCTCTCTCCGTCTCTGTTTCTTTTTTCCTTCTTTTAGCTGGTGCTGGTGTCAGTCGGCTGCTTCGATGTGTATATATGAATGTGGGTTGTTGGTTTGGGGGGGGGGGGGGGGGGGGGATGATCAATATATGTTTGGTGGTCGTACCTCTGGTAATGACTATCACATGCCTAGTCAACAGAAAAGTGGCTACGATCAAATCAGCTTTTATTTCCTAAATAAAAAGATCAGCGTTTATGTCTTATTTTTAATTTTCATGGTGTACATAGAGTTGACGCGGTCCATTTGATTAAGTAAAAGATTTTGGTATCGCTTGCTCGTAGGAGTGTGTAAACGGATCGACATTTCTCAATTCTCAGTTCTCACGCATCTACCCGGAAAAATCTGCACTTCTCCCACTCTCAGGTCCCAACACATCCTGACTCCTGAGGTACCAGACCTCACTTTCATGGAAGTAATTTGCTGCTCCTAAATTCAGCGATTAAGGTGCTCCACGTAAAATCAGACAGTCTAAAATCACAGAAAAGGAGGGTGCTGTAGCACAAAGTTGATGATGCTCGTCGGATGTCTTACGAACAGGATCCTGCTCGCTGAAATTACGAACAGCGGATTTCATTGCCACTTCCATAGTCCCATACGAATTTGCATCCTCTCCGTGACAGCCCTTTCAAATTAATGTTGTAAAAAATAGACATCAAAACTGATTAATCATAATCAGTGGGTACATCATCACATATTATAGTCGATCAATTTTTTTTATATATTGTTATACATTTAAATTATATAAATTTTATTTAAACTTTAATTTTGATGATTAAAGACTTTATATAAATTAGACTTGACTAATTTTAATTTAATTTTATTTTTTTACTCAATTAGACATTCATGAAATTATATATTTTTTCAAAATGACTGAAATAAGATTTGATAATTTAATTTCTATTCATAATTTTTAAAATAAAACTAATGTACAAAAATATTATCAACTATGTAAATAACTGATTTTTGTTGAAATTATTAATATCATTCACATAAATTTTAATACCATTTGTGTTATAACTTATAAGTGCTTAATATTTCTTACGAGGTATCAGAAAGCATGAGGATGTATATCCAGTCATTAAGACATTACTTGACAAGGGGGAGAATGTATATCGAGTCATTTTAGGAGATGCCAGAATCTTCCAACCTAGCGCGGTGCGTCTTGTACTGTCGTTGTACTAAATAATGACATTGAATGAATCCGGCATCTGAGTTTTGACCAATAGAAACATCGAGCCAGCTCCAAATAGTAATCACGGTGCACATGAATGGTGCATGAAGTAATTCTATTATTTATTTCAATATGAGGCACGAGTCAAATACTCAAATAACTAGGCTGTGTGCGCGCCTCACTGATCCATTTTTGTTTTATAAGTTGATTTCCTTGTTTTGAGAGCATCAGTACCAGTCGACTCTCTACACACAACCTCTCTGTCAGATCTTTCTCGATCTTTTGGTAAGTTGAGATTTCCCTTTCTTTAGGTTTGTAATAATTCAGATGGCATAACATATTCACTCAAATTATACAATTCTATAATAGTTTCATTTTATTGTAGTGAACTTACATGATATGGCCATGTGTTTTTCTTCTTTTGCTTTTTCTCCCCAAGGTCTTGGTTTAGATATATTAAGCGGCGACTGTATGAGAGTGAATGAGATATAAACATACAATGCTCGTAAATCTAGCATTGTATGTTATCATTAACTTTGAATAAGTGTAATACACGCAGCTGTATTTTGTGGTGTTTGAATTTATCACTTCCTATCCAATGCTATACGTATTTTGGTCTTCCTATCCAATGCGTCTTACACGCAGTGTAATACTCAATGCTCCTGTTATATTTTCTCTTCTATATAAATTTTTCGATGAAATTCCATTCTGTTTGTGGGGGCAATCTTTTCACTTTTTCAATATTCAGCATATTTCACGGCTCTCTTTATCTCACGTTAATATTATGAGAATGATTTCATATGGATAGACATGTGATCCGAATAAATACTAAAATGCTCACAATTTGCACAAAATTGTTTTGTGCAAAGTCACCAGCTTTTTTACGTAAATTCTACATAGTTATGTAACCTAGCAAGTCTAGATAGATTGTGGACAAATGAAAGATTTTTCAACGGGCAGCTCGTTATTTTCTGTCATTGCTTATTTGGTGTCTTTAATCCATTTGAAAAGTAAAAGAAAAAGGTACAAATTCGACACATCATTTACCGCCTGGGGCAATACAAAGAGCTGTGCATCACCACTCAAAAAGAAGCGTCCGTAGAAGTTGGTAAAAAACTTCATAACAGACCAAATCTATCTGTATAAACTATAAAAATGCTTCGCGAAAATCAGTTGTGTGTCTAAAACTTCATTTTCGCTTTGGTGCATCGCCAAAATCATTTTGCTATTCCCACGCTTCTATGGTGTTCCTAGAAGTATCGAGCATGTCCGTGCTCTTAACTAAAAAATATATGTAACTATCTCTAAATTTTGACTTTTCTCTCTCAAAAAATTCTTTACATCAAGATCTTATGACATACTAAATTTTACTATTTTTTGAAATTTCATGAGTATCTATTTCATATTTTTTAAGATGAACTGATAATAAAATAATCAATCTTTGCATATGAAATAACCCATTTAAAAAAATATAAAAGACAAGCACTTAAGAAACTCAATAATTTTTTTTATATCCCATAATATTTTGATATAAAGAATTTATTGAGACTAATAAATTAAAATTCGAAAATATTTAGATACGTTTTTGAATTAAAAGCACGGAGGGGCTCCGTGTTCCTAGGAGTATATTAGTTTTACTATATATATATATATATATATATATATATATATATATATATATATATTCTCCATCATAATCTTATATTTTGATATTTAATTATCCTTTCAAATTACAAAATATTTGCTGATCTTTTTCTTCGTTCGTTAAGGTGTGCAATTTGTCCGTTCGGTTTAAATCGAACTAATTATATGTATCCGGAGTTTTTTTGATTTATCAAATTATGAACCGAGCCAAGCTTATAAAATATTAACTGATTAAACTAAAAATTGAATAAAATAAAATTTTATTCGATTAAACTGAAATTATGTTAGTTAAAGAGGAATGCAAAATATCAACAGTCATTTGATAGAAGAAATAAATAGTTTAATAAATAAAATAAATAATTAAATAAAACCTATAAAAATAAATATATTTGGATTATTTTTTATTTGATTCTTATTTATACCAACTAAAATGAATTTGTTTGTTAAATCAAATACCAACTAAATTTAGAAAAATATAACCCAAATCAAAGAAAAAAAAACCGAATTAATTAAAAATTTAAACCGAAAAACCGAACCAAATGATCTAAAATTTAATAGTTCAGTTTTAAATCAATTAAACCAATCTGTTTGCAACCCCTACTTAGAGTCGTTAAAGAATCTAGGCAGAACCGATATCAGAGTCGTTCAAGAATTGATTAAGAACATTAAAATGTAAAATTTTTATCGTAAATTTAACCCTTGAATACAGCGTAAGAATGGATGTATGGTAAATTGTAATAGTTGGAAGTGCACTGGAATTATTCATTTAAATAAGATCTTCAAACATAAGACGACGACAAAGATAAAAATTAAATACATTTCGGATCATCACCTAATTAACTAATTAATAACCATGCATCGATCATGCATTGGTTTATTGTACAACACTAGGATCCGTATCTGATGCGATAGTTTCCATGATAATGAAACTATGATAGTAGATTTCAACTGCTGGATTGATTTAAATAATGAGTGTGATTAGGTTCAGCAAGGTATTATTATTAGACGAGTCCCACACACATAGACACGAAAAAAAAAAACTATATCATCGCTACATCTATAGCTGCTGAAGCGGATGCTTTTACTGCTTCAATAGCATCGCGAATAGCATCAAAAATTGAAGCCATAGCCACAACAAAAGCGTAATCCATGTTGGCATAAATTGTGAGGCCATAGGAATCCTGGAACAACAAGATCTGCGCAACCACTTTGTCGGTGTCACCGAGGTAGAAGGTCTTCTGCTGACTGTTGTAGCCTTCCTTTACCTTTAAATCGCACTGCTGCTCGCTGCCGGCGTTGCCGGCTAGGAACACGTCATATTCTGGTTTGACTTGGATGAACTTGGGGGTTTTGATGGTACAAATCAAATCCTTCTCGTCGGTGCTATCGCCTCTGTACATATTCCACCGCTCGTGTACCGTTTTAATCTGCTTAATGAAAATTAATTTGTTACTTCTTAAATGACAAATCAATCAATCAAACAGTGAATAAAATTCAAAAGAAAAGTGAGTGGTGAAGAGATGACAAACGGCACCTTTTCTTGCATGGTGACAATCTTCACATCGTTTGCATCGCAGAGCCAGCGCTTATCATGGATGCCCCAAAAGCGGCCCTTCAACTTTAGCAGCAAATTTCCGTTCGTATCCTTCACATCAGCGTTGCCTATCGAGAATGTCTTCTCAGTCGCAATTAACTCAACATCGTACGGCACACAATATTGCGGTCCCACAATGGCCATCGGCACTTCCAGCCCGATGATTTTAGGTGCAGGTGCCGGTGCTTGTGCTGGTGGAATTGCAGCCATATTGATTTTCTCCTTTTTTTCTCACTCTTTCTCTCTTCTTGATAATTCCTTCCTTTTTCCCGCTCTCTTCGTCTCTCTTTTTCCTGCTCTCTCGCTGGTCTTCTTGACTAGGGACTAGGGAGAGGGGAAATCAATATATGTTTGATGGTCCTACCTTCCTGTTAATGATTACCACATGCCTAGTCAACAGAGAAGTGGCTACGATCAGATCAGCCTTTATTTCCTCAAAAAAAAAAAAGATCAGCTTTTACATAGTATTTTTCATTTTCATGGTGTACATCCAGAGTTGACGCGGTACTCTTGACAAGGGGGAGAATGTATATCGAGTCACATGCCAGAATCTTCTAACCTGGTGCGGACCGTGCGGTGCGTCTTGTACTGTTGTTGTACAAATAATGACGTTGAATGAATCCGGCATCTGAGTTTTGACCAATAGAAATATCGAGCCAGCTCCAAACAGTGCTCATGGTGCACATGAAGGGTGCATGAAGTGGTTCTATTATTTATTTCAATATGAGGCCTGAGTCAAATACTTAAATAACTAGGTTGAGTGAGTGCCTCACTGATCTATTTTTGTTTTATAAGTTGATTTCCTGTTTTGAGAGCATCAGTACCAGCCGACTCTCCGCACACAACCTCTCTGTCGGATCTTTTTTGATCTTCTGGTAAGTTGAGATTTCTCTTTTTTTGGGTTTGTAATAATTCAGATGGCATAACAGATTCACTCAAATCTAGTGTTGTATATTATCAGTAACTTTGAATAAGTGTAATACACGCAGCTGTATTTTGTGGTGTTTGAATTTATCACTTCCTATCCAATGCTATACGTATTTTGGTCTTCCTATCCGATGCGTCGTACACTCAGTGTAATACTCAATGCTCCTGTTGTATTTTCTCTTCTATATATATATATTTTTTTTATGAAATTCCATTCTGTTTGTGGGGGTAGTCTTTTCACTTTTTCAATATTCAGCATAGTGTACTTTTCATTGGTTTTCGTTTTGCTATATTTTTTTACTTTAGGTTTTTTAAGTATTGTTTGATATAATAACACATGAAAAAAATATATTCATAATCTATTTAGTTGATGTAATTTTTATATAAGCATCACCGGTAGGAGTTGATGTTATTTCTATCTTAGATCAAGAACAAAATAGTGTATTCAAGTTGTATTATTTTTTTCAGGTCATCCGCTCAATATAAATATCTAAATAATCTTTCATCTGTGATTTTGGTAAATTGATGTTTTATTATTTGTGTATTTTTATTGCCGATGCAACAATTAATCGTTGGAATTCAATTATTCTTAATTTTGTTTATGATTAGTTGAAAAAGTTAGTCTTGTATTCTTAATGCATTAATATTCTAGCTAATGAGTTGCACTTCTCATATATTTTACTCTTTTTTTTTCAATTTTCAAGGAACAAAAGACAAGCTGGAGAAGAAGAGCGAAAAAGTGTTGCCTGAAGTTTGAGATTCATTGATGTCATAATCCATCCTTTTAACTCTTGTTATTAAGAATTTAGGATTAAACTTGATGTTTCTTTGATTCTTGTTATTTTATAATTTTGAAAGTGATCTACTGCATGGTGTGGATATTATATTAGTGTAGTATAAATATGAATATAGATATAAATAGAAGAGTATAATTTTCAGACTGAATCAACCCAAATCAAGATGAAGCCCATAAATCCAGAAGCTGAAAATCAAAACTGGGCTCTGAGCACCGAACAGAAACAAAAGCCCAAAGAATAAAAATGTGAAGCCGGGCTTAAGATGCTCACCCAATTTTGAAGAATCGATCGAGTACGAGCAGATCCGATTCCGGCGTTGGAGCGGCTGTGTGAAGCACAACGAGCGGTCTGAGGTGACGGTGACCATGTTGCGAAACGACAAGGCAATAGGTCACCTAGAGGTAGCAATCAGTTAGGTCGAGTCGGACGGGTCGGGTCAGTTTGATATTTTGAAAGAAATCAGGTCGGATCGGATCTGATCAATTTATATGTTGTGTTCTTTTAAATCTTTGATAGATTTCGATTGAATTAAAGATCATTTGATTTCAGATTGGGTCAGATTAAGTCGGGTCGGATCAGTTTGATTTTTAAAAAAATCAAGTTAGATCGGGCTCGGACAGGGGCGGACCCAGTTAAATCCAGGGGGGGGGCACGTGCCCCCCCTGGATTTTGAAATATAGTGCTTTTCGGTAATGTTTTCGGCATGTGCCCCCCCTGAAAATTTTTTTTGCCCCCCCTGAATTGTCTGGTTATTTTTATTGAGAAAAAAATATTTAATACCGTGCATAATGAAATAATTATGCAAAGATATCAAAATATAAAGTTCCTTAGTCGAAAACTTTCTTCATCAACTTGATTATCTATTACTTTGAGCTTTATTTTATTGTTATTTTAATATATAAAATGTTATTATTTAATAAAAAAAATTATTAGTAAAGTATATATATTAAATTATTAATTTTTTTATTTAGTACCCGATTAGTTAATGGATTTGAACCCGATAAGCCATTACAATCCGATAATTGCCCCCCCTAATCAAAATCCTAGATTCGCCACTGGGCTCGGATCCGGACGGATCAGACGAATTTCTCAGATCGGGTCGAGTTCTACCACATCTAAGGTCACCGCTGTTGTGGAACCCGACGACCGACTTGGCACGACCAAGTAGCTCTGACCCACTGAATCGAAGCACTTGCGCCTGCATCAAGTGGCGAGATGACGGTTTTAGGTCATGACTGTACTGATGAGTGATGCGTCAGATCAGTGGCCATTACTATTTCTACATCACCTGAACATTAATCACTAATTATATCCCATTATTCATATACACTCCTATATGATCTGTTTGCAGAATAATTATATCAGTTTTAATACCGCTACTATTGACATCTAATCTGATCTATATCGGCTCTTTCTCTTACTGGTAATTGGCCCTTGGACATTTGGACTTGTTGGTGTTTAATTTCACGCTTTAAGGTTATTCTTTGGTCAAAAGCCTAGCAGGTTTAATTTGGGATCAAACAAAGCATAATGGCAGGACATATATGCTAAACGTGCGGAAGCCATCTTCAAATTCAATTCTTTGCTTCCTTAAATTCGTTTTTTTTTGTTAGAATCTTTTTGAATGTTAAATTTGTTTTTTAAGTAGAGATTTATTAGAATGTTGAATTTTTTTTTATAAATTTATTTAAGTAGATGATTTTTCTTATATTTTTTTTATAGAAATGATAAATCCTTCTAATTTTATGGATGATTTTATGCATCGGTTGAGTGTGGATATTTTTGATGAAGATGTAGTTGATAATACAAATTCCTCACAATATTATCAACAACCACAAATTAACGCTCTATATTATCTACGACATACGAACCTCCCACTCCACTCTCAATCAAATTATATACCGCAAGATTTTAACTATCAATCTCAACAAACCCCTATATTTACTACACCGCATCATCCTCTATTACATAATTTATTCACTTATATTGTGTTCATTTTTAATCTATAGAAGTAATAATTCATCTGAATTGCTAAATGAGTTGCGAGATGATGATTGTTTTGAAGATCAACAAATAAACAATAACGAATTACTGAGTTATTGTTTGGGAAGCATGGAAGATAATTAAATTGATATCCTGGAGTACTGGAAGAGGAATGCAACTGTCTATCCAACATTGGCGATGATGGTGCGTGATGTATTTGCAGTATCTGTGTCATCCGTCCCTTCCGAATCATGTTTTAGTTCGACAAACAGGATCCTAACAAATAAGCGTACAAAATTGGGTTCAAAATTTTTCGAACAACTTGTGTGTAATAAAGATTGGATTGATGCTGAAAGTCGCATGCAACATGATACCACATTTGAGGCAGCAACATCCGCCATAGAAACTCAAGAAAGCGGTAAAATATCCCCGATATCTCTCTAGAAAATGATTCTGACGACCCATTCGACATTCAAGACAACGATTTATGGTATATGCACAACGACTTCTAGAAGTTTGATATTTCTTACCATATCAATCTTTTTATCTATTTTTAAATATTTCAATTATTTTTTAAAATTTATTTTTTTAAAGAATATTACTAACAAAAAAAGTTATAACTCCGCCTATATTCTTTTTACATAGCCGGTCCTAAGTCCGGATTAAAAGAGGAGGGTAACTTAAAATATTATCCAAATTTTATTTTATAATTTTTTATAATTTTTAATATTTGATAATTTTTTTGTATTATTTGATTTTTAAATTATTAAAAAATATATAATTAATTCGATGAAAATTATTATTTAAAAATTAATAAATTTATTTTTTAACTTATTATTTTTTATAATTTTCTGAAATTTTATTTTTTTATAATTTTTTTTAATTTTTTAGTACTATTAGATTTTTAAACAATTAAAAATAATAATTTGAATTAGTTAAAAATTATTATTAAAAAAATATGATAAATTATTATTTTTCCCAATTTATAAAAAAAAATTCGGACCGGACCGGACCGTGGACCGTCCCGTGGGGGTCTGGCCTCCGGGGGTCAACGGTGGGACGGGTTCGATTTTTTCGAATTTGAACCGTCTAGGACCGGACCGTGTGGACTGTGCGGGACCATGGACCGTCCGAGTTTGGACTGAACCGGACCGTCTTCAACCTCTAGTCAGACATATAAATATCTGAATTTTTTATGAAATTATATAAATGTTTCGAAAGTTTTTGAAAAATTGGGAGAGGGCTGGACCCCAGCACTTAGATCTGCCGCTGGAGAAAGGAACCAGCAGGTGCATAATTTGACTAATTATATTTAGAGGTGGTGATCAGTCACATCGGATTTGAATTTGGACATATTAGATAAGTTTAATTTTTTTTCAGATTTTAAATTGATTTTAATTCAATTATATTTTATTTGATTTCGAATTAACAAATTAGATTCGAATTGAATTAGATTATTTTTTTAAAATTGAATCGGATCCAATTTCACCACCGTTAATTATGTTAGAAGGAACTTTCCTCCAAAAAAAAAAAATTCCTCAAAAAAAATTATGCTAGAAGGAACAAATCAGGGATGTTCGGTTTCTCAGAGCCTTCGCCAGTATAGCTTTCTAGATTGAGTTATGATTAAGCACTTCCACTTTATGCTACTGTAGCTTTCTAATTTCAATGCAGACTGCCTAGGGGCCTATGAACCGAAATAAAAGAAAGGAAAAAAATAGAGAAAATTATATGAACCAGACAACATCGCAATGATCATTGCAATTTCTTTTACGATGTGTTCATATGAAGTAGTAAAACATACACATGAAAAGCGTAAAGTTTTCATGACAAAATCAAGTTTTTGGACTTCTGGCGAGTTTACACAATATAAGATGGTTTAATTGAATATTTGATTAGTTTACCTAACTGGATTTCATCCATAATAGCGTCTCTGAATATTTTATTATATCTCTCTCCAAAGTATAAACACTGAAATTGCAATGATCTCACAATCCTTAATATTACGCGCTTATATTAGTTTTCTAAATACTTGTTTATATATATATTTGCTAAAGCTTGTAGTTTTATATTATATTAATTCTTCTTTATATATTTATATATTTTCATAACATACTCTGATCAATGTTATCAAACCAGCTTCCATGATTAAAAAAATTTGACGGAAGAGAGGCGCTTAGGCGCCATCTATTGTGTCCCACAAAAGTGTTTTTTTTTTTTTTTTTTACAGAAATGTCATTTCGTAATTTCATCTATACAACACTTCTTCCTCCCAAGCATCTATTCAAAAGCACTCGTCTATTTAAAGTATGAAATTCTGATTTTCCAAAAGCTATTATCTTATTCAAAGTGATGTGATATAAAATTCTGATTCCTCCTCTCAATTTCTATAATCTATTTTAAAGTGACGTGACATAAAATTGACAGTTCGATATGATCCTCATAAAATGTAAAATTTGTCTCGTAAATTTAACCCTTGATACAGCGTAAGAATATATGTATGGTAAATTATAATTGTTGGAAATGCACAGAAATTATTCATTTAAATAAGATCTTCAAACATAACACAGAGACAGTCGACAGAGATAAAATGAAATACATTTTCGATCATCACTTAATTAATTGATAAACATGGATCATGCAATTTTTTTACTTGATTTACTACGCTACACTAGCATCGCGAATAGCATCTAAAATTGAAGTCATAGCCACAACAAAAGCGTAATCCATATTGGCATAAATTGTCAGGCCATAGGAATCTTGGTCCAACAAGGTGGTTTTGATATTTTGCCTGACGTTCATCTGCGCAACCACTTTGTCGGTGTCGCCGAGGTAGAAGGTCATCTGCTGACTATTGTAGCCTTTCTTCACCGTTATATCGCTCTGCTGCTCGTTGCTGGCATTTCCGGCCAGGAACACATGGTATTCTGGTCTGAATTGGATCACCTTGGGGGTTTTGATGGTGCAGATCAGATCCTTCTCGTCGGTGCTGTCGCCTCTGTACATGTTCCATCGGCCGTGTACCGTTCTAATCTGCTTAATGAAAATTAATTTGTTATTTACTTCTTAAATGACAAATCAATCAATCAAACAGTGAATAAAATTCAAAAGAAAAATGAGTGGTGAAGAGATGACAAACGGCACCTTTTCTTGCAGGGTGACAATCTTCACATCGTTTGCATCGCAGAGCCAACGCTTCTCATGGATGCCCAAAAAGCGGCCCTTCAACTTTAGCAGCAAATTGCCATTCGTATCCTTCACATCCGCGGAGGCGTCGCTTATTGAGATCACCTTCTCTGTCACAATTAACTCAACATCGTATGACACGCAAAATTGCGGTCCCACAAGTGCCATCGGCACTTCCAGCCCAGTGATTTTAGGTGCCGGTGCCGGTGCCGGTGCTGGTGCCGATGCCGATGGAATTGCAGCCATATTGATTTTCTGTCTTTTTTTCTCTCTTTCTCTTCTTGATATATAATTCCTTCCTTTTTCTCTCTCTGTCTCTTTTATTGTTAATTCTCTTCCTTTTAGCTGGGGCGGGTGTCAGTTGGCTGTTCAATGTGCATATATAACTTAATAGGGACTAGGGGGGAAGGTGGTCGATATATGTTAGGTGGTCTACCTTGCTGTTAATGATTATCACATTGCCTAAGCGATAACCATTACCTTCCTGCTAAAGATTATCACATGCCTAGTCAGCAGAAACGTGGCTACCATCAACTTTTATTTATTATTTTTCATTTTCATCGTCTACATTAACATGATTACATCCAGAGTTGACGCGGTCCATTTGATTAGTTAAAAGATTTTCTTACGCGGTGTGCAAATTGCAAACGAATAGAGAAATGTGCTACGACCGATTACACACCCCAACTTGCTCGGCTGTCGGCCTGTCGCCTCCCATTTTCCAATTCTTAGTTCTCACCCACCCCTCGTGGCAAAATCCATACGCCTCCCACTCCCAGGTCCCAACACATCCTGAGGTGTCAGACCTCATTCTCATGCGAATTCACATCCTGTCGTGTGGCAGCTCCCTTCAACTAGTGCTGTAAGAAATGGCCCCCTTCAAATCAGTGTTGTTAAAAATGACGTTAAGATTAATTAGTTGGCCGATTAATTAAGAGTAAATCATTATATATTATAGTCGATCAATTATTATTTTTTGCTCATATACTGTTATACATTTAAATCATATAAATTTATTTGAACTATAATTTTGATAATTAAATACTTTACATAAACTGAATTTTATTAATTTTAATTTGATTTCATTTTTTTACTCAATTGGATATTCATCAAATTATATTTACTAAAATGACTGATTGATCATGAATCTGATAATTTAATTTCTAATTATAATTTAAAAACCAATAAATAAAAATATTATCAAGTGTGCAAATAATTATTTTTACTAGAATTATTAAAAAAATTATATGTTTAAATATGAATGTCAAATTATTGTTGGATTTTTTTTCTGAAAAAGAAGAAGTGGCTTTTATACAACCTATATTATTGTGAATGAAAATACTTTGTTTTAGTTACATAGATCAGAAGGCTTACCTGATCTGTCTCTCATCATTCATCAATCAACTGGACACATATCCCTTATTGGGACGGATTCAAGGGGCCGGGTGGACCTGACCCTCTAATTTTTTAAAAATATTCGAAAAATATGTATAATTTTGTAAAAAAAAAAAAAAAATTTATATATCTAGTTTCTTTTAATATTTTTTCTCAGTAGTAAATGTCTGACTTATTCAGTCCTGACCCCCTCAATTTAAAATCACGACTCCGCTCCTACTAACTAAACTACCGCTATCAAAACAACACTGCAAATAGAGAAAACAGAAGAGAAAAAAAATGTAAAGATAAAGAGAAATGATTGGATGTCTTCTAACAAGAATGCATTCCTGGCACAATCTACTGAGATATATTAACCAAGCCGAAACGGGCCTTGAACTTCTTCCAAAACTGCCGCGCCGGATGCTACAGACGGGTAACAGAACGAGCCTCTTCCACATCTCAGCACTCAGTGGGCGGCAAACGTTTGAAAGGAAGACAATCACCGCATCTTTGAAGGTGATGTCTCCCTATCTTTTACTTTGAAGGTAATGTCTACACCTCGACTGCACTATTGTTGCGCATTTCGCACGGCGTGAGACCCTGATCCTCCATTGATGCTAGGTTTGATGATGTTCAATGACAGTACATCCTCATAATTGTTGGATGTACTGATCAATTTTTTGTCTTATATTTTTTTTCGCTTTCAACCGCGTAATTCTTTCCATGTGTTATTTTTATCTGATTAATGAAAATAATACTTTTGGTTGCCGAGATTACGCTTGAACCTTGTACCAGGGAGGAGGTTGGGCCTCTGCTTGTCTTCAATATGCGAGAAATTAATTACGCTGTTTGTGGGCTTTCTAGCCTTAGGCCCCCATCAGTGGGAATGAGTAACAAAATTATTGTCATGGGCCTTCCATTTTGCATTTAAATTATGGCCTTAATTACGTCTTTTTCATGGCATTTAAATTATGGGCCTTCCATTTTGCATTTAAAATTATTGCCTTAGGCCCCCATCATGGGCTTTCTAGCCTTATATTGTTTTTTTTATCGTAACTTTAGGGGCATGTTGTATTTACTCATATAAGAGGTTCCACAGTACAATGCACAGTCAGCCCGTTTTGAAAATTTCCAACAAAAATAACAGTAAATATTGACCATTGACTCAAAATAAAATCGAGTTATTGACCGACAAAAAAGACTTGACCGGATAAATCCATGTTTTAAGCGGATTAATTTGTAGTTAATCTCTGACATGATGAAATTAACTATAATTATGATTTCCTTTGTATCTCTATCTTTACTTTTTATTAAACACGTAAGTGTCCTGATTCAGCAATAGTTCAGATTTTTTATTATATTTTTAGAGCTGATATCAGTCATTGGATTGAGTTATTCGTTAAATAATACTATTATCTCTATTGCAATTTGTGTTGAAGTTATAATTTTCTCTCAATTTTAATTATTACACAAAATATTGCATAATCTAGAAGCGTAATTGTTTTACTTTGTTTCATTTTTTCTTAAATTGCTATCAATTATGAATTTTAACTTTTCTTAAATTATAAATGTCAACTTTCCTCTCAATTCAATTCTACATTTATTTTGCATTAGTTATATACTTATAATTAAATTTTACACATACAAGATACTAGTTATAATTAATGAGCAACACACTTTATCTTAAAAAGAATACAAATTGTATTGTCATTGTTATTCGTAGCCTATCTCTAAGGTTATCGTAAGAGGGACAAGACTTAACTTATGGAGAAGTCATTTTTTTCCTTATTCGACACCATTAATTCTCTCTGGTAGACATTAATTTTTGAAAATCCCAACGCCTTTTGTATCTTCAGGCTTTTAGACTTGTTAATTGAATCAGAGTTCATATATGATGACTTCTATTTAATTGAATCAGAGTCCATATATGATAATTTCACAAAAAAGAGGCTGTCGATATGGAAATTACCAAAACTACGCTTGGTATACTCTCGCGAAATTGAAGCTTGCTTTGCAATTACTCGAATTCGACCCTCAGTGTTTAATTCTTTATCATCTATACTGTCACAAAACAGTTTTCAATATATATATATATATATATATATTGAAAACTATGGTGTTTCACAGAGTTAATGAATCAAATTTGTTACGGACTAAAAAACATAAGTAAATCATCTCTAAATCTTAATTTATGGATCTCAATAAATTCTTTATATCAAAGTATGATGGGCTATAAAAATTTTCTATTTTTCAAATTTTCTAAGTATTAATTTTGATTTTTTTAAGATGATTTAATAATAGTAATAAAATAATATATATTTTCTAAGTCATTTTTAAAAAATCCAAAATTAGTACTCACAAATTTGAAAAATAAATTTTTTTATATCCCATCATATTTTGATATAAAGAATTTATTGAGACCCATAAATCAAGATTTAAAATAATTTAATTATATTTTTGAGTCCATAATAAATTTGATCATTAACTATGCGTAGCACTATAATCTAATTCTATATTTTTTAGACCGTAGAAAATTTATAGCCATCTGTTCTAATTAAATATACAGTTCAAGAACTTCACATTATATTCTATGATACAAAACTATTCTCTGTGAAGTTTTCCCAGTTGGATACACAAATTATTTCAGACAATATTACTCTCATTCATTCCGAATTACCAGAGGATGCCCGTACGCAAAACAGATTATAGGGTTGAGCAGTAGAAAATAGACTCTCCCCAAAAAATGGAGCTCTAAAAGATCTAAAGATCTAATGTTGTTGTGTTCTACTTATAATGTGCATTTTTTTTAACTGTGTTACTTCTGTCAATCTTCGTGTATATAGTTTAAACCAACTTTTTTTTTTTTGAACTAGTATCGTTGTGCCAACTAAATTTCATTAATCAATAAAAAAAATACAGATATAGAAGAAAGCAAAATAATCAGTGGCGGAGTTTGATCACAATTAACCGGGGGGGTTGGGGGGCTAAAACATTGATTTCAAGCTCATTACAATTTTTTTCAAATAAATATATAACATATCAATATTTTCAAAAATAAATATATAATATAGCAATATTATTCAAATAAATATATAATATAGCAGCACTTGCACCACGTTATTTCTACTTAACAAAACATAATTGAATGAATTTGTTTCATTTATTTGCATGGCCATGATATTCATGATTCATACATAGCATATTTCAAAAGGTGGATCAAAAGTGTAAGAAATTTTCCCCTTAAAAAAAGTTATATTTTATTTAATTAGTTAATTTATTATTCTTTTTGGCGTGGTTAATACAATATACTTAATACATGTTAATGATTTCTTAAATTTTGGGGGCTGCATACCATGTCTCCATGAAGCTCCATCGTTGAAGATAATTGAAATACAAGCACAGCTACAAGAGGAAAAGAAAAAAAAAATTAAACCAACTAGTTAGTAAACGAACTTAAGCTTTAAATTAGATGGGGATTTTAAGACACCACCTGATACAGTGTTCCGATGTTTAACTAACTAAGATACGTCACAGCATGATCCATATATCCAGATCATACCAACCAAAAGTACTTGATTCTCAAGTAGAATCTAATTATCTTAATGATACGGAACTCTATATCAGTAACAGTAGACCAGGCGGCCTTAAATATAATATAATTAATATATATAGACATATGCATCTTATATATCATTAAAGAAAAAAAAACATATATATTTCAATTTGTTCGAGTTACAATTACAAACGTTTAATTGTCTAGAAGTATAAAAACAGAAATCAATAAGCCATAGTAGAATTAAATAATTAAATTAATATGCATTTGTATGAGGCTCTTTTGGAGCTTTATCAATATTAAGTTAGTAATAGGCAGGAAAACGAGATTTTAAATTCTTCGTCCAGTGGGAATGGAAATATTATCGCCTTAATCCTCGTCTTTTTATATATAAATTACAGTAAGAAATACAGTCGGGGCGATTTGAATTTTAAAAGATCACGAGGAAATGCAAAGCGTGGTGCTGGGTCGATGCAGCGTTAATAATTTCTGACTGGCCGCAGAGGATCCAACTCAGTAATTCATCTTTGACAGGTTCCCAGCAAACGACCAAGCTATTGTTATCAACCGATTTTAACAAGTCTATTCAAACAATCACGTCCCCAGAAAATTTGAATTGAATACTGGGTCAAAGGCTTGTACCCAATTAATTGCTTGCTCCTACATGTCTTATATATAGACGTGCTTCATTCCTTTCTCCCAACCAAACTACCTTCACCACAACTCTACCAAAGCCTACAATAAGCTTCATCCCTAAAACTAAAGAACAAAAGCAGGAAAAAGAAAAGAAAACGAACTCCAAACCACATATACATGGCATCTCTAAGAGTTCACAGCCTTCACTTACCAGCCATTGGCTCTACCAATTCAGCCCGCCGACGCCTGAACTACTGCCGGGCAGCAACTAATGTCCCATCTAATCTCAAATTTCCGAAAGGAACAGCCATGTTTCGAATATACGGCCGACAATCAAGCTTGATGAGCTTACACAAAACCAAAGCAAGACACTTTGATCACCGAAATAGTAAGGAGAAAGCCATTTAGCGCCCTAAAGAGAACGGGTTATTACTTGCTAAGCACGCAAACGATTGCCGAAACCGTTCTTGGCCACTGTGCAGAGATGCATGATATAATAGGTAGACAAAGAAACAATTGGAACCACTTGTTTCTTCATTCCATTAACTCATTTGCACTCTCGGCCTCGCTCATGACCATGACCGCATCTCCACCTCCTTGCCAACACATGTATTCGCTTTTAAGCTCTCATCTGTGCTTCTTTTGTCTGCCGCGGCTGGTATGATGCTTTTAGTGAACAAGATTCAGCCTTCTCAATTGGCCGAAGAACAACGTAATGCAACCCGGATTTGGAAGCAACTCGGCAGGGAGATTGACCTAATGCTAAGTAAAAGATCTCAGTTGACTAAACGTGCTGTGAATTTAATGATGGATAAAGTTCTTGCCCTCGACAAGGCTTATCCATTGCCATTGCTACCAGGGATGCTCGAGAAATTTCCAGAGCATGTGGAGCCCACATGCTGGTGGCCCAAACAGGAAAATAAGGACAAGCAAGTTTCCGAAAATCAAGAAAAATGTGAAGGAAATGGATGGAATCAGGAGTTAGAGGAGGCGATGAAAGGCCTGAGCAATGTGCTAAAGATGAAAGATGAGTCGTTGTATATCGAGTTAGCCAACTTGGTTTTGGGCATCAACAAGGGCCTTGCTGTCTCAGGTCCAGTAATAGCAGGTTTGGCAGCAATTGCAGCGGTTTCATGGATTCTTCAATCGGCGGATCATGGGCTCCTATTGCGTCGATTGTCGGAGGGGGATTAGTGGCTGTTTTGAACACATTTGAGCATGGCGCGCAGTTGGGAATGATCTTTGAAATATTTAGGAACTGCCCCGGGCTTTACCGCAAGATTCGAGAGGAGATTGAGTGCAATTTGAGTGAGCCGGAAGTAGAATTGCGGGAAAATGGAGAGGTCTTTGCAATGAGGGTGGCATTGCAGCTCGGGAGAAGTGTGTCAGAATTGAAGGATTTTGAGGTATTTGCATCGCCAACATGCAAAGTTGAGGATATGAAGGAATTTGCTAGCAAATTATTCTAATTAAAGCTCGGGTTAACCATCAGTTTTGTATATATATATAATCTTTTTTGGTTAGGATTTAGTCTTTTGTAGATAGAAAAAGATAATATGTTTATTCTTTGTATAATTTAACTGGAGAAAATGGCAGTTAATTTGATTCTTAATGCAAAGGTACAGTTTCACAATTTGTGCGGTTGTTTGTTTTGGACTTTAATTTAGTTTTGATTGTATCATTTAAAAAGCTTCAAGAATAGTTATGAGAGGCCATGATGCCTAGAAAGGATATCTGCCATAATCATATCTTGTGTTTCTTCAATTAAGTCGTTTTAATTCTTTCAAAAAATAAGAATTCTATTCGTTAAATCTTTCTGTAGTTATCTTTTAAATTAGCATATATTGTTATGCCAGGACTATTCTGGATTCCAAAAGGGGCATGTTCTCATCAACTCGCTCGTTGGTAAGTTCTAACTTCAATATACTTATTACATGTTATTTATTTATTTTTCTTTTTTTTTTGAAAAGTCCTCCCTCGGTGAAGATGATTGAAATACAAGCACAGCTACAAGAGGAAAAGAAAAAAGTAAAGTAAAAAAAAAAATTAAACCAACTAGTTACTAAGCGAACTCAAGCTTTTAAATTAATTAAGACAGGGATTTTTCAAGATACCACCTGAACCAGTGGCCTGATGTTTATCAAATTAAGATATGTCACAGCATGATTACTCCATCCAGATCATACCAAACTATGTAAATGGATCGGCTTTCTCGTAGATTATCAATCCAAGTTATTATATTTGAGTTACACCAATTTCAATCCATAGTCGATCTATAATCGATCTATTAATGATAAAAACCATTCAATTCGGGTTCAATTTTGATTATCAGTTTTTATGGGCTCCGCGGGTTTTATTTTAAGAGACTTATTATATAAAAATATAAATAAAATCAAGTCATAATGAAAAAATACAATGAAGCAACCACAATATACTCACTATAAATAAAAAAATATTAGATGTTATTAAATCTCTATAATGATATTATTACTAAAACTAGAGAAAAAATAAATTATTTGCAAGAATATAATGTACAATAGTTGAATCGTGTTTTTACTCGATATTTTTTATAAAATCCGTAACCGAACTACAAGTTGCCGGGTTGTTTAAAATTTAATCCATAAGCAATCTATTAAATAAAAATATTATATTTTTCAGATTGGTTCTATCTGGTTGGTCGAGTTGGTCAAGTCAAATGAATTGAACTTACACCCCTAACCAAAAGTACTTGATACTCAAGTAGAATCTAATTATCTTAACGATACTGAACGCTACATCAGTAACAGTAGACATGGCGGCCTTAAATGTCTAATTGGAATAAAATTATCATCGATGTAATTAAATAACTGCACTGTACATCTCAAAATTAAATATAATATATTAAGTATATATAGACATACGCATCTTATATGTCATTAAAAGAAAGAAAGGAACATTTTTTTTATTTGTTCAAGTTACAATTGCAAATGTTTACTGTCTAGAAGTATAAAAACAGGAATCAATAAGCCATAAGTTGAATTAAATAATTAAAATAATATACATTTGTATGAGGCTCTTTTGGAGCTTTATCAATATTAAGTTTGTAATAGGCTGCAAAAAGAGATTTGAATTCTTGTACTCTGTCCGACAGGGGCCCAATAACGAGAATTCCCTTTCACATGCAAAAGAAACATCAGTGGGACAGTGAGATACTGTGTATTATAATTTAAGATTAGATCCTTCATTAATTATCGTGTGTGTCTTTTATTAAATTACAGCTACTAGACACGCATGTTTAAGTGTAGAACACATCAGATGTGTATATGCTCGTCAAGGAATAACAATATGAGAACCCGGGTAACATTTTGTGCAAATATTATGGTCTTCATCCTCGTCTTTTTATAAACAAAAATGGAATATTTTGTATAAATTACAATTAGAAATGCATAGTCAGGTGATTTGATTTTTAAAAGATCATGAGGAAATGCAAAGCATGGTTCTGGGGTCGATCCCAAGTTTCCAAGAGGGAACAGGGAATAATAAACGACAGTCGTTACAGGGTTAATTTCATCTTTGACAGGTTCCCAGCAAACGACCAAGCTATTGTTACCAACCTATTTTAACAGGTCTATTCAAACAATCACGTCCCCAGGAAATTTGAATTGAATACTGGGTCAAAGTCTTGTACCCAATTAATTGCTTGCTCCTATATGTCTTATATATAGTCCAGCTTCATTCCTTTCTCCCAACCAAACTACCTTCACCACAACTCTACCAAAGACTACAATAAGCTTCATCCCCAAAACTAAAGAACAAAAGCAGAAAAAGAAAAGAAAACGAACTCCAAACCACATATACATGGCATCTCTAAGAGTTCAGAACCTTCACTTACCAGCCATTGGCTCTGCCAATTCAGCACGCCGACGCCTGAACTACTGCCGGGCAGCAACTAATGTCCCATCTAATCTCAGCCCGAAAGGAACAGCCATGTTTCAGAATATACGGCCGACAATCAAGCTTGATGAGCTTACACAAAACCAGCAGTACACTATGATTACCGAAATAGTCAAGAGAAAGCCCGTTGGTAGCCCTAAAGAGAACGGGTTATTACTTGCTAAGCTACAAACGATTGCCGAAACCGTTGCTGACCGTGCAGAGATGCATGACATAATAGGTAGACAAAGAAACAATTGGAACCACTTGTTTCTTCATTCCATTAACTCATTTGCACTCTCAGCCTCGCTCATGACCGGCATCTCCACCTCCTTGCCAACACATGTATTCGCTTTTAAGCTCTCATCCATGCTTCTATTGTCTGCCGCGGCTGGTATGATGTTTTTAGTGAACAAGATTCAGCCTTCTCAATTGGCCGAAGAACAACGAAATGCAACCCGGCTTTGGAAGCAACTCGGCAGGGAGATTGACCTAATGTTAAATAAAAGATCTCAGTTGACTAAACATTCTGTGAATTTAATGATGGATAAGGTTCTTGCCCTCGACAAGGCTTATCCATTGCCACTGCTACCAGGGATGCTCGAGAAATTTCCAGAGCATGTGGAGCCCACATGCTGGTGGCCCAAACAGGAAAATAAAGAGAAGAAACTTTTGAAAAATGAAGAAAAATGTGAAGGAAATGGATGGAATCAGGAGTTAGAGGAGGCGATGAAAGGCCTGAACAATGTGCTAAAGATGAAAGATGAGTCATTCTATATCGAGTTAGCCAACTTGGTTTTGGGCATCAACAAGGGCCTTGCTGTCTCAGGTCCAGTAATAGCAGGTTTGGCGGCAATTGCAGCCGGTTTCGTGGATTCTTCAATCGGCGGATCATGGGCTCCTATTGCGTCGATTGTTGGAGGGGGATTAGTGGCTGTTTTGAACACATTTGAGCATGGCGCGCAGTTGGGAATGATCTTTGAAATATTTAGGAACTGCCCCGGGCTTTACCGCAAGATTCGAGAGGAGATTGAGTGCAATTTGAGTGAGCCGGAAGTAGAATTGCGGGAAAATGGAGAGGTCTTTGCAATGAGGGTGGCATTGCAGCTCGGGAGAAGTGTGTCAGAATTGAAGGATTTTGAGGTATTTGCATCGCCAACATGCAAAGTTGAGGATATGAAAGAATTTGCTAGCAAATTATTCTAATTAAAGCTTAACCATCAGTTTTGTATATATATATATATAATCTTTTTTGGTTAGGATTTAGTCTCTTGTAGATACAAAAGATAATATGTTTATTCTTTGTATAATTTAACTGGAGAAAATGGCAGTTAATTTGATTCTTAATGCAAAGGTACAGTTTCACAATTTGTGCGGTTGTTTGTTTTGGACTTTAATTTAGTTTTGATTGTATCATTTAAAAAGCTTCAAGAATAGTTATGAGAGGCCATGATGCCTAGAAAGGATATCTGCCATAATCATATCTTCTGTTTCTTCAATTAAGTCGTTTTAATTCTTTCAAAAAATAAGAATTCTATTCGTTAAATCTTTCTGTAGTTATCTTTTAAATTAGCATATATTGTTATGCCAGGACTATTCTGGATTCCAAAAGGGGCATGTTCTCATGCACTCGCTCGTTGGTAAGTTCTAACTTCAATATACTTATTACATGTTATTTATTTATTTGTTTTTTTGAAAGTCCTCCCTCGGTGAAGATGATTGACATACAAGCACAGCTACAAGAGGAAAAGAAAAAAGTAAAGTAAAAAAAAATATTAAACCAACTAGTTACTAAGCGAACTCAAGCTTTTAAATTAATTAAGAAGGGATTTTCAAGATACCACCTGAACCAGTGGCCTGATGTTTAACAAATTAAGATATTTGAGTTACACCAATTTCAATCCATAGTCGATCTATAATCGATCTATTAATGATAAAAACCATTCAATTCGGGTTCAATTTTGATTATCAGGTTTTATGGGCTCCGCGGGTTTTATTTTAAGAGACTTATTATATAAAAATATAAATAAAATCAAGCCATAATGAAAAAATACAATGAAGCAACCACAATATACTCACTATAAATAAAAAAAAATATTAGATGTTATTAAATCTCTATAATTATATTATTACTAAAACTAGAGAAAAAATAAATTATTTGCAAGAATATAATGTACAATAGTTGAATCGTGTTTTTACTCGATATTTTTTATAAAATCCGTAACCGAACTACAAGTTGCCGGGTTGTTTAAAATTTAATCCATAAGCAATCTATTAAATAAAAATATTATATTTTTCAGATTGGATCTATCTGGTTGGCCGAGTTGGTCAAATCAAATGAATTGAACTTACACCCCTAACCAAAAGTACTTGATACTCAAGAAGAATCTAATTATCTTAACGATACTGAACGCTACATCAGTAACAGTAGACATGGCGGCCTTAAATGTCTAATTGGAATAAAATTATCATCGATGTAATTAAATAACTGCACTGTACATCTCAAAATTAAATATAATATATTAAGTATATATAGACATACGCATCTTATATGTCATTAAAAGAAAGAAAGGAACATTTTTTTTATTTGTTCAAGTTACAATTGCAAATGTTTACTGTCTAGAAGTATAAAAACAGGAATCAATAAGCCATAAGTTGAATTAAATAATTAAAATAATATACATTTGTATGAGGCTCTTTTGGAGCTTTATCAATATTAAGTTTGTAATAGGCTGCAAAAAGAGATTTGAATTCTTGTACTCTGTCCGACAGGGGCCCAATAACGAGAATTCCCTTTCACATGCAAAAGAAACATCAGTGGGACAGTGAGATACTGTGTATTATAATTTAAGATTAGATCCTTCATTAATTATCGTGTGTGTCTTTTATTAAATTACAGCTACTAGACACGCATGTTTAAGTGTAGAACACATCAGATGTGTATAGGGATGTCAAACGATTATAACGGTCACGAAAATACAGAATTGCGTTAACTGTTTCGTTTCAATAACAGTTATAAAATTTTATTTCTTTAACCATTTAAAAAATGAAACGCAAATGTCATTTATTGCGTTAACCATTTTGTTAATTGAAATAAAAGAAACGACCGAAACGGTCAAAATTTTTTGATCGTTTAACAGAACCCAATATTCAGTATTATAAATAAGATTCAGCTCATATTACAAACAACCCATATTACAAACCAAATTTTAGTATTCAATGCACTAAAAACATACATATCACCATTATGCCAGTAACTAAAACTTGCAATTACTCTTTCATCTCAACCTAGATCCCAAACTCATTTCTCAGCAATAATACCAATCTCAGCCATATTACCAATCTGAACTAATGGCTAAATATGAAAATAATAAAATCTCTATCATCATTGAAAGTCATTATTTGATATCTAGGGAGTCAAAGAGCAACTGACACGGTAACACTCCAGGCAGCATACAACAAACAGGCTGCATTAACCTGCGAGTGAAATAGAGAGAAGATCTGCTGATCGAGACAGCGCGAGTGTGAGAGTCTGAGAGAGCTGCTGACTCTGAGCGAGACAGACCATTTAGGGTTAAGTTTGTCTGCGCGAAAGAGAAAGAGAGAGATTAGAGCGGCGGAAAAGGCGAGAGCGAGAGAAAGAGGATTAGGGTTTCTCTGTCGCACGCGACATAGAAAAGAAAGCGGCGGAAAGGACGAGAGCGTGCGTTTACATTTAATTACTGTAAATATTTTTGTCTGCAATAGTACATAGCAGATATATAGAATTTAAACGAAATGATAGTTGAAACGAAACGAAACAACAGAATTTCGTTAATCGTTTCGTTGTTGGAACGGAATAGAATTTAATTGCGTTAACCGTTTCATTATTGAAACGAAACTAAAATATCTGATCGTTCTGTTTCGTTTGCGTCGAAACGAAACGCCGAAACGGTCAAACGATCGACCGTTGACGGCCCTAGATGTGTATATGCTCATCAAGGAATAACAATATGAGAACCCGGGTAACATTTTGTGCAAATATTATGGTCTTCATCCTCGTCTTTTTATAAACAAAAATGGAATATTTTGTATAAATTACAATTAGAAATGCATAGTCAGGCGATTTGATTTTTAAAAGATCATGAGGAAATGCAAAGCATGGTTCTGGGGTCGATCCCAAGTTTCCAAGAGGGAACAGGGAATAATAAACGACAGTCGTTACAGGGTTAATTTCATCTTTGACAGGTTCCCAGCAAACGACCAAGCTATTGTTACCAACCTATTTTAACAGGTCTATTCAAACAATCACGTCCCCAGGAAATTTGAATTGAATACTGGGTCAAAGTCTTGTACCCAATTAATTGCTTGCTCCTACATGTCTTATATATAGTCCAGCTTCATTCCTTTCTCCCAACCAAACTACCTTCACCACAACTCTACCAAAGCATATAATAAGCTTCATCCCCAAAACTAAAGAACAAAAGCAGAAAAAGAAAAGAAAACGAACTCCAAACCACATATACATGGCATCTCTAAGAGTTCACAGCCTTCACTTACCAGCCATTGGCTCAGCCAATTCAGCCCGCCGACGCCTGAACTACTGCCGGGCAGCAACTAATGTCCCATCTAATCTCAGCCCGAAAGGAACAGCCATGTTTCAGAATATACGGCCGACAATCAAGCTTGATGAGCTTACACAAAACCAACAATACACTATGATTACAGAAATAGTCAAGAGAAAGCCCGTTGGTAGCCCTAAAGAGAACGGGTTATTACTTGCTAAGCTACAAACGATTGCCGAAACTGTTGCTGACCGTGCAGAGATGCATGACATAATAGGTAGACAAAGAAACAATTGGAACCACTTGTTTCTTCATTCCATTAACTCATTTGCACTCTCAGCCTCGCTCATGACCGGCATCTCCACCTCCTTGCCAACACATGTATTCGCTTTTAAGCTCTCATCCATGCTTCTCTTGTCTGCCGCGGCTGGTATGATGTTTTTAGTGAACAAGATTCAGCCTTCTCAATTGGCCGAAGAACAACGAAATGCAACCCGGCTTTGGAAGCAACTCGGCAGAGAGATTGACCTAATGTTAAATAAAAGATCTCAGTTGACTAAACATGTTTGTGAATTTAATGATGGATAAGGTTCTTGCCCTCGACAAGGCTTATCCATTGCCACTTGCTACCAGGGGATGCTCGAGAAATTTCCGAGCATGTGGAGCCCACATGCTTTGGTGGCCCAAACAGAAAATAAAGAGAAGAAACTTTTGAAAAATGAAGAAAAATGTGAAGGAAATGGATGGAATCGGGGAGTTAGAGGAGGCGATGAAAGGCCCGAACAATGTGCTAAAGATGAAAGATGAGTCATTCTATATCGAGTTAGTCAACTTGGTTTTGGGCATCAACAAGGGCCTTGCTGTCTCAGGTCCAGTAATAGCAGGTTTGGCAGCAATTGCAGACGGTTTCGTGGATTCTTCAATCGGCGGATCATGGGCTCCTATTGCGTCGATTGTCGGAGGGGGATTAGTGGCTGTTTTGAACACATTTGAGCATGGCGCGCAGTTGGGAATGATCTTTGAAATATTTAGGAACTGCCCCGGGCTTTACCGCAAGATTCGAGAGGAGATTGAGTGCAATTTGAGTGAGCCGGAAGTAGAATTGCGGGAAAATGGAGAGGTCTTTGCAATGAGGGTGGCATTGCAGCTCGGGAGAAGTGTGTCAGAATTGAAGGATTTTGAGGTATTTGCATCGCCAACATGCAAAGTTGAGGATATGAAAGAATTTGCTAGCAAATTATTCTAATTAAAGCTTAACCATCAGTTTTGTATATATATGTATATATATAATCTTTTTTGGTTAGGATTTAGTCTCTTGTAGATACAAAAGATAATATGTTTATTCTTTGTATAATTTAACTGGAGAAAATGGCAGTTAATTTGATTCTTAATGCAAAGGTACAGTTTCACAATTTGTGCGGTTGATTGTTTTGGACTTTAATTTAGTTTTGATTGTATCATTTAAAAAGCTTCAAGAATAGTTATGAGAGGCCATGATGCCTAGAATGGATATCTGCCATAATCATATCTTCTGTTTCTTCAATTAAGTCCTTTTAATTCTTTGAAAAAAAAAGAATTCTATTCGTTAAATCTTTCTGTAGTTATCTTTTAAATTAATTAGCATATATTGTTATGCCAAGACCATTCTGGATTCCAAAAGGGGCATGATCTCATGCAGTCGGTGGTATGTTCTAAGTCAATAAATTAACTAACTAATTATTAAACAGGTGGAACATAATAATGAAATCAATAGAGAACTCTCTTCATGTAATTGTTTATGTAAGCTTATTTGTACTAAAATGCGATTGAAAAATTTATATTCTTTTCTATTTAGAAAGGTTTGAAAAATGAACATTTTAAAATTTTCAAACAAACTAATAGTCAGACGAATAGAAGGCACGAAGTTTGACTCGAGTACAAACTGTTTTTTTTAAGCAAAGATAAGAGTCAAACTCTTAAATTTCATAATTATTTATAAAGATCTCTTTTCAAATTTTGAGTTCATGATCTCTCTTACAGAGAGTATTATTTTTTGCTGCTAAATCAAAGACTAATTCTCCTAAGTACAATCTTTTGAACTGATAGTTTTATTTATGAACATAGTACCTCACAAACTTTTGATAAGTAATTACTTTGTATTGATAGAAGTTTTTTTTTTTTTTTGGGTGCAATCATAGTTTTTCTGGAATTTACTTTTTTAACGATTTTATAGAATTTGATTTTATAATTTGATAAATATTTGTCAATAAGTTTGTACATAATTGATTTTCCTTTTGTTTTTTGTTAATTTGGTGCCGCTTAGTTTGATGATAGCGTTAATTTGTCTTTTCTCTTAATTTCGTTGGTTGTGATTGGTTTGGAGAGTGCAGGAGTGTATTTCTATGCAAGTAATGTTAGTTTGGTGACTTTTCATCGCTCCCTTGATCATTGACTCGGTACACTTTGACCGTGATGTATGTTTTGAACGGGTAGTATTAAATGTTCAAAGTTGAAACAGTCAATACAGTAGAAGATTATCTCATGAGACCATAATTTAGAACTGGGCTCTTTTGAAAGCATAATTTAGATATCAGTATGGGCCACATATATACTGCACGAAGTACGTGACTTAACAATCAATAGAAATTCCAATGCTAAAACATACAGAGGGATCCTTCACGACTACTTATTTTAACAACATTTACTTATTTTTACGATATTTATTTTTCCTAATAATCGCACAGGTGCAGTCATTAACAGAAACTTTTTTGAAATCGGTAGCTCGGGCATTTTATGAAGAGGTTTAGTAGAGAGAGAGACAGCTAATAGAGAAATTTCAGAATGCTTTAACACAAGATCGTAATTACAATGATTTACATTAATATCTCGATAGCATTTGGATTTAGATCTGAATATCATTTCAAATCCAATATATTTGTATGAGAACGGACAAATGGTTGCCTATTATTACATGAAAATGAAACTTAATAAAAAGGACACAGATGAGATACTAAATTTTACAAATAAATATGGTGTTCCAAAATTATTGGTTCTTGATAGTCATAGTTCTTGCTCTTAGATTTAGAAATATTCCCCTGAAATAAGAAATTAAAACAAAAAGGCAACAGAAACACATATTATATCACAAACCAAGGTCTTAAACAATTAAAGTTCCCAGATTTATGAGTTGGAGCAAAGAGATATGTACCAGCAGCACGCAACAAAACTTTGAAATATCACACGTAGCTGGAGAGGCATGTATAGATGATTTATCCATCCCACAATAGGCCAGAACTGCATAAAAATATGACTATATCAGAAATTTTGAGCAGAGATTTCTTTTTGAACATCAACTTAATTAATCTATTAGATTTTATGATGCTAAAACTAAAGGAGGAACGAAAATGCGCAATTATCAAATTTGGGAGGTCTGCAAAACTTACCATCCATGCAGTAAGCTGGACAGAGGGATATTGTTTCTTAACTCTCATTTTCACCTCTGACCAAGGTCTCACTGTAAAACAGTAGAGCATCATTATTTTGAAACTTCCAGTTAAAAAACAAAAGTATGTTTTTTCTCTTTTTCCTTCTAATCATACTTTTGTTTCCCTTCTTGATTTTCTGATCATATTTCACAAAGTTTTTCATCATAGGTTTGGATTGGTTGAGCCATAATTGATAGGTACTATGCTCATAAATAGAACTAATGGAAGGAAGACCACTTAATTTGGTAGCTAACTACTCAGATCGATGACTTCAAATGCTATTACAGTGTGGTACTTCAGTTCTTGATTAAACTTACTCTCTACAACCAATCCATAGTAAAACAAGAATAGAAGGTTGTTCCAAGGAGATAACGTCAATTGTTCGAGCAATACCTGGCAAGAACATGAACTCTTTTCAGTAAATGAACTTAACTACTGTCAACACTATTGTGTTCATACAATTGTGTTGCAAGTATGCTACTCGTACTGAATATAGTATCAGCTTCACTATAGTTGTTGTTGTTGATTAGTACTAGTAGTATTATTAGCATCATTCTTATTAGTAGTACAATTTCATATTGTTTAAATCATCATTATCGTGATCATCATTAGAATTATAGTACTGTTACAATTATTATCATTGCTGATAAAAGTAGTATTGAGTGTCAATGACACTTTATTACCATTACTGATATTACTGTTTTTTCTGGCATTACTCTTTTTGCTATTACAACTATTTCAATAGTATTTTTCTCAAAATATAATTATTTTTATACTATACCATCATTGTTACTAATACTACTACTATTAGTATTATTATTACTACCTCCCCTTTAAAGGTTTTCATTATTAGTACTATTATTATTATCGTGATTCTTATATGATAGCCATTAATATCATTACTATGTTATTAGTATCATCAACATCATTATACATAGTTTCTATTAATTATTGATGATTGTAAGAAATGATATTATTATTATACTCTTAGGTTGCCCAAAAAGGCCATAAACTTCTGTACCTTCTTAGCAACAGTTTTTTTGTCTCTCTTTCCTTTGAAAATGGAATCCAACACCTTGTGTACCAAATGACCAAAAGGCCCTCCATATGCAAATCCAAAAAGCTGTTTTTTTTTTTTTTGGAAAGACAGATTAAATAAAAGGAAACTAAATGCTTCAATATTTGTAGTGACATCAATAGTTGTAACTTTAATAGGATTGTTGACAACTAATCTACACAAATGTTTTTAGTTCTGAGAAATTAATGTAATTTAACAATGCTAGATAATCTGACCTAACAGATACAACTAGTAGACAATGATCAGACCACTGGCCTTGGTGGAGCAGCCAATCAGTCCAAAGGCACCACCAGTACATATTAAAATTGACAAATTAATACATAGTTTATGACCAAGGCTTCAATATACATCTGATTACTTTGTTTAAAATGTTCATCCAAATCTGGCATAAACAATAGCATGTGGCCAGAAGTTTAAAGCCTCTTACTGATCCTCCACCAAAATTGATCCTTACTCAATGACTCACTTCCCCTAGGAAGTTACCATTACTGTACTACAGGATGTCTACAACTTCACGCTCCAAAGAAAAAGGGTACATAATCTCAACCCCAAATCAATGAACCGGTACAGGGATTCAAAATTACCATATAAGAAGGAAGGAAAGGGATAATACTATTTTGAGAAGAAGGCGCCGCAATTCAAGCTTCTTAAAACCAGAGAGTTTTTGTGCAGTTGAGTCGCTGATCCCAGCCAATACTCCCGCCGTAATCATCTACTCAATTTTCCCCCAAATCAACAAAATTAGACCACAAATTGGTACAAAAAAACATATATCTGAAAGTAATAAGGAAAATAACGAATTGTAGTGTTACCTTCGTTCTCAATGGATGAAGCTGAAGCTGGAGCATATACCGGTTCCATCCCTTCTTTACTATCTCTCCCATCCCCCCGCTCTCTCGTATCTCCTTTCAGGCTCTCCCCTTTCTCTTTGTTCTCGCTGCCTCCTCTGAGTCCTCTCTCACACAGAAACACTGCTATATAGAATCCAACAAAAAAGAAACACAGCGAAGTACTTAACAGGTGGGTCCCTTCATTAAAAGTTACCTGATTTCCTAAGACTTGATCGATGTACCAAATTTGTGTGGTTGATCAATATGGGACCGGAAATATTAGCCCAGAATGCGTCACATTTATTAACTTTAAGTGGAACTCAGAGAATCTAAAAGCTTCTGTTTTTTTAGCGTAATCAGCCGATAGTGACCATTGACCAATAAATAAAGTGAGGGACTAATGACTTATTATAATCGATATACATTTAAAGTTTAAATCAGTTTGTCAAACTAAAAATAAAACTAAAATTTTAAAAATATTAACTGAATAAATTAAAACTTAAATAAATTGAAGTTTTATTCAGTGTATTCGATTAAATCAAAATTATATTAATTAAAGAGAAATAAAAATATTAATAGTTAAAAATTAATAGAAAAAATAAATAATTCAGAAAATAAAATATATAGCTAACTAAATATATAAAAAAATAAATATATTTAAATTATTTAATATAATTTTATTTATATAAAATAAAATAAATTTAATTGATAAATTTTAGACTATTCACTTTATCCGACCCTATCAAAAATGTGATAAACGCTCTGTACGAAAATAATAAAATATGACGAAATGGATCTCCGTATCCTCTCCATTAGTTTTCCCTAGTTGACCTCTTTTTTCTTCTGTTCAGCCGCTCTTTTTTATTTTAAAGTACTAAATATCGGACTTTAAATTACTCATTTTTAATTATTCATAAGAAAAATTATTCGAACTTTAAATCTGTAATCTCTCATATGAAGAATATAGTCCTTGTCACTAAATTATTGGCTAATTTTCACAAAAAAAGTTTAATTATGTAATAATTATTACACGAGATATCAAGCAGAAGCTCGTAATATATGTCTTACTTTAAATTAAATTGTATTTTAATATAGAAAAACGTTTCAATTTGTCTCCCTTCTCTGCTATACCACATCATCTTATTTTATGATTTTTGGTTCTTTTTACTTTCCCCCCTTTCATCAAGCAGTTCTACAAAAACTAAAGATATATAATTAATATTGATTTTGATTTGATTTCTAGATGCATTTAATAGTGCTCTTGATTTCTTTTAAGATGAATTTCAAATTCTTACTACTAAAGTACTAAAAAGATATGTCATCATATATTTTTTCTTTACAATTATCTGTTTTTATTTGTTCTAATAGTATTTTGTATTCATTTAAATGTATATGGTGTCGTTAAAATAACTCAATTACAAAATCCTCAAATGATTTTCTTATTGCTTTTAAGTTTCGTCTTGAATTATTTATGTTATTTTATTTAGCATCAACTAGTTTCTCATATCCGCTGTGAAAGTGCTGGTTTCGACTCTAATATTATATATACTAGGGTTTGACCCCCGCGCTTCGCGGCGGGTTTATACGCGCGTAGAGGTATGTGTCTGCTTATCTAATATTATTGCTTGGGCGATGAATACATGGGCAGGAATGAAAAATATATATGTGTTACATCGTTTAAAAAAGGTTTGTACGAACCTGATCGTTCATGATAATTGATGTTCATGTAAATTGATGTTATGGAAGATCAGGTTTCTACAAACATTTGATGTGTGTATATTTATCTCTATATATATATAGAGAGATGGCTTATGGTGCTTTGCAAAGTAAAAAATCATTATTGTTTCGGGCTGAGATTTCATATTTTCAAGTCTTAAATGATCAATCTAAGTTACTCAATAATTTCTTCATGTCAAAATCTTATAGGATATTAAATTTCACTATTTTTGGAGTTTTCTAACTATTTTAAAATTATTCTAAAAATGCAACCACGTTTAACATAAGGAAATAGTCTATTTCAAGGCTATTCTTAAAAATAATTTAACGGTAATGTAATGTGCTGAGGTTGCATTACATATAAGTCTTGTTGACACTGTCCATTAGTACATGATGTTCGAAATAAAGCTACAAACACCTGAAATAATGTATAGATCGATTAGAATTAGGTTGTCCGTGATATGAAAAAAACGGGATGAGTTTGAGCTTCATATTTAGATCGATTGGATGGTAAGCTTTAAAGCCGAAGTTCGCGGCCCATCGCAACATGATCCTCTACAAAAAAGGTGTTTCCTGAAAAAAATGAAATAAGTTAAACCTGCATTGTTTGGTCAACGACTATCAGCGTTTTTTATCGGTTAGTAAGATTCACCATGTAGAACGGATTTTGTTGCAGATGATGTTGCCAGCAATCCTGTGTCGGTCTTTGCAGCCGCTGTGTAGATGTGTGTGTTGGGGTCTGCATTGCGGACCAGGAATAGGCCAGTTATTTTTTTTGTAAACGACTGATGTTCAGTATACATTATAAAAAAAATACTTGTCATTACCGTTGTTGGAGGGTTTTTTTTTCCTGTTCGGTCCTGCAGATCATCAGCAGGGTCTACCGTGCGTTTTCCACGGTGCATGAATGTTGAGTCTTTCAGCAGATCAAGGTTAAGACTTGTTGGCAGCCGTGTAGTGTCTTCAGTTTTTGAATGAAAGGCTTCACGAAATGGATTAGGTTGTAGGATGTGTGTCATGCTCGAGCTGCATTCAATATATTAATTGTAATTCTGTGCAACGAAATGTGAATAACAGAATGACAGTAAAAGGTCGGTATTTTGGACAAAACATACCTGGATGGCTGTATCAGAGGATAATTACTGACAAAAATACAACGGGGACATTTTTTGTGTATTTATTTTAAATGTGAAAGTATGTACTAAGAGAGTTGATCGATGATACAAATTTATAAGTTGGATGGATAATTTTAAGCTCCATTTTTTACTGATCCGTTGCTGGTCGTGGCCTAATATCTTCGATATCACTGTATTCCACGTAAATAGGTCCCGGCACTGAGATCGTCATCTTCTTGACTGTGGCTGGGACATAAGAAACCTGACCGTTTTCAGCAATGCTAAAATGGCCTGGGCAACGAAAGTACATAGGTATACGTGTGAAAGCCATGGTTTTTTATTTGATGGGAGGCGGTTCTCTCTTTCTTACGAAGAAAAAGAAGCTGCTATGTGAGGAATGCTGGTTGTTCTTCTGAAAGAGATATAATCAATGGTCCTACCTACCCTCAGTTGCTGGAAATTGAATGCGCGATTTTTTTATCATTTTTGTCTTATCATAGAGCGGATGTTGACTGTGCGAGGTATGGGGTGGGTGTTTAGTGTGTAAAAAAACTGTACCAGAAATTAAATATGCATACTGAGCATAAATAAAGTCAAATAACCATATTATTATTGTAAAAGAAGTCTGTAATATGTATTCAACGGTTTAAGCGTTATGTTCGCATTTGAAACCTTGTAGCATAAGCAGTGATGTCTGGAAGATCACAATCTATGAATAAGCGGGTCGCACATGAAGACGTGACAGAGATTTTACCCCTGAATCCTGTTTCACTACTGGCCATGAGTATAATGAGTACTTCATTATTGTTTTGGGCAAAGTTAAAAGGAAAATGAATGTTTACCCTGCATTTTTTTAACAATGAGACCTGCAAAAATTGCAACAATAGGATGAGATTTGCTGGTTTCTTTATATTTTGCCTAGTCTATACTGTATCCCTGTTCTTCCCAAAGTAAGATAGTGAGCTTCTGGCCGCTGCATAATGTCACATATTGAAGGTTGTTAAATAATAGAAGACATAATATATTAAGTAATTCATGAAGGTTGACGCATGTACCTGGAGTTTTCAATTTGTATGTCACGTTTTTTAGTACCGTCAGGCTGTAGCATGGAAGCTGGTTCCATTGGACCAATAGAAACAATAACACCTATAACATCTGCATATAAATCAGTATTATTTTTTTAACAGCACGACATTTGTTGAACGATAAATTTCTGTATGATTGTACCAGCATTTTTTTCAGTTATTGTATAAACCTGTGAGCTGAAGATTTATTCCTGCTCTAGCAGGAATATCAAGGAAATCAGTAAAGTAAAATCTCTGCATCGGAATTGATGGGTAAGGTCCATCCATACGTCGGACCTCTGTGGTTGACTAGAATAGAATGACATTGTCATTAGGAGTCGCTCTGTATTTTTTTTTCACGTTGTTGGACAACAATGAACATTCTAATTGAATAGACGCTTCCTTCAATGATTTGATTTCTAAACATGGCTGCATTTTTTGGTTTCATGCTTGCTTGAACAGTATTTCCTTGATGTTCAAATAAAAAAATATAAGCACGTAGGTAGTATTTTTTTCGCAAACAGTACATAGTATAAATTAACTTACATCACTATCCACAAATGCGATTTCAAGACTATTGAAGCGTGAGAGATCTCGGTCAGTGGGATTACGTGCTTCCCATATTCTGAAGGAGCGTAACAGCAGCGGTTGCTTGCTAATTCCTTTTTCTAATTGAGATATCTTCAGAAACACCATTTAGCAAGCTAAAAAAGTTCAGTTAGATTTTGCTGTATTTGTTACAATAACTGACAGTAAAGAATATAAAGTAACAATTGTAGTAAAATAAGGACACAAAAGCAGTGTAGCTAATCTATGAAAATGAAACGATTCTTCAACAGCATGCTACTCAATATAAGCTTATAACATTAGTTTATAACAGGTATTTGTAATGTTTCTCCTCGTTGAAGCTACTGATGTTTATAACAGGTATCTAATCATATTAGTGACCGAGAATAGTATTATACATAATCTGAGAGAACAGTTCAGAAATAAAGTTTCATTAATGTTCGATGGCCTCTTATGTGAGCTCCAAAATCTTAGAGAAATTACAAAATATAGGGGAAAAATCAGTAAAGACAGCATACAGGAGAAAGTAGCAAAGAATTGTAATCTTAAATAATAACATAAAGCAGATAACAAAAAAAATTCTTCGCTAGTAGCATGGAAAACATAAAAATCATATAATGCATGGTACAGACCTTCACCCTCCTCTGTCCCTGCCTGAAAATCCTCTTATTTCACCGATTTCCATGACAGATCGGGTTGTTTGAACTCGTACATATTACTGTATTTCTTATAAGCAGCAACCAAATTAGATTAAATCAAATAGCAAAATTTAGTAGTAGTTTTTTATCACATGCAAAATACTGATTAAAATGACAATACACGAAATGCTATTCAGCATAACAAATGAGGTATCCCTCCAAAAGCAGAAGCATAAAGAAGTAATCAGCATAACAAATGAGGTATCAAAAATTATCTTAGTACTAATACTAATGGTTTGGATTTGTGATCAACAACTTTTCTTCAACCTAAACTCCCATAAATTGCAACAACATATGATGATATCCCCATTCAAACCCCACCCACCACGTTCTGCAAATGGGATCACAATTTAAATTTTAAACACAGCACAACATCCAAATATCATCTCCTTAACACAATCAGTCGGATCCCAATTTTAATTTTAAACCCAGCACAGCATCAAAATATCATCTCCTTAACACAATATACTTTTTTTAGTTTCGAGCCCTTACCTGACGACGACTACAACGCCAATCAAGCAACAATCCATCCGTTGGCACAACCGATCCTAGAAGATCAGACAGAGAAAAAAAAAACTGAGAACATCGATCATCCCAATAGGATCAACTACCAGAATATACATACGACTCTCTATCCATAACTATAGACATTATCTTAGGACCTCACGACATGAAAGGATTTTAACACTGATTCGCTGACACGCTCTTATATGTCCGCTGAAAAACAAAGGAAAGGGTTGAAGTTTTAGCATCCCAGCTGTCAGTCCTATTGGAATGATCGACGCTTTGTCGGAGATGCTAGAAATAAAACAATGGGTAAACAGTATTTGGAGGCAACATCCGGCCACAGCAATCGGCAGAGCATAATGGATAGACAAAAAAATCTCAATAACAAATGAAAAGACGATCAATAACAAATCAAACAAACGTAGAATGAAAAAAGATACAACACAAAAATGAAAGAACTAACAGATCTAAAAACGAAACAACTAACAGATCTAAAAAGAAACAACCGAGCAAATATAAGAAAGAAAAATAGATCGAAAAAAATAGAAGAAATCATCCATCTCCTGTGAACAGCAGATGAGCAAGAACCAAAATGAAAGGCAAAAATGCTGAAAAGAGGCGATGAAGTAGAGGAAGAAAATAAACAGAACGGACCAAGGTCTAGGGTTCAAAACAAAGAAGCATCATATATTATTAAAGTATTATTCGTCTTCATCCCATCGGAAAATCGAACGGCAGGGAAAAAAAGAGAGTCCCGTAACGAAACACCAAGCGGCCAAAAACATGCTAACAAATCCTGAACGCATGACCCTAAAATCGAACGGGCAAAAAGCACAAATCAATGAGAGAACAGCATTTCTCCCCCCTTTTAAGGGGAGGTTATATAGAGAGAGAGTAAAGATACCGTGAGCTTAACTCAAAAAGTATATCAAATCATCTTGAAAATTTAATTTATCATTCTCATTAAATTCTTTATATGAAAATCTATTGGGATGCAAAAATTTGAAGTGTTTTGAGTTTTTTAAGTCATGGTTTTTAATTTTTGAAAATCAGCTCTAAAAAAATAATAATATATATAATATTTGAACACCATTTTTAAAAATTAAAAATGATGACTTAAAAATCTCAAAACGCTCCAAATTTTTGCATCCCACGAGATTTTCATATAAAGAATTTAATGAAAATGATAAATTAAAATTTTAAGATGATTTGATATATTTTTTGATTTAAGCTCACGGAAGGCCTCCGTGAGCTTTAAGCTCACGGTATCTTTACTCTCTCTCTCTCTCTCTCTATATATATATATATATAGAGAGAGAGAGAGAGAGAGTTCGACTATGGTGCTTTGCAAAACACAGAGAGTGTTGTGTGCTTTGCGTTCTATTTTTAATTTTAAGTCAGAAATAATCTTCATGTAAAATTTAGTTTACTAATAGATTTTGATATGGAGATTAGATTGGACGGTTTGGATCGATCATTTTTGACTTAAAATTTAAAATAGAGCGCAAAGAATACAACGCTTTTGTACTTTACAAAGCACCATAGCCTAATTATATATATATATTGGGCTATGGTGTTATGCATAGCACGGATCGCCCCCATGCTATGGATCCGTTCTTCGTTTTCAAAGTTCGGATAGTCGATCCGAACCATACAAAATGATTTCCATATGAATATCTCGATGTAGAGTAAATTTTTTATTTTTTTACTATTTTTTAAGATAGTTAGAAAATCGCCTCTTTTGAATGGCTCATAATATCTAAATCAAGTGATTTTTTTAACTATTTTAAAAAATAGTAAAAATAATTCTAAAAAATATAAAATTGTTTTGTAAGGATTTTTAAATATAGTCCTTGTCACTAACTTTAAAAGATCACCCATCATCTAATCATCCTAACAAATTGTTTTGTAATGATTTTGTTATAATGATATATTTTATATTAAATATAAAATAAATTAGAACTAGTATCTTATCTGTATGTTGCAACGGTGAAGTATTTTAAAAATACAAAAATTTATATATTCATTTGAAAAGAAAGCAAATAAAAATGAAGATAATTTAGTAATTAATATAATTTTTAATTATGAATACATAATTAATATAAATAAATATAAAATTGAGAGAAAAATTAACATTCAGAATTTAAGTAAAGTTAAAATTCATAATTAATGCCAATCTAAGAAAAAAAATTAAATAAAGCAATTGTACTCCTAAATTATGCAGCATTTCGTGTAACAATCAAAATTGAGAGAAAATTATAACTTTAACACAAATGGCCATAGAGATAGTAACATTATTTAACGAATAACTCAATCTGATTATTGATATTAGCACTAAAAATTTAATAAAAAATCTGAATAATTGCAGGATCATGATACTTACGTGCTTAATAAAGAGTAGAGATAAAAGATAGAAATGAAGATAGAAATAGAGATTAAGCATAATATTAATCACTTTGCCTTTTTTCCATCAACGTTTTCAATTTTAAATTAAAAAAATATCAAACGACAAGTGATAAGTCTATTTATACCAAGGATGAACACGAAAAGAAGATATACATGAAGATCCATAGCAAAACCTGTTTCATAATTATCCCTGTCAAAGAGCATTATCTCTTATTTATATGTATAATAGTTTATCTTTTCATTTCAATAAATTTTAGTATATATCTTGGCATCTTGCAATTAGGAGCATTAATGGATGGGATCATGTTGAGTTTGAATCGGATGATTATTATTTTATTATTTTTTATCTGTTTTTTTTAAATCGGATCAAAATTTCTTGATCTAACCCGAACGGATCACAGATCGACCCGATTCCGTATGAATAAAATAATTAAGTATATATGTATATTTTTTATATATTTTAAGTAACTTGATATTAATTAATATATGATTAATCTTAATTAGTATATATATAATTTTTAATTATCGTTAAGTCATAAAAAAAATGAAAAAAAAATACACAATTAAAAAGGTTGGATCGGATCAATTCGTACCCAACCGTGATAGATCAAAAATTTTTAACTGATATCCAATTCATTTATTCACACTTTGGATTTAGATCAAATTGACCTATCAAGTTAGATCAAATTTTGAGGACCCTACTTGCAATTCTTTTATATTCAAATACAAATTGGGGGTATTGTTATATTAAGGCCGAATTTAAAGCGGGTTTTAACTTTTAACAATTTTGGGCTGGTATCTTTGCCTTTGAAACTCATTAGTTGTATAAATTGGGTTCTTTCTAGCCCTTGAAACTCGTGAGTTGCACAAATTAATTCCGATTTGTCATTTTCGGCCCTTGTGGTACATATGGTCAGGAGCTTAAGCCTTTTTCTATTTAATTAATAATTAATGAATAACTAAACAAGCTGAGGCAAAAGAAATATAAACTCCACAAAGAACGCATAAAAATAATTTGAAAACAAACTTCCGAACACAAGATTCATGTGTGCTGATCACAGTTTTTTTTGTATATAATAATTATATTATTAATAATAAGAGTGATAAAAATAAATTTTAAAATCTACGAATGACAGTGTGTCACTGGTAGTGGCGTGGAGCAAACGCGCCACTGGCGTGGTGTCTTTGTGTAAAATAGTGTAAATGCACTAATGGCAGTATACGTGTTTACTCTTGCTCATCTATCATGATTTCATTACCGTTGGATCAACATCACTACTGACATCAAAGACGCCACTGGAAAGTGACATGTTTATAAAGATACTACTGGAAGTGGCGTATTTACAAAGACGCAACTGGTAGTGGCGCATTTATACTGTTTTACACAAAGATGTCACTAGCAGTGACGTGTTTGTTTTACGCTACTATCAATGACACGCTGCCATTAATATTTTTTAAAAAAATTATCACTTTTATTATTAATAATATAATTATTATATAAAAAAATTGGTACTGATTTCATGCTTACTGCCAACTGTAAAATCTTTCTACGGTTCAAATGCGAAAGATGGATCAGATATGATCCGTCAATTAAAATTCATTGAGTTGTGCGCAATTAGTGATAAGATGTGTATTTTAGAATATCATAATTGAAGTTATTCCTGTGATATACACTTGGACTTGTTTGTTTGTTGTTGTTGGAGGTGCTATCAAACTAGCTGCATCTTGTATAAATGATTTATTTTGCATCTCTGGTACATGCAATGCCATTAAGCAGTCTTCTAGGAAAAAAATTAACTATATTTCTAGAGTAATTTTTGTCTATATTATTCAGTAATTCATGAGTAAAAATATTTTATTTTGTATCTATATTAAAAAGGAGGGATTACTTGACAATGAGTTAATGATTCATTTGGCAATCTTGATTAAAATGAGTTTTGAAATAAATTTGAAACAGAAACCTTAAAAATAGAAAAATATGCATACATATATTGAACGCTGAGATTGGTTAAGTTATAAATTTCATTCAATTTGAATGTAGTTTTATGCTTCAAAAAATTATGAAAATTGTTTAATATCTGCAACAGTTGTATTAATTATTTTGTGCAATTATTAGTTATTACTCACTTAAATTGCCTAGTATTTAAAGCACAATCTATAGGTTCTCGAACATGTAAACCTTTCATTTTCTATTTTTTTAATTTATTTAAATATTTACTGTCAAATAGTAAAAATAATAATTATGAATTGATCTCTCCTCTTTACCGAAAGTGCGTTCTAAATTCTCCGCTGAGGAATTAATCAAACAGAACATGAATGAGTAGACATAAATTAGGAAAGAATCAAAATAGTTTAAATAAAATAAATTAAAGTGAGTTATTTTCTTTCGTTAAAAAAATTGATAGAAAATTTAACCAAATAATCACTATGGGTATATGATGATTAAATGCGGGTCTGAATATTTGGCAGCCATAAGTGGAATTTTATTTTCCCTGTCAAGATTTGGTTTGTTGAGGTTTTATTATTTTGAAAACATAATTAAAGTGAAGTGCGCATATCCAACGCCTTGCTCCATGATTTCCTTTTTGTAGGTACATAAATAACATAAAGTTATTGCTATTGAGGTATGACATGAATCAGAATTCAGAAGAGTATCAGATGATGGGTTTCATTACTCTTTTTCCTATTCCAGAAAATCAGATCAGTGGTTGCTTTGAGATGCAGAATGTTATTTAGGAGTATCAATGGGTCGGGTCGAATCATATTATTCTATTATTTTTTTAATATGATTCGAACCCGATTTATTTAAATTCGAGCCAAAAAATCTTGACTCACACCTAATCTGATTAGGCCACGGGTCAACTCGATCCGACCCATGTAAAATAATTAAATAGTTATTTATTATTTTATATAATTTTAAGTAATTAAATATTAATTAATTTATAATTAATCTTAATTAGTACATAATTAGTATATATTTAATCTTTAATTAGTACTAAATCAAAAAATTACTTCAAAAACATAATGAATGGCGTCGGATCGACCCCAAATGTCCCGACCCGATTCGGATCAAAAAAATAACTTCATATCTGACTCATTTATCTTCAAATTATATCGGATCAGAACAGATTCGGACATGATCGGATCAATAATTGTCACCCGAATAATATATCACTATGAAAACGGATCAATTGCCATTCAAACTATGACTGCGGTGTCATTTTCTCACTGATAGTGAACTCCATCTAATAATATATACCCTTAAATCTAATATGAACCATTTAAATCAATCCGACGATTGTAATATTGTATCATACTTTTTGGGGTGAATGCAGAATTTTGATCAGGGGTCAGTAATCGAATTGTAATAGTTTATCGGATTCAAACCCATTAACTAATTGGGTACTAAATAAAAAAATCAATAATTCAACATACATTTTTGGAATATTAAAAAAATATCAAAAAAATATTTTTTATATATTAAAAATAAAAAACTCAAAATAATAGATAATTAAGCTGATAAAAAAAATTCCCTCTATGATACTATAAATTTTGAAATATTTACATAATTATTTCATTATTCACGGTATTAAATATTTTGTTCTCAATGAAAAGTAATCAAAAAATCTAGGAAGCCAAATATTAGATTTAGAGGGGTCAGATTAATAAAATATTAGTCTAAAAAAAGTATTTTTCAAAATTGAGCTGGATCAATTGACCCCCTGGCTCTTATTGAATCTATGTCATAAAAAATATATGATAGCGAATTATCGGATGCAGGATCCGTATCACTACCACTCTATCCTCGGTGCTCTTTATAAGCGCGCACTTCAAAGTGCACGTGGCTCCACCTTATGCGTTTTCGTCTTTTGATCTTGCCGTGTTTCCTTCTGTGTAAGGCTACATCTCTAGTCACAAGTCACAACTCTACTTTCGTCTCCATATAATTAGATCGAATCGATTATCTGACATTAGATAAAATAAATAATTCTATAAAAACGACAACAAAAATGTCTTGAGCACAACAGATCATTGCTTGAATAACAACCTTCAACCGCTATGCTGTATTACAATATTTGAGCATCTCCTAATTCAGTTTCTAATATGATGTGTCATTACATAATCTTAAAATTAATATTTTAATTGAAGTTAATTATTTATTTATTAAAAAATAATATAAATTCTTTTATAAAAGAATGAGAATTAAATTTTTAAATTTCATAAAAATCTGTCTTCTAAATTTGATCATGGATTTTTCACAAGAAACATATTGTGTGCAGTGACGGATTTATTAATGAGCAAGTCCAGATTAGTGTTTAAACTTAAATTTCAAAATTTAGTAAAATATAAATAATTTTTTTAAAGACTTCCAAAATTATACTCAAATTTATAGTTGTACCTAGACTTAATTGTTGGGTTGAGAAATAAATTTCTCCTTAGATCATTGTATTCATTGTGCCCAAAGTTTTTTTTTTCTTAGATTCACCACTGATTGTGTGTTTTTTATCATTAGAACAAAATTGATTTTAAAAAATAATATAATTATTAATTTAATTTAATACTACATATTGTACAACTATAGAGTTAAAAGAGAAGAATTTAACAAAATGATATAATACAATAGTAAATTTACAAATCAATAGAAGATAATAAAAGCATCCGAATTTTAAAAATGTATGGGTCAATTGACCTACTCTCGGTTATTAAATTCGCCTCTGTGTATTAGTATATTACAACCAAAAAAAGAAGCTTTCTCCCTGTGCATTTCGGTATTTTTGTCTATGGCTTCCTACCACCAGTCACTATCAGTTCATTTATATTGAATCCAAACTTCTAGTGCGATTATATTCGATGACGTGTTGTGCATGAGCTTTATGAAAGATAACAAAATTAAAATTAATTCAGCACTTTTAGATTGGGAAAGAAACTAATAGACGACTAAATTAGAGAAAAGGAAAGTGCAAAAGGAACATCTTTACATGTTGCTGGAATTGGGTCGCACAATTTGATTGATGACAAGGAGAAGTGAAAAGGTGAGAAAAGATTGAGAAAAAAAGGAAAATTTTAAGGGGCACAATTCAGTGCAAATTAAAATGAATTGAAATGCACATTTCGGAGGTTGTTTGATTTGATTTTTTTTAGATTTTATATTGTATTTAGGAGTTCAAAATAATCCTTCCTCCATTATTTCTTTTTTTAGGAAAAAAAATACGGGTCACATCCGTAAATTTCATTATTATGACCACAAGGGTGTGATCAGATATGCTTACAAAAGTTGGCAAAAACACAATTGACTTGAAAACTATTTGCAACAGAGAATTTGAAAAGACTAATTCCACGAAGTGCCAAATCAGTATTTTAGCTTCTTTCGAATTTCATGCATTGTGTGTCTAAGTACATCTTGATGTCCGTACAAATACTGTGGTCGCTTCTACTTGTCTCCAGAACATATACTGAGAACTTGTCAGGAGGTGCAAAGACTGATCTGAGTTCGCATAGATTACATTTCGTTGTCTTGCTGCTGGCATCTGATATTTTGTCATTATGCCATAGCATAATTCTTTGCGTAAAACATCTGATATTTCAACAACAAATCGTTTTATTTTGGATATTTAAAATTGAGAAAGTTAAACTTTATCTTATCCACAAAGAATGTTTCTATAATAACTATAGAAAAGCTTAAGAAAGAAGCAATAGATGGAAATTAAAAGTACTTTTCAGTCCATGATAGAATTTCTTTTATCTAACCTCATTTATCAAATTAATAAGTACAATGATTTCTTTGTTTCAATTATTTGACAAGTCTAATCCTCATTTATCAAATGAATAACAATAATATTTTCGTTTTAATTATTGGACAAATTTATGACTATTTTATAAATGTGTGTTCACAATGCACATCTAATATCATTACGTTTGAGGGCTAGAAGATTCTGAATATGCAATCATTAAAGAAAATATGTAAATGCAAAAAACTTGACTCATGTGCGACTGAATGTTGAAGTCTGAATGCAGAGTCTGAACATATGAAATACAAAAATTTAATGTTCACACATTTTTTATATATGAATATAATGCATGTTCATAGAAAATGTGTATTGTGAAACTGAACCTATGTTTTGAAATAGACATAAGGCTTTTATTAAACACTAAAAACAAAGAAAATTTTGTTGTCTCATTTATAAAATAGGCATAGAGAAGAAAAATCCAAGTAATAGATGTGCATTGTGAACCTATGTTTTGAAATAGACACTTTTAAACATTTAAAATAATGAATATTTTTATTTTCTCATTTTATAAAATACGCATAAACATGGTGGGATCTACATTGTTCCATGGGTCAGTTGATCCTCTGACAAGAATATTCTTTTAAAAAAATCTTTATAGTTATGTATATTTTGACCCTCGAAAAAAATCTAATCTTTATTGCTCCTACAACAAAGCTTGACTCTGCCCGTAGACATAAAAAAAGGCACACAAAAAACTCCCCGTAATAGATATGGAAAAAACATTTCGTACCCATATTTAGGATGAAAAAATATTTTCTGCTCATGTACATATTTGTTTTAATATTTAAACCATTATAACCATTAAATTTTATTAAATAACTCTGTTTAAACTATTTTAATTCAAAATTATTATTTTACGGTTAAGGACCGTAAAATATTTTTTAAAATTTTGGGAAAAACACTTGCTGCCACGTTAAGTACGTACAATATGTTGTCTTGTCCTAATTTTTTTTATAACTACATAAAAAATTAATAAATATGTGTATAGAGAAAAACGTTCCTACCTACTTATATATGTTATATGAGTATTGAAATTTAAAGTTTCAATTAAACCATCATTATTTAAAAATTTCGGATAAGTGCTTCCATCTGTTCATGGCCCTGAATAGTACCCATCACGCAAGTGATAATTTTTTTTTTGGCAATTTACTATATTTGCAGCAATAAATAGATACACAGGATAGATTTAGAATTTTAATAGGGAGAGCCAATTATCAAATTGCAATACTTATTGGGTTTAAATATATTAATTGATCGGTTATTGAATAAAAAATATCAACAATTCAATATACATTCTTATCTAATAAAAAATTATCAAAATAATATTCTCTTATATATTAAAAATAATAAAAATATGAAACTCAGAATAGTAGATAATCAAATCGATGAAGAAAATTTTTTCTATGAAACTTCATATTTTGAAACTTTTGCATAATTGATTTTTTTTTATTTGAGATCTCTGACCTCTATGCTTTTGGAATGAATTTCATTTCTAACATATCTCAATTTATTTGAGATTAAAGATTTTATTATTATTATTATTGTTGTTGTTGTTATTGTTAAAAATGAAAATAATTAAATAATTTATAAAAAATCAAAAATTAAATAAAAAATCAGATTAATACTATTTTTCAAAATCTAGAAATCCCGTACAAGCTCGCCATGCAGATGCACTCAAATTCCAATAGCAGGCAACCCATAAATTGCGCAATCGTCATCTAATAATTAGATCACCAAATTGGACTGTGACGTGAATTGTTGGTTAAAGTTTTGAGTATTGAAGATTTTAGAAATAGTACTGGATGTTTGGAAATACCTACATGCCATTAGAATTGGTGCTCATAACGTTGGCACCGCTGGCGTTGCAAACTTTGCTTGATTTGGCTGATTGAAATCTACATTGGTATTAAATATTATAGTTGGAGGATCTATAAGCTTTATTGACATAATCGAGAGAGAGATTGTTTTTTAAGTTAGCAAAGGGGTAATTAATGTCGATCATACCTGCATGAAAATTTATATTTACTAGATATATACCCGCACGTTATAGCAGACTTTTCTATTTAAACATTAAAATATTATAAAATAAAAAAATCATATTTATCTAATATTAAATTATAAATTCACTAAATTATAAAGAAAATCTATAATAAAGACTATATTTAATCTTGGATGAGATTTTTGCACAATATGAGTTAATGATTCATGATTTTTATAACAAAAAAATCAAATTATTCTAACATATATTATCACCATTAATTTCTTATCAAATATGCACAAAGTTGCTAAATAAAAAAATAATATTATGGAAATAATAATATATATGGGAAAGAAATTGAGAGAAAGAAGGGATCAATGGACGCGATCACATACGTTCGATCAACCAAAAATAAATATTATATGTCTAATTGAGGGATAAAATGGTTATAATAAAAATATCATGACAAAAAATGGACTCATCCAATTCTTAGATGCTTTATATAATAGTATAGATATTTATGACAAATGTTTCCTTTGTCCAGCGGATTTTTTTTTTTTTTGCATTTTTATCTGGTTCTCAAATTTCAATTGATGTTTTAGTGATGTTAACGAGTCAAGTCAGGTTGGGTTCGATCAAATCATTATTATTTTTTGATCCATTCCGACATGAATAAAATAAATATGTATATATTAATTATTTTTATGTATTAGCAAGCAACTTAATGTTCATTAATATATAATTAATTTTAATTAATGTATATAATTTAAATTAGTATTACATCACAAAATAAAGATGAAAAACACAATTAGTAGATCGGATCATGTTGATCCATTTCCGACCCAACTCATGATGGGATACAAAAATCTTGATTTTTATCCGATTTATTTATTTTTGGATCATTTAGAATCGGATGGGCTCAGATTTTGATACCTTTAGTGTTCATAAAGACTTGTAGATGATTCTAATTAGTTACTATTTAAGCTATTAGATCATTTGTAAAAGATTTATAAAAAATCCAATGACAAACGTTATTGAACAACAAACGTTGTTGAACGTTCGTCTCATAATTATTCCTAAATCAACGGATATTCTGGATTGGTTAAATTAACAGAAATATAGAGTGCTAATATGGAGCTAGAATTAATATATTAATCAATAATGAACACGATTTAACTTAAATACAAAAAAAAAAACTTAGATGTATTTAAGTCTGATCTCGTTTAATATATTTATAATCCTAATTGGCTGTGAATGATATTTAATTATAATCCTGTAATCAATCCGAATCAAAATCTGCATATGACTCAAAAAAATATACTCAATTGCATATTAAAAATTTTTTCCCGATCTTGAAGAGAATAATTTTCCTTGTTAGATTCGCTCTTTATGTATATATGATCTTGTGTCCACAATCCGAATCTAAAATTTGTTAATAATGGATTCAATAAATAATGCTACTGCAATATACCAAATAAAACTGAGTTGTTTAGAATTATATTTATATGTATCGTGCACATATATTAACATATATTAATAAGAGTGAGGTTATGATATTTCATAAAGTTTAAAAGTTTTTTGTGTTTTGCATTCGTATTTCTCGAACTTAAAAGTTTAAATGACTGATCCAAACCGTTGAATATAATCTTTATATTAAAATATCTTTGAAGATCAAACTTTATATTTTTTTTAAATTTTTTTTCATTTTTTAGATGAGTACAAAGTTTATTGATCATTTTTGCACCATCCAATACTAATGATTTTCCATTCATCTAAGAAATAGAAAAAGTATAAAAATATATATATAATTTGAGCTTCAAAGATATTTCAATATAAATATCATGTTCAATGGTTTGGATCAAATAAACTTTTAAATTTGAGATATCAACGTGAAACACATGAAATTTTGTACTTCGCTAGCACCATAGCCTCACTCCATTAATTATATATATAGAATAATTATACAAACTCATATTATGCATGTATATTGCATTTTACTGATTTAGAACTATAATCCAGATTTAAAGAGAATTTGCTACAATAGCAGATAACCGTCGACATTTAAATCTTCAAATTTTAATTGAATATAAATGTAGCGTGAAAAATTCTAAAAAAGACAATTTTAGTAAATTCACAATTTAATTATACTTAATCTGATTTAATTATCTAAATTCGGTATGTTGACGGCCCATAAATCCTAATTTGTTTGAACCCGAAATGAGCCGCGTACTCATCCCTATCAAAAACTGCTATAGATTAAGTGAATATGCTCCATCTTTTTCCTGTTCAGTTAGACAGGCATATTTTTTTTACATATGAACAGAATGTTTCTAGGTGGCTGTAAGCGTGCAATTTTAATGTCTTTATCTAAAAAATATTCGCACAGGATAAGCGTGGAATAAGAGAGCTTATTACCTGATATGAACTAGATTCCCTGTGCTATATGTGGTTATAGCATGCATGGAACAAACCGATATCTCTATTAATCGTCTTCAGCTAACCCTCAATCCTCTAATAATTCTATCAATCATCTTGCAACCCTCTTTTTTTCTTTTTCAATCCTTCGTTTTTGTTGGACAAACGCAGCACATTCTACCGTATTGTTTCAACTTTCAACCAAACTACAAATCCACAGCAGACAAAGAAGCTCAGTAGGAACCGTTCAATCATCTTTACATGATTCTATCCCACTAGCGTTCAAAACATTTACAATTTTCATTACAAAAATACGGAGCGCTTGCATGTTTAGAAAACGAATATACTATTATAATCTGAAAGATCAATATAAGCTTTTGTATCTATTTTTTAAAAAATGGTATATATGAAAATCTTCAATAAAATGGTATCTATTTTTTTTTAAAATAGAAAGTTCATTCTGTTAAGTTCCAAAAAATATTTTCTTTGCCATGTAAATGAAATTGAAATTATAGGGATGAAAAAATATCCAATTACTGATGTGGCAAAAATAATTCGATTTTTACTATTATTGATTTGGTAAATAAATTAGTTTCGTTACTTCAAAAAAAGCCCCGTTTCCAATTGTATCTTAACGTTATCACTTCAAAAAGAACGTATTATTATTTCGTGAGATATGAATTGATTATCTTCTCAAAGTTCAGGATCACTTCACAGTAGTTTATATAGATGATTTTAACACAATCATGTCAAATTAAGAATTATTAAAGATTGCTCAGATACTGCTCTTATAGGAGGTCACATGCTCAAAATCTGAATTAAAGTCTTTTATCAATTTTTAAAAATTAGATATTTTATACTCTCATCATTACTCAAAAAAATATTTCTTTTGTGTTTATTTTAGCAAAATATTGCAGAGGATGTAAAATCATTCAATAATCCGATTTGATGAAAGGGCCGCAAACTTACATGGCTGAAGATTTACCTTAGTAGCATAGAAATAATTGTATTTCAATCGAAATACAAATGACTCAAAAATATATTTTTTTTCATATCTAAATTTTTGAAAAACGTAAGAAAAAATAGTTAAAAATCTTAAAAATAGTGAAATTTGATATTCTGGAAGTTTTCTTTGCAGAATTCATTAAACAACATAAATCGATAGTTTTATACGGAAAAGTATATTTTGAATTAATTATTTTTCGGCTAACATACAAACATTTATGCATAGCTTAACTAAAAATTAATTAATTTAATTTTTTTCTCAATGTGTACTTTATATATAAAATAATTATATAAACTCGTATTATTCATTTATTTTACTATTTTCGAACTAAAAAATTTAATATGATTCAATTTTAATAAAATATGTTACAAATAATAGAATACACATCGACATTTGGATGCTTAAATTTTAACTAAATAATACTACACTAGCTGCTTTGGGCCCCACTTCAATTAGAAAATCTTAACCGAGCTTTGTGCTTTGCTATATAAATTTGTTAAGTGCTAAGATAGTCCCTCTTTTAATTTAAAATCATGATGTGAGGTCTTCAAGCATCATCTTTTCTAAATAAATTTTATTAGAGCTCAAAGAAAATTTCATAAATATGAGAATATATTAAATTTATTTGTTTCTAGATTTAAATGATAAGTATATTTAATGAAAAACGCTATCTAATAATGAAGTAATGGATTGGGATTTATATGAGGTTTAAAATAATTTATAAATATCAAAATATACATATAAACCTCATTTTTTCCATTTTTTTATTTTTATTTAATAGCAGAATATTTCATATTTTAATAAAATAATGTTCGATTTCCATCTATCTGAAAAGAGAAAAAATGAATATTATACATGACTGTTCTATATAAATATCCAATCTAAATTCCCCTTCATTCTGATTGCATGAAAAAAAAATAAAAACAATACTAAAATGAGCGCATTCTATTAGTAAAATTTGCCAAATTTTAGTATTAAGTTTGTGAAATAGACCATATTCTAGTAAATAATATGAATTTGTTATGCTCGGCTACTACTGAACAATATGAATTTGATGTGAAATTTTGTAAAACTTTAAGGACATCTATATTTCAATTATACTATAATCTGATCTATCTAATTTCGATATGTTGACAGCCTTAAATATAAAATAATTTGTTTGCAACCCGACTCGAGGCATGTGCTCCTACCCGTATCTAAAAGTGCATGTCATAGATATTCTCCATGTTTTTCATGTTCTGTAACTGTAAGACTATGCATGTAATTTCTAATGTCCTTACTGGAGCAATATTCGCAGTTTCAAATCACGGAATAAGAGATAAGTTAATTGTATGAACCAGATTCCTGATTTATATATGCGTATAGGATGTCACAGACTGAATTGTTGTGGTTAAAAGCACAGCTAGGAAGAGATCAAGAGTTTATTCCCGATTATGCGGTCTTATCTTAAGCACTACATGATTTATTCCTTCTTTTATACTGGACAATGCAGCACATTCTTCCGTGCTGTTTCCACTCTCCACCAACTAGTCTACACGAGGCAAGGAAGCTCAGTAGTCACTAGGTAGCATTTAGAGCTATCTTCATCATTCTATTTCATTTGAAACGAAATTATAAATATTGTAGGAATAAATGTGAAGCACGAGCTATTTTAGCAAAAATGTTATTAGTTTCTTTTTTTCTACCATTTAATAAATTATTTTGCTAATATAAAGTAAAAGAAAATTTGATAAACGGAGGGTCTCTTGTTTCACCTCTTAGGTGGAAGAAAAATCTTCCAACTTTTTTTTTTTTTCTTCCATCTGTTTTTACTAATGTTTGATAATTTTCAGAAGATCTCCTCTTTCATCTCATTTTAGAAAAAAAAAATGGGAGTTATAAAGTATTCTCTTGGCCCGTTTAATATGTGGATAAGAGGGGGATAAACTTATCACCTCCAATCATTGGGGATAGCTTATCCCTATTTTTTATGTTATTCTGTATAAATTATCATATATTTATTTCTATTGATTATTATTGTTAGACACCTTTTAGCATTTATAAAATTTTGTGTTCAATTGCTTGATATAGAATTTTTATTACAAATATTTTAAAATTTTATATTTCTTATATATTTTTATTCAATAATCTTTTTCGGGATGAAACTTGAGGAACATATCTACTACGATTATTTTTTTTACATATATTATCAAATAATTTGAAATTTCAATATTAACCACTGTGGTTGTATCAATAATACTTCAATTTATCAATGATCTGATCTTAAAGTACTGAGGTATTTCATATTGCGTCGAAATTTGTATAAATTAAGGCCGTAACTCAGATTTTACCCCGATAATATAGTTCTTTAATAAATAATTAGCATATAAAATTTTAAATTAAAAAATTTAGCTACAATATTATTAAATACTAAATAATAATGATAATTATAATAATATTATTATATAATTAAGTACATAATAATCTATAAATGATCATATAAAAAAATTAAATCATTTTAAGAGTTAATAGACGTATTATATTAAATGAGGAGACAAAAAATTATTTTACATGAATCCTTGAATTCAAGAAGATGAAGAAATTTAAACAATATTCATTGTGGAGAAAATTGATAATATGATATACTTAAAAAGTTTAAAGTCTTAACTTTTTTATATATAAAATATTTGTAATCTGATGATGGCAGATAAGATGTAATATATTAGCAATCGGTTTTGTAACCGAGAGGATGTCGTCTCCCAAGTCCCAAAAAATAAACTCATTCAAATTCAATGTTATTAGTGTCACTGTTCACTTTTATTTAGAGTCCTCATTATAATTGATAAGAAATAACCATTCATTTGCAAGTTGATTAATAGAATAAAACTCGTATATAATCAGCTAAATAGCGAATTCGTATTTCCAGGGTTGGATTGGATTCGAATTGCATCTTATGCGATCCGCATGTGAATTCAATAAAAATAACTCATTCTATGTTCTAAGTTTTCTAACTAAATACTTCATTGATGTAGATTGTCTTAGGGTGTCAATTATTGATTAGACCCGACGGGTTAATCCGATCTGATTTGATCCAGTCCGACACGATATGACCCGAATATAAATGAGTCGGATATGGGTTTAAATTTTTTTGACCCAAATCGGGTCGGGTCGGGTTCGGATCAATCCGAGCCGATTAATTATGTTTTTTAAAGTAATTTTGTGATTTAGTACTAACTAAAAGTTTAAATATACACTAATTATATACTAATTAAGATTAATTATAAATTAATTAATATCTAATTATTTTAAATTATATAAAATTAATTAATAAATATTTAACTATTTTACACGGTCGGGTCATGTATGGATCAAAAAATATTTACTCGAATTTAAACTGATCGGATTCGATCGGGTCAAAAAAAAAAAAATGATATGACCCAACCCGAACCCGACCCGACCAACTGACACCCCTAGTCTTATTACATGAGAATCATAAATAACTAACTCTGAAAAGCTAATTTATAATGTAGTAAAAACATTAGTGCAGATTATAATAATATGCGCATATATAAGTTAATTATATTTTAAAATTGGCATGCATAAATATATTTAGTTATATGAACATATGATGTTCAGATTATTTCTTAGAGAATTTTAATGATTAATGCTAAAATAGTTAGAAGTAAAGAGAATGGAGAGAAAATAGAGTAAAAAGAGTGTGTTTTAGAAAGTGAGATATGTAAAATGGTCCGTTTGTCGGTTGCCCAAAACACATGCATATTTTATTGGTCATTTAGTTGCACAAGTTTTTTTTCTTTTTGAAGCAACCAGATCATAAATTGACTGTCAGAGTTTTCATTTCTTTTTGAAAACTCAGTATATCAGTCTTTACAATTGTAAAGGAAACTGTAATGCTATATCTAAAAACAAAACATGCTAAGAAACAGTCATAAACCCCAGCATAATACAAAAGCTAAGAATAATTCAGTAACAAAACGGCAACACAAGATATGAGTAGAACTAAAACTAAATTGAATCGGGTTGTGCCATAAGATATCCTTTTTATTCGTTTTTAAAAAAATAAAAAAAATAGCTGGAAAGCTCAAAAAAAAAATATTTGATATCCCATAAGATTTTAACATAAAGAAATTATTGAGAAATTTAGATCGCCGTTTTGAGCAGTTGGAATGTGATATTTAATGTCGAAGCAAAATGAGTGTTTGACAAATGAAAACAACCTATGTATAAAGTTCAGTATTTTTTTTTTCAATTTTCAGCGTTAGTTAAATTGACGTCAGAATATTGTGTAAAAATAAATAATTAATTATCAACTGATCTCTTTTTATTATTTGAGTTTTTTTTTATAGATTGTAACCATTCCAGTTTTTGTGTTTCTGCACAATATATAGTATAGAAATTGTAAAATGTGTCAATTAGTCAATTCGGAGACAAAAAAAACTTCTTCAAAATTTTGATTTTTTTTAATAAATCATTTTTTCTTAAAGAAAAAAAACTCCACTACGTTTTTTCTCATGATATAATATAAAAAAAATTATCTAGTATGGATAGGGAGGAGTGTCGTTAGTTTATTAATCAGCGATAATGAATTTTTCTTGTTATCCTTTATTTTTTTAGTCACACTAAAATTGAATGGTTTAAATTTATTTTGATCATAGAAGAATCTCTCAAATATAAATAAGTATATATTGCATCTTTAAGTATAATCCAAGATTAAAAAAAAAGTAAATACTAAAATAAGATGAGAACATGTTCCTTATTTTGATCCGGATAAAACTTTACCGAAATCAGTATCCTCAAAATTATAAGAGTAAGGTAGCATGAGTTTCAGCTCAGAGAGTTTTCGATAAGTTTAATTTAAAAAGTATATCAAATTATCTTTAAAATTTAATTTATCATGTTTATTGAATTATTAAGATGAAGACATTATGGGATATAGAATTTGAGGTGTTTCACGTTTCTTAGGTCTCATTTTTTATTTTTAAAAATAATGCATAAATATTAAATATTTTATTATCATTTGTAGAGCAAAAATTTTCAAAAATTAAAATCAATCACTTCAAAATTTTGAAAAACCCCATTTTTATATCTCATAAAATTTTGATATAAAAAAATTAATGAGTATGATAAATCAAAAAATTGAAGATGATTTGATGTACTTTTGAGTTAAGCTCGTGAAAAGCCTAAATGAGCTTAAACTCACGGTATTTTTACTCAAATTTAAAATAATAATCGAGATCTAATGGCTTAATTACACAATAATGGCGAAATCGTTTAAACTAAATAAGGCAATTCAAGTAATTCAATCACAATTCTAGAATAAAAATATTGTAATAGAATGTAAATAGAGAAGAGTGAGAGAAACGCAAACACAAGGGTTTTAACGGAGTTCGGATATTGACAATCCTACTCTTCGGGACTCCCGACACCCGAGACGATAACAAGGTCGAGCCGATGTACTAAATGAAGCAACAATTTACAAAGTTGAACTTTTTCCTTCTCACACAAAGCAAATGGAAGGTGAAAAACCGGAGCGAGATCATATCTCGAAGGAGCGAGCTCAAAGGCTCCAAAGATGCGAGTGCACAATGTCTAGAAGGTGTTAGCTCACGGCTAGATCAAATACTAGAGAAAGTAAGAGAGACTAAAACTCTAGATTTGATAATAGAGGAAAAAATATTAAACCAATTTAATTGAGTCTTTGAATTTGGCCAATTAGCTTAAGGTTGGTTGCTTTCTCTATAATGATTTTATTTTTTTAAATATGAGAATATATTTTGCTAGAATGAACTGTTATAATTGAGTGAAGAATGAGCCAACATTTATATAGAAGAAAACCCTAAAAAAGTGATTATGCGCACAAACCATTACATAACGGTTTGCAACCGTTACACAACGATTTGTTGCGCACTGCTGACTATTTTAATCATATCTTATTCATACAATATCAAATTTGGATGATTAAATATGTTTTTGAAAGATAAAAAACTATCTACAACTTTTATATTTTTAATCATTTCCAAATTCAGAGATCATCATAGTCTAAAATATGATTGAAAACAGAAAAATTTTCTGCTTGCAAACCGTTACAACGGTTTAAGGAACCGTTACCACGGTTTGCAGGAATATAACCATTACTAGTCGTTATTTTTTTTTCTTTTTCTTCACAAACTATTACATAACGGTTTGGATCGCTTCCATCAGTTTATAACTAGCAACTACAAAGAAGAAGTTCAGCAAAACGTTATAGAACGGTTTGAAACCGTTACACAACGGTTTGTTGCGCATTGCTGACTATTTTGCTCATAAATTTTTCATAAGATGTCAGAATTGAATAATTAAAGATGTTTTGGAAAGCTAAGAAAGATATCTACAACTTTTATATTTTTAGTTATTCCAAATTCTAGACACATCGTATTCTAAAATCTGATGAATAGGACTAGATAACGGTTCCTTTATTTTAGTTTTTTCCGACTTGTTTTGACTCAATTAATATGATTTAAATTAAATAATTATAAAAACAAAAACTTCTAAATATTCTATTCTATGTCTTGACTTATTTTTTTATCCAAGTGCTTGATTCTTCTTGTCTTGGTTTTTGATTTTGCTTGTAAAAATTCCTACAAAACAACTCAAACATAGAAATTATAAATTTTAACTTTATTGTTTTGTAAATTGACAAATCAAAAAAATTATTTAGTACAACAATGCTATGGTTATCTCTATTAGGCTTTTCATGAGCCTAACAAAAATAATGAAAATAATGCTATGGTTATCTATAAATGAAGATAATGAACATACCATTATAATTTGAATAAAGATAGCGTGAATTTAAACTCGCTTTTCACTTTCCACTTTCCACTTTCTCTATGTTTATTATTTATTTATAGATGGGATTTTCAAACAACTATTTATTTTGATGATTTTAACACCAATTTCATATAAATTTATAAAAAAAATCTAAAAATCATTAACATATTTAAGCTAATAGATTAATTGTGTTAAAATTTTATGCAGTTTGTATGTCAGTTGATATTTATCTAAACTCATTAAATTTGAATTATTATAATTATCATATAACTTTAGTGGCCTTTAATTATTTTTTTTTCTTTTTGTGTGAAGCAAGGGTTGGTCAGATGAGTAACGGGCAGATCATTATTGTGGGTAGTTCTTATTAATTTGTGTCCGTTGGATTAATATGGACAGTAGATTAAGAGTAACGGAGGATATGGATTCGTTCGAACCCACCAACGAACCAGCTCAGCCCTGCGCCGATTCTCGTCCTTTAATGCGCCTAAAAAGCGGTGAAATTTATTACAAACACCTCGAATCAGTAATCCATAAACGACGAAAGAAAAACCGGGAATTCTCTCAAGTAACGCGTGCCCTATCACAATCTCTCTGTTAATCTCTTAATTAAATTATTAACCTCATGTTTAACCGAATATTCTCAGCACCATTTCCATGATTTCATTTCGAATCCCCGTAACAATGGGAGCTGCATCAGCATCCATCTCCACCTTCCCTTTCGTACCTTTTTCTCTGTGCCAGACATGTTATTTCATTGGTGTAGCGAGTCACTGATACCATTTAATAACATTGTACTTTATTAAATTTATTTGTTTACCCTCTACACAATCTATTCTATGCCACTCATATCCGCCACAGAAACTGATACCTGTCCGTCTTCCATTTGGATTATAAAAAATGGGAAATTTGCACCGAATAACTGTGCAATATTCGAATGAGATGCCAATGTCATCTTTCGTCTTCCTTTAAATAGCTCGGTACTGGCTTACTCCGCATTCATCCCTTCGCAATTCTTCCAGTTTTCTTGCTTTCTTCCTTCTCTTATAAACCCTACACCAAGCGAAAATGGCAGGAACGATGATTGTGTTCGATTTTGACAAGACGATTATAGATTGCGACAGTGATAATTGGGTGATTGATCATCTCGGTGGTACTGAGCGATTCGATCAACTCCTAATTTTACCATGGAATACTGCTATGGTATGTCTTTTTCTTTCTTTCTTTCTATGTTTCGTAATTGAGTTGTATTCTAACTACAAATGCAGGTATTTTAAATATTGTCAATTTGTGAAATCTTCTCTTTTCTCCAACTATTTTGAACTGGAGTTGGTATTCTGCGCTGCTCTTTAATGGGAAAACTCATTTGTGTTGTCCATGTATTTCTTTTTGAGAAAAGAAATGTGGTTAATTATTGATGTGAATTACTTAACTTGTATATTTGTAGAATAAGATTATGGAGGAGTTCCATGAACAGGGGATATCCATTGAAGAGATGAAAGATATCCTGGTCAAAGCCCCTTTGTCCCCTAATACAATTTCTGCCATTAAATCAACTTACGCTCTTGGGTATACCTTATTTTTCTTTCTATAATCACAAAGCATTTAATTATATATAGTTAAATAATTCTTCCATTTCTTTATAAATCCGAGTTCGAATAATAGAATTCCCTTTATATTTGTTTGAAATTTGGATTTCCCCAGGTAGTCAAGTTGAACATTTTTTATAGACCCATTTCATATTTGACCAGAAATTATGAACCGAAAAGTAGACTCAGGCCTGGTTTTGAAACTCCAAGCTTGAATTATTGATTCACTGTCCACTATATTGATTCCTAATTAGAAAGTTCTCTTTTTTTGTGTTATTATTTCCTCAGGTGTGAACTTCGGATAGTGAGTGATGCAAACTTATTTTTTATTGAAACCATACTAAAGCACCATGGTTTAATGGATTATTTTTCTGAGATAAACACAAATCCAAGCTATGTGGACAATGAGGGGAAACTAAGGATATCTCCTTACCATGACTTCACTACTTCCTCACATGGTTGTATCATTGGCACTTGCCCTCCTAACATGTGCAAGGTATCCACTTTTCGATGTGTACTATAAATGTTTATAAATTAAAAAAAGTTAAACGCGCATTAATTGAAACTTTATTAAGGATCCAACAATATTAAGTGATTTGTTGGATAATGTAAAACAGAAATTTCATAAATGTTGACATTTTGATAACACCAGTAACATCTTTTTCTTTTGAAACACAATACTAAGTCATGTTACTTTGTTCCTACTTTTTAGTCTTTATATATATATATATATAGTAAAAAAAGTTTTCCGTAAGTATAACTCAAAAAGTACATCAAATCATCTCGAAATTTTAATTTATCATCCTCATTAAATTCTTTATATGAAAATCTTGTGGGTAAAAATGATGTTCATATATTAAATATTTTATTATTATTTTTAGAGTTGATTTTTAAAAATTAAAAACCAAGACTTAAAAAACTTAAAACACTTTAAATTTTTGCATCCCAACAAATTTTCATATAAAGAATTTAATGAGGATGATAAATTAAAATTTTGAGATTATTTGATATATTTTTTGAGTTAAGCTCACGGAAGATCTCTATGAATGTAAGCTCACAATATTTTTAATATATATATATATATATATATATATATATATATATAAGCACAAGAGCGTTGTGTGCTTTGCGCTCTATTATTAATTTTAAGTCAGAAATGATCGATCTAAGCCACTCAATCTAATCTCCATATCAAAATCTATTAGTAAACCAAATTTTATATTTTTTTAAAATTTATTTACTATTTTTTTGGATAAGAGGAAACCATCATTTTTGGATGAACCAGAATTTTCAGATCAAGTCATTTTCTCCTCATCACAAAAAATAACAAAAAATATAAAATTTGATTTAATAATAGATTTTGATATGAATATTAGATTGAACGGTTCAGATCGATTATTTCTGACTTGAAATTAAAAATAGAGCGCAAAGCACACAACGCCTCTGTGCTTTGCAAAGCACCATATATATATATATAGTAAAACTACCATGCTCTTAGGAGCACGGAGCCCTTCCGTGATCTTAGCTCAAAAAATATATCAAATGGTCTCCAAATTTTTATTTATCACTCTTATTAAATTCTTCATATTGAAATCTTGTGGGGTACAAAAATTTGGGGTGTTTCGAGTTTTCTAAATCACTCTTTTCAATTTTTGAAAATAATGTACAAATATTAAATATTTTATTATTATTTTTAGAGTTAATTTTCAAAAATTAAAAATTGAGACTTAGAAAACTCGAAACGCCTCAATTTTTTGTACCCCGTATGATTTCAATATGAAAAATTTAATGAGAGTGATAAATCAGAATTTGAAGATCATTGGATATATTTTTTGAGTTAGGATCACGGAGTGGCTTCGTACTTCTACGAGCACGCTAGCTTTACTCTATATATATATTACTATTTTTTTAATTGAAGTCCTAGTATATGTTACTTGTTTAGAGTTATAAATAGATCCTAATTCTCTCCCTTCATATCTAATCCTGTAATTAAGATGTAACTACCTATCTTATCTTATCACAAGTTATATAGCATTTGCTTGTCATCCATAACAGGGTGCTATAATTGAAAGGATCAAGAAAGCAATGCATAAAGAAGGAAAACAGAGGCTAATTTATTTGGGAGATGGCAAAGGAGACTATTGTCCTTCATTGAAGCTAGGTGAAAGAGATCAAATGATGCCCAGGAGAAATTATCCTGTGTGGGACCTAATTTATAGCAAGCAAAATGAAATACATGCCCAGGTATATGATTGGGCTGATGCTGTGGAGCTTGAGAGTGTTCTTCTAAGTCTCGTGAATATCGATTCTAGCCCCGAGAAATTGATCTCTGTTGAAGCCACGTGTCATGCGGCCGTGCCAGTGAATCCTCATGAATCTTTTCCAAAAGTGCTTAATGTCTCCAATTAAGTTGCACTGATTCTGGGTTTGCATTAGGGTGCATTGAAATGAATTATTTTACAAATAAATGTTGTGCTAGGCTCCTCCAATTTTTCTTTACCTTGTAATCCATTGATGGTGGCCGTGGGCGTCAGTTGGTAAATCAACAAATTAATGGTACAAAGTAAATATAACATCTTTCAATATCTTATAAATGAAATAAAAATAATATGGCTCTCAATAATCTAATAGCTCAGATGGTGGTTAATTAGAATGATCTTTAAGGAATCATAGGTTCAAGCTTTCATGCTCACAAAATAAATTTTGTGAGTTAGACTCTCATATTTCTTTTAATAAAAAAAATATGGTTTGCTTAAAACTTAAAGAGTGCTATTATCTTGATTAATCTAGATCTACACGAATACGAACAAGTACATGAAGTTAATTACGTTGTGACTCTCGTTAATACAAATTTAAATTGGCCCCATTTTGGCAGACGAAAAACAAAACACTACTCTAGGCGAAGATAACTTGTCTTCACTAGAAACAACTCAAATAGTGTCGAAATAATTCGTTTGGCAAATCAGCGAAGATAACTTGTCTTCACTAGAAACAACTCAAATAGTGTCGAAATAATTCGTTTGGCAAATCAAGGAATAGATTTGGAAGAGTGATAATTTTGGAAGTATGATATAATAGAGTCTTTTTGGAGGAGTTGTGGAAGAGTGATATTTTTGATTATTCGGAAGAGTGAAAATATCATTTAGCACTTATTGATCAGAATATTTAAAATATAGATAATTATGATACTAACAATGATGATGATGATAATAATAATAGTAAAATAATAATAATAATATAAAAATAATAAAATAATAATCATAGTCCATAATCATAATCATAAAAATAATAACATTCATAGTTATAATCATAATATTCTAATAAAATATAAACATAACCATAATGTGATAATATAATAATAAAAAATTATAATTATAATCATAATCATAATATAATAATAATAAATAATCATAATTTTAATAATAAAATAGTAATAATAAGTAATAATAATCATAGTCATAATCATAATAATATAATAATTATTATTATTATTATAAGAAATAATAATAATAAAATCAATAATATAATAATAATACTAACAATGATGATAAAACAATAATAATCATAATTATAATTATAATATAATAATGTAATATAATATAATTAAACAATAATAAAATAATAATTAAATAATAATTACTATTCCGACGAGAGCTAATTCGGTATACCATCTATAGCTTGGTATACTAGATTAACACTCTTCTACTTAGTTTAAAATTTATTTGACAAATTAATTCATCAAAATAACAATTATATTCCTACTTTATGACATGTGTCAAACAAACTCTAAAAAGATGTGAACCCTCTTTGCTCCTCAAGTTCAACTTACAATTTCAAACGAATGTTTCTTAATGGAAATACCATTGTTGAAGAAACAAAACAGTAAGGATGAGACCTGTGGCGTAGTCCATGCGGTATTGTGAAACGAGTCAGAGCTGTAGAATAGGGAGAAGAGAGATGAGCTACTCGGTAGAATAATCCACAGAGTGAAACGCAGAAGATAGGAGATGTGGAGAGATCCACTATGCGAAAAAAAATAATTGCTAACTGTTCTGAAAATTATTCAATAACGATTTTTCAACTGTTAATAATGAAGGGTTAGAAAAAGTTAAGCAACCGTTAGGAAAAGAAAGTTTTTTTCGGAATAATCTGTAACAGTTTTAAAGGAAAAACCATTAGCAAATGTCTAAGTAACGCAACAAGATTTTAAAAACTTTCCTAATGATTCTCAACAAAAAATTGTTAGCAAAATTATCTTCCCTAATGGTTTTTAATTGAGAACAGATAGGAAAAATCTTTGAGCTAACGGTTTTAAGTGGAAAATATTAGGAAAAATAGTTTTACAGAAGATCTAAAGAATGCTTCTGGGCCTCCAAGAGTAGCAAGAGAAAGAGGTCATTTCAAAGAAAAAAGGAGACTTATATGCTTGGAGAAGTCCATGTCAGAATGAAGGTTTTTCTATTGATGGGTAAGTTTCATAATGTTATCACCTCAAGTTAAATTAGATACTTGAGTATTTCATAAATGGTCTCTCTTATTTTTGTACTGAAAAATATATCAGGTCAGTAGTATAGTATTGGCTTATATTTTGATTTATAAACATACAAATAACAACAATAAAATCTTTAATCTCAAATAAATTTAGATAAATTAGAAATGAAACCCAATCCGAGATCATAGAGATGAGAAATCTCAAATATCAAAAATCAATGATCTCAAACAACAACAAAGCTTTTAATTTGTTAAGAAGTAGAATTAATTTTATTAATTATATTTAGGCCTCAAAACAATACCAATCAAGAGAAACAATAGTACCTATGTACTCTCTAAAAGCCAGGAACTTGATTACAAGCACAAATCCTACACATACCGCAAACCCTAATTTTCGGTCAAAGAAATGGGGAGCCTCCAAAGCTAGTTGGTGCACCAACTATAAGAAAGCAGGGCACGAGCGGACCGACTGCTGGTTCCTCTACCCATGGCTCCGGCCTAAAGGGAGGAGAAGCAGCCAGAATAATCGAGAGGGGGAGCGTAAGTACAACCAAGAAGATGGCAAAAAAGAAAAGAGGGGAGAACGGCCTGGAGACGTCGCTATCTAATACAGCGGGTCGGGATGATGTGCACAAAGAGCCAGATATGATGTGGCTATTGGCCCAAAAGTTAATTGTGCTGCATCAACAATACACTCAAAAATACTCTGGTATGGCAACTAATTTAAGTTTAAATTCCTCTCAAACAAAGTGGATATTAGATTCCGGGGTAACGGATCATATGATGGGAAATAAAAATTTATTATATTATTTTAGAAAATATGAGATCAATCAATTTGTCACTGTTGCCAACGGGGAAAAAATAAAATTCTTGGTTGTGGTTCTATTAATTTATTCTCCAAAGAAATACCAAATATCTTGTTTGTCCAAAATTGCTCATCCAATTTGCTGTCAATTAGCAAACTTGCAAATCAATTAAATTATGAAATTATTTTTTCAAATAAGGTGATTTTTCTAGAATTGATAACAAAGAGACTAATTGGTGAAGGTTTTTTTGAAAATGGACTCTATTATTTGAATAAAGAAAAATATAACTTCAATACAAAAAAGGAAAAAAAAATTGAGCATTCTTTGGCATAAGAGAATTGGACACCCATTCGACAAAATATTGAGATGTATCTTTGATTTTAAAAATTTAGATTGTAATAATTGTGAGATTTATAAATTAGAAAAAACATACTAGATTACCATTTGACTTGTCAAATTATAAGAGTAACAAACCATTTGAATTAGTACACTCGGATGTTTGGGGACCCGCTCCAATTAAATTAACGGTTATAGATATTTTGTTATATTTATAGATGATTTTTTAAAAACCACTTGGTTAAAACTCAAATGAGTATTGAATTGTTGTTAAAAAGGACAAAGATTCTTCTATTTGATTTTTCAAAATGACTCAAACGAGTATGAAACAATCAATAATTTTTTTGAGCCAAAAGAGTTATTCTTCCTTCTACCTTTCTTCAAGACAACCTGTGATGTAATTGGTGATCAAATTCATAAACCACGATGTTAGAACTCGTGAGATGTGCAAACTCACTATGCGTACCGCACGATGAGTTTGAGGGGATGTTGGAGTATAGAAATAAAATTGTATAGGTGTTGAATAGGAGATAATATGTGATGTATAATGTTGAAGATGCTTAGTGTTTAGTGGTTAGTTTGTTAAATCATTAGTCTATAAATAGAAACTTAGTCATTATAATCATTCACTCCAAGATAATCAAAAAATTATTCTCTCTCATTCTCTCATTCTATCAATTTACTATGCAATTCTGTCCCTCATTGAACTAGCCATTCCAAAAGGAAAGGCAGAAAGATCTTGATGCCACCATTATGCGTCAAAAATAGTAGAGAATATTATGGAGTGCTACTATCGCGTGATATCCCGGCTTGTTCTGCATCATCAACTTAAGATTTAACTACATTGGTAAAATATGTCCATAGTTTCTTGTAATCGGATTTGACAAGAAACGGTGGCACATGAGTATGCAACAAAAGATCCTCCAACGGCCAAGGCATGGGATTTGATGCTTTGCTGACTAATGGATACAGTTGTAAGAGCAGCCATTTCAGTGCCATGTCAGCAGCAGAAGGGCCAATAGCAACGCTTATATAATTTATAGTTTAGGTCTCCATCATCCAATCCGCGGCTAGGTCAGCTAAAAGATAAAGATGAAAAACATGTGCCCAATTGGTTGATTTTATAGATTGTAAATGGTTCAAGTTGAGTGTACGTACTTTTTTCTTTTTTTGGCGACTTGGTTGTAAAAGGGTCCAAGTTGATTGTATTTTTCTTTTCTTGGCAACTTGGTTGTACGAGACTGAATGCATAATCTTATTAATTTAATATTTTATGATACATGTATTTAAAATCATTTAGTTTCTAATTTACAATAGAAGTACGAACATTTGGGGTACAAAAGTTTATGAGCACATGCTTTTAGATATTGTTGGAATGAAAGGAAAACATTCAAAGGGTAAAACATATAGATATATATCATCAAACCTATAAAATAAAACATATTGCTGGTTTTCACTGAAAACCTTTTATTCGTTATAAATAATGAAAATGTACCGACTACCAAGTTATTTTATGAGTGCAAATTCATACCGCACACATATAGGTCAGTAGCAGTCAAATTTGAGGCAAGATGAATTTGGCACATACAAAGATTTTCATCCAGTATCAATCAAAGGCAAATTTGTTTTTTTAAAAGAAAAAGGACCTCCAATTTGACTAACATGTCATATATTATTTTTATATATTTTTCTCAAAACTTAAATATGCGAGAAGCGAGAATCATTGTCATATATATCTACATAGGCATAGCGGTTCTTTGAAAATTAACAAGTATGTTTACTAAAACCCGTCACTTTGAATTTGCGCAAGAAAAGTAATTAGTTTGGTTATTCTCAATAAAAAGTTTGACATATGAAAAAAAATGTTGGAAAATGGAAGGTGGTCAAGTCCAATGGAATTTGATGGGCGTACTAGTAATTAATCTTCACTTTTTATGAGCTGTCAATTAATCTAATTTATGAGCTTATATATGATATAATTAGAGTGGAGATAGCGTGAGCTTAAGCTCACGGAGGTTTTCGTGAGCTTAACTCAAAAAACATATTAAATGATCTTAAAATTTTAATTTATCATTCTCATTAAATTCTTTATATGAAAATCTCATGGGATGCAAAAATTTGGAGCGTTTTGAGCTTTTTAAGTCACCGTTTTTAATTTTTGAAAATGATGTTCAAGTATTGAATATATTATTATTATTTTTAGAGCTGATTTTCAAAAATTAAAAACGGTGACTTAAAAAGCTCAAAACGCTCCAAATTTTTGCATCCCATGAGATTTTCATATAAAGAATTTAATGAGAATGATAAATTAAAATTTTAAGATCATTTAATATGTTTTTTGAGTTAAGCTCACGGAAGGCCTCTGTGAGCTTAAGCTCACGCTATCTCCACTCGATATAATTATATATTAAATTATGGACTGTCAATTAATCAAAATTCAAATAAAGTGATCAACTTAAGTAAATTATCGGATAATATATATGTTATGAGAATCAAATCCTTAATGTTTAGAATGTAAATTTATAATTTTATTATGATTTAGTAATGATCTGAATCTTATGAAATTACGATTAATAATACAAAGCTATTGGTCCCGGAAAATATAACTAAACACGTAAAGAATGGTTGTATATTTTGAAAAAAAAAATTATTAAAAATCAACCATAAATGGATTTCTCCATTTCATTTGTAAATGGAGAGGAATTGCATTTTGGGCTGATCATTCAAAAACCGTTTGTGATTTTACTGTTGAATGAAAAATAAGGAGTTCTACTGTTTTGTAAATTCTATTGACAATCAAAACCATTGGAGCTAAGTTATTAATTTTGTTGGTTATATATAAATTTTACTTAGCCAATAGAATTAAAATTCTTCTTGGCCATTCAGTACAATATAATTGGATAGAATCAAAATATACCGACTATTACAAGTCGGTTAACAAAGCCTATAAATAGACATATAGAGTATGGTTTTATATATAAAAAAAATTAAGATCCATTAAAAAGTATACAGATGTATACAGAGATACAGATAAGTCAGACATACAGTACAGTCAGACAATATTTCAGAGTTTTTCAGAGTCAGTATTTTAGAGTTTTTCAGAGTTTTTAAAATAAGATATAAAACCATTCGAATATTCAGCTGTTTCTCTCGATTTCTCCATCGGATCTCGAGAAAGATCATTGTAGGAATTAAGGAGCTCAATGATCAGTAGGGTTGTATATCTCTGAAAGTCCAAAGTTATGAAATTAAGTATTTTTAAATTTAAATTAAATGATTCATTAGAGTGATCTTTAAAATTGAAAACTTGATTCAAAGATAATTTGAATAACAAATTTCATCATGATCTTATCCAGGATATTGTATTATAGCATCGATTTATTGTAGCATCAGTAAGGGTCTTAATTTGGCATGTTCTCCAGAGAATCACAGGATTCAAGATTTGTCCAACTACTTGGGCCAAAATAACTTCTATCCATCTGTCTGTGTAAATTAAATAGACTATTTTTGTGTACCAAATTGAAGCAGCCTCTACACTTATATTGTCTCATGATATGACTTAACTTTTGCCATAATTAACAGAATGTAAAAGGCAGTTGGCATGGCTTGTTGGTTGAATTCGGCGAATGACATCCTGGAACATATAACCAGCTTTCTTCTTTTCCCAGACTATTGCCGATTCAGTGCTGTTTGCCAGAGTTGGAGATCAGTTACAAAGCAGAATCCGTCCAGTTTGTCAGCCCCTTTGGTTGGTGATTGAAGATATCGGTGAATCAACTAAACGTAAACTCTACAGCTTGTCAGAAAACAAGCACTACTCCACTGACATCAAAATTAATTACCAGCATTCTTATAAACACATCCACTCGTGAGTGATATGAGTTCCAGTGGTAATATATAATGCGGTTCATGCAGTCGCATATGTATGTGCGGTCATCTAAATACGAGGAAGTTGATATACGGAGGGAAATATACGGGTGGGAATATACGGCCGCATATGCGGTTTGTATAGACGAATATGCGGGCGTCTGTTCGAAAATGCGGATGCTTAGGCGGGAATATGCAGCCGCATGCAAAGTTGCCTTTTTTGTCTTTTTTCTGATATTGTGCTCTGTTTTGCATTTGGTCGAGTAATAACGGGTTATTTTTATGTTAGTTTTTTTAAATCTTATTGCAATAAATTTGTATTATTTTGTTAATTTGTGTTATAATGTATTATAATATGCATTGTATAAAATTGATTATACCACATATGTAAGTTAGTTATGTATTATGCGGATGCATATGTGAATTTATATGCGGGTTCATATATATTGTAAAATCAATTTTATACGGTGCATATTATAATACATTATAACACAAACTAACAAAATAATACAAGTTCATTACAATAAGATTTACACAAAACTAACATAAAAAACAACCTGTTATTGTTTTACCAAATGCAAAATAAAACACAAGATCAGAAAAAGAAAAAAAACAACGTATACGGCCGCATATTCCTGCTTAAGTGTCTGCATTTTCGAACAGGTACCCGCATATTCTCATGTGCGGACTGCATATGCAGTCGCATATTTCCGCCCGCATATTTCCCCTTGCATATCAACTTCGTCGCATCCAAATAACTGCACACACATATGCAGCATATGAACCGTATTTTATATCACTCTCTGGTGAGGAAAATACTCCAGCATTCTCAGCTGTTAACGAGCTCTATGTGGTAGATTTTGGGTCAGATCCCAAATACAAGGAAGTTTGACCTTTGATCGGGTTAGAGGATGCTGTGTCATTTGATGTATTTCAAAGGAAAACTGCTTTTTATTTTAGAGATTTTCTTATGAAATAGAAGAAGGGCCTATATCTTACTCGTAATTTGAAGGTGATTGAAAAGTCGGAGGGACAACTTGCATGATATTGATGACTGTGCTCTATTCTTGGGTAGAAGTTCTTCCATATATGTCAATTCAAGCCATTTTTCCGGGTACAGAAGGAATCGTACATATTTCACACATTTAACTACATCATTCTCATATGATGAATTTGGATGTCATGACTGTAGAAGTGCCACAAAAGATCAAGACCGATTTATATGGAAATTCTTTCATATGTGTCAATTCAAATCATTTCCCAGGTGCAGAAAGAATATATGGTATATAATTCACACACTTAACTACCTCATTATCAGATGATGAATTTGGATGTCATGATTTGGGTATCCTTGACATAACAGACGAGACTGACACCATTTTATTCAACGGAAGCATTTCTTCCTCGCACTGGTTCACCAATTTGGCTCATTCCAAATCCATGGTAGGCTATTTCAGTACTATGTGTATACATTGTGCTATTTTGAGAGTCTCTATTATTGACTGCCTGCATCTTTGTTGTAGTTTTAAATGATTCTCTCAGTTTATGATACAACTTACAATATCAAACAGTGTTCGAGTACGCAATCAGAATAGGTTTTCATCGATTTGGCTAAAATTCAATCTCTTTGTTGTATTCGGTTCTCTGAAAGAGTATTTTAGTGTGCATCTTGTGTTTTGGAGAACCTGTGTTGACATTAATTGATGCTGTATTTCAATCTCTATGCTCCAACAGGTATTTTATACCGCACATGTTACTTGTAAGTTGTAACTATAATTGAGTAGTGATGTATGAAATTGGGTTGGCTGTAAAGTTTTGGTGGCTAAAGAGATTTTTAGTTCCTGTAAAAAGGAGCAAATGTGTTGTTACTTCTCTTATGTCCGAAAAATTCCATGTTTGACCATTGACAAAAATCAGATAATAAATTATCATGTCCTTCTACTTTGCCTAGGGGCTTTTGTTCTAAAAAAAAATGTTACTTGCCTAATTCAACCAGTCTTGGTAGGGTACCTTGTTAAAGGTGTACAGGGAGCCCAATTTCAGTCCAGGCCCATGAATTGGATTAACAACCTTGCTTTTCTAATAAATAAATTTGGTGGATTAGTAACTTGTTTCTTTGTGCTAAAAAGTTCTGGAATGTCAGATAATTTTATTTCTTCTATCTACATGATTTGGAGTTTTAACAAAATTGTAGGTTTGGTCTGTAATTTTTTTCCCCTGTTTTAGCAAACCCAAAAAAAAATCCAGCACTAGAAGTGTAGAAGTAGAACAAATCTGCAATCAATAGGACTCTGAACATAAATTGCTTAATCGGCATATCAGCATGCTGAATTGGACTTTGAATAAGAAAGTAGAAAACCATGGTCAAAGACTTACCCAAAGCTAAACCAACCAGAACCAACCCATGCGCTCAACCCAACAATCCGGTTCGACTGTATTAGGAAACTCAAATGCATTAGAAGCAATTTATTATGCACTAAAGTACAACAACAAAATAAAACAGGGGACTCAAATTTTAGTTAGAAATATATGTTATTTTATACAAATTTTCTTATTTTAGGAATAATTACTGACCACCAAAAATACTGATAATAAATCTTTTGAAAATTCCTTGTGAATATTTGAAGTGGGAACACCTTGAATCCTAATTTTATTCAAGAAAAGTACTGATAATGAAAAAGTGTTCATTGACCCCATTTTTCGATGAACGATAATAAATAGATATATGGATAAGCACCTAAACTAACACAAACATTTGATTTAGAAATTAGAAAATTGGGATGCAATCCAAATGAAATGTGCAAGCTTAATTTTATCCAGCACATGCTCTCTATATAAAACATATTACTAATATTAGTAGAGTATTATTTTCGACATTTCACAAACGTTCATTTTGACCTGACATCTCAAGCAACACCCATTTGACGTCTCAGACCAAAAATATATTGATTTCAAATTTTGCGACTAATTTTACACCCATGGATATTTGAAAGAAAATATTTTAAAATTAAACCGAAATACAACAGTTCGTTAAAGCAAACTAATTTATTTTAATGTAAATCGATACTCCCGAATATATGAAAAACAAAGTCTGTGCAGTGAATTTTCTGTTACTTGCACAATAACCCAGTACACGTAATCAACATAAATATCAAGGTAGAAAATCTCTACATTTTGGATCTACATAATGTTAGCATCAACCTCAAACCTCCATGACAAAGGATATACTGGTTCTTAGCAATTATACCCGCAAATATTATTATGAGATGATCCGGTACCAGTAGCACATTATTGTGAAAGTAGAGGTTTTTCTGGTACAAGTATTGTAGCGTAATTATCAGATTTGGTACAGACTGTTAGTACTTTGTTGGCAGCTTTAAGAATTGAGTTTTCTTTTTCTTTTTTTTATCATTTTACCTTATTTTATCTTCTTCCAATACCTTTTCCTGCTAGCAGTGGCGGATCCACTTAGAGGAAAACCTATGCTTATTTTTCAAAAATAACTTTTAAAGTACTAAAATTTCATTTTAAACTGATAAAAATGTAGTTTAAATATTATGTGTCTGGACTTGATTGAATATTTAAATATTTATTTGTTTGTGTGTTCGACTCTGCCCAGACTTGCTTCATACTCTGGATCTGCCTCTACCTGCTAGTCCTTCATTTAAATTGCGGGAAAATGCAATTATGACCAACAATTGTACATATATGTGCTGTACCAGACTAGAACAGCAGAATTCCAGGGTTCAGGATTAGCTGGTTCATTTAGGAAGATTTTTCAAACTGAGGGTGTTTTAGGGTTTTACAGGTACAAATTTTATTTTATCTAGTAAATTTGTTACAAGGAACAGATTCTGTGTCTTGGTTAAAAATCCCAAATGCATTCCATTGAAGAACTTATGAGGGATCACTTGACAATCATCAAAAGTAATGTTCATATTTGAAACCCAATATTATATTGATTAACTGTATATTGCACATATCATGTCTAATAAAAAATGAGATGTGATGCATCTTCTGTCGTTCATCAAGTGAGTTGAAACTTTTTGTGGTTTAAAATTAGTAGTTCTTGATGCATCACCAAATGTAGCTCAAGTTGTATATGGAATTTTGATCGGCTCTCTACCTTATATCCAACAACATATAATTTATTTTTAATTTTCAACTATTTGAGTTGCTTCAAGAAAATATTGTCAAGAATCTAAACACAAGACACTGTCAAGTGATCCCCTCAGAATTAATAATGTCTTCAGGCTTCCTTCATTGCACTGTTTATGATAACAAGTGAAGAGCAAGGTAGTTTACTAATTCTGTAACAGTTAAAACAACAGGGTCATTCACTTGTTTATTATTTTGGTTACTTCACTGGTTATTTTCCTGCTATACCCAGTAAATAAATGACTTCCTGTACTATTAAGATTTATAAAAAGCTCCATCTTTTTCTTATAGTCAGTGTAATTTTGGAAAGTTTGGAATGCGTGTAAGTTCCAATGCGTCCAATATGCTCCTGAAAATTGAGAAAAAATTTACATATTTTCTTAAAGAATTTCTTAAATCGGCATTTGCTTTAATACACATTCTGTTTTGGAATTTCATTATTTCTTACTAGTATACAGAGTAAAAAGTTTACTTTCCTTTTGAAAGGTTGTCGACTTTGACGTTTGATTGTTAGTTACATACACAGTTCCCTTTTCTATTTTAAATATCATTAACAAAAATTTACTTCTACTGTTGTTTTACTATTTTTCTTTCATTGCTCAATATTTTCTTAGGGGAAATGGAGCGAGCGTGGCACGTATAATACCATATGCAGCATTACATTATATGTCATATGAACAGTCTAGAAGATTGATTATACTTGCATATCCTACTGTCAACCAGGGCCCAGTACTTGACCTAATGGCTGGTTCCTTTTCTGGGGCTACTGCAGTTATATTTAGCTACCCTCTTGACTTGGTCCGTACCAAACTGGTTCCTTGTCTTGTTCTCACTTTCTCGTTTTACTTTTGTAGTATATATTTTTTTGCATTTATCCTTTCTCCATTGGGCATTGATAGGTGAAAACATCAGCTAAGCTTGTACCAGCTAACATTGATGTATATAAAGGAATTACTGATTGCATAGGAAAAGTATTCAGGAAAAATGGCTTGAAAGGACTCTACCATGGCATTGGTATGTCTTGATTTTTGTTCTCCTGTATAATTATTGTCAAATAATATTTCTGTTGTGGAATTATACCATTAGGACAAGCTAGTTGCAAAATTATGAGTCAAAAGAGCTCACCTGTAGAAACATTCTGTATCTAGGATGAATGGCACAACTTTGGGTCAATGGGTGCAAAAAAAGATGAAAAAGAGGGTTATTTGCTCGAGTGAAGCTTACATAATGCTTAATCACATTCATTCTTTTTTATAACTAAGGCTATTGAAGCTCAACTCAAGTTTAATGGCTCCAATATCTGCAAGTCCAGAAATTCTGATATCTCAGTAATATTTCCTCTGTAGTGGAAAATATCTCAGAAATTTCTGATATCTCAGCATTAACTATTTTAAAGGTACAACAAAAGCTAACCAATCAATTATTACAGTACTGGTTTGAATTAGTACTAATGAAATACTTCCTTGCGTTACATACAGGCCATAATTCGAAGCCTTGTCAAAGTCTTAATTTCTTGAATGGGCTTCATACAAAAGACAGATATATAAACAACTAAAGGAAAATCAATTTTCGTGTAACAGTGTTGAAAAACACGTTGACTGCGAAAACTCTTTGTTTTGTATCTGAAGCTTGTAGACCTGTTGTGTACTGCAATTTTCATAGCAAATGAATCTCTTCATATATGAGGATTTTAAAAAATAAAATATATTTTCTGGCAGATTTTAAGCAAATGAAGTCTCTTGGGTCGTTGATTAGTAAAAAGTGGCATCACTTCTCTTGAAACTTTTTTCCATACTTGAACCAGTGGTTGAAGTAAAAATACAATCATATTAGAAGAGGCAGTAGACGATGAGACCACTTGTTAGTTGTTAGTTTTGTATTCGTATTAATTATGATGAGATTTGGAAATAACGAGATCATTTGTGACATTTCTGTAAATATTTCATAAACAAACAGCTCACTAGAATTTTGGGTCAGAATGGCTATCATTTCCGTATGACAATTTAACAAGTTGTGAGTTTGTGAACAGTACTGGACTAGCATGCTACATTGCCAACATTTATTCTTTATTTTGTGCTTTTCTGACTTTATGATATGTTAAATTTGCATTACCAGGTGGTTCCATCGTAACAGTAGGATTTACAATGCATGATCTGATGAAACTATGGCTTGATGTTCCTTCTCGGGACAATGCGTATGTTGCAAGAGAGAGATAAAGCTCAGAGTACCCATAATCCTTGGCTTCATTCTGCCTAGATTAATTAATAGGTAAATTCAGTGGCTTGTCAGTAATTTAATGGGAAGAATTGATGTCCCAAGTAGCAATCCATTGGGATACCATTTACAATCGATTTTTTTTTTTTTGGTATGACGGCATCTAAGTGCAGAGATCGCTGTGCGTCTGATTTAATTATTGCCATTGCCATATGTTGTACAGATGTCAATAAATGGATCTGGTTCTTGGAAGTATGTATATGCTCAAATTGCCAGTGTTTAAAGAACTGCTTCCTCTTTTCCTTGCATGTTCTTTTCCTAAATCCTAATGATATATATGAAAAAAATTAATTAAAATAATATTAGCATTTTAAAAAAGAGCTGTGTTAGCACTTAGCACTTAGCAGCATGCCTAAACATCAACGTCAGTAAAAAGAAGAAAAAAGAAATTGAATCAAAAGACGACAATTTTCAATCAATCTTTGTCCCAGTTTATGTGAGGAATTGAACGAGGGCAAGAGGTTGGAGTGTGGTAACAGCCTAACCTAACCTAACCTAACCTACTCTGGCACAATTAAATAGGTGGCTAGGCCGGAGTGGTATGTAAAGAAGCGGTATGGGAAGCAAGGTGCAAAAGCATGTGCCTCTCACAGAATCATACATTCGCCTACTAGGCAAAAAGGAGGCTCCTCTTATCTTACTTGCGAATTGTTGTCTGCTGGGCACCACTCTGTCTCTGTTCGCGCGGTACAGGGTTCACTGAATCTCTTTTAAAGGGTGTGTTTGAATGAGGGGTGGATTAGTAATGATAGTCACTAACTTAATAACTTAAGGTTTAGAGTAATAATTAAATTATTTTTTTTATTGAGTTTGTAGAATAATTACTAATTTTAATGTATTTAGAAGTTATTTTTCATTTAAATATATAATAGTAAATAAAAATAATAGTTATTCTAAAAAGATGTTATTTTTTACTCATTCAAACATATCTTTTATAATGTGAGCTGGTAATAACAACAACAGTATTTTTAGTCCCAAATAAATTAGAGTAGATTAAAGATGAAACTCAATTTAAAAAACATCAAAATTATAAATCTCAAGGATAAAAATTAATGGTAATAATAGTAAAAGTAATTTAACAAATTGCATGCTGAATTGCACGATACGGTATTGTAGAGGATTAGGATCCTACTTACAGGGCCTGTTACACGCCACATATCATCAGCTACATGCTTCTCTTTTTCCCAGGCCACCTCCTATGTCAAGACTCCGTTATTGCTCTCTGCACCTCTCTCACTGCATTTAATGTGGATGAGGAAATTCTTCATTACAAAACATTATTTGAACTGAAATATTTTCTGTGCATGCGCATGTCATTAAGGAGGTAGCAACAAAGTGTCATTTTCGGAAACAGATTTTGTTGGAGATTCATTAAGGCTGGACAGAACTAGTTTATAATTTCTCTTTGTTTTATTTTAAACTTGTCTTTTATTAGCCAGTTAGTTAGCCTAAGTATACATTATTACAATACTCATGGCTCATGGCTCATGGCTCATGGCTCATGCATGTAGGATGAATTGTTTATCATGAGGAATGTGAACACTGAACGTAGCTTTTTTGAAATGAATGTAGCTTTCGTGAAAATCAAATGTGAACACTGAACATTACTTTATGTTGAATTGTTGATGCTAATATGTGTATATATAATTTTAAATTATTATATTATTAACAACAAATAGGTTGGTGATTAGCTTATGTTAAACTCCTGTAATATATATTTATTTATTATTTTAAATTTATTATTCATATTAAAAAATAAAAATGCAAATGCATTATCAGCAATTCAGACAATGTGTATATCAAATGCAATCAATAATTTTGAATCATTTTTAGTATATTTTCTTTTTTTAATTAGCAGAGTTCATTTTTATTTTCAAAATATCATAAAAAAAAGTGTGTTATCAACTTTTCAGATAACATGTGTATTTATTACAAGTCATTAAATTGAAATTTTAATTGGTTATTCATCATTAAGCACTAAATCTCTAAGGTTAAACAGTAAAAGTTAAAATGCACAGTTGGCCTAGTGGTTAAGCATTTATGGTTATTTTCCGAAATTCTGGTGAGTATTTTTCTTTGTTTCAGAAAAATTAAAGTAAACAGATACCTAATGATACGTCTTATATTAGGGAGTAACCCATTTGGCACTGTGTAATGGAGCTCTTTAGAAGAGAGCGAGAGAAGAGGAAGAAGAAACCTTTGTTTTCCCAGGAACCTTAAATATTATATATAAGGCTGATAGAGAGCTCTCATACCTTAGTTTATTCATATTTATAGTCTTTTGTATCTACGATCTTTTATATATATGAACTTTTCATTTTTTTTATTTAGAATTGTACGTCTTAAATTATAGTTAAAAGTTTTTTTAGTAGTAAACATATCTCAAAAAATATTTGATTGAAAAGACTTCTCGTTTGAACCTTATTCTTTAAAAATAAAGACCACAGGTAGGAACGACACAGAATGATTTCAATTTACAATATTTGCGTAATATTTTTCTGATATTCTAATTTCACATTTTTCTTTTCAAATCAAATAAAAAAATATATAAAGAGTTAATACGCATCGAAAATACAAAATGAGGCGCTATTTTTTATTGGTGGAAGAATTCAGATAAAGTTCGATGATTTTTTGCATCATCCACTCGTCAATGGATCGGTTCAGATTGCATTATTATATTTTGACTCAATTCGACCGATACGTTTATATTCGGATCAAAAGTTTTTGACTCATACTTAATCAGATCGGGTCACAAGTCGATCTGATCCAACCTGTCTAAAATAATTAAATATTTATTAATTATTTTTATATAATTTAAGTAATTAAATATTAATTAATTATAATTAATCTAAATAAGCATACATTTAGTGTATATTTAAAATTTAATTAGTATTAAATTATAAAATTAATTCAAAAATTAAAAATGTGATGGGCCACTTTGTTCGTATTTTATCCACATTTTATCCAAAAATGTCATGGACCACCTGTACACGTAGGGGATGTCAATACATCGGATTCAGTTGGAAAGCGGTATGATTTATTTACGGTTCTATAAAAAAATCATAAAATTTATATGTAAATTAATATTCAGTTAAAGTATGTGGATTTAATAAATTTATATTCACTTACATAATGAATATCAGATCATACTTCGGATTTTATATTTTAAATAATGAAATAAATATTTTTAATACAAAAGAAATAATTATAATTTACATTGTAAAGTATAATTAATATCTAAATACAGATTTCATTAACTCATTTGGCGGATTTTTTTTTTAAATCGATGTGATCTAATTATTATTGAGATCAATTAATTTATTACAATTTTGATTATAAAGTCAATTATAGAAAATTTATTATCATACAAATTTTTCTATTAAAATTTAAAAAAAAAAATTGTATCAATTTATAATGGATTTAGTTTTAAATGCAAGTTCAAAAAATAAAATGAATATTTTTTCAAGATCCATTTGTGAATCCGATAAATTATCAGATTTATATGAAGACTTTCTTTTCAAAATTTATAATTTCTTTCAAATCTATATATGCAGAGGGGCGGAATTTGTACATTAGCTATCTTTCTGGATTTTAAAATAATATTTTTGGGTTAAATTTTTGCTAAGATGATCCTTCTGGAATTAATTTTTAAATCTCTAAATTTATTAGATAAGAATATATTTTTATTTAGTATTCAATTAGCTAATATATTTAAATCTGTTAAATTATTTCAATTTAGTTAGTCATTCTCAATCAAAATCCTGCATCTCCTGCTTTGTTTGTGCGGAGATTTTTCATGTAAATCTGGATCAGATTTTAAGATTTTAAATATCCATTACAGTTCATATGTATACGTGTATTTAAGTTTTCACCAATAATGTTGGTGATAATATACAATAAATAATTTACGAACTTTTTATTCTGCGCCCGCATTACGTCTAACCAAATAAAAGTGGTAAAATGATACATCATCAGGGTCACATGTCACATCGGCTCAACCGCTCAAGTATGGCTCATGTGTCGGAAGATCGATGAAACTTGCTTTAGCTATGGAAAGCAAAATTAGATAAAAATAAAAACGAGGGAAATTTAATAATACATGAAAATAATTAAGCCACCAAACTTTTTAGAAGCACCACATTATTATTTTGATCGGATAACTCAAATATTTGAACTTCTTTCATCAATAAAATGAGATGTGTTTAATATTTCTAAGATGTAATCCAACTTTTAAATGATTTTTTTTATATTTCAATATAAGTATCATGCAACTAATTATATTGTTGCCATCATACAAATCTTTAATGTTTCAAAAAATATACTTTAACAAATAATATTTATTTGATGCAATTATATATATATAATTAGGCTATGGTACTTTGCAAAGCACAAGAGCGTTGTGTGTTTTGCGCTCTATTATTAATTTTAAGTCAGAAATAATTGATTCAAACTACTCAATCTAATCTCCATATTCAAATCTATTAGTAAACCAAATTTTATATTTTTTGAAATTCATTTATTATTTTTTTGAATAGGGGAAATCGTCATTTTTGGATGCACCAGAATTCTCACATCAAGTATATATATATATATATATATATATATATATAAGTCCGACTATGGTGCTTTGCAATATGCCCTTCTCTGAGGCAAAGACCTCGGAACCAATCTAGTTACATTAAAAAACAAAAGAATTTAAGATATTGTTGTGGACATGTAGTGTTAACCATTTCAGGCAGCGTGTGCAGCAATAATCAGTGCAAGATTGAAGCTGACATTAGGGTTCTCAATTAGGGCAGGATAATGAAATTTTTTTGTTTATATTTGTATCCGATAAGTTAATAAAAAATATATTATTCATATTCATATCTGATAATTTAACTAAAATAAAATTTTACACATACCCATTTTCATTATGTACGATATGGGTTGGATAAATGGCTAAATGACTTTCAAAATGAAAAAGATTATAATATAATTAGCAATAGAAAAAAATTATAATATAATTAGCAATAGAAAATTTTATAATATAATTAGCAATAGAAAAGATGATAATATAATGAGCAATTGAATAGATTATAATATAATTAGTAATGGAATATATAGTAATGGGTGTGAAATAGCTTTATCCGTACCTTTACTCAATAAGTTAATGATATTTTTTTCTTATCCATACTCATACCCGATAACTTAACAAAAATAAAATCTTACCATATCCATCTTATCAGATGCGATACATATCAGATAAACGTTCAAAAGAGTGTTATTGACGGTCCTAACTGACACATTTTTCTACATAAGTGGGGAAGGTTCAAAGCCTTGAACCAAAAAGTGGGTTCAAAGCCTTCTAGAGCCGTTAATTTTGCATCGAGATTCGTAATAATTATTAAAATATGAATTTTAAACTTAAAATTTATTAAAAGTACGAATCTCGATACAAAATCAATGATTTTAGAAGACTTTGAACCCACTTTTTTGATTCAAAAGGTTTTGAATCTCCCCACTCCTTTTTTTCTACACAGGAGTTGATATATATGCAGGTAAAGCCGTCGTCCATGCTACCAACAATGCCGAACTTTATTATATATTTAAATTAAATGAATGATTATTTGTATTAATTACTTTAACATACAACTTATTTTATATATGTTTTTGTTATTCTATATAAAAAGATACTCAGACTAGTAGTATTTAAGTAATAGAAGTATTGTACAATGATTTCTATGATTGTTGTGTAACGATTATTAGCGCCATTTTTTTCAAAGTACATGCTGAAATCATTGCAACGGAAATGAAATCATTATAATGATTTCAGCATAATATATTCATTTTGCTTATTTTAGTCTCAGTATTAATCTAATCATCTTAGCCTGCTGTTAATTCTAATATACTCTTCCTCAATGATCCAGCAAGCTCGTTTAAGGCATATTCTTCGCTTCTTATTAAATAGTATATATTTCTCTAACTCAAAGAAAATATTAAATTTAAATATAATTATTTTATAAATTAGTTAAGTAAGAAATTAAATTATTTACAATAATAAAAAAGATCCGAGATAAAAAATCGGATCCTTTGAATTTTGTTTTTTTTTTTTATTATTTCAACATTATAATAATTTTTTTTTTCTGAATAGGGGTGTCTCAAGGCCTGAGATAATAACTCAGACCCTTTAAAATTTAGATTTGTAATTTTAATTATTTTGACATTATAAACTTTTTTTTTAAACCAGAATGACTAAGAACCCGAGATAAAAACTGAGCTATTCAAATTTTTTTTCTGTTCTGCAATTTCATGACATATCAAAAATATATTATGAAAAATAAAGGACCAAAACTAAAATTTAGGGGTGGAAAATTAAGAAATAGTTTTGGAAGAGTGATAATTCTGGAAGAGTGATAGAATAGTGGTATTCTTAACTATTCGGAAGAGCGAAAATATCTTTTAATAGTTATCAATCAGAATAGTAAAGATATAAATTATTCTAATACTAACAATGATAATGATGATGATGATGATGATGATAATATAATAATAATAAAATAATAATCATAATATAATAATATAATATAATATAATATAATTAAATAATAATCATGATAATGATAAATAATCATAATCATAATAATAACTAATTATAATATAATAACACAAAAACAACATTCGACTTGCATGTATTAAGCATATAGCTAGTGTTCCTTCTGAATCAGGATCAAACTCAGTTATGAACTAGAATTATGAAAACTGAATGTGGAGGTCTCCCTTCTCAGGTTTAAAGAGCATGAAGGATGCCGACGTAACCCTTTTTAAACTTGCTTTCTTCCTAGTTTGATGTTGATTATGGACTTACGGTTCAGATGTAGTTACTGCTTCTTTTCTTCATTCCCTTTGCTTTCATGGGATAATAATATAATAATACTAACGGTGATGATAATATAATAATACAATAATAATACTAACACCAAAAAAAATATTATAATAATAATAAATAATCATAATAATAATAAATCATAATTATACTATAATAATATAATACAAACATAATCAAATAATAATTACTATTTTATAAAGCTAAACCTATAGGTGGTATACCGATTTAGCACTCTTCCGCATTCTTTTATTTAGTCTAAAATTTATTTAATAAATTAATTTATTAGAATAATATTTTTTTGTTATTACGTAACGGCTCCAAATCGGCTGCTCATCTTCTATAAGAGCAGGCTCCTGCTCGTCTTACATCTCAACCGTTAAAATACTCTTAACGATTCAGATCTCTTGTATTTCTTCGATGCATCTCAAAATTAGCCCTCTTGCTCATTTTCATTTATTCTCCAAATAAATAAAGACAAAAAGTAAGATTCCAGTTCTCTCAAGTTTACACATTCAAAGCCTCTCCATTATATATCAAAAAATTTCTGTTTAACTGAATTACTTGTTATATGACATTTCATTGAAACTTTCACTCGTAAAAAAAAGTACATTTTTCTTTAATCACCGAACCCAATATTCTGAGAAAAAAACCATAAGCTAGCAATGTATTGTTGTGCTCAAGACAATTAGTTTTTGAGAAAAAATATAACACAAAAAAGCAGGAAAAGCTTAATTACCCAAAATTAAATCGGCCAAAAAGTCCACTTTAATTACCCAAATAAAGTGAGAGAGGCACAAAAATGATGTTAAAAAACATCTTAATCAAAAAACTGGAGCCAGATAGCTATGCAACAATAAATTTGGAGTCACTGATTGTAGATATAAAATATGCACACATTAACTAATAAGATTCTGAAGAGATGACACTAGCATAACATCTTTTCCCCACTTGTACCAGTATCGGTATAGATAATATATTTACACTGAATAACATTCAATTATGACTTTCTGTCCATATAATGAACTTAGGGTTGTGTCAAAAAAGCATATAAAATTAATATCTTCTATGCTAAATTTACATTGCACAAGCCTTGTACTTTATACCACCTGTATAAACAACACATAAATCACTCAAAATTTATAAATTTCACACTTTAGTGTCTAAAGTGAAACAATCAATATGCTATACAAAAAGTGATTCTCTCTTTAAATATGAGCTTCTATACAAATATTGAGTCCATTTAAAGAACTTATCTATTAAACTAAACAAAATGAAATATCCTCTATACAAAATGGACTACTACTAAATATGAGTTATTGCATCTAACTATTTGCAAAATGGACTACTACTAAATATGAGTTATTGCATCTAACTATTTGCATCATGACGGTTATGTTCATTACTTGTTCCATTCATCGTGAATTTATCAAAAATAAAAGTCAATCCATGATCATTCCCCACAGCTATCTCTTGCAAAATAATAATATTTTATTACATAATTTTTAATAATAATTTATAATTCATTGAATAGAATATATATAATACATTCAACCTGACTCATAGATGCACCTTCCATGCAATCAAGAAATGATGGTAAATCATCACTTAATTCAGCCTAATAATTTACAACAAATACACAAAATCAGAAGTTTAATCTCTAATTATTTTCAATTCAAATATGAATAAATTTTACCGTGAGAAAATGTATGAAACCATTTAGATATCCAGATTCTTTCGATTCTGTTGATAACAATGGTGTAAATGGAACAGATGTGTTAACTTCTTGGAAAAAAATTAAATTATAAGAATGCATAAATTTGAAACATGTTGTATAACTAATATAAAGCATATAGTATAGTTTACTTTTTCAAGTTTGATTTTGCAGTTCTTTATCAGAGGCATTATGACCATTTTGCCCCTTTGTATTGGCTGATTTTTTTTATTTCCTTTTGTTAGCTTATGAACCCAACTTTCTAGACGTTTTCCACTTTTTCTGCCTTTTCTTTTCTTGAAACTAATTGAAGCTTCAGTTTTCATCAATGTTTTGAATTTTTTCTTCGACCTCCTTACTATGTATATCACAAGTAGCATCAACAAATTGTGTGACTTTTTCATTAATATCTTATCGCCATCAAAATTTGTATTATACTCATCTTTAACAACATCATGATCTTCATTAGCCTTCTCTCCACAGACCTTACTTAATAAGGAATTAAAGGCATTTTGAAACTCTTTTTCATCATCATAACCTCCGCTTTACCAACTACTTGGAGTCGTTGTAAGATGTGATTATGATCACCGTAAAAGTCATTAACTATGTATTTTTGTGTCTGTCAAATCAGCTTAAGGGAAAATGAACAGGGAATTTGGTTCGAATTTCATCTTTGCGTCTTTTAACTTCATGATTTCGGTTGTCACTCGTGCGATAACCTTCATTAAAATAAACAAACCCTCTTGATGTAATCAGTCCATTTTTTTTTGTGATTTATGAAACCCTTTCGGGTATTAAAGCTCATCTTTCCACCATAACCAACCCAAAAATTTCAGGCTTCATCTAGTAAATCAAATTCGATACCGATATGTGGAGTCTGATCAACAATTTCAACTGATTCTATCACATTGAGGATGTCTATTTTACAAAAAAAAAAAATTATGATTGATTAAGAGAATTGATATATGAAGAAGAAATCTAGTTTAAGGATTGAATGAGAGAGTGTAGAAAGAGGACGGGAAGGATAGAGAAAAATCAAGTAGGTCGTGGGAGAAAAAAAAAAGAATAAATTAGAAGAAATAAATCACACTGTGAAATAAAAAAGATTTTATTCGCGTGTAATTAATAGCACGTAAAAGAAATACTGCTTACACGTGATTTTTTTTATCAAATGGATAAGATAAGCAGCCTACAGAAATAATCTAAAAATAATATTATATAATACAAAAATAAATCTGAATGGTTAAAGTATTTTAACGCGTTGGATTGAGACGAGCAGAAATCTGCTTTTATAAAAAATGAGTAGCAAATTCGGTGCCTTCCGTGACATGCCAAACACTAGGTCCCTAACATTCATCCCAACTTCCAAGGATATGAGATTTTAATTTTACATTTTCTAAAATAAAAAAGAGAAGGGATTCAATTATTATTTTTTTATGTTCATTTATTTATTTATTTATGTATAAATTTAAAAATGTGAACCGTTAGATGTATTCTATATCATCTCAATTGTATGTATATGAAAAATCATAAAATTTTAACTTCATTTGAATAGTCATTAAGTAACGTGTCTAAATTGTAAAATTTGATACGTTGATTTTATTAATGTTTGATGCCTATATAAATAATATCGAAATGATATAATTTTTGTATATATATATAAAATGATATTTATAAAATATTCTTTTAATTAATTTTTTTATTTATGAATTTAAATAATAATTATTTAATATTTAATTTTAATGACACCAATATAACATCAAAATGGTGATAATTTAATTACTCCTCAATAAGAAATCTGCTTAATTTCATACAAGCGTCAATTTATTGCTTTCTTTTTGACATTCATGGCTTGTAAATCTCAAAAGTGATCAACGGGCGCAGTTAGGTTGTACTAGTACACTGTAAATAATAATACATACAGCGGCTTTCAATGAAACGCACAAAGGGCTGTTGGGATTTTATACAATTTGGGAGCCATCTCGAAGTAATAACCAAACCCCACGTATTCGACCCCATAAAGATACATCATGTCAGGATATCATTTTCCCACTAGATTTTGCTTACCTCATCTCACCCCTCTTTGAGTCTTTGTTGGCTAGTAGTACTTTGTTAAAGATCCCCAAATTTACATCCATCTGGGATCTCCGGATTTATCTGATTAGGCTTGTATGCAGTGAGTTGGATTTCACAAGCAGATTTTTTTATTAATAACAAATTAAAAATAATAAGTCACTGATGTAATTATATTCAATTGATTTTTACGAACCTAACAAGGATGAAAATTGTATTTCCGTTTCGGGTCTCGTTTTTCATTTCCGTCCGGAGGCCTCCTTTTCCATTTCCATCCATGTTCCACTTTCATTCATTTTTCCCGATGTGCTGTACTTTTATAATTTTTTTTTGAAATTTAATTTGGTAATTCATCCCATCACACTAAGAGGGTGTCAATTATTGATCCGACCCGAACCGAACCGATATGACCTGAAGTTAAATGGGTCGGGTATGGATTTAATTTTTTGACCCGAATCGGGTCGGGTCGAGTTTGGGTCAACCCGACCCAACCCGATTAATTATATTTAGTACTAATTAAAGTTTAAATATACACTAATTGAGATTAATTATAAATTAATTAATATTTTATTACTAAAAAATATATTAAAATAATTAATAAATATTTAATTATTTTACACGAGTCGAGTCGGGTATGGGTCAAGATTTTTTGACCCGAATTTAATCGGGTCGGGTCATATTATTTTTTTATTTTTCTTGTCTGATCCTAATCCTAATCGGGTCGGGTCATATTTATTAATTATTTTAATATAATTTTAAGTAATAAAATATTAATTAATTTATAATTAATCTCAATTAGTGTATATTTAAATTTTAATTAGTACTAAATCATAAAATTATTTCAAAAAATATAATTAATCGGGTTGGGTCGGGTTTACCCGAACTCGACCCGATCCGATTCGGATCAAAAAATTAAACCCATACCCGACCCATTTAATTTTGAGTCATGTCGGTTCGGTTCGGGTCAATAATTGACATCCCTAATGTCAACTCAAATTAATATTTAGAAGTGTGATTAGTGTGATTTGATGAATTACCAATTTAAACTTAAAAAAATATAAAAGTACAGCACATCGGAAAAAGCGCATGAAAGTGGGGCAATGATGAAAATGCAAAAGGAGACCCCGGACGAAAATGGGAAAGGAGGCCCCTAGACGTCAATGGGAAAGGAGATCGGAACGGAAATATAATTTCCATCCTTGTTAGATTCATAAAAACTAGTTGAATATAGTCACATCAGTGACTTATTATTTTTAATTTGTTATTAATAAAAAAATCGGTTTCACATCAGTCTTACGTGAAATTAAAATTTATATCGTTATCAATAAAATGTATTTACGTGATCAATTGTATGACCTACCCATTTATAATGTATTATATGCAACTCTAGTTTCATGTTGTCATGCATAACAATCCCTATATTATTTTTTAATTTTACTCGGCATCATTAAGAAGTTCCGTATTTAAAAACAAAAAAATACCATAAGTTTTACTTAATTATGTGAATCTAAACATTTTTTAATTAGATTTGTGGTTTTAAGATTGAATGATGATTTTTTAAATTAACTTAAAAACCTAGTCATTTGACTTGTTATTCAAAATGTACCTTCTCTGGCAAATCAATGAATAGTTTTGGAAGAGTATGGGTCCATTTGGCACTTTATGGAATAGAAAAAAGTAGAAATAACATTGCTATTTCGACGAATTAATTTATCAAATAAATTTTAAACTAAGTAGAGAGAGCAAAAAAATGCTAATATGATATACTAAATTATAGGTGGTATATCAAATTAGCTCTCATCAGAATAGCAATGATAGTGATTAGTTTGATTATTATTATTATTTATTATTATTATTATTATTATTATTATATTATTATAATTATAATTATTTATTTATTAATATATTATTATTATTATTATTATTATTATTATCATCATCATCATCATTGTTAATATCATAATTATTCATACTTTAACTATTCTGGTTAACAAGTGTCGAACGAAACTTTCGCTCTTTCAAATGGTCAAGAATATCATTGTTCTATCACTCTTCCAAAACTATTCCTTGATTTTCCAAACGAACAAATAAATAGTGTCATTTTGGAAGAATGATATTCTTGGCTATTTGGAAGAGCAAAAATATCATTTGACAATTGTTAATCAAAATAGTTAAAATGTTGATAATTACAATACTAACAATGATGATGATGATAAAATAATATAATAAATAATAATAATAATAATAATAATAATATAATATAACATAATCAAATAATAATAAAAATAATAGTCATAATAATAACAATAATAATATAATAGTGATGATACTATAATAATAATAGTGATGATAATATAATAATAATCATAATATAATCATAATAATAATGATAATATAATTATAATTATAATTATAATTATAATTATAGTATAATAATATTAACAATGATGATAATATAATAATAATAATAATAAATTAAAAAAATAATTACTATTTTATAATAGCTAAATCGGTATATCACCTACAACTTGATATATCAGTTTAGCACTCTTCTCCTTAATCAAAAATTTATTTAATAAATTTATTTGTTGAAGTAATAATATTATTCTTATTTTTGTTTCAAGAGATGTCAAACGAAGTGGAATTTAAAGAGCAATCATTCTTGAGGTGAATATAAAGTGCAATCATACTAGCAATCATAGTATGATTGCACCTCTTATGATATTGAAGTTAAAAATGATTGCACCTCTTATGATATAAAGTACTTTTTATACACGAAAATGAATCAAAGTTTCCGAAGTTAAAAATGAAGTTCAATGATATTCTTAGTCTAGTTCTCCTCTTATCAAAAGTACATTAAATCGATACATCATATAATTAAACAAAAAAAAATCAACAGAGGATGACACTGATACAATCTAAGTCATGAAAATTTTTGGTAGAAACTGAATAAGGACCATTATGTTATTGAAGTAACAAATTGTTGTATATATATAATGTTTCCGTGGGTATGTGATTCAATTTAAATTATTGGATGCAACTGAAGCACAATTCATCAATCATTGTCCATTTTTAAATGCTGAGAAAGTTTTTATTTCTGTACGAAAAAATGTATAATATGTCTCAAATCTCGTCATATTTTTATATAATATTCTAATGATCAAGTATGAAAATCTATCAACTAATTAGTATGAACATCTATTTGAAACATATGAACTCATGTGTATTAGTATGAATTTAAGAGCTATTTTCCATTTAATATCGAGGCCTTTTGTTGTAGCCCGTAGATTATAAGTATCACACTGCTGCAGCACAGTGTACAAACACTCTTCTAATCAAGTATGAATATATATCTGATCAAATATAAACACTTTTTGTAGTGAGATATGAATACCATTTAGCATCAGTTGTTCAAATATAAATATTTACAGTAAAAAAATTTATATGTGAACACCCTATCTAAGGTGTGTACATCTCTAGTTACTATTATAGTATTATGTGAGTAGGATGCAGAGGTGGTGTCGGAGGGCAGGGACGGATTTAGAATTTTCATCAGAAGGTTAATAATCGGATTCAATAGTTTATCAAATTCAAACTCATTAACTAATTGAAAACTAAAGAAAAAATAATAATTCAACATACATTCTCATCTAATAAAAAATAAAACCCAAAATAATATATTTTTCTTAATGAAAAATAATCAAATAGTCCAGAGAGTCAAAAATTTAATCCGGAGGCGGCTACATTAATAAAATTTTAGTCTAAAAATATTATTTTTTTTAACTCAGAGGGATCAGTTGACCTCCTTAAAATTTTTAGTTCTGCCCCTATCGGAAGGGGCGAAATACACATTTTTTATGTGATTTTAGTATTAATGATTTAGATTTATATACATTTAATTCATGACCGGAACATTTTTAATCTATTTGAGGTGTTCATATCTATTGCATGCATGAAAATAAATTAAAAGATTTTTATAGGAGTAGGGTTTGCTGACCCTTTTGTCAATTACACGATCATTTGTTGGAGATCCAAATCAGCCCTCCAGTTCAAAATTTTGTATGAATCTTCCCTTTTCTTTTTATATTATATTATATTATTATATTATGGCAAGATTCTAATTATTATTATCATGATTATGATTATGATTATTATATTATTAAGATTATGATTACTTATTATTATTATATTATTATAATTATGATTGTAATTATAATTTATTATTATTATATTACTATATTATGATTATATTTATATTTTTATTATATTACTATTGTAATATTATTATTTTTTATTACTTTATTATTATTTTATTATATTGTATTATATTATTATATGTTGATTATAGTTATGATTAATTTATTATTATATTATTATAATTATAATTATTTATAATTATTTATAATTATTTTTATGATTATGATTATATTTTTATTATTATATTATTATGATTATGATTATGGTTATATAATTATGATTGTAATCATAATTTCTTCTTATTATATTACTATATTATGATAATGTTTATATTTTTATTATATTACTATTATAATATTATTATTTATTATGATTATTTTTTATTACTTTATTATTATTATTATCTTACTATTATGATTATTATTATTCTATCATGTTTGGATGCGGTTCTCCTTTATCGAGTAATTTGGTTTTGAACTTTGGACAATTAATTTGTCCTTCGAAAAAAAAAACTTTGGACAATTAGCCATGAAACTGAAAAGAAAATATTCAAAAGAGGGGGAAAATAAAAATTGTGCAACTTGAGATTTGAATTTCAACCTGAGAGGAGTGGGACCCGCAAAATAGAAAAAGAGTGGTATAATTGTAACTGTAGATGTTCAAAGCAATACGCCATCGAACAAGCCCCAGACGTAAAGCAAAAAAAACATAGCCGCCTAAAAAAACATAGTGCAGACTGCAGAGATCACCTCCAAACTTAACCTCCTCCCGCCACCTCTTTTCTTCTACATTCTCTCTTTTTTGTTATTGGTTCCAATCTTCTAATGAGTTTTTTTCTTTTTTCTTTTCTTTTTCTTAGAGCTCTCACCTCACCTCTCCATCACTTTTAGACATTCATCATTACCTTCGGCCTTTACCTTCAGGAAGACATAACGTAGCTTGAATCAATAAGGTGAATAACTCACACTCGAATTGTTATGATCGTCGATCTCTCTCGCCCTTTATTTTTGGCCCGTCGACCTCTCTCGCCCCTTTCTCTTGAATCGTCAACCTCTCCAACCATTTATCTACAATATAGGACAAATATTATCGTTAGTTATCCATTATTTTTGACTTCATTGTCTCATTGCCCGTTACCTTCCCCCGCTAATGTATCTTTGAACCACTCTAAGCAAAATTAAGATGGATGAAATGTCATTTGATTGTGTTCATTAACCGATAGATTTGATGTTTCACATGATCTTTTTAAAAAATATGATAATTATTTTTAGTTCTACTATAAATTATTGGGATTAATTTTTAAATTAGTAGTGTTTGGAGATGATTTTTTATTTAGTTTGTTTTCTATTTTTATTATGTAATATGTAATGATTTAGTTAATTAAATATGCCTACAAATTTTCACTTAAAAAAAGCAATATGCTATCTTTTGATCATGATTATTATTTTTTCTTTTACCGTTCGGATGGATTACTTTTTTTAATTTCACTCCGACACAATGATCATAATTTCAGATTTTTTTGATAAATAAAAAAAAGGAAATTGCATGAGAACTCCATTTTTTGCGTTAATATTTTGGATCAAGTTTGAAACTCGGTTTTAGATGTCGGGATTGAATTTCAAATTCGATCTCAAGTGTCGGGACTTAATTTCAAACTCGATCCCAGGTAAATTATTTTACATTTGCTTGTTTATTTGTTGTAAAAATCAGCACGAAACACGGACCAAGTTTTAAACTCGGTCCTAGATAATTTTTTATATATTAATATACACCAAACAATCTTCTCCTTCTTCTTTCTCTAGTCATTTCTTCAAAATCATTATTGTTACTGTTGCAAGAGCCTCCAATTGAAAGTGTGTCTTTTGACAGATCCATCCAAATCCATATTTAGCACTCTCTTCTCATCTTTATTGTATATTTTTATTTCTATTTGGATTATTATTTTTTATTGTAATATTAAAATATACCAACAGTAAGGTTTATCATTCATATTATACAAACGACCATGTTGTTGATCAATGTGTATCACGAAATTAAATCCTAAACACTTTAATCGACGTGGATTATGATATTTGTGTCGTGTTCATATTTTTTGTCAACGGGACAATCAGTATTCATGACTTAAAAAACAAATTCATGTTGGTTTAAAATTGCTCCTAGTTATTTTAACATCATCATTAGTGCACGAATCAACACTGCCCAACCAGATTCGGGTGGATTTTTTTATAGTTTATTTCAGGTGGTTTCTAAGAAAATTTGGGGAATGATTAAAACTACAGCTCCTTACTAAATATCGGGGTAAAAAATACTGAGTTAGTAGTTGAATCTCAATCAATATCCAATACTGATCACTATGATCCGTGTCCAACTAGTAACCCTAGAAGTAATAACTCAGTCTTGATTGAGGAAAGAACGCACTCCTAAACTCGGGAGTAGCAACCAACTCGTGTCCCGGTACAAAATATAGATCAGGATGAGGAAGAAGAAGAGTGAAACCTGTATGTCGAGGATGATGACATCCAGGATACAATATATATGAATATGGATGAAAGTTGAGGATGTGATAGATGTCGAAGAAATAGTTAAAGAGTAGCAAATATTTATTCCTTTCATTACCCGAGGAATTAAATACCAATGTGTATAATTGACTAATAATACGCCAATGTCGTAAGTAGATGATCTTTATTTTCACAAACCACCTAAAATTGACGAACAATTTGATGTGAATCAGCAGTTCAGTACAGAATCCAAATTGAAATTAAAATCGTTGATTTTCATGTTCAATGGAACATTATAATTGGAGGTAATAAATAACCGCAAATCAAACTTAGTTATTAGTTATGACATGTAAATATTCTAATTGTTCATGGAGATTATATGTCACACCCAACATAATGGATATTTAGGTGATCAAAATAAATTTGCTCGAGCACTTTTATTTTGATAATGTTACTAGGACGAACCACGATCAGATAAATTCTAGAATGATAGTAAATATTGTTAAAATCAATTGAGATTGAATTTAGAAATGACAATCAATGAAATAAGGACTTTAGTTAAATAATAGTTCCTATAGTATAATCAAGTTATAATAAATTATGAAGATAAAGGGAATTGACAATTGTAAACTTTTTTTTTGATAGCTGAGAGAGGTTATACAAGATGATTTTGCCTCTGCTAGCAGCCATGCAAAATTTCACAAATGATATCAAATACATCATAGAGACAACACCCTCAATAAAGTTTGGTGTTAAAATTTTGATCGTGTTGCATGAGCATTTGGTTCATGCATTACAGCATAGTCTTACCTACAACTAATCTCGACTATCGATGCTGAATTTTTATCAGGTCAATATGACGGTAAATTATTTATGGCATGTGTTTATGATACAAAACAATAACTATTACCACTTATATTTACTGTGGCAGCATGCGATGAAAGTGCAGCAGCTTGGGAAGCCTAATGTTTGGTGTTCTCCCAAAATATCACGAAACTAATAAAACATCGTGGTGATAAGTGGAGAACTTATGATTTATATCTATTGGAATGTGTTATAAACAACTATGATGTTTATAATAAAATGGACTTATTAAATAATAATATTCTACACTTATATAATTTTCATTTAACTTTAAAATTTAAGCAATAATTTTTAATTTTTATTTCAAATAATAGGGACAAATGGATGAAATAAAATATGAGGTTGAATTAATTATGACGAAAATTAGTAATTGTTGAGTCACAAATCGCAATTGACCAGCATTCTATGCGATCATTTTGCTTGTCGTTTGTTTATTCGAATGGTTGGATTACATTCAGTATGTTAGTTTATATTATAACATTTAGTATTACATTAAAACGTGATCTGATCATTGGTGTAGTTATGATAACAAATGAGATTGGACAATGTACAACGGTCCGGTCATCAAGGCAAATCTAGTAAAAATCATCAAAGGAAGAAGAAGAAATATACGCATTCCAATGATTATGGATGAAATGAAGAGTTATGTCAACATACTTCCAACTCGAGGGCTCGAGAGGATGTTCGAACAGAACATAATTTATATTTAATAATATAATATTTATGTATTATTATTAGAACTGCCATAATAATTTAATTTTAATTGTTGTTGTAATATTCTAATTTTTTGACGCCATTTTAGAACAATCAGATGTAGTATTTATGTTGTACATTATAATTTTCGATCCATTTTCGTATTTAATTTTGACTATAAATAAATAATTAAATGTTAAAAAAAGAAAAAAAAATCTAAGATTGAGTTTGAAATTTGATCCATATTTCATACTGGTTTTTAACTATAAATAAACAAACAAACATAAAAAATATATCTCAAATCGAGTTTGAAATTTGATCATGACATATGAGACCGAATTTCAAACTCAATTTAGACTATTAATACAAAAAAATAGAATACTAACGTTATTTCTCTCTGTTTTATTTTATTTAGTAAAAATATCTGTCATAATTCTATCATCCAAAAAGAATTACTTGTTCCAGTGGAGAAAAATGGTGGGCCCCCTCATAAATGAAACTCGTACTCTTTGTTTGCTCTTGGATTCAAAGCAGGGGCCAGGCCGGGAAGAAGCGACAGCTTCCCATAAATTCATCATAAAAGGAAAGAGGGAGGAAAAAATAAAAAAAAATGCGCGAATTTGTTCTTAGCCTGACGGCCTCTCAGGTCTCAGGCCATTTATTTGCATTCAGCTCGGTTTTTCCGCGGCGCATCCGTGCAGGAGTCTATGTGATGTCACGTGCGTGGTCTTGTGAGTACGCATGTACCGCGCATATATATTCTCACGCCATGTTCTTTTCTACACGAATTAGTTACATCTCTCTCTATCCAACACGACATGTCATGTTTCATATCCGTACGTCTCTGAATCAAATGGCCACATCGATTGTACTTAAAATAATATATTACCACATTGGTGTTTTACTGTTTATCACGTTGATGTTTATGACTGTTTCGTGCGGGATATATCCACATGAATGCCTAAGGAATCTAAATCTTATACAATTTGGGATGAAAATACACTAAATGTTTTAGGAACCAAATTTATCATTTAAATCTTTTAGCTTGTTAAATCTTATACTATTCTATCAGAGAGGAGCTGTTAAATATTAAATTATTTAAATATTTAGAAGATGGTCGAATTATATTTAAATTTAGATTATTTTTCTGCCAGAATGATTGCATTTTAGTAAATTCAATTTGAAATTGCAGAAATATTGACGTCAAATTTGATTAGAAAATCAAACAACCTTACTCAGTGTTTAATTACAAGTTTTCATTAGAAAAAGTCTATTCATGTTTCCGAACTGTTATTCACGATAATAAATAATAATATCAAGCCCGGTAATATTTGCTCATGATCAACTAAAAAACAAAAAAACTATAAATATATAATTCATTAAATAAATTTTACATATAACAGTTAATTATTGAAATGTTAGATTTTTTTTTTGCATAAAACACAATAATATATATAACAATGTCAATATAATTAATGATACAGTTTTTTCATACAAAAGAATATCAAAATGCTAGTTTCATTTAAAAATTAAATTGCAAATTCGATATATCAAACATCGAATACATACCTTTTCAGTGAAGATAGATTAGGAAACATTGAAGCCATCCGAGTACATGAAAATGACCTATGAGGGCAGATAAATAAATATAATGAATAATATAAATGATGATGTGATATATTCGAAAACTTAAAAGTTTAACTATGATTTTATTTAAAAGTTAAATTTCATATGCGGTATATCAAATATAAGTTTCAATGAAAAGAGATTTTCAATCACTCACGCCATTCAATTAAATACAAATAAGAAGAGATAAACAAATTCATAATGTAAATATTGATGTGACATGTTTGAAAATATTAAATTTTAATCATCTTTATATATTCTAAATTGTCTTTATCAAAAAATTAAAAAAAAAGTCAGTCTTGTATTTTGAGAATTGACACGGTTAGCATAATATTTTTTTATACATAGTTAATTATTTTGTAGTGTACACTCATTTATTTGATATTAATTTTTTTTTATTATTGTTGTTTATTCGGGATTAAAGATTTTTTATTGTTGTTGTATAGTTAATAATTTTAAGAGTTATATGTGTACAACTACAACAGTGAATTGATATTTATGTACTATTTTATGCTTAAACAGTCAAGTTGATCTTTATTCTCTTCATTTTTCTTTTTATCTTTTGCGCCTTTTTGCTAATGTCTGGCCAGTCTGAGTCTGAGACTGATAAAGCCTGCTAATTTTACTGTATAGAGTGACGCATGTTGGCAAGCTAGACCGGGGACCCTGCCTGGCAATAAAAAAAACATCCCATTTCACAATTTTCAATAGTACACTGCAGGAACAATAAAAGCTGCACATATATAATCCTTTTCGTCGTTTCCTATATATTTAAGTGTGTTGTGTAATTGTGTTTGCAATCGCCCTCAAAAAAAAAAAAAAAAAAAAAAAAACTGGTGTCTGCAAATCTGCAATGAATTCAATTACTGTGTATTGATTGAGGCAAGAGGGCTTTGTAAAAGTCTGGTTGGCAAGTGGTGACTATCGGACTATGACCCAGTTTCTAAATTTAATGAAATACTACTATATAACATGTCCTGCAATGCATGAATTATGATACTTCACTGTTTTAATGATTGGCTCTCTGTTAAGACTTTGAATGAACAATACCTTGTATCAATTTCATGGGAGTAAAAGCAAAAGCTCTTTAGCTGTTTATATGTTATTTTCAGTTTTTTTATTGATAACTCGGTACATATTTTCATATCATTTCTTAACAGTATTTATGGTTCAACTGGGGTCAATTGCACCAGTACATAATTCTTTTTTAAGGGATAAAGTTACTTTTTCCACCCTTTCTCTCACCTGTCATTTATTAAGGATACAATCGGCACTAATCAACATATTTATCATTTTTAAGTCCTAATATTAAAATAAGATATTCTTTGGGAGAAACAAAAGATTTTTATTTGCTTTTAGTTCTCAGTTCTCACCCCTCTCTGCCTAGCCTCCAGTGAGCAATCATGAGGTGATAAAACCAATAAATATTTTAAAGAGGTTTGAAATCCTTTGCCATTGTCTTTTACTCAGCACCGTGATTAAAAGCCCCACTGCAATTATTCAATCGGATAGACTCCCACTTGTACTTCATGCATCCAGTATAAGGGGAAAAATAACACAGAGCTTTCTTTTTCATTCAGGCCCAACTAATATTATTTTCTAAACTTAGCACATCTCAAATCAATTTAGGACAAAGGAGCTGTCTGGTTAAATTTTTTGTTTGCTTTGTCCCCAGAGGATAACACCTGTACAAAGGCATTTGATTATCCTTTTGTTTTTGTCAGTGCAATAGAAAATTTTAAGTAGCCCACCGTTTGGTTATCGTTTTGTTCTTTTATACTGCCTTATATGATGAATGAGAAAATATTAAATTTCCAGATATTTTTAAAGAAAATGATTTTGGATAATATCTTCTACATAATTTATACTCTACTACTACATAGTCACTGCTGCAAATCCGCTGAAATGCATGACTATAAAATTTCATGAAATTTGTTGGCCACTTTGTTACCAGTATTTATAACAGGGCATGCAACAGAACCCAAGTCATAGGAGGTGATTTGGTTCTTGGTCAGGACACTAGAGAGGTTAAAAGGGGCAGAAGTATAGTGCACATTTTACAATTGGGTCCCATAACCTTGTATTTTTGTGCTGTATGAAAACCCAAGTCCCTGATCGCTTGAGAACAAGCGGTTCCTTCTATTTGGCCACATGTCTGTGTTTTAAAAGCATGGCCTTACCTGAGAGACTGAATTCATTGTCTCTCTCAACCCCAACTCCCTCTCACTCTGTCCCTCTTTCTCTCTCCTTATTGGGTAAGATAACTCAGCTCCCCTGTAGCCTTTCTATATGGAAATGGACACTTTTCCTATTTTGGGTGGTCCAAAAGGGGTTTAATTTCTAAGATCATTATTAACTTTTAGATTTTTACTTTTTTTTCAGGATTCTTGAAGAGATTATGTCAGGGTACTTTGTCTAATTTTAGAAGGTTAGTTTCTCTGATCTTCCTTCTTTTATGTGTGCTTAACTTTAACAACTCATCTCCCTGATCACTGGTTAAGCTGAAATGTTTTCTTCTAAGATTAGTTTCCTTTCTCTAGTTTTTTTGGTGTCCTTCTTATTGTAATATACATTTCATCTTGTCTTGGTTGCACTAGGACTCCTTTTGGATAAATTTATATTTATATTTATATTCATAGTTTAGTTAGGTGACTGAAATGCTTGTAATATAATTGCATTAGTGGCGGTAAAAGACCATTCCGATTTTAATTGTACTTTTCGTTGTACTATTTTTCTCTTCTATTAACTGTTTGTTATTATAACTATTTAATTACTTGAACATTGGAAATATACAATAGATTACGGTTGCTACATTGAGAACTTTGGAAAAAAAAATGCATTCTAAATATAAAAGAAACAACAAGAATTATTAATTGAAGGGGGGGGCTTATTTATATGATTTTTTTTTGAAATTTCAGGTCTATCATAGGATTTCCATCATATAGCTTCTCTCAGCATCTTTAAAAAATGAACAATTTTCTTCTTCGAAATACTGACTTCTTCTGCGAACCAGCTTTGCCATTTCCTTCAAATTGCATGCAACATGGTTCCAACTCCAGCTATTCTGATCTAATACAAAACAACTTTATGTTAGGTCCCAACCATTTTCAAGAAGCAATTACTTGCATGGAAGAAACCTCTATTAACCCGAGTAATAGTTGTATCACAGCCAATTCTTCTTCCAGTTTTGCATTTCAGCCCTCCTTTGATGACCCATTCTTATTCACTCCCAAAAAGGATCTGAATATCTACTATGAAAGCTTAGACCACCAAGCACCTACATTTCAAACAATCCCTCCGTACTATAGTGCAAATAATGAGCTAGCCCTTAGTCTCGGATCCCAGTTGTCAGAGCCAAGCTGTTCGAATCTGAGTCATGTTACTGGATTTGAATCACGTCAGCCCCCTTTTCACCGACCTGATAACAATTCCAATGTCAAGTCAAAGTACCTACAAGTGGTACAACAAATCCTTTCTGAGGTTACTAGTTACATGTTAGCTGACACGGCATGTGCTTCTAACGATCCTAGTATCCAACTGGTTCGCTCTAGTAGGGCCGTTTCAGGGGTTGGTTCAAGTGAGATGTTGGGTGTAGAAGAAGGGACTGGTAGTATTACATGCGCTGATGTGGATATGGAGGGCAATTTCGTCCAACAAGAGATCAATGCATCTAGAACTGAACTGCTACACATGCTTCAATTGGTACGTGGGTTTACACAAGTATGGCTTGCCAGCATGCATTTGTTACGTGGGTTTACATGAGTATGTATCCAGGGCTTTGCTCTTTCCTATAGGATTAGATGTATGATTTGGCAGCATGTATTAGTATCATTATGGTAATAATAATAAAACCGTGTACAGAGGGAGTATGCAGTACAGGCACCTGTACCTTAGATTTTAGATGTAACAGCATGCACTGATACTGGTACCAGTTGAGGTATCAGTACGTACTGATTCAGATGCTGATATGTACATGTACCAGCATGATATCTGGCATATCTAAGTACTGGCCCTGGTGCTGCTCAATTTGGTGCCGGTTTGTTTTATGTCATTTCTTTACCTTTTACCTCTTCTTAATTTTAGGTTGATAACCAATATAACAAGTGCTTGGATGAGATTCAAAACATAATCACCAAATTCAATGCCATAACTGACTCGCACAACAGCGGGAACATTGTTGCACCATTTGCACACCTGACAATCTCTTCTTCCTACAAACAATTAAGGGAAAGAATCACAAAAGAAATTGTCTCCCTTCCAAAAAATCACACTAGAAAAGATACGGCCTTTGAATCTTCCTTCATCAAGCACTGGGCATCTCAGAAAGATAAACAATTGAAAAATACTGAATCTCAAATCTGGAGGCCTCAGAGGGGACTTCCTGAAAAGTCTGTGTCAGTTTTGAAGGCTTGGATGTTCCAGAACTTTCTGCGCCCGTAAGTTGTTGATAATATAGTTCGGCTTTATCATCTTTTATTTTCTCTTTGCAAGGAAATCATCAAGTCTTTTAGGTTTTGTAATGCAGTTTTGTTTCTTTTAGGTATCCTAGTGATAATGAGAAGGATGTGCTTGCTGTAAAAAGCGGTCTAACCAGGAGCCAGGTATGCAATTATTTTGTCATGCCAATAGTTATCAATCATCATATACAAATGTGTACATGGAATGTTTTTTCGCCATTTTCTTTCAGGATCTTTGCATGTAGGAATCGGTGACTAATTGTCATATTTCATTCAATATATGATATGCTAATTTTTATCTCATTAATGTGATTTTGTAGGTGTCCAACTGGTTTATCAATGCGAGGGTGAGGCTATGGAAGCCTATGATAGAGGAGATGTATGCTGAAGTCAACAAAATAAAAGAAAATGAAGAGAGCTCAGCAACGGGATTGTTTGTTTAAATAAAATTGTATTTATTTTGTTATCATAGTTCTGTAAGGCATTGGTGTTTTAACACCTTGAGACCGCAAGTCAAAAATTATTAATCCTTATTTGTTAGATTAATTCCTCTTTATTTCCTTCAAAAGGGTCGCACAAAGTGATACGTGGATTTAGATGGAATTTCGTGGGTTCTATGGACCGTGGGTTAACATTCCCACGTTGCATTGTAGAAAGATTCCAATAGATTAATATTCACACGACGAGGTACCAAACTCATGAGAGTAAAAAAAACTGAAATCATTTTTTTTTTTTAAAAAGATGTTCATTAAAATTTTAGCAATTTTGGCATATGCTTTGCTAGACAATAAACTGTTTTTTTTAATTAAGGTCTTCATTTACATAGGCATATATTGTGGATAATTCTCACATCACTACATCAGTACCAGGACAGGATGTAGGAGTTTTAGACAGTATTGATTATTTTTTGCACATGCATATCATGGGAGAACTTCCCAATAATTATTTTAATGATAAATTATCAACTTGAATTAAAGGTTCAAGTTTATATCAACGTATGTAAGGTTGAGGTTGGCCTTATTATATTTTATATGTTTAACAATAACGTGGCCTCAGAATTTAATAATTTATATATACGGTGATTTTAGCTAGCAATCATATTAAATATTATCATATTTCGGATTGTTTTTCCACCTAAATATATTAATCTGTATATGATAGTTATCGATAGAATGATACGCGGCTCCGTTCAAGGCCCAGTTCGGCCCAACCCCTCAAGGGCAAACATGGCAGTGGCAGATACTGCACAGTGAAAATGTATCGATGTCATATTTATTTTTATAGCAGTCGTAATCATATTTTTTTTATATTTATGATCGTGAGATTCATTTAATAATAATAATTTTTATATTTAATTATAGTTGTTTAAACAAATTTAACGATGTCATAATTTTTGTTACAACAGATCCACTAGATCATTACACCGCCATGTTCTGAGTTACTCCAATAGTCCAATCACATGTTGCAGGTGTCTCATTTTTTACTCGGTATAAATCCAGCACGAAACGAGTCAAGATATTTTGACTTGTTTAAGATCTGGTTAGGTTAGGATTAATCTGTTTAATTGTGTTTTTATCTATTTTAAAATTAACAGTAAGAGCATCCGCATTCCATTGTCAAATTGATTGTCAAATCTTATTTGACAATTGTCATTTGAATTTCAGGGATGCAAAGACTAGAAAAAATTAGACAATTGTCTAAATTTGACAAGCCACGTCAGCGAAGGAGCAAAAAATTAATTACGAAAGTGTCATCTTGACAATTTCATTATATTCAGGGATGTCACTCTTAAAATAAATTGTCAATTGATGACATGATATAAAAATTTAATTCTGACAGTCCACACCAATACAGATGCTCTAATTTAGTCCTAGTTTAACTGCGAAAGTCATTCAAAATACAATTCTCACTAGACCCGAAAATCAAAATAGAAATGATACAAATGACGTACAAAAATTCAAAAGATAAAATAGTGTGCCAATTTTCTAAATGGAGAAATTGTCAAAATATCATTATAAAATTCTAAAATTATCAAAAAGTCACATCAAAATTCACAGTTATTTTAATATCATTTTAAATCATTTTAGTTGTCAAAATATCATATATAATTTATATTTCTAATTATACCCCTCCCCTTTCATCTCCTCTCTTTTCCTCTCCCCTCATTAAGATGTTAGTGTGAATTTCCAGATGTGGGGGCTGAGTGCGAGGCATTTCAGCCTGTTGACATCATCCACATCAGCTGCCTGCTGCAGATACAACAGAAAGAGGAGGGACAAGTAGAGTTTAAAAAAATCTGATCGGTGTCAAATCCAACCCGTCCGACCCATGGCCGTGACCCGACCCGTCAGACCCGTTAGAATAGGAGAGTCTAGCACGGGCGTGGGTAGATTTTTTTGAAAAAAATCCGTGCTAAATCCGATCCGTTTTAAACCCGTCCCGTCCCGACCCGACCCGTCCAACCTGCCATAACCCGTGCCCGACTAGAGAAACCCGATAATCTAACCCGTCCGACCCGTCCCAAACCCGCTGAAATAAAAAAAAATATCGAAAAAAATAAAAATAATAAAAAATCATAAATCAATTTTTTCCTATAAATACCACTCCATTTCATCTTCATATCCTCACACAAACAACTTCACTCTATCTCAATTCTCCAAACCAAACTCTCCTCGTTAATTAGTTAATCATTAGATATTAGCAATTCTCTAATTATATTATTATAGTAATTTTGTTACATTATCCAGAAAAAAAATAAAAAATATTTATATTAGTGTTATTTAGTTATTATTGTCAATTTAGCATTTGTTATATTATCTGTCGTTAATTCATTTTAAAGTTTCGGACTTTCGATAATCTTTCGATTCCAACAAAAAAAGTTAGTTATTAGTATATATTATATTTTATAATTAGTATTTTATAATTATTTTATATTTTTTGGTAATTAGTTTTATAAATATATATTGACATTCTTTTTTTTGCCATTCGTTTCTATTAGATTCTTTATTTTTTATAACTAATTGTATTTTTAATTTATAATAATTAGTTTTTTTTTATAGAATATTTTTTAATAATTAATTTTTTAAATAAATATTTACATTCTTTATTTTTTTTATCATTAGTTTCTTTTAATTAATTCTTTATTTATATTCTTTATTTTTTGTTACATTATTTATTTCATTAGTTGTATTTTTAATTTATAATAATTATTTTTTTATATTTATAATGTTTATCATATTTTTTTAATGTTTTTAGCAATATTAAATGACATCTCTCAATTCCTCTCATGCCGAAGAAATGACACATCGATTGAGCGTTGAAATGTTTGGTGAAGATATGCCACGTTATAACCCTCCGAACTCATACTATCAACAAAATCCTAACCCTCCGCATCCTTATTATCAACAAATTCCATCACAATTATATTATCCATCACAACCGCATGCTGATTCTAATTACAACCCGTAAATCACTGCCTTTAGTGCTGGACAAGGTTCGACCTCATTTCCGTCAAGTTCTAATCAATATCCGCTAAATTTTCAATATCCCTCAAGTTCCCAATATAATACCGATACAACAATTAGTGGTGGACTTCCACTGTTATTTCCAACTAGTGCGGGATGTTCCACACCAACAACCGACTCAAGCGTCCCGAAATCTCCGGTCTAATCTGGAGCTGACAAGAGAAGGAAGAGAGCTCCCCCAACTTATGATGCACCTTGGTGACGCTATTACGAACAAACATCTGGTCCCGATAGTGTCTCTATCCTTCATTCAAGAAGAAATATACTATAAGATTGCTTGAACGGTATAAGAAGAATCTAAATTTACCACATATCGGAGAGGAACAACGTGTGACATCCGCATTGGAAGAAATGTTCAACCTATACAACACCCAACTTCATGCAAACCAAACGAATCAACCATCTTCTTCGAATCCTCGTAATATTAGATACTAAAATCTAACATATTTATAATATTCAAACTCATTATATTATTATAATATTATGAGACTAATATTTTTATTTTTTAAAATATGTCAGGAGTAATAGTCGGTCTGCGTTATTACAAGACTTGGAGGAAGATAACGACTCACAAATACAAATAAATATGAATGAATTAGTCAGCTATTGTTTAGGAAGTATGGAACATGACGGTATTGACATTCTCGGTTATTGGAAGATGAATAAAACTGCATATCCAACTCTCTCCATGATGGCACGTGATATATTTGCCGTGCTCGTGTCAACCGTCCCTTCCGAATCCTATTTTAGTTCAACAAACAAGATACTAACAAATAAACGCAGCAGATTGTGTGTAAATACATTCGAACGGCTCGTATGCTTGAAAGATTGGTTTGATGCAGAACAACGTAATCAACATGCATATGTAGAACAATCATCTAGTGAATTTATGACATAAGCGGATGAAGACTCAGATGGTATGCCAGAAAATGAGCTATGGTATATGAACTCGAATTTTTATATGATATTTTTAAACACATATATTCTTTATTTTTTCCCCATTTTTATTATTTTTCTAGCATTTATAATTCTTATTTGATTTTTTTTTCAATAAATTTTACTAACTAAAAAAAAGTTAGAATTCCGCCTATGTACATAGCCGGTCCTAAGCTTAGAATAAAAGAGGAGGATAACTTTATTTATAACCCATTTATTTTAATTTTTATGATATTTAAAATTTTCTCTCAATTTTTAAAGTTCTATCATTTTATTCGAATTTTTTAAGATTTTATTTAATTTTTTACTTAAATTATTTCATTTAAAATTTTATTTCAATTTATTTTAAGTCATATCATTTAAGATTATATTTAATTTTAAAATAAATATTTTCGGATTTTTACAATTTTTTAGAATTTATTTGAATATTTTGATTATTTTTGAACTTTGAAAAAAATGACAAAAGAATAAAATAAATTTTTTGGTCAAGAATATAAGTTGTTATATATTTTAAATATTTTTAATAATTATTTTTTAATTTTTCAGAATTTTTGAGAATTTTTGAATTTTTCGGAATTTTAGAAGAAAAAAATTGGACCCGCCGACCCGTCCCGTCTCGACCCGTCCAAACCGACGGGTCTAGGACGGGTCGCGGCCAAACCCCAAAAAATAGAACCCGTAGTAACCCGTCCCGTCAAAATTCACCGACCCGCCATAACCCATCCCGACCGACCCGTCCCGATTTTATAAGACTAGGGACAAGTAAACTCTCATAATTGCCTAAGGCCTGTAAGCTAGCTACTAAGTCCCTCTTTCTGGCAGCAGCTGAATTTTCTTTGAGTTGACGAAGATTTTCCGATTTTGTAGAGACATCAACTTCTTCTATTATATCGGCAATTGCAAGTGGTTATGGACAGAAGCAGACATAGACGTGTGTCTAGACGTGGCACAGGTCCCTCAACTGGCTCTCTTTTCTGTGTTGCAAATCATATTTAGAGTTGTGTTATGGAACATTGCATCGCACTTAAGGGACCAACTAAAGCAAATGAAATTAGATATTACATATCAATGTAATAATTAACAGCGCGGTAGTGGCAACATGAGATTCAAGTGTCAACAGGTAGCCCGATATCTTATTCTTTGTACAAGTCAGAGGGAGGCAATCATTAGGACCAAGCAGGGACGAAATCAGAAACGATCAATAGAATGTATTCGAATAGATAAAATAAAATATTCATATCGAAAAAACAAATTTATTTTTTACTATACAAATTTTATTTTTCGGTAAACTAAGGAGATGACCGGGTGTCGACTGACATCTACTTTGATGCCGCCTCTGAGGCCAAAAGAGCACGATGCCATGTAGAACCATTAACTGCATGAAGAGCTCTCACCAAACCTACAAAAAGACGTATGTTATTAGTGGGTCAATAACATGATAAAACAAGAATTTCTTTAGAGAGCAAAGAAAATGATTCTTGCCAAGTTGTAGTTGTATTTGGGCAAGTATTTTTCTTGCCAACTTGATTTTGGGGATGTCAGGTGGAGAAGAGAGAAATGAGAAATGGATTTCAGATTATAGGAGGGGAGGGGAGGGGAGGGATGAGTATAATTGAAAATATAAATTATTGATGGTATTTTGATAATTAAAATGATTTTAGAGTGACATTAAAATAATTGTGAACTTTGAGATGATATTTTGATAATTTTAAAGTTTCATTTAGTCAATTTCCCCTTAATATTGTGATCTTGTGTATAAAAAAAACTTATTATGCCTCATAATGTATGAAATTTTAAAAACTTCTAACATAGTTTGAAAAAAGTCATCGATGAGTGGATTCTATAGAACAAAAATGAAAGTACATTTGTGCAAACTTTGTTAAAATCCATCACAAAGCACAGATAATAATACACCTAACCGGCACGAGACGGTACGTTATTATTATTTTTTTAAGGAGGTACTTTTAATTTATTTTTTATGGAATATAAATGTGAGTGTTGTGTTGGAGATAGACTATGCATGATTTTTTTTAAGAAGTGCTAAAATTGCCGAAATGAAAGAGTCATATTTTTTTAAACAAAAGTAACAGTTACATGTTTTTATTTTTTCTTGAAAGCATCATAAAATGTTTCTTAAGATCAATTAAACATTATAATTAACCATACAAAAGAAAAGTAAAAATAAAAGAGACTCTAAAGTTGCCACATATACAAGAAAGCAACAGAGCTAAGTCATAAATTTAAACAAACAATTAACAACAAAGTAATAGAACTCTATAAAAAAATATCTTTTGATAGCCATCCTTTGGAACAAACGCAATATTAATCAAGCAAGTCCTCCCAAATGGATGAATCACCCTCCCACAAATCAATTTAGAAGATCAATATCACTATCATCCATGGAAGCATCCGAGTTACTATCACCATCTTCCAAAAAAAGAAAAAAAGACAAGCAGGATAAAGTTTGTTCTCTCTTTTGACATTCTCAGCTAACTCTTTTGGGCTTTCAAAACATCCTTCTTTACTGGCCTATTTATCTCAACAGTAAGGAGAAGTGCTAAAATCAAAACTACTAACCACTTATTTTGCTGAATTTGGATGATAATTAACTCAATAAACTGTATTCTATATACCAATGTTTGGACCATCTCCACATGACCATCTTATTTTTGCCTAAAGCAAAAGTGACACTAAAAAAACAATTCAAGTGTGCATAACTGCGTATCCAATCACCTTGCGCAACCAGAAGATTTATTGCGTCACTAAAAAATCTTTCACCAAGACTTTTCTAATTTTTTTTAATTAACCAAAAGTGTTGGGAAATGGCTGGGATCTTTAATTAAAGGTGTCACTGTATCAGAACTGACAGGCTGAATGCTCACATGGCCTCTAGTTTGTCCACCCCCAATCTGTTGTAGTTCTGACCTTGTGCTGGCTCATAAACTCATTTATGTTCAAGGACTGAAATAAGAAAAATATATTCATGAAAACTTCAATTTTTTATTTTTCTTTTCTGAAAAATAGCGCAAAACACAGCAGGGGTTGAAGCACCTTACCTTTCTAGTCTTTTCTTGTTTCTGTCTTTTTTGCCACATCCTTTTTTGAACCCTGTTTGATTGTAATATTACTAACAGCTTTAAACACTCTACTCATCAATGTTTACAAAATAAAACAAAATTTTGGATAAAGGACTTACAAGTTGTTGGATGAAGACTTCATCGGTTCCGTTCTTGATACAGAGTTGCTTCATGGATTCAAAATCCTTATCCATTTTAACTTTTCTCTCCTGAGTCTGTTGAGACCAAAGCTTTTCTCCTTTCGTCCATTATTTTCTCATACTGCTCCACAAATTACATTTGAGCATCCTCACAAAAAAAGGAAAACTTTTTATGCTATAAAATAAGTGTGAATGCATGAATGTCTACTGACTCTTTTTGCAAAGCACCACAATATTTGACAGTGCTTTTAAAAATTGAGGCCATTAAAAATTAATATATGCCTGCAACGGAACTAATAATAGCATGGAAAATAAGCCACCAAGTTCTCTCAAGGCGACATATACCGGCATACAGGTACACTAACAAAAAAATACTCTTCCATATGGAGCATTAACTCTTCAACTGAAGCAGAAATCAGGATTGTCCACAAGCCCTTAAACCAAGCAATAGTCACAATGCTTAGAAATTAGTATATAAAGCAATTGGTGATTCAATGTACGCCTGCAACGGAACAAGGATGGCACATGTCAGCCATCAGGTTCTCTCAAGGCGACAAAAGGACCTAAAAATTAATTGCCAAATAGAAATTGTAATAAAATATAATTGAGTTCTAATATACCTTATCTTCTGGTTCCTTTTCTTCCTCCTTTTGTAGGTACTCGGTCTTGTCATTGCCAACAGGTCTGATCCCTTCAATTTGTGTGCTGCTGTCACAACCATAGGCCCTGGACTCACGGTTTGACCCATATGCACCACACCCCTCAAACCTATTTTGGCTAGTTTGTATTATTGAGGACTCATTCTTCTTTGCCCCTTCACTATAAACATTTTAAAGGATGTAGAGGGTTAAGAAAGGTCATAAGCATAAAAGCTGCTAATTTTTGGTCTCCTAAAATTTCAGAAATTGAAAAGACTTTTAAAACGTAAAGTATACAGAACATCAAATCATTGGTAATCTAAGTTCTAACAGTAATGCATTATATTCCTTTTTTTCTTCAATAGGCCAATAGGAATTAAAATAACAATAATAACGAAAACTTAATCCACAATTTAATCCACCTAAATACTTTAGGTAAGAAAGTAAACAGGATAAATAGCCAACGCAATCTAAACAATTTGTTCCTTGTTCTCGGACAATCTCCCAAATCTGAACAGAACACGGAAAAAGGAACTCTTTTATCACGCAACGAGACAAAAGAAAACGAAACTTCCAACGTGAATCACATCAGGCATTCAACCTACATTATCATAAAAAAACTATTTCAAACAAAAAATATCCAAATCAAGATAGCACGCGACGATACCAGCCTGTTGAGGAGGAAGAGGTTTCAATGGGAGCTTCAACTCGGACCCCTTGATCGGTGCAATCTTCTGCGGCTGCTTGTTGCGGCGATCAATAGAGATGGGTCTTCGTGATCGTCATCCCTTATCAGATCGAAGGGGCTGCTGCGTTGCATTTCCATTTCGCTGCCATCTGATTTCCACAAGGGACTGAAAACTGTGAGGCGGGCACTAAATATCCAAACCCTAGTGGCGGCGATGCCACAACAAGTGTGAAGCGTGAATGTAGGAAATGACGGGTTTTTATATTGGATTGATTGTATTTATGAAATGACAGGATTAGACACAGCCTAAGGGGTTGTGTATTGATTAGGGATGATAATAGACTATGACTGAATAGGGTCGGATTTATGTCATTTTGGTATGTCTTCTAAAATTCTCAGTTCCGTTTATTCATTTTTTATTATTTTTTTTATTTTTTTTCTTTCAAACCATAGTGTTGTAATTCACGGATGACACACCATATTAACTCTGGCGCACGTGAAAAACCTACAAATAATTAATGAGGTTCTACATATCTTTGATGAAGTCTCGGGGTTAAAAATTAACCTAACCAAAATAGTGTTGTAATTCATGATACATTCCTACAAATAATAACTATCCCAAAACCAGATACTTCTGCAACTGCCAATTATTGACTCAATCATGAGGTGCCCAAGAATCAACTTACTAATCAATTACCTAGGGTTGTTGCTCACTATCCGAAAGCCAAATAAAGATGCCTACCTACCCCTAATCACTCAGGTAAAATAGAGATATGATGGGTGGGCGGGAAGCGTTTTCTGATAGGTCCATACATCAATTGTATCAGTAATTATAATCTGTTGTTTACATCTTATGGTATATTTTCGTGCTTGCAAATGTTAAAACAGTCAAACGATGTAAATATGAGAGGTTTTTCTGTTTTGTTTGCTGACATTCTCGTGTTGGGATAGACAATGAGGGCCGCTACGATCTTTTTGAAATCGGTTATGACAATCTCCTTAAAAATCCTCCTCAACCGCCTCCACGCTCTCCTTGCATTCTCTACATAAGAAAGCACCATAGCATCACTTTATATATATATATATATATTGCTCATAGAAGTCTTTGTAATATATATATATAGTTTGCTCATAGAAGTCTTTGTAATTCTAATTTAAAAAATAAATGAAATCATCTCTGTGTCAACATCATGTCTTCAATTCAAATTCAAGCGTAGATCCTCGTATCTCATGACCATGATTTTTCAATGTAATAATCCTCCTTTTATCTTGTAAAGTTACCTAATTCATAAAAACAACATGATAACAACAATAATGATGATGACGACTATAAGACGATAATGATATAAAGATGTACCAACTGCAATTAATAAACTTAATTAAACATTTTAACATAACTATCAGAATTATTATTATTATTTCAAATCGGCCCAAATTTTAAGTCAGCAAAGCCTGCAAAGACCACAATAGGAGACCAATAGGCTAATTCCTATTTAAAAGATGGAAACAACATCTATTCCCAATAGGCCGAGCTGTTGTAACAAATGCCATATTAAATGTGATGCTTCTGCACTATATGCAAGCCTTCTTATTGCCTTCATGGGTAATTGACACCTTAACCAAAATTAACCGAAGATTCTTATAGCCTTGGGAAATGATTTACAATACCTAAACGCTTTGGAGGTCTAGGGATAATAAATCTGTAATTACAAAAGCAAGCATTAGTTATTAAATGTCTCGGATAACAAACAAGGTCGAACCTTTACTGTGGCAGGCAACACTTACCTCTATAAACTAGCCCTTATCTTTGGAACCATCCACACTAATACACTCCTCTGCCTCCTCCTTTCTAAGAGACATACTCAAACTACAACCTATTATGGAGGCGACATCAACCAAAAATCCGCAGGGTCTTCTATGGAACCCAACTCCAACCAACCGATTCACAATAAAATCTGCATACAAATTTCTCAATGACCCCAGCATCCTAACCCCTATTTTCCAAAAGATATGATCGCTACATCTACCCCCTAAGATCAAGATACTCCTATGACTAATATTACACAATAAGATAACAACACAAAATCTCCGAAGAAAAGGATGACCATCAATCACATAATATAACATGTACAATACACATATAGATGCGTCAATTGACCACTTGTTCAACTCCTGCCTCACCATGCAGTCCTTGGCAAGAGACACCATCAGAGCAGCGGTATAAGTAAACCATGAATCAATACAAGATGCATGGTGTGCGGCTTGCCAAACTTCTGAGCAAGTGCAATGGGCGGTTTATAGAGAACTTTCTAGAGAATGACGAAGAACCTACATGCAATGAAGATCGAGCTCGTGTCGTATATGACACAATGGATTAGGTACTCCCAGGATAGTGCCAAGGTAACCAGGAATTAGTCCAATTGTAACAGGTTAATCAAGGTTTATCTCAGGATACTAAGAACTCATGTAAAATAGGCTGCTATTTACATCTATATTTGCCTTCTCCTATCTACAACTCTTTTTAAATTTTCATTAATAAAATTTAATAGTAGACTTTTCACCTGCTACATTAAAGAATATTAATTTTGCTTAGCTAGCACAATTGTTAAATTAACAAGTATTTCAACATTATAGAAATTAAGTACATTAGATCATATTTAGCATGTAGGGCAGATATTATCTTATATTCAAAACAAGCTCTCAATGCACTGCTTCGATCTCAGAAACATGCACGACATCTAGTGCAATGTCGTTTGATATTTAGTATCACTATTGCAAATTTAGCATAATACCATAAAATTTTATATTTGCTGGCCTCATTATTGTAGAAGATCAATTGCTAATTAAACTAACAAACAGCAATAGAGCAAGCTTCATCTATTTTCACAACCTTTAAAAAGTCTGGAAAATCTTTAAAGAAAGGTACACAGTTAAGTCCATCAATTATATCATAATTTCATGTATATTATTCAATTATTGAAAATCATAATATTCTCTTGCCTATATGCATACCAATCGAATGATTTCTTGATTAAAACACCTTATCACCTAATAGGCTAATGAGATGGGAACAAATGGTAGAAAAACTCGCAAGAACCCATCTTGCTTAATATGATACCGATTACGCAAACATATAGAACTAGCTTCATCAACGCCACTATAAAATGTCCCCAAAAGATTTAGTCTGAACACAACATGAAGTCATGAATACAAAATTATCCAGCAGGTTGAAATAAATGGTAGCCTAATTAAACACCACACTAATCTTCCAGAATCACAAAAGCTAACAGTATGGCTCATAAGTGGCAAGTAAGATGCCAGGTTACGGAACTAACAGAGTGCTCTGGTTTAACGAAATTTTATGTAAAGAAAATAAAAGGGCTTTAAATAAATAGAACAAAATATTAACTGAAACAAAAAAAAAGAAGTTACCCCCCTCCTATTTGTCCATCATCTAATCTACAAGCCACGTGGTAGTTAATCTACACTTGATAGAATGGTTACAGTATCAATTAGCCAACTGTGGGAACCTGAATAAATCACTCGATCAATAGAAAGATGCATATTATTTTACAAAAGGAATACTTGCAAGGGGACACTGTTCCATTTCGATCCACTTCACTGTTCCATTTCTCGCCTAAGCCGTTCCTATCTTTTCACCTCTTCATTTCAATTTTCAAGCCACCTCAGGAGAGAGATGAGATACCACCTTTCTTCACTCCACACTAGAGATTAAAAATCCTCTATTTCTATAAGCGTATGCAAAAAGACATTATGCTAAGCCCATTAAGCTACGTTCTATCATGAATCATGACTGTCTTGAACCAGAAAAGTAATGCGTTTTACACTGTCCACACCGTCAGCTTTATACCCAATCTATCAATTACATAAAGTGCAACTTTAGCAAAGTCACAATCAACAAAGCAATGTTCTAACCATCAGTCATTGCTTGGTGTGGGAAAAAAAAACCCAAGTCCAACCGAGGTTCATATATTTGTTTCATGCTCCAAAATGTCTAAAAAGCTGGCATATTACCACTTGGATACCAATTACAAGACTATTGTCCAGGTGAAAGTAGTTGTTTGAGGACTTGTGGATTAAGGCTAAGGATCACTTTCCTGCCCAAAATCTCCAAAAGCAACCAAAATAGAAGTTGGCTAAGATCTATTATGCCAGTATATACTGATATAAAATATGTTACCTCAACATGATGGTTGGTATCAGGAGAGAACCACCGCAACAAAACGCCAAGGTGTATTACTGCTGGTATTAGTTTGAACAGAAATGGTGTTGTCACCTACAACATACAGATTTCTAGTTAATTCCTGTCATCACATGCAAGCCAATTATAATGTCATGCTGCAGTTGTGGTTCCTTTCTTCTTTTTTCTCTTTCCATTCCTTTTTTTTTTGAAAAAACATTGTTTTCTGAAAAAGTGTTATTCTTTATTCATCACTACAATGCCTATTATATAGATGTACAACCGAGTGCAATAAGCAAGTAATTAATACAAAAATCTCTAATTAAGACAGAATATTGTTTAGGATATTATCTATATTTAAAGATCTAAAAGATCTCAACAAAAAGCAACGCCACCAGATGAAAATTAAACAATTGCTTAAAAACTTCAGCCAAAAAAAAGCAAGGAATCGCTTTACTATTTTTTATTCTTGTTACTCCTCTCACTGCAGCACGCTGCTTAAAGAACCGGTGTGAAAGAATGTTAATCGACAAAATTATTTACCAAGCCTAATTAGGTTCAGATCTCCAGAATGCTGGCTCCAAAACTAATACCATGGAAACCAATTAATTGCTCCTAATAATTATAATCTAGTAAATAGCAGTAATTTGGATTCACATTCTAAATACTGGATGCTAACCCCAAACTAGTCGAGAGCCATTATCAAACTGATAGTATCAATCTCACTCTAAATAGGTACCGTATATTTAATTCACGAATCTCTCTCTCTCTCTCAATTGTTATTTTATTTAATCTTATCTTCCTTCATGTTATTCTGCTACTTTCTTTTGTGGTCGTGACTACCAGTAGTCTGGCAAAATATTCTCATACCAGGTGGTATAGCAATCCCAAAAGGGACAATAATACAAAGAAAAAAATTACCAAACTGAGAGCAGTTGTTCCAAGTAGAAGCAAATACAATTTTCCCTGTGAACCACAAAGGACCAAAATAAGTTTATAAAATGTTACGGGTACAACATAATATTACTGGCAAAGTAGAGATTGAACCTGCACAAGTTTTAGATTTGAAGCGCGGCTGAGAAGGACAAATGCAAATTCCCCTATCTGTGCAAGAGACATCCCAACCTACAAAAAAGGATCAAATGTAAGTAAATTAAGTCTGAATAGAGTAGATAACAAATGAAAAACGTTCACAATTCGTACGTCCCAGCAAAACCTCATTCTCAGGCTGTGAAATCACCTACTAAAAGACCAGAAATCAAGAGTGCTCTGTAAAAAATGGTATGAATTACCTGGTAGTGTAGTATACTAGTATCTCCCAACATCCCAGCGCCCCCCCCCCCCAACACCCCACGAACACACAAAAAAAGGACAAATTAAAATTGAAAAAAAGTGTAAGTAGAAATAAATAAAATAATGCAAGAAAGCCATCATCAGTATACAGAGAGCAGCAGTAACAAATGCAGAATTCAAATATAATCTGAAAAACAATGACTAAGATACGTTATACACTATAATATGGTATCATTTGTGAATAGTTTGTTCCTAAACTAATAACAATATCTACTAAAATATTGATAGTTTAAAAGCAAACAAAAATATGTGTATATCACATATATATGGGCATAAGTCACTTATTATTCGTGAAGTCAAATGAAATTAGTATCAGACGAACTCATTGAAAACAGCCATTTAGTTTTCTCCATTGTTTGGAAATTACTGAAAAAGAATGATATGAATATAGTTTGGGTATTATACAGGAACCTTGCAACTATGGCAGTAAGGAATGATGGGAGTGTCTGGCATAGTTTTCAATGGTGTGGAAGAAGAGACAGAAGAAATTTCTATTGGTACATGCTTAGAGCAGCTGTATGAGATTTCTTGTTTTTGGGGCTCATACCTACTTGAAATTGGAAACATTAAAATTAAGAGCCCCACCAGAACTGGAACAAGTTCCAAGTAGCTTCCAACAAAATGAATAATGGTATATTCAATAAAAAATAAGAACAAAAAGATAATAAATGCATCAATGACTTGGAAATGAATTAAAATTACTTAAAAAGAGATACCAAGAGCAATCTTGGCAACATTTACTCTATTGCAAAGATCAATTCCTTGTTCAAGAGAGGCATGGGTAGTAAGGGGAAGATGATATAAGATACTTACAAGAAGGGAGGTCTTGTTGTTGTAGCCGAACCCCTTGACAACTATGGCAATGATGACGGTTTTAATAATTATCACCAAGATAACAGCTGCTAACAAGATATCCACATGGTTCCAAAGAAAATGGACATGAATAAGCATGCCAATACTTGCTAAAAACAGCGCTGCGAAGAAATTGCGAATAGGTTCAATCTGCAAGAAAAAAAAACCTAATACTTCAGGCATAATTCATATTCCCCTTTACTTTTATGTAGAACTGCCAAATTATTTGGGCATATCCTACATAAAAATAAAGTTAAGATTTTGATCCTTCAGGCAGATGTGACATTCAATAAGCTGTCGGTTCTTTCTTTTGCTTTTAATGATTGATTGGAAAAAAAATTCACATTTCAGTATTTTTTTTTCTTGCATGATCTTTGTGCTGTGTTGTTGGATTGGGTTTCATCTATAGCCTACCCAAATTTATTTGGGATTAAAGGCTTTATTTGTTGTTGTAGTTGTTGATGTTTGAAATGTGTTGTTTTCCCTCCTTTTCTTCATGAATTAGACTATAATTTTGTAGTTTTGAGAACACTGCACTTCATGAAACTTTTATATCAATATTCTTCACCACAGAACTTGAGTTAGATTTCCAATGTCCCTAAAATTGTTTAGAACCAGTAAGATAGTGCAAAAGGACTTGCTTGTTCAAGGGTGTGTTGTGCAAGGTCAGTTGTTGAAATCATAACACCAGCTGCAAATGAGCCCAGCTCCAAGCTCAGTCCCAACTTGTCACTACACTGAGCTTGCACATGCATTGTATAAGAACACATGTCAAACAGTCAAAGTAATTCCCACAAGAAATATCGCTTGGAAAATCAAAATATCGAACATGCAAAAGTAGAACAATGATTACTACAAGAACAATATTTCTAATCAGAGCTGAACAATTGGAGACTGATTAAAGTGAGAAATTTACCCAAGCAACTAACAAGCAGAATGCAACAGATGCAAGCTGGTATAGTTCATTTGTCTGCATTAGGAATTGATAATGTGTGCATCAAACGAGAATTGAAGAGTCATTTATTGAAAACAAGATAGAATCAAAGAAAAATAATATTATTTAAAATTTCAGGGATATTAATGCCTAAGAAAATGAATAACCTGAGATGAAAGGCTTATCATGAGCTTAAGGCACCAGGGCACGCATGTCCGGGATAGTATGGAGAGAATCGCAAGGAATGTGCATAGAACTACCAACCTGGTGCAATAATAGTTCATTCATTGAAAAACCCAAGGAAATATAAAAGAATAAGTTGCTTTCAAAAAAGCATGTCGGGCAATGCTTTTGTTGACATACAGTAATGTTTTCGAACAGAAAGAAGATTAGCAAAATGAGCTTCTAAAGAGAACTTACGTTTTGGTCATAGATATGACACCCTGAAGAACACCTGAGGATCCACCTAATATAGGTAAAAGTGCAAAAAGGAGGCCAACAGCACAATCCTACATATAAATAAACCTTTTATAAAACTAACCAACATGTCCTATTAAACGATTGGGTGCTAATAATAAGACTTGCCATTAGAGAGCAGGTTATTATTTCTCATCAGCTTTTTTTCCTTTATGAAATTGGACAGGCCTAAATACTATCTGTTTCATTAAAAATAAAAATAAAGAATAATAGATATTGCATTCTTGCGTTATGGACAGTATTGAAAAGATAAAACAGAGTACCTGAAGTATAAGAGTGCCAACTGTCACCTGGCCATGAAGTGCATTTATGCCATTTCTTTCCATCAGAAACTTCAAAACCTACACACAAGCATTACTTGTCAACTTATGGGGCATCATCAAAATCTTTGCAATCCCAAGGAATAGAGGAATATTGCTAATAAAAAAATTAATTAAAAACAATATGGCTGGTATCTATACTATAACAACCAAACATTATACTGTGTTCTGAGTTCATTCAGCGTGATTGGTAACAAGTACTAGTTAGGTAATTTCAGCACCAGTAACACAATTAACAAATCACATTTTGAGCTTTAACCTCCCACAAAATTGCGTGCTCATGTGGTCAAGTATAATGACCAAAAGGATCATAAGTTGCAGTACTTCCTTGCAATAGTTGGCAGACAATAACACTATGCAAGAACCCAAAAGGTATTTTTGACATCTTAAGATATTTGAGATCTCTGATTTATTTTGGGATTGAAGGCTTTGTTGTTGTTGTTGTTGTTGTAAGAGCTTCTCTCTCTCTGAAGTCTCAAAAATAAGATATCAAGTCACAAGTATTCAATTGTTTATTATCTATAACATCATTAAATTATCGAGTAAATTATTTGCTCATTTTCTTCAAGTGTTTTTTAAATATACTGAACTCCTGAATTTCACTTCAACCTTGGAGTACTTTTCATGGGTTCCTACCTTTCAACGCTGTCAACCTTCTAGCAAATTTCAACCTAACTATGTTACCAAGATGAGTGAGTACAGTAATTGTCTCTGAAAAAATCTCACATGCAACTTGAAACACTATTGACACTGCAAACATTGACGTACCACAGCTGTAGATGACATAGACAGAAAGGCACCCACAAAAATTCCCTCTGAGGTTTTGCCCCCAGCTAGCTGCAGTTTTACAATTATTGATAACAGGTGTATGAAATGAGCTCACTAGATTTGTCACTTCTCTGTAGGAATGAAAATATCAAAGTTCGAAATGTACAAACAAAGCAGTAAAACCAAATATAAATGCCAATGTGGGAACATTTACCGATGCTGTTATACCACATAAGCACATGAATAAAATAATTTGTAGTAGTCCTCCTAGCACAGCAACAGCACGGACAACCTTAAGCTGTAAAATAGAAACAAAATGTAAAATAAAAATAAATTATTTAGTTAATGGGCGTCACTGATGATAAATATAGTGTAGGAAATGTTCTTTCATGCATGACAAAATGGACATTTAAGGAAAAGAAACTACCTTTGCAGTTGAAAACTCCAGACCTAATGCAAAAAGGAGAAAAATGACTCCAAATTGCGCCACTGTTTCAACCTATAAGCGGACAAAACAAAATATTCAGCAACCATAAACAATACCCTTAAGCACACCGTACATCAGAGCATTACTCTACAAATGTAACCATATTTCTAGGTATGCCACGATATCAAGTACAACTAACCCTAAAATGGGTGAATTTACCCAAAGAAGAACAAGAGGGTGGTGGAAAATGAAAGTTCAAGAACTAAACTGCCCTTGTCTGAGATGTTTCAGAAACAACTGAAATTTTCCCATGCACAATAAAAAAAACTGTATAAATAATAAAGGAAAACTTTTCGGTAGTGGGAGAGAATACCAAAAATTAAAATTAAACTGCAAAAAAAAGCACCTTACTTGCACCATTTCACTGACAAACTTAAAACCACCTGGCCCAATTATTGAACCTGCTAGCAAGTAGCCTGTTATCACCTGCCAAATAATAAATGAAAATATTTTTTGTCAATATCAGGGAGCATAAAATTAATGTAGAACAATAATTTGGAGGGATAATAAAAGCATTTTAAGGAAACGTGCCAGAATAATTGGTCTCAGGGATTAATACAGCATATTTCAGTGATATGACAGCAGTATAGTTCTGCACCAACACAGAACCTGTATCTTTATGCACCGCCAATCTTTTAGTTTCTCACTGTTTTTCCTTTTAGTTGATTTTGTTATTGTTTTCTTCTTATCTGTTGGACCAATGATTAATTAGGTTTTGTAGTTATTTGGCTAAATTTATTTAAAAGAAAGGGCATAAAACTGACTGGTTGTCCAGCACATGCAAAGGCAATACCACCACATGTAGCAGACACAATGACTACCACAAGATCTGATATCAACCTACAAATATTCCATCATTCATAAGTATAAGTTAACATACACTTTTCCAAAAGAGATTCAAAAGAAAACAAAAAAGACAAACCTTAGATCTAACTGTAGCACAGGATATTTTGACTTTGGATTGGATATGATAAAAACATTATCCTGTGTCATTCATAATTCCGTTCAGTATCAAAAAATATATAAATACTATTTAACGATAAATGATAAAAACATATATTAAGTACCCTTCGATCAATCAAGGTAGGAACATCCTCTGCTCGATTTTCATTATCCAAATTAAACACATCATGAAGCTGGAAAGACCTGGCAAAACATTTAGACAGTATAAATATTATTAACAATAGAAGAAAAAGGGGGAATTGTTGAAAATTGAAATGTAAAATAAACATTTAGTTAGAAGCATACTGCTCATCCTTGGTTTCATTTTTCTTTGTTGTGACTCGAGCTACTGTTTCTAGAACAGCCTGTCAGGATAAATCAAGTCAGAAAACAGATTCATACGATATAAACCCCAACATTCATAACCCCCCCCCCCCCCCCCCCCCGATAAAAACTGAACCTCAGAAAGCCTAAAAACAAAACGTGGGTTTCTAATAAATGTATGATTCATGTTGTCCGCAAGTGCCAACCCTAACACTAGCACTTGTTGGTGACATCACACATGTTCATTGGTGCATGAGCCCAAGGCAAGCCTCAAACCAAATACAAAAAAAAAAGGAAAGAAGAAATATACATAAAGTTACCAAGATAAAAGAAAATTAAGTATGAACCAGTGCACCTAATGAATACAGTAGTCAAATTTGCCTCCTATAAAAAGTAATTCAGTGCATTCCTTGGAATAAGCTAAATTATTGATTGAAAGTATGAAAGACTGCAACCAACTTCAATGCTTACAATCCAAGCAATAATTGGAACTCAGATCCTAGTGTTAACTTCTCGTCAAAATTTGCCTATGTATATATATTTTTTTAATTAAGACCTGGTTTCATATTTTTTTACTCCCAGGACGCCAATTAAACAGAAAATAGAGTGTTTACCTGATTTTCAGCAACACTATTGTTAAAACTTCCTGGATCTGTTTCTGTAAATTGATCAACATGAAAGATTAGTTAGAACACAAGAGGGTGATCATTAAAGATTCACAGAATAGCACTTAAAAATTTTATATAAGCTGGTTGACAAAAGTCTACCTACCAGTAAATTTTACTATACAGTTGTAATTAAAGAACCACACTTATTTGACATATAAAGAAACTTTTACCATACATTCATACCTTCTATTCTAGCTAACCAAAATAGGAATCAATTAATAATGAATGTACACTAAATTTGACAGGTAATCTAACATAGAGTTTTTTTTTCTAAAAATTTTACCTTTTGTGATATCAGTTTTCTATTTAAAAAAGAGAAAAACAAATTCCCACATAAAACTTAGGAAGAATCCTAACATCAGCTACTGTCACCAAAATAAACCCCATTTTCAAAGTACAAAACCTTTAAATGAGACCCTAGCTCTAGTCACTTCTGATAAAGTAACAAAGGATCCAAAACAGAGATCTAACATGCAGCAAAGAATTAAAAGTCACTTCTGACAGCAGTAAATACAAGATGCTCCTATCACAACAGTGCAAGAGGAGGGAGCTTCGGTAATTAGTCTGTCAGAAAACGAAACTAGAATAAAAATTCAAGAGGTGGGAGCTTCAGTAATCAGTCTGTCAGAAAACGAAACTAGAATAAAAATTTAAGTCCTACAAGTACAACGGTGAACTTCTTTTTTGCGAATAAATACTAAAATGCAGTGGCAAGATTGCAATTTCATTGAAGTGCCTAAACTCAAAGAAAGCAAAGAATGGAGTGGAGTCAAAGGAAGTACAGGAAATGGATCTACGACCATTGCAATGAAGATGGGTGGGAATATAAACCAAACAAAGCAAGAATTAGATCTATATCTGGCATACGCACCAGCTCCAGTCTGTTCGGTCTCAATGAACTCTTTCTGAAGAGCTCGATCGATCATATCCGCGAAGGTGTTCTCTCCCTTCGCCTCCGTCGAGTTCCCAGTGGCAGCCTCGCCTTCTGTAATTATTTCCGCCGCCTCAACAACCGTACCTGAGTCGCCTTCTCCGGAGATCGTCGGAGCAAGGGTCATTAAAAGGAGGACAAGGGTTGCGGCCAGGAAGCGCCACGTCATCGCTAGCTTCGCGCGTCTGTGCGTGCGCTTTGCTTTCTTGAAAGTCGGAGTGATTGAGGTTGAAGCAGAGGCCTACGGGCATTATTCAAAAAAAAAAAAAAAAAATGAAGCAGAGACTGGAGAAAATGACAAAAAGTAAAATAAATGAAGGTAGATTTGCAAAGCAGACCCAAATTTTTAGTAAATTTATTACTTCTATTGCGCAGTATATTTCAGTTTACTGCAAAAGTGCAAATTAATAGTTTCAAATAGGAAGAGATCACTTGATAATAGTTATCTTGACAATAATTTTTTGAATAAATATGAAAAAAATTAAAGATAAAAAATATATAGATATATTATTCTATTTATAAATTAATGATTATTTAAATTTCATAAATTTTATTATCATTTGATGGTCCATTAAAGACCATTAAATTAGAAATATTATAAATTACATAATATTTTGATGATCTTTAATGGACTAATAAATTATAATAAAATTTAAATTAAAGTAGAAAAATATATCTATAAAAAAATTATTTATAAAATTTTTCATATTTATTTAAAAATTTATTATCAAAATTATTAAGATAATCTATTGTCAAGTCATCCCTTCCTTTTAAAATATGGCTTTCCATATTAAAGTCTTTCGCTATATGGTACCGGACTACCGACTTTATATCCATTATACGGGTCAGTATGCGAAATCTTAAAATACATGACAAATTTTTGATGAAAAGATGAAGGTCAAGCCTCTAAATTTCTTTTATATATATGTCTAACACCAGCGGTGTTATTTTATACAAAAGATTGAAAAAAAAAACTGAGAGCTCACTGGCAAATTAATGAATACTCATGGATGATCCAGTTTCTAACTTCTTTCTGAATCTCTGCCTCTATCTGCCCAAGCGGTGTTAATTTAATATTTATTGTTATTAGAGTTATCTATACATCTGATAACTCAAACCAGAATCTGCCGAACCGGTTTTGCACTTGTCGTCATCGTTTGAATGAATGAATGAATATCCATGAAAATATAGGAAGGCATGACAATGTGTGTTTACTATTATCTCCCACTGTTGAGTGCTTGTTGGTAAATGATAGCCATCGAACCTCACTTGTTCATAATAATATGCCTGGTATTTTTTCCGAAATACCCCTGAAAACATGTAAATCTTCCTGTATCTCTGATTGTGATTATCCATCGTCTATTGCAAACCAATCTTGAAACTCTTGTATAATTTCCAATTGTAATTGTTGTGGTTCTTTGTATTCTTCTCTGAATATTCTACAGCACCGCTCTCGCCAAATTACAAAGATCATAGTGGCCTATAATCTCGATAGTTTAAAGATCATTGTAGAATGTTGTATTCATAATTTCCATGCATAAATGAGGAGGTTGAATACATGACAATTGAATATTATATTAGCATAATTTTAGATTTTCCAACTTAAAATGATGTATGTGATTAATTTTACAAATCTTATACACTATATAAATATGTATGAGCATAATTTTATATATATTGTTCTCACATTACATAAGCACATGCGATATATACAATGGACAGAAAATGGACTCAAAGAAAGAGAATGAAGTGACAATAATTGGTGCATATATTTTAATTTATTTGATTTGTATTAAATGAATATTTTACATGAAGTAACTAATGTCACACATTCATACACATATTTTGACCTCTGATTGTGTAAAAAATAGATTAAAACTCTCGATCTCGTGTCTTATTTCATAGCATATGCATGTTTATTTTTTAGATTTGATTCTGCTCTGGCCTGTTGCTTATTTCAAAGAAATCAAGTCAAAACATTGAGGAATCGGATCCTAGACCAAGCTTTCACATCAATTAACGGACCACAAGCCCAGCCCAAGTCGCATGCCACAACCACATAGAGCATATGACCCGTATGGTCTCCATTCGGAAAGATCTCCAAAGATGACAGCGATTTAATACCGTGATTCTCTTCCATATAAGCCGATCCCCTCCTATATAATCTGCCAGCAGCCTAGGGTTTCTTGAGCTTCATTTTGGCCACCATCTCCACCTCTTTCATCTTTTTCATTCCATCTCCACAAACCCTAGCCACCGGCCAATCTCAAAGGTGTACCGAGACATCGGCGGCCCGGAGTCCTGAGAGGAGGCAGAAGAACGAAACAGAAGACTGACACATGGCAACATCCAGAGTTTGATTATCTCTTTTTGTTGTATTCTCTATTGTTTAGATATATTATGTGAGATGTATTTTGTCTTAGTTCTCTGTATCTTTATTGCATTTTTATTTGCCGCAATGAGCGCCTAAGTACTTTAGTTTTTAGGGATATGAAATGTGAAACTCAAAATATGAGTATTTATTAAAGATTATTTTGAATCAATAGTTGTGGTTGTTATGTTATGTATTATTATCAAATTACTTGTTTGATCCGTTTGTCAAACCGTTAGGATTAGGTCTTGAGTCGAGGCCAGGCTCTTGCACCGTACAAGGTTTAGCAGTTTACCAAGGGGTTCTTTCTAAGTACTGTAGGTAGATCCGAGATCCGAAAGGATAGATCAGATTCTACTCGAAAGGTTGAACCTCCGCTCAGATGGAGAGATATGAGCGTGCCTATAGGAAATCATGCATTCAATCTAAGTGATTTAAGCCGAGAAGCGACAATTGAGGTTCGCTGACCAGGTAGTGGTCAGTTAGGGTTAACGCAACCAGAGAAGAAACCAGTCTTTAGGAATAGTCATGATCTTTCTGAGTCCATACGGACCGTATGCACCTGCATACAGGTCGTATGGTTCAGCTCCGAGTGGATCTGACATGTGTCCCTAAGAATTAATATTTTATAAAAACCAAAACATAAAAATATTTAGTTATTATTTTTCTACTTAATTTGTTTTAAATTTATAACTCAAAAACCAGAACAAACCCCTCTTTTATTTATTTACATATCTAGAGATCCGAGTGGTGTAAACTCAGTAATTACTTCATTTTTTGTCAATCGACTTCTTACTATACCAACGTAGGCCGTGCGCTTGCAGCCGAACTAAAGTTGTATAAGAATATTATAAATTTTAAAAGTTGGTACAATAAGAATATTATAAATTTAAAAGCCGGACAGTAACGTAACTTCTGAAAATGAGCTTTTAAGGAAAAAATATGATAGAACTGCGATTACAATAAGTTTGATAACTATTTGAATTTCTAAAAACCATACATTGTGTTTTTATAGTATTGACTATTGACCTATAAATAATTGCACTAGCTACCAAGTACAACCAAACTTTTTTATGTTTCGAAATTTCACCAAAAAAATAAAAAGATAAACAAAAGAGCGACTACGATAATGTGATTTAAAAATGAGATGGAAATATATTAGAACTGTTAACAAATTAAATTTAATTTTTTAGAATTTATTTGTTATTTTATTTGAGAAGAAAATGATTCTTTTGAGAATTCTTATTTATCCAAAAATAATGATGTTTTCCCATCAAAAAAATAGCGCGCGCACGCACACACACATATATATAAAGATATTGCTAGCTCCACTTTACTAAAATCTTTCATGAATTTGTCTCAAAATGTACATTAAATTATCTACATCAAATTTTAATTTATGTAGTTCAATAAAATTCTTCATATATAAAATCTTATGGGTACAAAATTTTCTATCTTTTAAAATTTGTAAGTATTTATTTTAGATTTCTTTTAAATGACTGTAAAATATTCAAAAAATAATCATTATATATGAAAGTATGTCATCTTTAAAAAATAAAACAAGTAATTAAAAAATAAAAAAATTGTATTCCACAAATTTTCAATATAATGGATTTATTGAATAACATAAATCAAAATTTGAAGACGATTGATATGTTTTGAGTTAATTCCACACAAAACCTTCATGAGAAATAGTCCGAATGTCCGGTTAACACTATGATCAAAATGAAAAATAAATGTGAATTCAATCAAATAGAATAGAATAGAAAAGGATGAATTCTCATTTTTGTGATCAGAATGGTTAGCATGGCAACAACAAACAATTTGAGATATAGTGAAATAAGCTTTCATGTTTAAGTTATTTACAAAGTTTGACATTGAAGCTTCAAAACTAGAGTTTGATTTGTCAAAGAAGATGATGGTCAAAATGAAATGGGAATAACATGCAAAGGTTTCATTGTTTGCTAAGAGTTACCTTGTCAGGGTTTTGGCAAATCAATAAGAAGGAGAAGAAGGGGTGTCAACGTTATTTTCACCTGACGAACTCAATTCTTGTTAAATATCAACCTTTCGCTCGTAACTTTTTTGTGCGATTGAGGCTTTTGAACTCTCAATGAATCGATTATATTCTCTTCTTTCAGTGTGTTCCAATTACAAAATTGACGGAAAAGAGAATTCTCTTTTTAGTTTGTCGGAGATGGATTTCATTCCAATCACGAGTAATAAAAAATCTGTTTAAATTACTATTTCATCGAGCTGTCAAACCTTTCTTATGATTATTAAAAAAATAATACGACTAATCCATTATCTTAAATAATAGAAATACAAATGTATGAACTACGGAAGATCTCATAGCATAGCATGAGAACATGTAAGCACTCCAATAACAATAAAAGATAGATGAAAATGTTGATGACATGATGGATGAAGATGTTGATGATGCAACTCCGTTGAAAATTCCAAACCTAATTTTCACCAAGTATAATTATTTTATTATCGGTGTAATTCTTTTTTTTTTTTTTAATTCTCCGTTTGTAACAATCCAGTGGCTCCGTCATTAGGTCCGGCCAATAAACCAAATGTTAGAACGTGTACCTTAATCTTTTCATTGATGGCCCACACACCAAATCCAGCTATTTGTTGTTGTTGATGTTAGATGTTGACACAATTTGTGCGTCAAATGTACATTCCGATCACGACATGTAATTCACTTCCTTATTAAAAACAATGAAAAGGACATAATTCAAAGTTGGATACTTTTTTTTCCTTTTTTTGAAAAAGAATTGGATACTCAGAATATACTTATCATATTATTCTATACCTATTAGTCAATAAAATAGATGTACTATACGATCTACTATCTGTCAACTATCGTTTGATCAAATCATAAATCAACATCAGCATCATGTAATGATCCAACCACTTTCACGGATATGAAGAGCTGTGAAGGATCTGATATTTGATATTTCATTTCCCCCCACGTAATTGTCCAATTTATTTGGGAATTGATTGTTTTATCCTCTCCATGACAATTAGTATCTGGTTTAATTAGATTCGTGGACAAAATCGAAAGTACTAAAAGTGACCGTTTAGAAATTCCAAATTTCAGGTTTTCTAATTAAATTGATACCAACGTTGTTGATATCATGAAATTCCATAATGCTAATATGGGATTTTAAACATTATTCGGACTAAACAGGCAAGGTTGGTGGAAGAGCTGAGTAAGGCAGCCTTGATGGACCTCCTAATCGTCTGATTTTTTTTTTAGTAATTTTTTTCGAGCAGAAAACAACAGTAAAATCCATATTAATTTATTTAAGACTCGTGGAATAACTGTTTTTTTTTGGGGGGGGGGGGGGCAAAAGTTGCAATATAATTAACTCAATCAGAAAATAAACTATTAATTGATCTTAAATTATTGCTCTTTTATCAAATTGATCTTTAAAATATCGTTCTTTTATCAAATTTATCCCTAATATTTCAAAAGTGTCAATTTAATTCTTAAAGTATTACTTCATTACTATCTTGGTCCTTAAAGTTTCAAAGGCATTATCTTAGTGCTCAAAGGTTTTAATTTACACCAGATTGGTCCTACACTTATAATTCATCCAAAAATAATATATGCATTTTATCATAACATTATTTTTAGTATTGAAACTATGAATGTAATAACAAATGTACTATAGTAATGTTCGTAAATTATTTAAAATAATATTTATAAATATTTTTTTATTTAATATTTTATTACTGTAATATATATATATATATATATATATATATATATATATATATAGAGAGAGAGAGAGAGAGAGAGAGAGAGAGTTTGGCTACGGTGATTCCATAAGTACTTCAGCCAAGTGCTTATGGCTCAAATTTTGAAATTTCACGCCCGAAATTTTAATTTAAATAGCTCAAAAAATTCTTCATATTATAATCTTGTAGATTATCAATTTTCATCATGTTTAGAAAATCTTTCAAAAATTATTAAGTATAGTAAACTAACTCTAAATTTGATGAAAATTAATAATCTACAAAATTATGATATGAATAATCTTTTGAATGGATGAGAATGTGGATATTTATCTTTTGAAATTCGAGCCGTAAGCATTTTCAACTCGAAATACTTATGGAATCACCATAGCCAATTCCTATATATATATATATATATATATATATATATATGAGTGGATATACCGTGAGCTTAAGCTTACGAAGGCCTTCCGTGAGCTTAACTCAAAATGTATATTAAATCATCTCCAAATTTGACTTTTTCACTCTCATTAAATTCTTCATATTGAAATCTTATGGGGTACAAAAATTTAGGAAGTTTTGAGTTTTCTAAGTCACTCTTTTTAATTTTTGAAAATCGACTCTAAAATAATAATAAAATATTTAATATTTGTACATTATTTTCAAAAATTGAAAAGAGCGATTTAAAAAACTCGAAACATTCTAAAATTTTGTACCCACAAGATTTCAATATGAAAAATTTAATGAGAATGAAAAATCAAAATTTGAAGATGATATGATATATTTTTTGAGTTAAGCTCACGGAAGGCCTCCGTGAGCTTAAGCTCACGGTATCTTTACTCATATATATATATATATATATATATATATATATATTTCATGGATGAGAATGTGAATATTTATCTTTTTAGCATGGATGGCCTTCCGTGAGCTTAACTCAAAAAACATATCAAATCATTTCGAAATTTTAATTTATCATTCTCATTAAATTCTTTATATGAAAATCTCATGGGATGCAAAAATTTGGAGCGTTTTGAGCTTTTTAAGTTGTGGTTTTTAATTTTTGAAAATCAGCTCTAAAAATAATAATAATATATTCAATACTTGAACATCATTTTAAAAAATTAAAAACGGTGACTTAAAAAGCTCAAAACACTCTAAATTTTTGCATCCCACAATATTTTTATATAAAAAATTTAATGAGAATGATAAATTAAAATTTCGAGATGATTTAATATGTTTTTTGAGTTAATCTCACGGAAAGTCTCCGTGAGCTTAAGCTCACGGTATCTCCACTTTATATATATATATATATATATATATATATATATATATATATATATATTTCATGGATGAGAATGTGGATATTTATCTTTTTAGCATGGATAATGATATGACTAATTGTTACAAATAAAAAGGAATAAAATGATGCTTTTAAGAATTTAAGGCCCAATTTGATATAGAGTAGTACTTTAAGAACAATTTGTATAATTTACTCTAAATTCTAAAATAAATTATAATTGTTGGTTCCAATCAAAATAGTAAGATTCGAGATGATTCTGATCGGTCTAATTTTAATTGTGAGGGCCAACTGTCCAATCTAATCATCTGACTTTTTTTTTATTACCAATGTTTGATTAACGAATTCACCATTACTAAATATATGCTTATCTGATTAGTTTGAAAATTGCACGGCCAAGATGTACGTTACATCAATTGAGTCAAGTGTGCATTTTAAGATAAAAATGTAAACATAAGCATCTCGATTTCAATGATAATTTTTTTTTTCCAATCTACAATATATAATACGAAATATATTTCTGAACGGAGTATAAATGTATAATCCTCTACACCAATTGAACATTGCTCTCTCTACTCGTATGTTAGCTAGGTAATGCTCCCAAATAATAAAATTGCAGTGAGGAGAGAACTGATTATTAATAAATAAATAAATTAATTCATTCATTCATAATAAAGGAGATCTTCATCGGCAGAAAAATAAATAAGAGGTACCGTACAATTAATTAATTAGAAGATGCGATCAGAATTTTTCGAAGGATAGTTAATTCCATTTAATAAAAATTATCCATCCACACCCACACGAGTGATATTGTGCGACAACTATAAATTTGGCAGTTGCTGCCATGCTGGTTCAACGAATACCAGGACCACCCACGTTTGCCAAGCAGGTCCCCAGTCAAAAGCACAGGAATTATCTCATCTGCTTCCTGCGCCAAGTACCATAGACCATGCCTTTGGCCTTTGGCCTTTGGCATTGGGATTTCTTGATTGCAAAATTAAATGGAGTCATTAGTTCTTCGACTATAATAGGTACTAGGCGCTGTAGTGGATTATTTTGATTACTTAAGATCGATCACAAGTACTGAATATTGTGCTGGGCGCCTAGGCAAACCCAACCCAATTGTTCACAATTAGACGTCATTTTTAAGGGCCGGATTGGATCGGTATTCTCAAGGACCGGACCCAACGGGCCTACAAGAGGGTCAGATTTAATAAGAGTTTTAGAGGGTCGGGTTTAAAATGGTGAATCTGATTCTTGAGAAGCCCGGTCTTTACTAAATTTTTTGAACTCTAAGAGTCGGGTAAAAACATGATAAGGGTCAACTTTTAAGGGTTTGATATATTTTTTTGATAATTATGTATTTTTAATGTTAACTTATATTTGTATAAAAGTATTAACTTATGTTTTTCTGTTTTAGTATTTTATTTTTTATTTTTTTATTTTTAAGTGTAATTAATATATAATATAAAATATTAAAGAAATGATTTAGAAAGGACTGAAAAATGTCGGGTTAGAAGGGCATTTTAAAAAAAAAAATGAGTCAATTTCTTGAGAAGTTCAACTCTTATCATTAGAAAAGGCTGAATCAGATTCGTGAGTGCCACATAAAGATCGGATTTTTTAATAAACCAGCCGAGCCGATTTAAAGACCAATTCTTTATAAACTATGTCTATTCACAAATGATGTTCCCAAACGGCATGTTGGTCCCAATCCCATCTAGAATTCACCAACTCCACTATTATCTATTGCTTTACTCAAAAAAAAAAATATTACCTATTGATCCTGATCTGCTTAATTGGAAATATTTGGAATTAAATGATTGTCTCGTCAACTATACTATAAACACTATTTCGTTTTTATCATTTGACATTGATGGGACACCATCTAAGATTTTAATTCATAGATATTTTTTTGTTTAAAGTTGTGCTAACATTATACTATATATAATTTATGTACAAGCAAGGTAGAATTAAAACCAAAAGTTGAATGGCAATAACAATAAATTTTGCTTTAATAAGGATCAAATTTATAATTCTTCAATTTTTCAATATTCAACAATACAAAGCAAAGAAGAAATCCTTTAGATTATACAAAGCAAAGAAGAACCCCTCTATTTTTCAATATTCAACAATACAAAGCACTAATTTCCCCCTCTCTCTCTCTCACCAACTTTTGGTCTCCAATGAAATAATGAAAGGCCTCTCGTACCCTCCTTTTCCCAGATATGAAGTATTAGAATGGGCGTATGCATTAAGCTCGTAAAAGGAACTCCTTTAGACACGCAATTCATTAATCACCAACACATGACATGTGAAATATAAAAAAGATAATTAAAGGGGCGTATGCGCGCACGTAATCATTAACTGGAACATAAAAACACTGAAAAAAAGAAACATAAAACTTACAATTAAAGTGGGCGATAAGAAATGATATTCTTTTTCACCTACAACAAAATAGAAACTTATGTGGTAGTGTGGTTGAATAAGATAGGATTGAAGTGTGCTAAAGGGAGAGAGAAGAAGAGGATTGCATGCACACTTCTACTGAACCTTGAGTAAAATATTTCATATTATTTCTCATAATTAATTTTTATTTCATTTGATAAACTGGTGCAGAAATCATTTAGAGGATAACGTTATCCTCACTCGCACAGGGAATAGTTTTAACCTTTAGTTATCCTCACTCGCACAGGGAATAGTTTTAACTTTTGAATTTTCAAGGGATACTTTAAAATTGGTGAGAGAGAATCTCAAATTAAATTTGAGGGATGAGATTGGACGTTGCAAAGTTGTAGCGCGGCATATGATGTGGAAGTGTTTATACCGTTCTCAAACGGGGATAATTGTTATAAAATTAATGATAGATGTTTCACCTCCTCCACCTCCTCTCATTCCTTCAACTCCTCCTATAATGATAGAAGTTTTTCATTCTCTTCACATTCTCTTAATTCTAGATTTAATTTTATATTAATTTTCTCTTTTATTACATGATACTTCTCTAACCTATAAATAGAGGCTTGTATGTTGTTGATGGTGATATAGATCTCTAGATGAGATAATATAGAAATAAGATTTTAGCCTCTCACAACTTTTGTCTTCTATCTTTATTTTATAACACGTTATCAGCACGACTTCGCTCTAATCGAGTTGTGACGGAAGTTTGTTTTATAGTAGAAGCACGAGATCGACATAATCAGATTATCGTAAGATTGTCTCTAAAAAGAGGTACACTTTATATTATATTTTATCATTTTACCATTAATTATAATATTTATTTTCTTTATGAAATTATTCTTATATTTGATGAGACTAATATTTTCATTCCCCGAAGAGAATGATAAAATAAGTAAATACCAGAAATATTTTTTTTATTTATTCAATAACCAAAAGTTATTGATACTTTTAATGGCCAGAAGTCATTATATTTGATAATTAAAAGTTTTATCAAAATGAGTTATAATTGATAACCGAAGTTATCGATATACTTAATAACCTGAAGTTATTATTTTATTCAACTAAAATGATAACCATAAGTTATCAATTAGATAAATAAATAAATAAATATAATGTCTCTAATTTTTTTTCTTAATAACCTGAAGTTATTAATATTCTTTTTCTTTAGTAATTTTCATAAATGGATGTTCGATTAAATTTATTAATATTAGTAGTATTTTTATTTTTCCTTATGGTAAATCTTACTAAATTTGAATTCGTTGCCCTTGATATATCGGGCAAGAACTATCTCTCATGGACTCTCGACGCTGAGATTCATCTTACCGCAAATAGTCTTGGAGATACAATAAAATATGAAAATAAGGCCTCCCCGCAGGAGAAAGCCAAAGCAATGATATTCCTCCGTGATCATCTCCATGAGGATTTAAAAACTAAATATTTAACGGTGAAAGATCCGTTAGAATTGTGGAAAATTTTAAAAGAAAGATATGACCATAAAAAATAAGTGCTCCTCCCAAAAGCTCGTTATGAATAGATTTATTTAATGTTGCAAAATTTTAAATCTGTGGGTGAATATAATTTCGCAATGTTTCGCATAACTTCTGAGTTAAAATTATGCGGAGAACAAATTACTGATGAAGACATGTTAGAAAAAATATTTTCCACATTTCATGCTTCGAATTTTCTCCTGCAGCAGCAATATCGGGAGCGTGGTTTTAAAAATATTCAGAATTGATATCATGTCTTTTTGTTGCGGAACAAAATAATGAGCTTCTCATAAAAAATCATCAATCACGGCCCACTGGCTCTAGTCCATTTTCTGAAGCAAATGCGACATCATTCCCTGAAGCGAATACAACATCATTTAAAGAAAATCGTGATCGATGATGTGGTCGCGGCCCCAGAAGAGGTCGTGGACGTGGTCGCAATAATGTTTGGCGACGTGAAAGTCATAATTTCAAATCAAATGACAACAATGTGGGGAGATATGAAAAGGAAAAGAATTCAACATCTTGGTTTATTTTAGTTCAATTTTATGTTGTAAGTTTATGTTTTTCATGAATAAAATTAGTTTCTTTAAATTTGATCTTGTATATTTTTTTTTGTTCAAAGGAAAAAAAATATGATTGAAGGCTCCAACAGAGCAATGACAAATATTAGAGATGAATATCTAGTAGACAGTGGAACATCAAACACAATATTAAAAAGTAAGAAATATTTTTCTCAATTGTCTCCTGTAGAGACACATGTTAATATAATTTCTGGTATTAGTAACTTAATTGAAGGCTCTGGAAGAGCTTGTATTTTGTTACCGTAAGAAACAAAATTAATTATAAATGACGCATTATACTCTAATAAATCCAGAAGAAATTTACTAAGTTTTAAAGATATTCGGTGTAATGGTTATCATATCGAAACCATGACTGAAAATAACATTGAATATCTTCAAATTACAACGATTAAATATGGTCGGAAGATCATATTGGAAAAGATGAAAGCTTTATCATCTGGACTATATTGTATGAATATAAGTTCAATAGAATCAAATATGGTCAGTAACCAGAAATTACATGACACGAAAATATTTACTCAGTGGCATGACATGTTAGGTTATCCAGGTAATATTATGATAAGGAGAATAATTGAAAGTGCAAATGAGCATCCTCTAAAGGACCTGAAGATCCTATTATCAAAAGATTTATCATGTGCAGCATGCTCTCTTGGAAAATTGATAATTAGGCCATTTAAAAATAAAATTGAAAATGAATCTCCTTTATTTTTAGAGAGAATTCAAGGAGATATTTGTGGGCATATTTCTCCTCCATGTGGACCATTTAGATATTTTATGGTTTTAATTGATGCATCAACTCGATGGTCACATGTTTGCCTATTAGCTACAAGAAATGTTGTATTTGCTAGGCTATTAGCACAAATAATCTAATTGAGAGCAAACTTTCCGGATTACCAAATTAAGAGTATCCTGTTGATAATGCAGGAGAATTTACATCCCAGTCTTTTAATGATTATTGTATGTCAATTGGGATTAAGGTAGAACATCCAGTTGCTCATGTACATACACAAAATGGTTTAGCTGAATCATTAATTAAAAAATTACAACCGATTGCTAGACCGTTACTTATGAAATGTAATCTACCATCTTCTCGCATGGGGACATACCATATTACATGTTGCTTTGCACTTATTAGATTAAGACAACTCATCTCATAAATTTTCTCCATTACAATTGGTCTCTGAAAGAGAACCAAACTTGTCTCATCTTAAAATTTTTGGTTGTCTTGTGTATGTTCCAATTTCTCCTCCACAACGCACAAAAATGGGACCACGAGAGAAGATTAGGAATTTATATTGGTTTTCACTCTCCATCAATTATTAAATATTTAGAACCATTAATCGGAGATGTTTTTACAAATTTCGTTTTGCTTGATTGTCAATTTGATGAGACAATATTCCCAATCTTAGGGGAGAAAAAGAAAAGCTGGAAAAACAAGTAACTTGAAATGCATCATCAATATCTTATCTTGATTCCCGGAGTGGTTAATGTGAACTGGAAGTTCAAAAGATTATATATTTACAAAGAATAGCAAATGAGTTACCAAATGCATTTACAGATACAAAAATAGTGACTAAATCACATATACCAGCTTTAAATGCACCTGCTCGAATTGAAATAACCCCAGCAGAGGTTACAATACAAAAAAAACGTGGAAGACAATCGGTTCCAAAGATAAAAATCCACGAAAAATGAAAGAGCGAGAATAATGCAATTGGTGTAACTCAAAAAAAGTTACCGATAAAATCCCGAGAAGAGATTGTCGGTAAAATCCCGAAGAGATTGGAAGTAGAACCCCAGAAGAGGTCGTTGATAAAGTTCCAGAAGAAACTCAGGCACCGAATGATTATGAGATCTCAATAAATTATGTACAGAATGGTATAATATGGAACCGAAATGAAACACGTGTTGATGAAATTTTTTCATATGCTATAGCAATTGAAGTGATAAATGAGGAAGATTATGTGCCAAAAACTCCAGAAGAGTGTATGCACAGAAATGATTGGCCAAAATGGAAAGATGCCCTGGAGGCTGAATTAGATTCGCTTGAAAAGTGAAATGTTTTTGGACCTGTAATTCTAACCCCTAAAAATATTAACCCTGTAGGTTACAAGTGGGTTTTTACAATAAAAAGAAATGAGAAAAATGAGATTGTGAGATATAAAGCAAGGCTGATGGCACAAGGTTTTACACAAATACCAGGAGTTGATTATGAAGAAACGTATTCACCTGTAGTGGATGCAATAACTCTTCGATTTTTAATCAGTCTCACAATCACTGAGAACCTTCAAATGTGTCTCATGGATGTTGTCACACCTATTTGTATGGATCACTCGATAATGATATCTCGTATGAAAGTCCCTCGAAGGATTAAAAATGCCCAAGCATTTAAATCAAAATCTCGAGAAATGTATTCTATAAAGTTAAAATGATCATTGTATGGACTAAAACAATCGGGTCGAATGTGGTATAATCGACTCAGTGAATATCTCATAAAAGAATGATATAAATCTAATATAATTAGTCCATGTGTTTTTATTAAGCGATCAATCTCGAGTTTTATAATTATTGCAGTATATGTTGATGACCTGAATATCATTGGGTCTCCTGAAGAGATCGAAAAGACTGCAAAATTATTAAAGAATGAATTTGAAATGAAAGATCTTGGTGTAACAAAGTTGTGTCTCGGCCTGCAGATCGAGCATTTGCATAATGGTATATTTATCCATCAATCAAACTACATCCAGAAGATGTTGAAACGTTTTAATATGGACAAAGCTCATCCTCTAAGTACACCAATGGTTGTCCGATCACTGGATGTGAAAAAAAATCCTTATCGGCTCCGAGAAAATAATGAAAAAGCTCTTGGTCCTGAAGTACCATACTTAAGTGCAATTGAGGCTTTGATGTATCTTGCTAATAATATGAGACATGATATTGCTTTTTCTGTAAATGTATTAGCAAGATATAGTTCTTATCCAACACGCCGACATTAGAACGAAATCAAACATGTATTACGTTACCTTTGTGGGACGCGTGATATGGGATTATTTTATCGAAAAAAATACAAAGTCCAAACTAGTTAGATATGCAGATGCAAGATATTTATCAGATCCGCATAAAGCTCAGTCACAATCCGGATATGTGTTTACATATGGCGGCACTGCAATTTCATGGCGATCGACAAAGCAAATATTGACAAGAACATCATCAAAATCATGTCTTGAATTAATTGCTCTTTATGATGCTGGACGGGAATGTGTATGGTTAAGATCCATGATCCAACACATCCAAGAGGAATGCGGTCTCGAGACAATCAGAGAAAACCCGACGGTGATATACGAAGATAATACTGCATGCATTACTCAAATCAAAGAAGAATATATCAAAGGTGACAGAACCAAACACATCTCGTCGAAATTCTTCTCAACACATGATTTACAGAAGAATGGTTTGATAAATATTTGTCAAATCAGATCAAGCGATAATTTGGCGGACTTATTCACAAAATCATTGCCAAAAAATATTTTTGAGCAGCTTTCACATAAGATTGACATTCGTCACTTAAAAGATGTACATTAAAATGAGGGGGAGTATTATACACGTTGAACTCTTTTTTCCTTCACTAAGTTTTGTCCCATTGGATTTTCTTAGTAAGGTTTTTAATGAGGCAACATAACTGATCCAGAAGTATCAGTTAAATCAAGTTGGTCATGAAGTATCAAAATTTAATATTTGTCCAGTAGTACAATATTAATAGTGTATAATATAAGGCGAAACGTCTAAGGGGGAGTGTTATAAAATTAATGATAGATGTTTCACCTCCTCCACCTCCTCTCATTCCTCCACCTCCTCCCATAATGATAGAAGTTTTTCATTCTCTTCACATTCTCCTTAATTCTAGATTTAATTTTATATTAATTTTCTTTTATTACATGATATTTCTCTAGCCTATAAATAGAGACTTGTATGTTGTTGATGGTGATATAGATCTCTAGATGAGATAATATAGAAATAAGATTTTAGCCTCTCACAACTTTTGTCTTCTATCTTTATTTTATAACAGTAATAAAATTTTTAACCTTTGTCTTTATCCGTTTCCAAGTGGGTGTAAAAGTTAGAGCAAATTTAAAGGGATGAAATAAGGTTGGGTTTGTTGATTATCAAAATGGGCTTTATCTATGGAGGCCTTAAAAGTTTCTATAATCCGGGTCTGAATATCTGGGCCGAAATTAGTGCTTTAGATTTACAAACTTGAGGTTCTAATTCAAAATTCATAACTAAAACCATATTTACAAATAAAACAACATTGTATGCATGTTTCATCTGAATTAATATTTTTAGGCGTAATGCTGAATTGTACTATATCTTCATGCGAGATTTTATATTATTTTATTAAATAATGATTTTAACACGATTAAAAGTTATCTTAACTGATTCTTAAGTGATAAAAAAATGATGGCGAGGATGGGACATAAATATGCATTTTATTACCACTGCAATGTCAGTTACAATAACAATTCCGTACAATAATATTCCAGCTCTCTTTAAAGGAAAGAATTGCATTATGTAACAATGATAAGAACAGTGAAGCTAATCTTTCAAATAAATAATTCCATTAACCATCTGCAATTTTGTTCTTCACCATTTTAACTTCGCAGGAAAGTACTGCACAAACAAAATGTTCCTTGGTTAGAATCAAGTATAAGAAAGCATAGCAGAGAAATACAGTATATGAAAGGAATAAGATATCTAAGAAAGCAGAACAATACTAAATTTAGTAAATTTTTGGAGCGAATTTTCTTTTCTGATAAACATAAATATTTTTGGTAATTAACATATAAAATTTTCATAGTATGCTTTGCAAGCACCTTGCCAACAACAAATAGACTATTAAATGAAATTGATGATATTGCCCAAGGAAAATACAAAACAGAGTTACCACTTACCAGACAACCTGGTATCCGTTATGGAACTAAATAAAGTTCTGGTAGATAATTAATCATAATTTCTATTGCATATGAGCTATAACAGAGGGGATTATACCTTCTTAATTAATGAAAGATAATAGGGCTTCACTTGCTCCACATCAATTTTGATGTTGCTCTTGCTATACAGGTCATATTTGCTGAAATGATAAAATAAAAGAGAAAATGTATATATCTCTGATGAGCCCTTGATTCTGTGGATAATATTTTATTAAAAAAGGAAAAGTAATTAGGTGAGATACTTGAAGATATGTAGCCATTTGAGATTCTCTCTGTCCTCCTCATTCATCAAGTACTTGTAAGCTCCATGCTTGTGAAGAGCTACAATAAAAAAAAATAATGAGTGATACTTTTAAAATAATATACATATATTCAATTATGGATGGAACCAAAATACGGTTATTAAATGGTATTTCATATAATATATTGTACTTAGAAATTGTGAATTGCACATTTCATAATCTCAGAAAAGAAAGATAAGTTTGCTTACCATAGAATGAATGATAACGAATTATAAATAGAGCAGCAGAAGGCAAAGTACACTTATTCTCCTTAGCCACCTACATAGAAAAATACCGAACTTTCATTAATAAATAAAAATCAGGATCTTTCCCTAATCAGAAATAGAAATAGAAATAGAAATTTAACTATATTTACCAAGTACATATAATCGTCATGCCCAAACGACATGAACACATTGTTTAGGCCGCAACCTTCCGAATAAACCCCAAATTTGGTGTTATATTTTGGATTTCTGTAGTCTGGATTTTCCTTGAAATACTGCATTAAAAGAATGAATTTAAATTTTGCTTACTGATACAACAATACAAATTTGACTTAAGTTCTGTTCTGTAAGCAGCACTACCTTAAAGTGAACGTTGCTCTCATCATATGCGCACCCAACTGGAAATGTGTCACCTATACAACAATACAAAGTTGTTAAATGTTAATTATTTCAAGAGAAATATTTTATACTTGTTATTCATAGCTGATTAGACTATAGTTAATTGAAATTTATATTTTGAAATCATACCAACAACCGCCCATTGTGGCAGTCCTCCAAAGTCAGGATGGAGAAGCACCTTTCCAAGATCTGATTTTTCAGGATTAGAGAAGAAACAATTAATTAAATGAAATGAAAAACTCCAAATCTCATGGTTGCAAATTATCATATTTACAGGTAATTCAATAGCTGGTGCTTGATGAACTGGACCACACTCAAATTGTAAACCTTCTGATTGCATAACCACATGTACAGGAAATTCAGTAGCTGGCAGCATGATGATATTTCCTGGACCACACTGGTTTAATTTTTGTCACATTTTTTTAAAATAAGAGCTGTATAACATCTGTTCGGTAAAAAAAATTCCACTCTGAGCGTTGCTAACCGATTTGTTCAATAACAAAAGTTAAATTCAAATATGCAATTCACAAGATATATAAACCAGAAAAAGCCAGAAATCAGCATTATTTATTTATTTCCGAGGAAAAATGAGAATCGTGCCCTTATATCTCAATGAATAGAACTTCAGTACCATGGCATTGCAAATATGATTGAAATGTGTCAGTATACAAACTAGTACCTTCTTAAGACAGCCAAACTATTAATTAATGCATAGGAAATTAATTAATTATCAGACTAAGCATACCGTGAATAAGACCGGTTAGATGAAGCCAGTCCTCATTCGGGTAGTCTTTCCTGATGGCCTCGGCAGTCTGAAGCAGGTGCTCAATTTGCGGCATGTCGAGATCAGGATCACTGTCATCAACAAATTCATTCAACAACTCGATGCCATCCCATATGCTCATCTCACGCTTGTTCAACTTCTCATACCCATCTCTCAGTTTCTTCACCTAATTATCCATCAAAATTTGTTCAAAAATAAATCGGTTAGAATTTATCATATCCTATATTTATATGTGGTCTAATTTTTTGGGGGAAAAATGACTTTATTTATTGAGTAATGTTGATCATGTTAATTAATTGTTTTACTCTACAAAATAAACAAATACTGTAGAAAACTATTAATTTGGAACTTACATAGTCATAGGTTTGGTTAATGTGGTTGACACGATAGAACTCCTCCACAGATTTCTGCCTTTCAGATTCAGCATCATAATCCCTGAAAAAGTTTTATTTTTATTTTTTTTTCTACAGGATATATGTTTTTGAAGATAACTAACCTTACTACTGTTGCAACAGCAATCAAAACATTGTTAATATATATACAATTATCTTCCTTTTGTTTGTTTTAAGCATTAAGAACTAAAGGTACGGTCAAACTGATGTTGATACTTAAATCTTTAATGGAGCCGACAACCAAAATTCATGCTGCATCTTTTATTATTTTCTTCTAAGTGTCTACATATATATATACCTATGCGTATCTGACTGGTACGATATATCAAAATCTGAAACCACATATACCTACATAGGTGTCTACATTCAACAGGGACTCCAGGCTTTAAATGCAAAAAGGAAAAATAAATCATCCGAATTCAAACAAGCATTGTGAAAATCTTCTTTTATTTTAAAACAAAAGTTTATTTCATGAATTAGTATCCCCCAATAAATTAAATTAACAGGAAAATTGAACCAATACCTGAAAGTGTGGCCAAATGCGTTTGCATCTGGTACGACAAATCCTCCTTCAAGCTTGAACTCCTTTTCTTCAGCTTGTGTCTTGTTCTCCACATTTGCTGATTCTGCAATTAAAATCAGGGGAAAAAAGTATGAAACTAAATATCTCCTATTAGTAAAAAATAGAAGTCCTTTTGGCTCTGCTTTTGGGAATCAGTAATATTTTTTTAATCATATAGTATGTTTATTTATGTATGCAAAAACGTAAACCAATTAAATGTAAGGGCATTATTACGACTTTAACTATAATTAATCTATATTATTTCTAGCATAATTAATAGTAGCCCACCAATTAATTTACTTTCTCAGAATTCAGAAAACATAGAAATTGATGACAGTTAAACCAACTTTTTTTTCCCCTAACTGTTATGTAGGAATGCAATGTAACAGCTTCAGAAATGTTAAACAACAACTATTTCTAATAGTACGGCAATGATATTAACAATTAACAACAGTATTTCTTTTGCACATTGATATAGAGTTGCTTATGTTAATAACATCAGACACAAGAAAAGCGTACCAATCAGAGGTTTCTCAATGGCGATAGTCATTTCTCCAGTGGAAACTAAATGCTTGAAATTCCCAAAGGGGACTCAAAAACAGCAAAATGGATGGCACGCATGTAAATGCATTAGTTCAAAACTACTTAATATTTATAGTTTGGAGGAGGAGAGTAGGTGCAAGTGTATCTACATTCAACTTGAGTTGCCAGGTTGTCAGATTGCATACAGTTTGTAACTAATAATTAAAACTAGAGATTATTCGTTATGGAGGAATTCAGGTTTTTTGGATCATGTTGGGCACTCTATTTGTGTGATGTGTCACTGACAAAAAGGGAAATGATGGTTGAAAAAAAATTAAAATAGACGATGAAATAAATGTATAAGGTCCCTTCACACATTGAACGTTAGTAATCGTCACAGAGAATAGAACTAATGTGATCCTCTGTTATTTCTGACAATTTCAAGCTATGCATTTATCAAATATTTGATAATAATGATGGCGAAAATAAAATAATAATGCTTCTTCATACAAAATTTTAAGAACTTATTTTCCAAGCTAAAAAAATTAATTAGTACCTACAACGAAAACTAATACTTTACTATCTACATTAAAAGATGCGGTTGATATTTATAATGGAGTTTTTGTTATGATATTTCCTTTTCAATTTTCTTACAAAGTTTTCATTTATTTGTGAGCTTTAAATTGTGATGATCATAGTAAATATGATTCCTAAAAAAGTGGTCAATTATTATTATTTTTTGAAATAAAGATGGAAGACTAATCTAAACTATCCAACTGTAAATGTTTATAAATAATTCCCATCCATATTTCGAATCTCCAATCTCATTTAATCAATTACAGATAATCAACACTTCTCTAAATGAATAAACAAAAATAATAATTAAATTACCAAGTAATTTCTGAAATATTTAATAAATTACAATTTTTATGATTTATTCAAATTATTTATATATTACTTTTTGAGTTATACCCAAAGTTTTTTCAGAATTTATTTTCTTTCTTAAAACCTTTAAAACTCTGATATATTATCTGCTATTATAAACTCTGAGTTGTTTCCTTCTGCAATTTGATCATAACAGAGGTAGTATTGCAAAATATCTAAACTTATCCTGGCGTGTTGGGATTTAAAATGGTTAATGTGACTCAGCATATGCGTGGAGAAGCGACTCCTTGGGGCCAATTCCATGATTCCATCCATCACTTGCGTGTTGCGTCAAATGATGCCATGTTTGTATCACATTTTTTTTGCGGTGAACTGACGTGTATTTGACGGTGCATGCTAGATGCGGGTCTTACGCCTTATCCGCAAGCATTAATTTTATTGAGAAAAAAATATTTAATATTATATATAATAAAATGATTATATAAAGATATCAAAACATAAAATTTTATAGATGCACTTTATTATGTTTATTTTATTGTTATTTTTAATATATAAAATGATTATTCTAATAAATTTTTTATTAGATAAGAATATATATTAAATTATTATTATTTTATTTAGTACTGTTATAATGAATTTAAACCCTATATTACAATCCGATAAAAAAAATCCCGTACGATAATGTACTTATCATTGGATCTATATATGCTGTTATAGAAACTATAGCATAAAAAGTACGACACCGGATTTCAGCCCATCAAATTTGTTTAACACAGCTCTGTTAAACACCTGAGCTATTATTATTATTAAGTGAATTCATAATTATAAACATAAATAAAATGACTATCATAAAAACATATATAATGGATACATTTCCACTTATCATCAATATCAGAAGATCATAGTCGACATCATAACCAAGAAGACAATTAATACTTAGAAAAAGAAAAATTAGGAAAACACTTTTTTTTCCACTTAGTATTTTCAAAATCGTTATTTTTAGACCATTAAAATTTACACTCATTCTAATAAATAGTAAAAGTTAATTCAAATAATATACTAATTTGTTTTGCAAGCATTTTAATATATCCATCACGTTGACTGTTTGGACTTTGAAAATATTTAGTGTAATGTGGTGTTATAAAAAATAGTGTAATTAAATCACTCCTAATATTTTAAATATAATACTTAACAAGAAACCATGGATATTATTGTCATTTTTAATTTAACTAAAAATTGAATATTAATTAGTCCGGAGATCAACATGTCACGACATGAAATTTGAAGACCTGCCTTAATTAACTAATTTTAATTGCAATCGGATTAATTTGAACATGTTGAGCTCCCTTCAAAGGCCTTTAAAATCAAAATACATTTTTTAGGGGATATAAATTTATCTTTTGGTGGGCGGTACCAATTTAATCTGGACTGTTCAATCTATGATTGGTCATGATAGATAGGATTTAGTACATCCGAAGGTGGAATCAAAATGGGTGTCAGCCGGCTCTGAGATATCTCCTTAGGTTACTAAAAATAAAATTATTTTTTTTGGTATAATAAAAAATAAAGTGTCTTTTAATCTAAGAATTTTCTCTTTTTTTATCTAGACACTCACTATCGATTATTTTCAATTCTGCTCCTAAACACATCGAACACATCGATACCTATTTAGATTCACGGAGTCAAAAAATAGAGAGTAAAATACTTGAGATGAAAAGAATTGCTTTCGGTGACTGTAAACTTTTACACAAGTTCTTACTTCCGATAAAATAAATCCATTATTTTCGCTACTTGTTAGCTAACAACTAACGAGTGTATATATGATATGATTTAATAATTCATTATTATGAGTGTGACCTTATACGGCCATAGCTATAAAGAACTGACCCGTGACTTCAACAAGAGGATCAAATGCTTCCACGCCAATTTAATTTAACGGTAGTTCACTTGTAACAAATTGTTTCTTGCTATGTGACTACAAATATGAAAAAATATGTCACCCTCAAAAAAGAAATGAAAAGGAAAATGAAGCGGAGGGGTCATTAGTGTCTTTTTGTTGTTGGTGGAACTGTTGTTGCATTCCAACGACGATGGAGAATTGTTGATTTTTTGTTACTTTGCGCAATTTGACCAGTAAGCGCCGAGCGGGTTTGGATCTATTAGATCATGTGATGGATACAGTGATAGATATCCAGAGTTTGGGTTTCGGATCATGTTATGTTCGGCAAGACATGGATTTTATGTGAATTAAATATAATATCATTTACTCCCACGAATCAACCGGATGCTATATTACCCAGATACGGTAAAAGAGTCACCGCTCCCGTATCCGGTGCAGGTTCGCACTAAATACATTGCGTATCTAGTGTTTTAATATTTGGCACGGCACGGCGCACGATGACACGGCGCAAATATTATTTTTCGTGTCAAAAATTAGAAATTACTAGAACAATATGGTTAAGATACATGTTATGCCTAACAGTGCTGTGTATAATCGTGTTCGTACCTAACCGTATTGTATTTATTCGTGTTGTGTTGATTCGGTACGGCATGTCTTATTTGTCATGTTAAAAATAAAAAAATCAGAAAATTCAAAAAAAATATAAAAGTATAAAAATTTTCTGTTTTTTTCTCAAAATATGAAAAAAAATTTCTAACTTTTTATATACTATAATATTATATTTTCTGTTTTTTTCAAAAATTTGGACAAAGTTAAAAAATAAAAAATGTCTAGTCGGGTCTACTACATATCTAATTGTATGATACATAATGATACGTCATACGTGTACCCACGATGGATCGCGTAGAAAAAATTCTAATAGAATTTCGCTCTCACGTGTAGAATTACTGATCGGAAGTGAGAAACGAAGCACCTCTTTTATAGTGCCTTCAGCGCTAATATACCGAAAAAATTTCCCAGTTGGGACTTGAGATTGCGCAATCCGGAGATATACATTTTTGTTCCGTAGATGCACGTTCTCGTTCTTCTTTTTTATAAAGGTAAAGTGCTTAAGTGGTTGTACATTTCTGTTCTATTTTTATTTTTTTATAAAACTAAAGTGCTTAGGAGGAGCTGTAGGGTTGATTGGAAAGTCAAAACTCTCTCACTTTATCATTCTCAAATTTTAATATTTATAAACCGAATATGAGATTCAGGATTTTGATCAGGGACAATTATCGGATTCAAATTCATTAACTAATTGGGTACTAAATAAAAATATTAATAATATAATATATATACTTAACTAATAAAAAATATATAATTATTTCATTATGTATGATATTAAATATTTTATTCTCAATAAAAATAATTAGATAATTTAGGAGGTAAAAAAAAAACTCAGAGGAAACAAATTATCAAAAAACACTATTTTTCAAAAATCCAGAGAGACATTTCTTCCTTTATAGAGGTAGCCTCCCCCATCCATATATGTACGAGTTATAGATGTCTTCTGTCCCTGAGAACCCTCTTCTCTCCCTCCTGAGTCAAAGTGAGACTAGGTCGAGGAGGTAGAGTCAAATAAGGCCTACCGTCTATACTATATATAGGACTAGTCAAAAAAAAAAAGCAACCCATACAACATAGACCGGATGTAATGGAATTTAAAGAACATAGAAAAGGAGGAAGTTAGTTGAGTGTGTGGAGAGGAAGATGCGAGCTTAAAGTCCATGGAGGTGGCAATCAAGTAGATCAAGTAATGTTGGTCGGATTAATTTATATATTAATTTTTTTCCGATTTGAGATTGATTTTGATTGTATTATATGTCATTTGATGTCGGATTGGATAAGATGTTGGATTTGAATTTAAAAAAAAAACTAATCAGGTTAAATTCGAATTAGATGAATCGGACGAGTTTGTCGGATCAGATCGGATTTTACCAGCTCTAAAAGTCCGGTTACAATTCTAGGACATTTGCACATATCTTTCTTCAAGTACTTATGAAAATTGTATTTGCATCTTGCGGGATCCATCACATTATAATTAATACCTTATGATTCGATGAGAAAAAAAAAACAAAGCTAATGATTTTTTTTTCCAGAAAATGATTATAAGACATCGGATGAATTGAAAAAAGAAGAAGAAGAAATTAGGGTAGTGACCGGTAAAAAAGAAAAGGATGAGCATAATGAGGGTCCATTTTCAACAAAGGAGATGTGTCAAATATTTTGAGTATATAGTAAAATCTTTTTGAATAAAAAAATGAGCTAATAAATAAAGATAACTAAGAAAACTTATTTTTTTTTGCTTTTAAGTCTGGTTTTAATTTTATTAAGGAAACAATGCTAAGTAGTAATTAGTAAGGATTAGAAAAATGATTTTTTTGTGTTAATTATTTGATTTTAGAAAATCTTGTTAAAATAACATATCAATGTAACTAAAAAAATCACGAACAATAAAAAAATAGATGGTGAGCATTATTTACTTATTTAGGTGACTGAAGTGATGGGAACACCGAATACATGTTACAACCTATTCTATGTTGAGATTTGCTTCTGAAAGTATTATTAAAGTCACATAAGAGTTTTAATCCTTGACCAACTCAGTTAGGAGATAATACACATGAGATGTGTAAGCATGAGAATTAGAATTGTTCTATATGAATTGTTTGTAGGGATGTGAGATGTATGATCCATAATCAATGTCTTGTGTATAAGCGCATTTTTTCGTTTAAAAAACATTCGAAAAATTGTTAGTTAGGCTCTAACTAAAACTAATTTTTGCTTTTTTAATGGTGTCAGAATGACATATGTATGGAGATACATTTTGAAAAGAGGCAACTGATTTTTTGTTCAGAAGTATTCAGTTTTGATAGACATCATTATTAATTATTTGGTAAGGTCATGACAGGCTTCTTTATTTTCATCTTGATGACAAATTGGCTCGCAACATTTTATTTTGACAATCCCATCTCTGACAATTATGCTATCTATGACAATTACAACCCTCACAGTTAATTTAATTTTACTATGTAATGGTCAATTTCAAGTAAGAAAACGACAATAATATCTTTGACACTTGAATTCTTAATATATAAAAAAAGTTAAATTTTAAACTTTTTAGCATGCCACATCATCATTTTTCTCCACAATTGATTTTATTTAAATCTTTTCATCTTTTTGATTTCGAAGATTCATATAAAATAGTTTCTCTCTCGCCTCATATTATTTATCATTTAAAATAATATGTATAATATATTTAATGTGAAACTTAACTCTTAAAATGATCTATTTTTTTATATGATCATTTATAGACCATTATGTGAATTTATTATTATAATAATAATAATTATTATTATTACTACTTAGCATTTAAAAAATATTTTTTCTAAATTTTCTCCAATATGAAATTTTATTAGACATATTTTAAATTTTATATTGTTAATTATTTATTTAAAGACTATGTTGTCAGGGCGAAAGCGCGAGTTACATCTTTAGTTTTAATAGTTTTTATTTGCTAATATTAATTTTAAATTGAGAATGAGTCTTTCTTTTGTAATGCTTGCTATTTTTAATGTGAAAGGAAAAAAATGAATTTATCAATTATAATTATTTCTTATATTCTTTTGTAAAAGAATATATAATAATAATAATAATAATAATAATCAAACGTAAGAAAATTGTATTGCAAAAATCTTAGTATTATGAATATTTTATCAAGTAATAAATTATAAATATTTTAAATACAATATTTAACGAAACCATGGATATTATTGTCATTGTCAACTTAAAGTAAAAATTGAATATTAATTGGTTCGGAGATCAACTTGTCACAGGATGGAATTTGGGAGACCCGCCTTAATTAATCAATGTTTACTTAAATCGGATTAATTAGAACATGTCGAGCTCGCTTCAAAGGCCTTTAATTTCAGAATACATTTTTAGGGGATATAAATTCATCTTTCGGTTTAAATTTTTACACAAGTTCTTAGTTTCAATTTGGGTGTCAATAGGTTTGGTCGGGTTCAGATTATGTCACATTATTTTTTTATTTTTCTTGATCCGATTCAAATCCGATCCGATTGAATTCCGGTAAAAAAATCTTAACCCATATCTAACCCAATGGGTCATGACCGACCCACCTAACCCCTGTAAAATAATTAAATATTTATTTAATTATTTTTATATAATTTAAGTAATAAAATATTAATTAATTTATAATTAATCTTAATTAGTGTATATTTAAACTTTGATTAGTACTAACTCACAAAATTATTTTAAAAATATAATTAATTAGGTCGGGTTGACTCGAACCTGATTCAAATAAAAAAATATTAAATTTATACCCGACCAATTTATCTTCGGATCATATCAGATCGGATTAACCCATCGATTGTAATTGACACGCTAGTTCCGATAAAAAAACCCATTATTTTCGCATTTTGTTAGCTAACAACTAACAAGTGTTTAAATGATATTATTTAATATTCATGTTCTCTGCAGTGGGTACGACCTTCAAAGGTAATTTTATATAAATATAATTTAATTGTCTAGATTAATTATAATTTAATTTAATTGTGTAGATTAATTATAATTTAATTTAATTGTGTAGATTAATTATAATTTAATTTAATTGTGTAGATTAATTATGTAGATTAATTATAATTTAAATGTGAAATTATGTAGATTAATTATAATTTAATTATGTAGATTAATTGTACGTTTAATTGAAGATTAATTGTACGTTTAAATATGAAGATTAATTGAAGATTAATTCTAGATTTATTTATTATTTAATTATAGATTAATTAGGCTTTTAATTGTAGAATTTATTGATTATTTAATTATATGATAGATAGATTAAAAATGAAGTACAATAATTATAAATTAATTATGAAATGAATTTTTTTACTAGATAATGGCGAAAGTAGCAACGAAATGACAATATCATAATTTATCTCCCGAAGACAAACATCGGACACATTATAGTCGAGGCGGAGGTACATTATATTCTTAAAAATAATAATAAAATACATATATATGAGAAGCTAATTATGAAATGAAAATTACGAGAGAGAGACAATATCATTCGTTTCCGCACTCACCGTCCGACGATACCATACATCTCGCACATTCGAGTAGGTTGCGAGTTATGAGATTTCTTCATCTCGCCGGATTGCGTGAGATTTATGTCCAAGAAGCGGAAGCCGTAACTTAAAGATTGATACGGGTTTATTGAGCGCGTTGATAGAGTTTTGGAGGCCGAAAACTCATACATTTCACTTCACTTTTGGCGAGATGACCGTGACTCTAGAGGTAAATAATAAAATATTATTAATTTAATTACAAAATTAAAAAGATGGTATAGTAATATAATTTTTTTTAGGACGTCGCATGTCCGTGGGGTTTATCCACCATTGGTGAGCGGTGATTGGATATACTTGATGGAGATTTTTCGGGATACATCCGTCAGTTATTTGGGCGGGATAATATATCGACGTTCTCAAAGATGGGAGGTAATTTATTAAACTGTACAAAAATTTAAATTTTTTTCGTTCACAAACTGTGATTAAGCTAAATGTAAAATTTTGCAGACGTTCTATTTCCCTACGAGAGTTACGGTCCCACTTTGATCACGCTCGGAGAGCGGACGATCATCGGGTCTTAATCAATATGCGATCGGTTTTGCTTTGGAGTTGGCGGGGTGTATCATGTTCCCCGACAACAGTGGAGACTCTGTACCGGCGTTTCTTCTGCCGATTTTGACGGTAAGTATTTTAAGGAATTTAAAATAATTTATGTTTCATAATTAAATAATTTTATTACTAATATTTAATTTACGGAAGATTTACAATTCGGTAGAAGAAGAAATTGAAGTACGGCTGCGGTACTTGGTTATTTATATCGGCGTCTTGATGTGGCATGCCAAGGACGACGAGGAGTATTGGTGGTCCGTGGCTTTTGTTGTTGTTGTGGAGGTGGACGCGTTTGCCCCCGGCTTCGTCCATTACCTCGCCGATGTATTCATTCATTTTCGGTGGTTTGCCAGGGTACACCTGACCGTGATAGTTGTGCGCCTTTTGGCGGTAATAATTTAATTTAAAAATAATCAATCAATCGATGAAAATATATGTGTAATCACTAATTATAATTTGAACTGATAATAGGAAATGGATGCTTGATAAGAACGATATCTCAATCCGTCACACGTCGGTGTGAAGTACGTGAGGATCGGTGATTATCTTGTCGGACATGAACCTCATATTCTCCTCGAGCGATTCGAGTGGAATTACGTTCATACGAGCCGTAATTATTGAAACAAATACAAAAGGTATCACGATATGTTCAAAATTTTGTAAAATATAGTAAAATAATATCAACACGAACTGCTTTGTCGTCACGTTTTGCCAAGATGTCATCAATTTTTTTTTTTTTTTAGCCATTGCTTGCATGCTCTATGCGGGTTCATTGCTTCCATTTCCCTCTTATCGAACCATTTAGCACATTTATACCATGTTCCCTCCACAATTGCCGCAACCGGGTAAAGTTCGTTCAACTCGAAGACGCTATTCGAGCTTCGAACCATTCTTGGTCATTATACCCCATCGATGTCCTCCATCATACGTTTGTGCCCACGAAGCAAAATTAGGAGGTTCTTTATCATCATTTTCTAATCTTCTCGCCGACTTTTTTTAAAAAATCATAAGCTTTTCTATTTGATTTCCTCAAAATTCGCCATCTTTCTACGAAACGACGCGGTTTCTTTTTGTTCGCTAGTCTTCTTCGGAAATCATCTATGAGATTATCTTCTTTCTTTTCGCTTTTCCGCTTCCTTATATAAATTCTCTGCGACGTGTTGCATGCAATACCGGTGTACCGCCTCTCCATGTTGTACGAGACCATCCCAAATGTGATCGCTCAAAAACTCCCTTTATTCCCCTATGACGGTCGGATATAACACATATTTTCATATTACATTGGATCACTTCATTACGGACCCATCGCATGAACCAACCCCAATTGTCCATATTTTCTCGCATCCACGATTCCAAATGCTAGAGGAATGATTTTATTCTCTCGCATCGTATCCACACGCCATCAATAATCTACCCTTATAACGGCCGATAAGAATCCAAATACGTCAATAATTTTAACGGGCCTTAAATGTTTAAACGCCGCAATGCACGGTCCATAAGCCCAAACTATGGATTTAAACATTTTTACATTATTATCCGAAGTATCACACGTCAATAATTTAAATTTTGTACACAGAGTAGTCCGAGCAATCGCCTTCAATATCTCGTGGAAGCAATGTATATGATCATTCCCAAGTGCCAAATAATTGTTCAATTGCTCTTTCTCGGTCACGCCAAAGTTTACCGTACGTCGGTGCCACACCGGGATATTTTGTTTCTATAATCATACCGATTTGTTGAACTGTTAGAGAGAGATCCTTCTTTAAATGTTGTCGAACACATCCTGCAATCAAATTAGATGTGAGTTGTAAGTGTTTGCGGTCTCCGGTGGTCTTCTACGGTTGTGGGGGTTTTTATTTGTGATGATCCTCCATGTGGTCGAGCCCTCTTCAGGTCTAGCGTATAATCTCCAAGGACAACTACCTTCTTTGCATTTCATAATAAGTCGTGTTTTACAACTTTCTTGTACCCAACATTGAACGTTTTTCCTAACACTCCAATCACAAATTACCCAATTTAAAGCCGATTTAGAAGCAAATATTCTATTTTCACTAACTCATCATCGAGTCCTAAAAGATATTCATTCGCGCCTAAACGGTCAAACATCTCAAAATTATTTAACGCTTCTACGGGATGGTGTCTCTCGGTTCGTCCGTAACTAACAATGTGGTATCGCATCTCTCAATTTCCTCATCTTTAGATTCATCGATCGACCGGTCGTGTAATCCTCTCCTTTTTCTTCATTTGAATAATACGGACCGCCATCATCTTGCTCATCCTGATCATCACTTAATTCCATTATCGTTGGATCAACACTACTTCATCATCAATATTATCGGCTAAATTACGACCATACGTAGTACTACTACTACCGCGAAAAAATTATATAAAGTGGCACCGTTGGTTTGGTTGTTGATAAATTATATTATTCTCAATCGATATTTGGATACTGGATATAAATTGGTTTAATCGTAGGTAGGATAGGAATTGGTTTGATCGTAGGTTTGATAGGAATTGGTTTGATCGTAGGTTTGATATGAATTATTTTGATCGTGGGTTTGATAGGAATTGGTTTGATCGAGGTTGGATAGGAATTGGTTTGATCGTAGGTTTGATAGGAATTGATTTGATCGTGGGTTGGATAGGAATTGGTTTGATCGTAGGTTTGATAGGAATTGATTTGATCATGGGTTGGATAGGAATTGGTTTCATTCGGTTTGGAAATATTCCCGTCAAAATTTATCACGCTTGTTCGGTTGTTAAAGATAATTTTCTTCATCGGGATTATAATTTAAATCCGGTAGCATTTTGAAGAAAAATGGATGTTTGTTGTAATTGGATATTTGTTGTTTTTGTGGTTGTGAGAAATAAACATGGGGTTTGGTATTTATAGCAAAGATAGGCGCCATCAGCAATCGGGCGTGGTCGAGGAAACGCGCCACGCGCCGGTGGCGCGTTTGGTGAAAAACGCCATCGCTGCATGTGCGCGTTAATGAAAGACGCCACCTGGTAGTGGCGCGTTTAAATGCGCGCTTTAGCTGCAATGCCACGCTGCTTTGGTTCGTAGATTTGAAATTTACCCGTTCTCATTCTTATTATTAATAATATTATTTTATTAATAATTATTTATAATAAAATCTGTACGACCTTCTCTGCAGTGGGTACGACCTTATACGGCTATATCGACAAAGAATTGACCCGTCACCCGTGACTTCAACAAGAGGATCGAATGCTTCCACGCCAATTTTAACGGATAGTTTACAAATCGTTTCTACCTATCATGCTATGCGACGAGAAATATGAAAAAAAAATGTCTCCCTCGAAAAGAATGAAAATGATGTGGAGGGGGTCATAATAGCACGTTATTAACGTTTTTTGTTGTCGCATGTTCCATTAACGATAGAGATAGAGAATTGTTGATTCTTTTAGTTACTTTGCGCAACTTGACCCACAAGCGTCCAGCGGGTTTGGATCTATTGGATCATGTGATACACACAGTGATAGGTATCCAGAGTTTGGGTTTCGGATTAGGGAGCGGGTACGTTCACATCTTTTCGAATTTAAAAAATAGTTTGAAGGATGCGCGAGCTGTTGATTTTGTATCGAGATTCATAATGATAATTGAAAGAGCGAATCTCAGATATTGAGTTCTATTAAAAATATAAATCTCAATACAAAATCAACAGCTTGATTCGAAGGAGTGCGAGTGTACCCTGCTTCTTTTGGATTATGTTATTTTCGGTCTGAAATGGGTTTTGTGTTGAGCCGATTTTTTGTGTTAAATACATAAATCAATAGAATCCGAATTTCATTTACTTCCAGGAATCGACTGGATGTAATGGAATTTAAAGAACAGAGAAGAAGAAAAAGGCTTTTTATTTTGAAATAAAGTCTGTTATAGTTCTAGTGCATACCTTTCTTCAAGTACTTCTTTATGAAAATTGAATTTGCATCTTTCGGAACCCATCACCATTATAATTAATAGATTTAAGATTCGATGAGAAAAAACAAAGCTGATGAATTTTCTTTTGAGAAAAAAAATATATAAGAGTTGATTGAGAAGAAGAAGAAATGAGGGTCCATGTTCAACATGGGAAAGGTGTCAAATATTTTGAGTATATAGTAAAGTCTTTTAGCACAAAAAAAGGCTCAGCTAATTAATCAAACAAAAATAACTAAGAGATCATTTTTTTTTTTTTTTTTCTTTTAAGTCTGGCCTTTAATTTTATAAGGAAACAATCCTAATTAGTAAGGATTAGAAAATGTTTTTTTTGTGTTGATTATTTGATTTTAGAAATTATTGTTAAAATAAAATATCAATCTAACTAGATAATTATGAACAATAAAACATAGATGATATATAAGCATAATTTCCTTATTTAAATGGTTGAAGTGATGGGAACACCGTATAGGTACGTGTTACATAACTTTTAGATGTTGTTCGAACACACGATTTTAATGCCTTCGATATGGATTGTTCAATCCAAAAGAGATTTTTTTTTCCAAGTGACATCTGATATCTTTGTGAAATGTATGCTCTCATTTTCCATATATATATATAAGTAGAGAGATAATAAGAATACCGTGAACTTACGAAAACTTTTCATAAATTTAACTCAAAAAATATATTAAATTATTTTTAAATTTTAATTTATCATGCTCATTAAATTATTTGTATGAAAATCTTATGGGATAAAAAAATTTAGAATGTTTTGAGCCTTTTAAGTCATGATTTTAAATTTTTAAAAATCAGCTCTAAAAATAATATTAACATATTCAATATTGGAACATCATTTTAAAAATTAAAAACTGTGACTTAAAAAGTTCAAAGCACTTCAAATTTTTAGAGATGATTTAATGTACTTTTTGAGTTATATATGATTTTATTGAAAAAAATAATTGAGTTGAACTCAATTACCTTTTTTCCATTAATTTTGGGAGCTGAACTACATGATAGTATGATCTAGAAAGTAGGAATCGATTATTTGATGATTAAATTCTAAAACATTTATTCATGGATTGGATAATTTTTTTGGATTAATTTAGAAAACATCAAAAGAGATGAAAGCCTGAACTGTAGTACCTACGTCAAAATGCGGTGTATTAGAATTCTTGTAGCTTATTTTATTTCTCATTTCAAGTGAAATTCATGTCATAATGTCATGATATAAATATTATGAATGCTGTAAGTAACACCTAATACACTCGATATTGTATTCAAATCCCCTGTATTAATATATATATTTTATTTATGAAATATATTTATATTATATTCAAATCGTGAATTTTTGATCTTGTCGAAATTTCTCCAAATCACAAATTTATTATTATGACACATAACACATGAAAGCCCGCACAAAAAAATCTGCATAGGAAGTTGAGGTCGAATCTCCTGTCGCACCTGCCTCTATGATATACATTCTATGTCTATAACACTATTTGACATATTTTTTAATATTTTAAATTAAATATTTAGAAAATGAGTAGAGATTTCGAGATATCGGAGGACCGGTATTTCGTCCACCGACTCATGATATATCTTTTCATATAAAGATCAATTATTAAAAATATTATTTTAATAGAAGCCAAAGTTGTGACTAAAGAAGATATATGGGACTAGTGTTTTGACTACCAACTGAAAGTATGGACGATCCTTTTAATCCCCGGTTCTAATAAAATTTATATTTTTAATCATTGTACAAGAAATATTTGTTACTTGATAAAAAAAATCCGGCACTATTTATAGAAGTGTAATAGATTTTGGCATCCGTTCTAAGATATTGTTAGGAATAGCTCTAGATTTTATAACATTTTAGGTATTTGTAGAAATTCGAAATATTCTTGATCCTATAACTATTTCTAACACCTAAATGGAAAGGAAAATAAGCATGTGAATTCTCATCCCTTCAATAATACAAAAATTGACAAAAGGAACTGCAAAAGTTCGACGGTTGTTCTTCATTCTTTGATTTCAATAAAGGCATAATTTCTCTATAATATCTTTCTCTTTTTTTTTTCTGAAAAAAATGTATTTTGAATGTTAGACATTTTGTGAAGAATTTTTTCTATGTGAGGTCTCTTTTTTAGAAATTGAACTGCGTAATTTTGTCTCTTGTCCTTTTAATTTGAAGTCTCTCTTTTCCAAAACCTTAACAAATTGATATCTAAGATCGTTGTAACAATATTATTTAAATCAACCTTAGATCTCTCTCTTGCCACTTTGTGTCAGGGGCCAGAATCCTCTAGAGAATTTTTCTCTGCAGATTTTAACAATTGTCTGGCTTTGATATAATGTGAAGAGATTAATATTATTAAACATGTTTGCTCTAACCTATTGGTCCAGATTGTTGAACAAGTCAAAGGCACGCTTGCATTGCAGCCTTGTTCTTTCGTTAACAGGCCATCTTTATTTTTTGAATATATAGCCCAAATACTACTGATTAAAAGCCTTAGTCATCATTCATTTTCAATGTTTGATGCATGTGGTGTCCAGTGTCAGTAATACTAATATAGTTATTATCTGTTTGAAATTCTAGCACAAGCTGGTGAGAGATATTAATACCTTAAAGAATGTAATGTTTAATGTGCATGATCAATGATACCGTCATTATCGGTTTAAAATTCTAGCACACGCTGAAGAGGAGATATTAACACTTTAAAAAATTGAGCATGAGAGCTTTTATAAAAAAAAAAAAAAAGAGAGAGAGAGCTTGTGCTAGAATTGAATAAAGAGATTCAAAATATATAAAGAGAGCTTTTATAAATAAAAAAAAAGCGTCAATGCTTGAGATTCAAAATCCCATAAATGTGTAATCAACAACTAATCTGTTCAAATTTCTCCTATATATATTTACAGAAAAATAAATATCCGATCAATTAAAAAAACGTAGGAATAATTTAAAATAATGGCCCTGAGAATAATATAAAGTTCAATTGCGTTTTACCACACAATCCATTCAGAATATTAACTTTTTTTAAGACTATAAAAGTAAACATTTACAATAACAGCAAATTTGTTTTTTCTTTTATAATTGAGTTGGATATGAGTTTTTTTTTATATTCTAGAAAGTAAATAGGAAAAATATTCTTTTGTAAGTAAAATAGATAAAATTCCATAAATCTCTTAAATTATAATTTTATCCTTAAATATATGTTAAGGGAAACAGTAGATAAAACTAATAGCACCAGAAATACTCAGTAATTTACTTTTAGTGGAAGATGGATGAATTTTATCTTTAAGTGTCCATCAGAGATCAGTGACCTACCAAAACTGAACTTAAATTATAAATAATTTAAGGCCCGTTTGGTATTATTTAATTTTTTTGTTATATTGGATTTTCAGAAGACAGATAACCATTTTCTGCTTTTTAAAATTTCATTTTTTTCTGGAATAGTGGATGGTAATTACATGCATACTTCAGCATTTATTCACAAATTGAGATTTATATTTCTGAATATCAACAGTGATTCAAATTATAAAGGCCTAGAATTAGAATAGGATTATCATTTTTTTTGCTTTTCCCTTTTCGTACTTTCGCTGCTGAATGAAATTTAGAAGATAGACCTCCATCTTTTTGATAAAACTACAATAGAGTTTAAACCCTAAGGAGACCTTTTGTGAGTTAAACTAAAAAAATATTAACTTACTTTTAAATTTTAATTTATGTTGCTCAATAAATTTTTCATATCAAAATCTTGTGGAATACAAAAAAAAATCTATTTTAAAATTTGTTAGTATTTATTTTAGATTTTTAAGATGACTCTATAATATTCATATATAAAAGTAGATCACTTTTAAAGATTAGAAAAAAAAACAAAAAAACCTGAAAACATATTTTTATATTTCATAAGATTTTGATATGAAAAATTTATTGAGCCAATATAAGTTGAAATTTAAAAATAATTTGAATTAAACTTATCGAAGACCTTAATAGTTTAAACTCATGCTAGTTTTATGCCACTTATGAAATGATGAGAAATTAATTTTCATTATTTTTCACAAATCCGGTTCTTCCTGTGGGAGTTAGCTCTTGACAATGGGTTATTTTGACAATCTTTACAATGAATTTTTAAATAAATATGAAAAAATCTTTAAAATAGAAAAATATAGGTATATTCTTATTACTTATAGATTGATAGTGATTTAAATTTCATTGATGTTTGATATTCCATCAAAGACAAACAAAATTTTATGTAATTTATAATGGTTCTAATTTAATAATCCTTGATGAACTATCATACATTAATAAAATTATATAAAATTTAAATCTCTATCAATCTATAAGTAAAAAAAACACCTTAATTTTTTTTCTATTTTAAAAATTTCTTTGAATTTATTAAAAATTCATTATTAAGATTATCCAAATAGGCATTGTTAAGTGATCCCTCCTCTCTTACGTACTTTGTTTGGAAAAATCTTTGAATTTACATGTTGTGTTTTTTCGGATCGCAAATAATTTCGATTGGATTGAAGGCCATTTGATCTCGGGTTCGTTTTGACTTTCTTAAAAAATCGGGTATTTGGATCCAGGGCGGGTCTAAGAATTATGGGTCAATGGACACATTCGTTTTCAAGAAAAAAATTATGATGGCTTTATACTTTTTATTTTTCGTGCATCATAGAGGACCTATAATATTTCAGGTTTTTTTTTTCTCTCAATTGTTTGACTGCACGCTTCTGCTTACCCCTGGTTTAATGGTTTTCCTAGGAACCATATCACCCTCCGCAGTGCGGTTCTTTTGATTTTAGCGTTTCAATCAACGGTTTTCCTATATCAAAATTCAGACTTCCCCACGCTGTTGTGATTTCCTTGAGGATTTCACTCGATACTTCACATGGACACTCAAATATCAAGTCCCAACATTCCCATTTATTTATTTTCCTAATTTTCGGAGTGAGAAGATTGAAAAAAAAAGAAATGAAACTTTGTTGCTTAATAAGAGGCGAGTTGCAAGTGAATAGTTCTTAGTATTTGTATACGATTATGCAAATATATTTCATCCTTTGTATGAAAAATTAGAGACAAAGTTAGGTATATTAATAATTCAGCTCCAAATGAAAATATGTGACATACTTGTCAGCCGTCTTGATTTATAAAAAAAAATAGAAATATTGAAATTCAACTCCAAATGAAAACTTGTTTTATAAAAAATGTTTTTAATAATTGATTTTTACCTAATTGAAAATCCAGATGCTTAATTCGTGATCTGATTCAAGAATAAAAAAATGTCTCAATGCCCTAAAAACGACAGCAGCTCTAAGGTAACTTATTTCTTCATTCAAGAAGATTTGCTAATAAATTATTACAACACATCAATTATTTTCTGAGAGAAAAGGCTCAAAATTTGGTTCACACATTGCACCTATCATGCGTTATATTTTTGCAACAGAAGTTAAATATGCGACGTAAGTAGATTGAATACAAACAAACAGATTGAAGTTTGAGAAGAGAATAATTTTAATAGGTTGCACTCGTTTGAATGATGCTTCATGTGATTCTTTGAAATTATTTTGAGTTAATGAGTCGAATTGAAACATGTTAAAATCAAGCAAGTTTTAGATCCGACAACTCGAGCGCTCCTCTCGGCTTCAATTCAAATCAAGTCAAGCTAAGCGTACACAAAGTTGAACCCAAAATAATCGCAACAAGATCCAAGGCCAGAAGGGGGATATCTTCATTTCCACCTTTCACGAAGAAAAGAAACCTTTGTCTGGTCATGGTTCAAAGCGTACCTAAAACAAAAATGTGTAGCATAAACTGGTAGTGGGACCTGAAAGGGACATAACAAATGCTCCAGGTTCAAACTGTGGTTTAAATAGCTGTTGAGGTTATTGGGTCCACATGACAAAGAAATCCGACCGTTAGCTCTCAAAGTTTTAAAAGGTCCAAAATTTCTCGAATTTTGCTTTTCAGGATACCGACGACTTCTGAGATTTTCACTCTTTCGACTGCCTCTCCTCCCCCGCTCCCTTTCTCTCCCTCTCATGGCGATCGCCACAGAAGACCATCAGGAAGAGAAGGTGCGCTAAAGAAAATAACTGATCGATCTCTCTCTCGTTTCTTTGAAATGATCTTTAGCCACGGTCTTTTTTTTTTTTTTTGTGATTTTCCCTAGTCGTTGAGTCTCGGGCGCTGGCGATTTTTGTTATTAGTTTGGTTAGGTAATATATTAACAACCTTTTCGTCAGAACCAGCCTAAAAAATTTCCCCAAATAAACGAATCTAGGGTTTTTTTCTGACATTTTATGGAATTCCAATCCCTAGCCATTTATATTACTGGATTTCCCTTTTGGGTTGAAGGATTCAAGATCGCTATTTCAGTATTTCTTATAGAAATCCAGTAACTTGAGACATTTGTGGTCGTGACAATTTCAGTAAGATTGAAGATTTAGTAGTTCGGGTTTATGTCCAATCGTAAATTCTAGGGTTTCTCCTGGTCAGCGCTTTGTCATTATTTGTGATCCCATTTCCTAATGGAAGTTTGAGTTAATTAATTAAATGTACTATATTGTGAAGAAATGTACCTAATGTGTCAAAATAATCTTCTTTACAGTCGCCCTCGAAGGCATCTGGTGCAGAAAAGAGATGGACATTGAGTGATTTTGACATTGGAAAGCCGCTTGGGAGGGGCAAATTTGGTCATGTATATTTGGCCAGAGAAAAGATAGTAATTTTCTTACTTTCCTGTTTTGTTCCTCCAATTTTAGGTTCACCAAATTTGCCTTCATGTAATGTAGGTTTGCCAGATAAAAGGGTACTTTTCCTCTTTTGCTCATTTTTGTTCCACCAATTTTGGTTAAGCCTGGTTCACCATTTTGAGTGGTACAGATTGGCCAGAGAAGGAAGGATACTTGTCCATTTTTACCCTTCTTCTGTTGTTGACTTTGTAAAGGTGCAGTTAAACTTTATCTAATGTAGTTTCGCTAGAAAGATGAAGTTTACTGCTTTTACATTTTTAGCTACTTCCCAATTGTTTACTATATATTAGTTTTCCATAACTTGGTCAGACAAAAGGGGCATATTCCTGATGGCTGGGGGAAGGATGGGATTGATTTGGTGTCCTTTTAGAGTACTACTTTAAAGTTACTGTAATGTTTTCATGTAGATTGACAGAAAAGTTTTTTATCCCAAAGTTAAAATTGAATTCTGAACCTTAAGAGAGAATTTAATTAATTTACTATAATTAATTTTTATATAGAGTAATCACATAGTGGCCTTGAAGGTTCTATTTAAGACCCAGCTGAAACAGTCTCAAGTGGAACATCAGTTGAGGCGCGAGGTAGAGATACAGAGCCATCTACGCCACCCCAATATACTCCGCCTATATGGTTATTTCTATGATCAGGTATCTCTCTCCTCTGTCTCACAACTCATTTGGTTGAACTAGTTAACCTCGTGAATTCTATGATCAGGTATCTCTCTCCTCTGTCTCCGCCTATATAGTGCTGTCAACTTCGTGAATTCTGAATTCTTAACTATTGGCATAGCTATGGACATAATAATTCCTTTGCTTCCCAAGTTTTCAGCAGTAATAAAACAAAATGCCATTTTTTCTATTTAATTTGCAATTTCCTTGTCTTGTCATTATTTATTTATTCTTCTTTTATTGTACAGAGTCGGGTTTATCTGATACTGGAGTATGCTGCAAAAGGTGAGCTTTATAAAGAGCTGCAAAAATGCAAGTACTTCAATGAAAGAAGGGCTGCAACAGTAAGTATAACTTGGAGCTAATACATTATATATTTATGACATTGTTTGTTTTTCATGTCATCCCAATTGCCAAATGTCAATGAATCAGGATTTAGAGGTGTGCTGATTTTAGTTTTTTAAACATATTAGTCACAAAAAGTGTAAATTATCATGGAATTGCAGAAAAGGTCCCTCAATTAAGAAGGAAACTAGTTTTTAATTTCCACGGTACTATAGAACTTTACTAAAACACATTTTGAATGTGATATTAGCAGGGAGTGCATTTTGATTTCTCTTGGAATATGTGTCTATTTTTGCTATAATGAAATCTGCAGTGGCTCTATTCATTTTAATTCATATCTTGCAAATTAAGAAGGGAAACTAGTTTTTAATTCCACAGTACTATAGAACTTTACTAAAACACATTTTGATTTCTCTTGGAATGTGTCTATTTTTGCTATAGTGAAATTTGCAGTGGCTCTATTCATTTAATTCATATCTTGTAAATTCTCAAGAGAAAAATTGCAGGCTTATAAAAGCCCTGCACATCACACAATTACTGGCAAAGTTTTTGCCTTTCTAACTTTCCAATGAAATTTCAGTATATTGCGTCCTTGGCACGTGCATTAGTCTACCTCCATTCAAAGCATGTCATACACAGAGACATCAAACCAGAAAATCTCCTAATGGGCCTTCAGGTACTGATATGTCTGATCTTTTATCGAAACAGGAAATATTACTGAACCTGACATCCCTTTACTTCTTCAATACAAGGGTGAGGTAAAGATTGCTGATTTTGGGTGGTCAGTACACACATTCAACAGGAGACATACCATGTGCGGTACGCTGGACTACCTCCCTCCTGAAATGGGTAAGTATATTCAGCAGAATTATTCACGTCTATGCTGACAATGTTGCATGGAACCAATTTACCTTCTATCTAAATTGGAATCACAGACGTTTAAACAATATTAGCAGACTGTGTTGTTTAAGCCTCAAGTTAGTATGCCTACCTGAAATTATGTACATCTATATTTGTAGTTGAAAGTACAGAACATGATGCAAATGTAGACATATGGAGTTTGGGTGTACTGTGCTATGAGTTCCTCTATGGTGTGCCTCCATTTGAAGCAAAGGAACATTCTGATACCTACAGGAGGTAAATTTGAACCAATGACGCCTTACATGGGGAGCCTAAAATAATATATAATATAACTGAAAATAGAAATTAAAAAGTTATCTTGTCATTTGTCATTTGTCTGGTATGAGAAGTATATGGTGCACCTTTCTTGGAAATAATAATCATAGCAATAACATTCTGGAAGAGTCAGGCTATTGGAAAATCATTTACATTTCAGCCAACGGTCAAAATCTAACCTTTTCATGTTGGCACGTTCGATCAAGGCAATTTATATACAAGCTTATGTTTTCATTAAGGATTCAGTATTATTTTCCCAAAATTGACATCACAGTAAAAACAATTTGAGCATACAGACAATAAAAAACATGATTTGCTATTTATATTTTGGCTAAAAGTTTCCTTTATGGTAATATGGAATGAAAAACATGATTTGCTATTTATATTTTGGCTAAAAGTTTCCTTTATGGTAATATGGAATGTAAACATGTAGATTAATAAAATATATGGTTTTTATTAAGGTTTCCTTTGCTTATTTTGAGCTTCCAGGATTTTAAAAGTTGATCTCAGATTTCCTCTCAAGCCAGTGGTTTCTTCAAATGCGAAAGATCTCATTAGTCAGGTTTGATGTCTTTTCTTTGGTTATTTTTCATTGTTAATTCCATACATATCTCATTAGTCAGGCGTGAAATACCAAAGGTTGCTTTACCCCTTATAGATTGCACCTTGACCCCTATAGATTGCACATCCATTGTTCTTCGTATGACTGATTCAGGTAAAACACCCGAACAAAAGATAAATAAAGGTTTGTCACCTGAACAAATGATAAATATAAAGGTTTGTTGTCACCTGAGAAAGGAAATTTTCTTTGGATGGAGCTTTTTTTAAGATTTTTCTTTTTGATTTTCTGACGTGTAAAATTTCAATTGTTTTTGTACTTGTGCATAGATGCTGGTAAAAGATGCTTCTCAAAGGCTACCTCTTGTAAAGATGCTTGAACATCCTTGGATAGTGCAAAATGCTGATCCTTCTGGCGTCTACAGGCCAGGTGCTTGAACATCCTTGGATGCAAAAATGCTGATCCTTCTGGCGTCTACATGTCTTAATTGGGAAAGTTGAATTTGACCAATTAAGAGATTCCTATTGCGTTTATAATCAAGTTCCTATGATTTACCATTTTCACTCGAATGTATATTCGGTTTTGGTGATTTTCAATTAAGAGATTCCTATTGCGTTTATAATCAAGTTCCTATGATTTACCATTTTCACTCGAATGTATATTCGGTTTTGGTGATTTTCACTTTAAAAATGTCTCTCTATGGGAAAATATATTCCAGAAACAATAATTTTGTATCTAGAAGTTTCTGATGGTGAGATCAAAGTTTCTATTACCTTGATTCTTATTGAATGTGTATGATTTGATCCAGATCTTTATGGAGTAAAATAGAGGGAAGGGAAGAGGAAAAGAAATAACAAAAATTCTGCTTAGATAAATAATTTAATAAAATGTAGAGAAAGGCCAAATTTCACCCACTTTAGCCCTTAAATGAACTGTTTTTTTCTCTTCAAATTCGTGTTAGGAAGGAGAAGCAAAGTTTGCCATATTTCGCTTCCCTCCCTAGTTTTAGAGGGCTAAAATTCATGAAATATTTAAAAACAAATTGTTCAAATTTGATTGTCATAAAATTTGTTCTTGCATGAAAATGTAGATAAGGCAGTAGAAATAATTTGAATTACACCTTCGAAAGTTCAGTATGTATAATTCTCCTAAAGGACTTCAGCCGGGAAATGCTAGGTTTCTGATATGAAAAACTGTCGGATCAATATTGAATGATAGCACTTGATTTGATCCATATTGTAATGCTAGCTAAGAAAATAATATTTCAAGGATATTACTCGTTAATTATGGAGATTGATTGTTATGATTTCGTAATGTGATATCATGAGTGTCAAATTCATGGTAACCTTATCATGCCCGATATTCTCAATTGCATAGTTTATCTTCTCCTTAGCCTTTTTCGGTATGGGACATAGATATAATTGAAAAAAATTAACCCGAAAACATCAAATAGTCATGAGTTCATCTCAGTCGCTATTGATTATTTCATGAAATAGATTGAGGCGACATCCTACTCCACCATTACTGCAACACACGTGTGCAAATTTATTAGAAATAACTTGATATGTAAGTATGGAGTGCCAAATAAAATTATAACCGATAGTGGTATAAATTTGATTGTAAAAAAGGTAGAAGATTTGTGTAAGCAACTTAAAATTATGCACCATCGTTCATCACCATACCGTCCCTATAAGAATAATTAAAAAAATGGTGGTGTCCCACAGAGACTGACATGACATGCTTCCTTATGCATTATGGATCTACCATACATCCATACGTACCTCTACTAGAGTAACCCCGTACTCTCTAACTTATGGAATGGAAGCAGTACTCCCTGTTGAGGTAGAAACCCCTCACTGCGTGTTCTTATGGAGGTGAAATTGAAAGAAACAGAATGAGTTCAGTCAAGGTATGACCAATTATAATAAAAAAGTTATCAAAAAAGAATAGCAATGACTTGTAATAAAAAAAAAGTTAAGCCATGCAAATTTCAAAAAGGGGATTTGGTATTAAAATAAATTAGGAGCAAAGACGACAAATTCAAACCTAATTGGGAGGGCCCATATGTAATTAAAGAGGTCTACACTGGAAATGCAATTCTACTCAAAGACATGGACGGAGATGAACACCCTGAGCCGATCACAATATGTAAAAAAGTATTATGCTTAATCTCTCTTTTTATATACGTTTGAAATCACAAGCAACTCCCAAAACCCCATAGATATCAAGCCTTGTAATCAAGACATTATTCCCTCCTTCACCATCGAAAGGTACATAACATTTCGTATGTCATACTTATTTTATGGGAGCCTTGATTATTATTTCTCAAAAAATGGTGAAAATAAAGAAAAATAAAAAAGTAGGAAAAAATGATTGAAAAAAGCAAAAAAAAAAACTCAAGCTCGGCTCACAATATAATATCTATGAAAGAATCAGCGCCCAATGCCACTCTATCACGAAAAATCTAGAAATATTTCATGATATTCTCTTAATTTCGGTATTAAAAATCCTCCTTACCCCCCATAAATATCCATCTTGTGCAAATTCAAACATCAATTTATAAATAGCCTCTCACACCCCCAAATGCTTGTGATTTTAACGAGCTATAATTAAAAAAAGAACATGTGGCATAATTCCTTCATATATATATGTGAAAAACAAAAAAAAACAAAAAGAAAAGAAAAATTATAAATGATAGGATGCAGTGAAAACCGTAACTGGCGCTGCATTCATTTGAGCCGACCCCTTAGTATTTTATTTTGGCACTCATTATGGTATACCAGAACAATGATTTTGAGGTGGTACACCGGAATAACGGTTATAAGATGATATACCTGAGTAATGATCATGAGGTGGTATACCGGAATAACAGTTATGTGGTGGTATCCCAGAAAATAAATTGAATGAAAACAAATTGAAGCAATCATATGACTATGTGAGTTCAGATTACATCATGGTAAATGAGTAAGTTCTTACTCTGAAAACATTTAAAACATTCATATAACTTAAGTATATTTCCAAAGCTTTCCTCTCCAATAACAATCTTATTTACCATATCCCAATAATTCACACACCAAAAAGAGAGATAAACTCTTCATATCTATCATTCTAAATGCTTTCATGAGGTCTTGTTAAAAAGTAAAAAAAAAAAATGATTTCACAACATGATGAATCTCAAATCAGTATTCTGTACTTAAAACATGAATACCTAATCAGTATTCTGTACTTAAACCATGATGGATCCTTATAGTTGTCATTGATGATGCCTTTCAAAATTAATATCCCATGTAGAAAAAATATTTTATGGTTTTCTGAAATAAAATACTACAAGGGACCACCAAATTTTAATTAACACACCCCAAAAGATAAACCACCATTAAGACTCAAAATGTCTGAAATGACATATCAAGAGATAATATTAACAACGACAAGTCACATTTTTAGCCTCCTCTTGGCAACCACAATTTTTTTTTTTGAAAGAACTTATAATTAGGGTTTAATGCCTAATAGCCTAACTGGAGTCAGCATAGTAGGTTTCACACTTGAATGCATCATGCCTAAGGGACCCATTCAGCTGAAGTGTGAAGTTAGTAGTCTGCTTGCTCAACCTTAAATTATAATTTATTTGATAAGTATAAAGGTATCTTCTTGCTTCAGCTAGCATTGTCCAGCAACGCAAGCTGAAGGGGGAGCCAGCTGTAGACACCCCAAATTAACGACTCGGATGGCACTCCTGAAACTCCAAATCATGCTCAAATAAGTATTAACTCAAGCCATCCATTAAAATATCTCCAGTTTCATCATGACATTTGCATAAAGTATGCATTTTAGAATAATTAAATAAAATCATCTGCATTTTTTAGCATTATGACTACAAAAATCATTTTAAATAATCATGCAAAATTTACTTATGATTTTTTTTTATCTGAAGGCATATTTTTCTTATTCATTGGCACTATTAAGATATTTGATCACACAGGTCAACACAATTTCCATTTCACATGGATATAAAGAAAAATATCTGACAAAATAATTAATGCACTAATGATAATGATTGACTCCTTAATAAAATGTCACTTAAATTTCAGCACAAATGCGTATGATACAAATGAATAGGATCGTTCATTAATTGTCAATACTTGTAAGGTGCAAGTCCTTATAGCCACTCTAAGAAGAAAGTGCAAGGTACAAGAAACAAATAGTGCCTCCATAAATCTGACAAAATCATATCATCATTTACTCTTTTTTATAGAAAAATATTTTTCTACGTACATCAACTCATATTGACACTATCCATCAGTACTACTATTGAAACATCACTTTATTTCTAAGCAAGTAATTATGACTTTTCAAAACATGATAAGTTCATCTTTCACCAATTTTATCCAGAAAATAAAACAACACATTTTATATATGCATGAACGATATGATATCTCCTGATAATATATTATAAATCTCATACCTTGTTATAATAAAAGCATCAAGCATATACAGTTAGAACCAAATAATAATAATAATAATAATAATAATAATTTTATAATGATCATGCAAAGAAAAAAAATAATTAAAATAAAACGAGCATGTCCAACAAAACTCACTATCTTCAAATAAATATCATGGTTCTTTGTAAAATTAATTTACTAACACAATAATTAATGATATTATCACTATTCTTGCAACTTATCATAGGCCTGAGAGTAGCATATCACCACCTTTTTAATTAATTGAAGAATTTCAAATAATGCAAGTACGCACATGAACCATCTAATTAATAATTATAAAACTTGCAAGCTTTAGTCCTTTTGTCCATCTTCACAAGAAAATAAGAAAGTTACAAAAAACCACAAAGTACTGGTCCTTGTGCTCAAAAACAAAGAAACGTACATAATGTGTCTCATATACTTGACCTAGTCAACTAAGCTTCCTACCACCTAATAATATATATTATGGATATTATGATAATAATAGCAATTATGATATAACGATAATAATAATTTCTACAAATGATATAAAAAATATTTTCTTCACAAGCATCTTTTTAGACCCATTTCCGATTTTTTTGGATGATGCTATCTATATCTATGTGTTTAAACTTTAGAAAAAAAAACATTTTCATTAAAAAGTTAATTTCATAATCAACATATAAAGATTTTTATAACAAATCCAAAAGGGTCTAATTGTTTGTTTTAACACGCGATGCAAATCTATTGATCTAAATATATATATAGTAATTATAATAAATAAATGAATATCAATACATGTCAGGTAGCGCGAGAAGTTCTTTTTACTTGAAACATGCTAAGTCAAAGGGATATATCCCTCCAGTTGATGCAGCCACTCTAAGGATAATATATATTCCATAATATTGATATTTTAGTAAAGATAATTACTTGTTGTTAATATATATATATATATATATATATATTATTGTTATTATATCTTTGCATATATAAAATATTTTGAAATGATATGCACCTTTACAAGGTTGATATTTATGACATAACACAAGAAATTCTGTGATTTTTGTTAAACGCCGTGAATCATGTCAAAAATAAAAATTCAGTTTAAACTTCAAAAAATTTTTCAGGCGAGTTAATATGATCTTGATTCTCATACATTACGTTTTCCATAAAACATGTCAGTACATTTTGCATAGCGTGCACATTTTGGAAAATTTGACGTTGTCATTTCATGACAGGAGAAGAGACTATCAACAAAATAGCAGAAGCAAAGTAAAGCTATACGAAAAGTAAAAATATGACAAAAGGACTCTAAAATAAAAGAAGCTTGTTAATAAATTATAAAAGTGCGAGTTATTATTTAGATTTTATTAAAATTTCAGATTAGAATGAAATTTAGAAGATTTCGAACAACTAGACGCGAACCGAAACCAAATCGGACACTATGATCGAAAAGTCTCAGACTCAATTTAATATTTTTCCATTGAAAAACAGATAAACAGAGACATATTTCTTGCAAGAAACTTGTCCATTTAATGTCGTATACGAAATTGATTTGATAAAAGGAAAATATAAGTTCCATCAATCACTTCATATTTCCTAACAGTTAATACATCTATAATAAATCAAAGTAAACTTCCATAAAATTTAAAGCACGTGAAAAAAATGAATGATAAAAAGGAATGCAACTTCAAATCTATCATCGTTCCTAATAATAAAAATTAAATTTTTACGGCTAATACATTTCTCTCAGAAATATTAATTTTTTTTTAGTAGAACATTCTAGTTCCTGTCAAAATCGTGCGTGCACAAAGAGCTTTTTTGAACATTTGATCATAATGTCATACTCTCAATTAAAAAAATGAATATGTTTTCTTAAAATAAATTCTAAGAGTCATGTTGTATTTTTCTTTATTTACCAAGGCATCCAAACTAGAATCAAACTATGAATATCATTGTCATATACTTGGAATTTATCATTGCACATTTTAGGGATATACTTAGTTTAAAGGAAAAAAGTTTTTCTAGAATGAGTATAAATTATAAGTAATAAAAATATAATATGTTTTAACGAACATAACCTTAAAAAGTATACTGATTGGTCTCATTTTGGCCACTTTAATCAATGTATTTTTTTTTGTCTTCTCTTTTCATAAGCATAGACGTGCTAAAATAATGAAAAAGAATATTAATAAATTTAGTGCACTGTCATGATTCACAATAAGACAACAGTGAATATATTCATGTACTCCAAAGATGTAGATTCTTTCTTTTCCTAAGAGAACAAGTAAAGTGGCCTACTAAAATGTCATCTCAAGAACATGAATTTTTGTATTTACACCATAATTCATCTATTCCAAAAATGCATATGAATATATGTGATAAAAAATGGAAAGTAAGTCTTATGTGGAGATTTAATTAAATAATTTGAAAAAATCTCTTCAATGCTAATATTATCTCCCTTCCGAATAAAAATCTTTCGTGGTTATATATATATATATATATAATTACAAACCTAGAATTCTTATTAAGCATGCCTGCACTGAAATCAATTTTCCATTGACCAGATTAATTATACTCAAGAATAAATTATCTCTAAAACTACCATTTCATATAAATTAATATGCATATAAGTCCGAGTCATGCTTTCATATAAGCATTTGCTGCACAAATATATACATATATATATATATATATATATATATATATATATATATATATATATATATATATATATACACACCCATATATATTATTCACAATTTTTCACAATGTCATATTCTAATAATACATATTGAGACTAATGTAGTATTCACGAATCCTCATAATCAATAAATTTTGTTAGATGCTGACTAATAAAAAAGAAAAAAAAAATCAAATCTGTAACAAAAAATAAAAATATAGAGATAATAATAATATGCAACGTTAAAACTTGAAAACGATAAAAATACATTCACTTAGAAAATAAAGGTAAATTAACTTGTAATACTGTAATATGCTATGTCACAACCAATATATATATTCTTAGAAGCCTTAGAGGTCTTAAGTCAGAACAAGTATGTGCATGTGGACATCCAAGAAATTTCAAATATTTTATCAGAACGTATTTTTATGGCATCCGCATTGATTATTTATTTATTTTTCTTCTTTCATGCATTTGGAGTCAAGCAAAATGGTACAAAGTACCATAAAATTATGGCAACATATTTTTCTAATTTAACAAGCAAAGTAATTTGGTCTCACTAATATTAAATAACTTTTGTTATTTTTTGCATGATATATCATGAGACCATCCCATAAATACCCATGCATTTTGCTCCATAGCTGATTTGAGTAGTGAAAGCGTATAAGAGTTCAAAATATTCATCAATCTCTAAAGTTTTGAGTGAAAAAAAATCTATGTTTCAATCAATATAAGTTTAGTAAAATAATGAGTGAATCATAAAATGATAGGTTATATTAAATCTTTTTTGTTGGCGTCGAAATTCCATTATGTCAACCCTTCAATAGTGTTCACTCATAAGTTAAAATCTAGTCATCCAAGTCATTAAGTATATCCTTCTCTAATGTCAAGATAATGTCCGGTGGAGGAGACTTTTTCCGACTTGCCAATATTTTTGAATAATTTCGAACTCTTTATCTCTTTTTTTTTCTTTCTTTTATTATCTTTATAATTTAAGTAGCAATCTCTTTGATTTTTTTTTTTTTATTATATAAGGCCAAACTAGTAGAGACCGAGTAAATCGGCTGAGTGTGGTGTCTAACACCTTCCACACTCATAACCAATGCATGAATTTAATTCTTGTCCTTTGGCAAAATTAATTGACTTTATATTTTTCTTGGTGAATATTGGGTAGCGACTCAAAAAATAAAATAAAATTATTAACCACCGGTCGGGTCTTAAGTTGATTTAGCGGGTAGCTATAGTCGATTTGCATAATAACTTTTGAATTTTATAATTTATCTTGAGTTTTGTGTAGGGACTTAAAATATAAAATGAATTAGTGCATAAAAACCAAGATTAATGATGAGATACAAGAGCTAAATCAAGATTGTATCAAGCTTATATTTAGTTATACTCAAACTGGGTTGAATTAGTTAATGTAAATTGAGCTTAAACAACAAATAAAAATGTTTCTGCCCAACAAACTATTATAATGGTTCAGTAACAATTATAATGATTCATCTCAATACTTAAAAATATTCAAAAGCAAAAAAATTCTCAAAGAGTCATAATGAATCATTATATAACGGTTAAGTAACCGTTGTAATAGTTTGGCAAACCATTATAACGGTTGATCAAATCATTATAATGATTTAACTCAATCGGGGCCAACGTTATTTTTTCTAAGCCGTTATAATGATTTCCAAACCGTTATAACGGTTCATACCGAAAATAGTTTCTTTATCTGTTTTAGAAGTTTTATTTTAAAATGATCAACTTTCTCACTGATGTGAACCTCATCTATCTACCTAAATCATTTTTCCATGAGAGCTTATTAGTCATATACAAAGTGTGAGAGATAAGCTCAATAGATAGAAGCACAATACTAGCAAAATCCTTAATTAACCTCAAATCTAACTTCTCTTCATTTTTTCAACTTGATCATTCGTGATCTACTTTTCTTATAAACTATTTTGAGTTGTAGTGCTCACATTTCTTGAGTGTATTGTCACTCATCTTTTTATTTTGAGTGTGTTATCACTCTTGTTATCGATATGTTTGTCTGTCCATTTTTATATAAGAGATCAAGTTTTATAAGTATAAAACTATTTTTTAGTGTTTCGATTCAACTCTTAATTGTTAGAGGTTGAGAGTCCCGAAAACGTAAGCATTGTAAGCCGAACTCTGTTACATCTTGTGTTTTTGTTTGATTTTTTCTTTTCTTTTCTCTTATTTTTTTGATTGCTATATTCTTATGAGAATTGAATTAAATTAAATTATCTTCCGCTACCATTACACTTGAACACTAAATCCCAAATCGATTTATATATTTTTACCTTAGATTTTTTACAATATTACATTATTCTAAGCCTCTTAGACCACCAGAGATCTATCAGTTGCAACAATTAATAAAAATGGAAAATGCATCCAGATTATCGAAAATACATAAGTTAATGTATCAAACAAGACTAATTTTTTTACTTCTATTTTATTGTTATTATTATTATTATTATTATTATTATTATATATATATATATATATATATAAATTTTCATATATTAATTTCATTTCATTTAGATTTATATGAAAACATCAATTTTCTCCAAAGTCTCAAATGGACTTTCGCACCAATTATTTGATAATATATTCAGCTTAATAATATTATAATGGTGATCTATATGGTGTGTCAATCTTTTGCATAAATTTGAGATGCCTACCAAATAATACAAGTATTATAATTACTTCTCACAATTCTCAGTAAAAAAAAAGATATGAAAGATTAATTTCAGTTTAATACTGCCCTAAGCAGTGTTTTTCTTTATATTATTCCATTTAACCTTGCTTATATAAGATCTAGTAATGTGAACTTGTATGTTTCTTCACACAATTCATGTCGTTCAAACCTTTTAGCTTCAAAATTTGCAAAACAAACAGGTAAAAAAAAAATAGGCGTATTGGCGTGAAACATTGGTAATTTCCTGTAATAGAAAATCTTATAATTGATCGTTTATATTTAATCTCCAAAGTCCAAAGAGATCGTAAAAGTATAAAAGAGCTTTATTTAATTTGTGTATTGATCGGTCCATCCAGCCCAATTATCCTTTTTAGCCTAGCAATGGTGTCATAACTCATAACCCATGTGGTCTTTCTCAATCCCTTCTCCTAGCACAGGCGCGCAGCACGGCAGCAGTGTGTTTGCTTATCTCAATTTGAATCAAGATAGGCATTCATCATGCAATGTTTGTTTGAAGCTTCTGATTTCGTTACTTGAACAAGAACTCTGTATAGATTCAGGAGTTAGCAAAATATTTCTTAACTGGCCCCTGTTTTTACATGTTTTGCTCGTGATGCTCGTGAGAAGAATGGATTTTATGCAATTCTTTTTTGCTTCAGCTTGAGTAACTATAGCATCAGCTTCAATTTCATGTGTAATAAATAATCGGCCTTTTTAAGTTTTATTAAGTGCTCGTCATATTACTGGTCTTCCGGAAGCAATATAAATTTATAAGAAAGAAAACTAAAATCAACATAAGCACCGATTGATAAAATTTTGATACGCTTATATTTGTTAAAAGTTTACTATTCTAATTTTACTATCAACCAAAAGGTTCGATGTGAAAGTTGTTAAAGTCAACTAAACACATGCAATTCCTGATCAATAACAGAAAAGAAAATGTGTAGTACCACACCAGGAAAATGGATCTAACATTGCAACTGACATATCATATTTTGACTTTTGATTCATTAAAGGACTCTTAAGATTGCAAATTTCAGCCTCCATATTTCTTGATTTGTTAAACAGACTCCTTTCTTCAACCGTGCAGATCTCATCTGATTATTTGACTTTGATTCCAAAACAGATTATTTTCTTTAGCAATTAGGACTTCTCATAATGCTATAATCAGCTCCTTCAGAAGTGTCATTGGTTTCTGGTATCACTAAATTTGATGGCTGCTCTTCCCCATTTCTACTTACACTCATTTACTATTGAGCTCTATTTCCACTGAGTCGATTGGAATTTATGTATAGCTCAGCTCTGATATGAATGAATTGTAAGAAATTCCCATTTTAAGAAACATTTTTTTTATTAACATCAGTTGTATATAGTACATAGTCCCAGATATTCTGGGTCAAATAGAATTAATTGAAATTGAAATTCCAAAAGGCACAGAGAAAGGAAAAAAAATCTTGGGGGCAAAGACCTCTATATTTTTTTTATAATTGAAGATTTGTACATATCAAAACTTATACTTTAATTGAACAGAATAAATAAAACAAACTAGGGCTGAACATGATTCAGCAGCTTACATATTTCGTATTGCATCAGTGATAGAACCACAACACATGTATTCATTCTCTAAATTGAAATAATGATCTAGATCAGTTTCTTCTCCTTTCAAATTTTTGATAAATTCATCACTAAGAAAGCTCGGTTGATTGGTTGAAGATAGAAGCCTTGCCCACATACGGTCCGTTATGACTACTTTCCTCTGCTTCTCGGTGATTCTCTGAAATAAAAATTGAAAATATAAAGAAAGATGGAAAGATATGTTGATAACGAGTATATGAAAATCTCCTCTGTTTTGGGTTTCTAATTGGAATTGGAGTTGATTATAACAGAAGACACTTTATTACTGCCTCTTCATCATTCATAATTCTGTGGCAGCTAAATAAAAGGCCTCACTTTTATTTTGTTTTTCCTTTTTTTTGATAAAAAATGGTACAACAGTATTGGCTTCTTTATATCAAAAGTAATACCAGTAAAACCATGTAGAATGTAGGACATTAAAATACAAGAAAATAATTACAGAACTTACATGAAATGGAATATATGTGTGCCTTCCATTTACTACTCCCACAGTGAAACCTGTGTACCCAGCCATGGCACCATGAACAGCATTTTGTGCCAATAATGTACAATAGATATTGTCTGATGCATTGCTAGGAATCGCGCGTATCATGTAAGTAGGATCTAGAAAGAAATAGAAAAAGAAAACACAAGTCTGTCAAAAATTCAAAATAATTATTGATTAATCACTGGTAGTCAAAAGTAAGGTTTATTACCTATGTATTTGAGATTAACACGCATTTTCTTCTTTCCTGAGAAGTGTTCCTATATGACACAAAAGCAGTTGCATTAGCCTCAGAACCTTTTTTACGCTCTGCATACATCATTCTTGAAAGAACTTAATTTTATTATGTCACAAAAAATTTGGCATAAATTAATATGACACAAAAAATAATGAACAAACCTTTATCTTTTGAGAAAGCCACAAACCAACATCAAGGAAGAGTTTATTTCCTGATGCATCATGCTCAGTGTTGCGCAAGCTATCCACTATCAAATCCTGGCCTGCTCCTTCAGCAACAACAATTACCATATGCCCATTCTCTCTTAGCCGTTTCTCAATGAACTTCAGTAGGCCATCCTCCCCTTCTAGGTGGAAGGGTGATTCGGGGATTAAGCAACAATCCTAAAGAAAGAGGAGGAAATATTTAATTAAATACATTTGTTGCTTCTGAGTTTTAACTAGCAATTTGATTTGTATGTCAATTGGTAAGGTAATCCATTGGATATGTAAGATATCTGATCAGAATTTCAAGAAAGCTAGCTTACCACATCTCGGCTTGAAAGAGTAGCATACATGGCAATGAAACCTACAATAATGAGAATACAGTGCTATTAAGATAAAATAGTAAAGTGGTGCAGAAGGCCAAGTTCATCATAAGGAAACCATAAAGAAGAAAGAGTCCTTAAAATAACTAACAAGAAGCACTAAGAAGAAAAAAACCATAACAAAGAAAATTATAGGAGCTGAATTATTGGTCTGATATAAATCACAAGCATACTATACATACCACTGTTGCGACCCATCAATTTGACAAGACCAATGCCATTTTCATGGCTCTCGGCCTCCACATGTGCAGCACAGATTGCTTTTTGAGCTTCCTCCACCGCAGTATCAAAACCAAATGTCTTGTCTATAACCTAAATATGTGTGAAAGGCAAGAAACTGTTACTAATTTGACCTATTAGGTTCTTCAAATATGTTAAATAACAAATGAGAACCACAATTACCTCTATGTCGTTGTCTATTGTTTTGGGAATCCCAACAACTGCTACTTTGAGGCCCCTCCTTTGAATTTCCTACAAATTCCAAATTTAAAAAATAAAAAACTATATATACTTTTATCTTTTAGAAGTTTAACAGAAATGACTAAGAACTTTAAACATCAGATAGAATTTTTTTGCTTTTGTTAAATAAATTGCAATAAATTCTCATAAAATGCACCTCATATATCATTGAGGCCCCTTTCTGAGTTCCATCGCCTCCAATAATATACACCTGCAAATTGATTTAAAGAAAAATCAATTAGTAATTTGCTTATTCAATGATCTTTGATGTCATATTTGATATACATGTTATAATACTTTTTAAAATTAAGAGATTTTCCTACATGGTTGATCCCCCGATCCTGAATTGCATCAACGATTTTGACAGTGTCGTGGCCTCCACGAGATGTACCAAGAATGGTGCCTCCTCTTTTGTGAATATCGTTGACCAGTTTAGGTGTCAGCTCAATGATATTGCAAGAGTAGAAGCCTTTATAACCGCCCTACAGAAAGGAAGAAAAAAAAATACTATTAGTAGGAGCCATAACTGCTACATAGTTGAATAGGAATGAACTGTAGAATTCTACCTAGTTTTTACTGGTACAAGATACAGGCTATAGCAAAATAGTCACATACAAAATAGAACAACTTCACTACTGGTATGTTCTTAGAAAGACAAACTCTGAATTCCTGTCCTAAATGGTACTTTACATTATCATACTGTATATATATAAACATCTGTCCTGATTAAATACGTAATAATGCCAGTACTTTAATGAAAAACCTTACCTTTATGCCGAAGATTTTGGTAACACCATATATAGTGGACAAGGCACATACAAGCTCTCTCACAACAGTGTTAAGTCCCGGGCAGAGGCCTCCACAAGTCACGATGCAAGCTTGTACTTCATCGGACTCAAAATAAACCTAAACGATAGGAGGAAAAGATGTATATCAATTTTAGTTAAGATTTCAAAAAGGACGATATGAAAAATTATGAAAAAGAAGTGGAATAACCTTTTGACGAGCGCCGGCGCGCCTGAAATGGACGCCCTTTTTGCTATTCTTTTGAACCACAATCTGAGAGAAAATAAAAATAATTTAATTTTGTATTCCAAAAAAGGTTGTGATATGTAGAAAATGTATTCTTATTATTATGCAAAACAATATAATGTAAGTCCAAACCCCTGCTTCCAGATTTTCTTGTGGTAATCACTAATCACAAAAAAGGTTGAAAAAAATGTTGTACCTTCTGGGCGACAGTGTCATCCGCGTGAACAAAATATTGCCTGAAAAGATTAGAAAGTAATGATATGTCAATAGGAAAGTCTAATAAAAATTAATTACTTAAAAAAATTAATTAGGAAAAACAAAATGAGTACTTGACAACGGAGTATGCAGGGTTGTCTTGCAATGGATTTGGGTAGCACTGCATATCATGAAACAAAAAAAATTAAGATAAAATTCATTATGTTGGTGATTTTGGATTATGCTAAGACAATTTCGTGTTGGTTATAATAAATCCCTTTTATATTAATTGCGGATGCAAATTCAAGAAAGAATTCTAATAGTTTTAGGTTTGACCACAAGACTATAAGAAAAATGTTTCGCTGATATGCAATTCAATACACAAAGTTGTTATGCACATTATATATAGTTTTTTTTTTGAGGTAGCTAGCAATTGCCAGCTAGATAAGATTAATTAATTATATATAGTTATTATATATATTAATAATTTTATTATATTATTTATTTTGTATAGTATTTAATCGATACATTAAATAACTTATTTAATGTATATAATAACGGTATTATATAAAATGAATGTTATAATGAAATCATTAGTATGCATAATAACTCGTGCCAATGACATATTAACAAGCACGTGTCCGTATCCAAAACGATAAAGAGAAGAAAAAATAATATTCCTGTGATATTTGGTCAAAAAAATCACGTGGGTCAAAAGTTTCCAAGTTTTCGGACATTCTTTTCCAATAAAATAAAAGGAATGGACTTGGAGATCCGAATAGAAAAGGTATATTCCTATAGTTGGAAATTTTCATTTTTCCTTCGGAATTGTACAAAACACGAAACTTCTATTTGGCCACTGATAGAATTGGGGGTTTATTTTCTATTTATGACATCGAGAAATTTTTTTTTCACACGCATTAATGCATATATTGCAGAGTAGAAGAAATTATTTGCTTTGCTAAAACTTTCTTGTACAAATTAAATTTCAATATGATGTCTACACGTATTTACTAAGGCCGTTTATAAAATAACTTAAAAGCATGAATCCAGCAAAATATGAATAGAAGGGGAAAAATCAAATTTACTGAAAATTTGAAAGTATTTGGTTTCAGCTTGGAAAGAAATATAGAAGAATAACAAGCATCTGCATGCCCGAGTGTGTGTTGCCCTGCCCCTGATCTGTGTGTCTCAGTGTGTGTGTGTGTGTGTGTGTGTGTGTGTGAGAGAGAGAGAGAGAGAGAGAGAGGTACAGGAAGCTCGGGGATGTAATCGGAGAAATGAGGCACATCCTCCAAGACATAGCCATCATCGCCAGTTACAATCTTGGGTTTCATCTTCTCTGGGTTCTTGATCTTCCTCTTGGCGCTATCGGACCTCGACATGCCATTGATTTTCTCGGCCAGTAAACTTTTGAGGAGAGGCGAAGGAGAAGACTGGAGCTCAGATGCATGGCCGTTTAAATTCCCATTTGATTTTGAAATTGGGGTTGAATCAGAGGTGCCAAGAGAACCCATTCTTAGTGGTTTGTGGGTTTTTGCGTGGAGAATGGTTGGTTTTTCAGGTTGTTGATGAGAGGAGAGAGGTCTATGCCTATGGTGCTATGTTTTTAATTATGGAGGCGAAATTGGAAAATGAAATTATTTATAGGAGGGGGAGGAGGCTGCGAGGGGGTGAATAAAGTATGCCGGAGAGGAATTACATATTTACCCCGATAAGAATGGAAATTTTGAAATTACTCGCAAGGGCCTTTCTTTCCAATTACGCGCACAATTTTTTGGACAATTTTTCTAAAGAAATAAAAAAAAAGATGAATATGCAAGTGCTCGTTCAATCTGGATAATTTTTTTAATTTAAGATACTTATAATAATGAATTCACAATGTTTGGAGAAATTGTAGTGGTAAAAAATAATACACTCTGCGTGGAATGTTGTATATTTAAATTTGAATTATTCTTATCTTTCTTATAAAAAAAAAAAAACTCAAGACTGTGTTATTTTAACTAAATGATTCATGAGTTTGTATTTATGATCAAATAAGTTTATATTAAGAAGATGGGAGTTTGAATAATGAATGTCAAATTTTCAAAATTGTTATTGGCAACTATTAAAATGAATTATGTTTTCCTCAATGTGTCATAACTTTGAATAATGCTTAAAATTCAAATAGATGATTCCGACATAGTCAATTTTAATTTCTAAAGCATGCAGAAAAACAAAAAGGCATAAAAATGTTGATTTGTGCCCTTAATTTCTTTTTCGTATACCATTGTAGTTTTATGTCCACCAATCATAAAATTTTGACATTCTTTCAGGACATATGTGAAAGAAAGAAGTTCATTAATAGTGACCACAGGAAACTGCATTTAAGCGCTCCGGTTTCGGACTAAGAAATGCTTTAATTTGGAAATATCTGGTGAGAGGGAAATAAAATCTATAAATTAATCCACCATTTACATTCCAAAATTTGAATCGGTGATCGCTTCTCTTTGAAAAAAAAAACAATCAAAACATAATGCCAATCAAGGCGGGAGGTAGAAAGGGCTTTGAATCAAAAAATTAGTTCAAAGCTCTTTGGAGCCGTTGATTTTGCATCGAGATTCATAATAATTATTGAAAGTATGAATTTAAATTTAGAATATATTAAAAGTATGAATCTCGATGCAAAATCAACGGCTCCAGAAGATTTTGAATCATTTTTTTGATTCAAAACCCTTTGTACCTCCCAGCCTCCAATGCCAATATATATAGTTTAATTCAAATTCTTAGGTTATCTACATTAAATTGAAGTCCCAATCTTTTGTTTTTCCAGATTAACAGTATATCAGTATATACATTTCATTTGTTGATAATTTGATTGCGCTCACTGACCTTTGATCAAACGCAATTGAGATAGTAGAAAGTAAAAATAAAACAACCCGCCAAAAATGCAGCTGAGAAATAAATATACAATGAGTGGGCAATCCTTGACAATCAATTATTTTGGCAATGTTGACAATTAATTTTATATAAATTTATAAAAAAAATATTAATTTTTTTAAATATATTTTTAAGCTTACATATTGATTATATTTCAAATTTAATGTAATTTTAATATCATCTGATATTTCATTAAATATCATTAAATTTATGTCGTTAAAATTATCACATAATTTTGAAATTCAGATACATACACCCCTCAAAACATCTCTAATTGAAAATTTATCCCTCTAAAATTATAATTTTGATATTTATCCATCAATATATTAAAGTCTTAAATATTTACCCCACAAAACATCTCTAGTTGGATATTTGCCTTTATAAATTTAAGTTTTACATACTTATTCATCAATATATTAAAGTCCTAGATATTTGCCAATAACAAATAATGTCCTTGTAAAATTTAAATTTAAAGCTAATTAAGATTGTAATATGACAAAAATGTTCTTTATGTTTATTTATGTTTTTATTTATAGTAGCTTATAGCTCTTATCAATAATTTGAATAACTAATTTATCTATTTTTTTAATACATCAACCTTTCAACAAAGGTGATAAAATTTGAGACTATTAAATGAACTTGTTCGACTCAAATCTAACTCAATCCAAGATTTAAAAAAAAAATCAAACTAACCAAACAACACCCAATTTGTAAAATGGTTTTCAATACTTAAAACCGGTGAACAAGTCTATGCCTACCGAAAATGGCCAGAAATCACCTAGGGTACAATAAAGGATTATAAGAGATGGTTTGTACCTCGGTTGATAAATGATCGAGAAATTTTTACAACATCTTTACCGGTCGTGCATCGGTTAGTCTTTCATTTCATCAACAACATTCTAACTCCAAAGGCTACTTTGAAAACCAATATGGAAATAAATTCCATTTTTTTATTTGTGTCATCTCCTTTCAATGGATAGGCAATTTTGTATCTCTTTCATTATCATAAGTCATATGAATATCATAAGTCATATGAAGCATGCATATCGGGTTAAGAATGCCAATTTACCATATGTCAATCTTATTACTCGAATCTTACGATTACATTTAAGGGATATATCGCAAAGAGATAGGGTTCATCCCACCAATTTATTTCATGAATTGCCAAATCTTGGATGAGTTAATAATTCGATTGGTGAACCATCGGTATGGACTCCGAACCATAAATACCCGATCAATATTTGGATAAAGGATCCAAATGCTAAGGAAAACCAATATACTGACTCTAATTCGGATGAACTTTTCTTGGAACCCGAACCAACTCAAGAAGCCTGAACTTCTTCTCAACCTTCTTCATATCCAACAATGCCAACTTTTACCTTTGAATCGGATTATCAAACATCATTTGATCCCTACCTTTCTCCACCACAAACCGCTTCTATGCAAGACTACTTTGGATATATTGCTCAATCCATGTATCACATAAACTTGAACCAACAAGTTTTTCAAAACCGTGTGAACAATGAATTTATAAATATCAACAATGAAATTTCCAAACTCAAAGGTAATTTAACTTGTATACAAGATTGACAACATAATCTTCAAACAAATTAGGTTAATAACTACGAGTTGAGTGGATAATACGGGTGACATGGATTTTAACTTAGAACCGGGTAATGTTCACATGAAAATGGCTGATGATCCTAATGTACGGGTCAAGAGGATGAAGAGGAGAAAGAAGAAGAAACTGAGATGATGGTTGAACAAGAGGTTACTTCCACCGACCCTCCGGATCATACAAGAAAATAAATTTCTGTTGGATATTTGCCCTTATAAATATAAGTTTTACATATTTATTCATCAATATATTAAAGTCCTAGATATTTGCAAATAACAAGTAATGTCCTTGTAAAATTTAAATTTAAAGCTAATTAAGATTGTAATATGACAAAAATGTTTTTTATGATCATTTATGTTTTTATTTATAGTAGCTTATAGTTCTTATCAATAATTTGAATAACTAATTTATTTATTTTTTTTATTATATCAACCTTTCAACAAAGGTGACAAAATTTGAGACTATCAAATGAACCTGTTCGACTCAAATCTAACCTAATCCAAAATTTAAAAAAAAAATAAACTAACCAAACATCACCCAATCTAAATTAACCGATATTCAAATAGGCACAAAGTATATTTTTATCATATTGCAATCTTAGTTAGTTTTAAATTTAAATTTTATTAGGATATGACTTGTTATGGGGGAAATGTCTAAGACTACAATATATTGATAAATAAATATTCAAATTTTAAATTCATAAGGATAAATATCCAGCTAGAGATGCTTTAAGGGTAAACATCCAAAACTTAATTTTATATAGGTAAATTTTTTATTAGAGATGTTTTGAGAGATATTTATCTAATTTTGCCTATAATATATTGAGGTGTGAAATCACTTTTGCAGCATACCAACTTATTATTTTTCCTTTTATTTGTGATTGTTGAAAGAGACATATAAAAATGTTGTACAAGAATTTAAGTGAATTTCTTCACAAAATTACCAAATAGATATTATATAATAGGAAAGGGAACACTTGACAATGATTATTTGATAATTTTGATAATAAATTTTCAAATAAATATTAAAAATATTAAAAATAGAAAACCTTATATATATGTTCTTCTATTTATAGATTTATGGTGATTCAAATTTTATGTAATTTCATTATCGTTTGATAGTCTATTAAAGATCGTTAAATCAAAATCGTTGCAAAGTGTATAACATTTTGATGTTCTAGCAAACAATAATGAAATTGCATAAAATTTTAATCATCATCAATCTATAAGTAGAAGAACATATCTATAATTTTTTTCTATTTGTAAGATTTTTTTCATATTTATTTAAAAATTCATTGTCAAAAATTTCAAGATAATTTTCAAGGGATCTCTTCCCCTCCCTATGTAATATAAAGTAAAACGGTCTAAAACTTTAGAGTCCGTTTGGCAAATCAAGGAATAGTTTTGGAATAGTGGTAATTTTGAAAGAGTGATAGAATAGTGTCTTTTTGGAAGAGTAGCAGAAGAGACCAATTCTTGACTATTCGGAAGAGTGAAAATATCGTTTGGCAATTATTAATCAGAATAGTTAAAATATGAATAAATATGATACAAATAATGATGATGATAATAAAAATAATAGTAAAATAATAATCATAATAGTTATAATAATAATATAATAATAAAATAAATTATATAAATAATAATCATAGTAATATAATAAAAATATAAACATAATCATAATCATATAGTAATATAATAATAATATTATAATTATAATCATAATTATAATAATATAATAATAATATTATTATACTTAATAATTTCTTTAAATTTGTTGTTTTGCAAAACATTATTGAGTTTAACAAGTTGATTTGATCTAAGATTTGATTCTGAAGTTCTCAAAATCAATTCGTAAGCTTAGAAGATATAGCAAAAATTAACGTATAGTGTATCGTTATGTAACGCTTCATAAAGCGTTATATACGATTCAATACACGATTCAATATATATCTCCAAAATATTCTAAGTTCTTTGTGAGCATAAATAAGCGTAAAATTATACACATATAGTCTATCTTTGTTATAAATAACGCTTCGTATATAATACTTCAAAAGCGTTCATTCAAAACGTATAACGATTCACTTGAATCGTTATAACGTTTTTGAAGATCAGTAGACTTGTCGAAAGGTTGGTCAAACAAGTCAAAGCGTTGTAATGGTTCGTAAAACGTTCAACGTTTACGTATACGTTATAACGATTCATCCTATTCATTTTTGAATCGTTATAACGTTTCTATACAATTCTGACAAGGGGTATTCTTGAAACTCAAGACTCTCAATTCAGAAACGTTATAACGATTTGTGAAACGTTATAACGTTTTCCAGCGTAAGAATAACAGTTCTTTGTTAATGACTTATAAAAGTGATGTTGGGTGTATAATAGATTAAGAAAAATAATCAACATCTCTAGCAACCCAGAGCACTCAACTCAAATAAAAGAGCTCATTCATTTCCTTGCAAATTACAAGAATAAGAGATCTTGAAATTAGCCAAATCAAAAAGAATTTTTGTGCAATCTTTAGTTCTTATACTTCCTTGAGCTTTGTCTCAAATCTTTTCTTTGAGCCTTGAGTGCTCTTTTGTTGTTCTTTCTTTATTATAATTTGTAGTCTTCTTGCACTTGTATTGTGAAGAAGCTAAAATTTCTACATTATAACTGAATTTTAAGTAATAAAGCGGCATCCCATTAGTGGGGTGAGACCCAAAGACGTAGGCATTTTAAGCCGAACTCCGTTAACATTTTATGTGTTCCTTATAATTTTTGTACCTTATCATTGTTGGTAATAACCATCAACCATTTCTTTATTATTATCAATAATAATAAATATTCATAATTTTAATAATATAATCATAATATAATAATAAAAATTATAATTATAATCATAATCAATAATAATAATAATAAATAATAAATTTTAATAATATAATCATAATATAATATAACATAATTAAATAATAATCATAATCATAATCATGATAATAATAATTATAGTTATAATAATAATAATAAATATAATAATAATATAATAATCATAATTATAACAATATAATCATAATCATAACATAATAATAATAATAAATAATATAATACTAAAATTATATTTATTATAATATAATAATACTAATAATACTAATAGTGATAATAATATAATAATCATAATCATAATCATAATTTAATAATAATAATAAATAATAATCATAATATTAATATAATAATAAATTATAATCATAATATAATATAATAATAATAAATTATAATAACAATAATATAATAATATAATATAATATAATTAAATAATAATTACTATTCGATGAGAGCTAATCCGGTATTCCACATATAAGTTGGTATACCGAATTAGCACTCTTCTACTTATTCTAAAATTCATTTGATATATTAATTCATCGGAATAACAATTATATTCTTACTTTTTGCTATTGCATGGTTTGTCAAACAAACCCTTAGTTTTTATTTTCTCGTTGACGTAGCCGTTTTAGCAGCATAAAAATTAAAACAAATTGTTATGAAAAGTAGCAAGTAGTCGCAAGAACGGTATCGCAATGTCAAAATAGGATTCGTCTTTTATTTAACAAAGCCAAAAAAAGAAGAAGTTCAATTAGCTTAATTTATGGCTGAATTAATTTAAAATAAGCACATTTGCCTCCAGTGCGTTGTATGTTTTGTGAACCACTGTTTTTGTAAAAGGGTGAGAGAATGTAGTCGTAAATGGACTGGATCTTGGCATCTTGACCTTGCCTGTCACGCTTGACTTTCAGATGGAGATCGCCTTCCTTGAATTTCTTTTCACGTGTAAAAAGGTTTGGAATAATGAATGAGGGACCGGAATGCAAAACTACGGCACTTCATCGCTTCCATCGTTGATCGTTCCACCGCTCTGTCAACGATTATGACCGGAGATGGCAGGTGGGGACAGGTGAATTTGCGACGAGGTTTCGACGTCGGAGAATTACCACGGAACTAATATTTATTTACATCTTTGCCACTGGAGTGCGCATCCTTTGTTTTGTCATTTGTGTTTGTTTGGATTCTCGTTCTTTTCTTTTATTTTTTTTGGTATGAAATGGCCTCAGAGAGGCAAGACTGCAAATATATATCACCACTCGCCTCATGAAATTTACTAATTTAAAACTGAAATATAAAATTGTCTCTGCAGATCAGATTGAATTCCATCACATATTATTTCGATCAGAGTCGTCAGATTAAAACGGACGGATCAGATTTGTTTGAGAAAAGACTCTCGTTTAAAACATTTCTGATCAAGATCAATCCGAACGGTTCTTTTGATTTATTGGTCTTAATCGGGATAACATGACCTTATTATCTTAAAGAATAATAATAGATTCAGATTCAATCATTTTAGCATTTTGTAGTAATAATACTTAGTTTCAGAATTATCTTTAAAATCCAAAAGTTTAAATTTGAAAATGCAAAATAGAATGGATGAATAACCAGTTATTTCTGTCTAAATGGACTGTTTTCTGTCACAGAAAGCAAAAATTAGGGACAAAATTTAAGTTAGTTTCGAATTTTGACAACAGATATCAAATTCCTTTTTTTTGTGTGTGAGATAAAATATTGAATTACTGTCATTATCAAAAATTTGCTATTGTCCTAATTTTTTTTTCCTGCACGAGAAAAATGCGCTTATTTTCAATGCTCGGTACTCCTCACATGTACAAATTGTAATTGAAACAGGGTTTCGATATTAATCTCGAGTTTTTGGACATTCTAATTTTTTTTTATGGTATTTTTCTTTCTTATGTTTTGAACGTCCAGAAAATTAAGTAGGAACGGGAAAGACTTATCAATCCTTTTTTCTCAAATTAAAATTTCAAACTTTGAAGATATAATTTCAAAATTAACTGTTTTCATTTAAATGGAATTTAGGTTGGATCAGCTCTATTTTGTTTTTTGGCTTTCAATTATTGGACAAACGACAAAATAATATTGCGACTATATATATTAGATGCATGAGAATAATATTAACTAGAAAATTGGGAAATAGTGATGTTATTTTATTCAAATTCATCCAAACACATTTCCTTATTTTTCTAGTGTTGAATTAACATTTAGTCAATTAGCATTATTCTCATACTATTTATCTCTGCACACTATTCTCCACACCTTAAAAGTGAAGTAACATCTGGTTACTATACCTTTTTCTATTGATATGTATTAGATAATAAAGCAGAGTAAGCATAACTTATGTTAAAGATGTAGAAGTTAGTAAAAAGAGTACAATGTTCCCCAAACATTTATATCAATTATAATGTAGATTTGGTAATAAATCCATGGAACATCAGCTTTTGTGAATTAGAAAACTATTTAACTTATACACTAATTGCATTATTTTACTATAACATATTTTACATTATTTTCACTTGCATTTTGTTGTTTTATGCGATATATTTATGTTATTTAATAATATATAAATTAATACTAGGATTAAGGAGATGAAATCAACTTTAGCTCATCTATTGAGGAAAATTAAATTGTTGAAAAATAAAGTGTGATTTTATTATATTTATTCCCTCTTTTTCTACTTTAATTTAGGTAATTTATAATGGAAAATCAAAGGATTAAGTCAATAGCACTAGCTTTTCTTGAATATTTATCAATATGTGAACATATTTTGATGCATACAAGCTTTAGATAACAAATTCTATATCAAGAAAGAGGTTATTTTTTTGAGTTTTTTTTTGCTATGTCACATCATCTATATTTTTCACCATTGATTTTATTTCTCACTCCTCATTTATCTTAATCAAATGATTCATATGATTTTTTTCTTCATTTGAAGAGATGATATGATATCTCTAAGGTATAATTTAAATACTAAAATAATACAACTTTTATATTCTTTTTAATGAATTATTATGTAGCTAATTATAATATTTATTATTAAATATAATTTTAACATTTTAAAAAAATATTTATGTTCAAAAAGTTTCTAAACAATATTTTATAGAAAAAATTAATTATTTATATATGTTATATTTTTTCATGGCGAAACTCAATGAACAGCCCTAGTATGGAGAATTCTCAATTCTCAATCATTTATATGGAGTATAGATTCTAAAATGTTTAGACAAAAATTTAATTGCAAATAAGAATTAATGCACCAAGTTTTTTCTATAAAAAATGTACCAACTTTTTATCCAAATGGAACTCAAATTAAGCGGGGGATGTAAAATATAATTAAAAAAGAAAGATAATGAAATTAATGAAATAATGTGATGCAAATAGATGATATGAATGTTTTCTAAAATTTAAAACTGCGGCAAGTTTATAACAAGATTGTATCGAAAAAAAACAAAAATTCAGTTTGTCTTCTTCCGACAACCTGGTTCCAGAAAAAAAAATTCAAACTAATACATAAAAGGGATTATGAAAAAGAAAATATTATACGAAAGGTTCTTTGTCAAATTAGTATAAAATATTACAGCAAAATTTTGAAAGAGTACTCCAAAATAATTTAAGATTTATTGAAGTGCGTAGAATATCATAATAATTCGGATAATGTTGGAACCGTATTGTATATTCCGGTATCTTTGTAGAAATCAGAATGCAACAAACGATGATTTATTTCTACAAATACAAGCATAGGAGCCGTAGTTACTTTTTCATAACATCACTTTGTCTGATTCCATGTCCTGATTCTGAATTTCGTTTGCATTTTACCTGGTTCCTGAAAAAAAATCCTAATTAATATATAAAAATCCGATGATTACAAAAAAAATTTTTTAAGAAAGCTACTTTGACAAATTACGATACAATATTACAACAAAAATTTCAAAGAATCATGTTGGCATCGAATTATATTATATGTTCTTGGTATCTTCGTAGAAGCATGCAACGATTTATTTCTACAAGCATTGGAGCATAGTGATAAGATTGACGAATTATTCGTTAATAATTTATTTTTCATTCATAACCGGATATTTCATGAATAATTCGTTAGTTTAATATACAGTTCATTTTTTGGTCAAAAAACATTTTATTCGTAAATTATTCAGCAAAAAATACATTATATATTATTTTAAATGAATTTTTTTATTTTTAATATATTTTATCATTATAATATATATTTTATTAATATTATATAAAATTATACCAATATTATATCCAAACCTCAAATTTTTAATCTACTTTCGAATCATGAATTTATAATTATGCATTGGAGCCGTAGTCATTCAGCCAACGTGCCAGAAAAGAAAATATAAAATATTCTATAATAAATAAACTGCCTATGGTCAAAGTCCAACGTGAACCCACTCCATGGTGATATTTTTGTCAATTCAAAAACATCGGACAGCGTTTAATTTGCTGAAATGGAGTCTAAAGTGACGAAAGAAATTGACCCAATTCGGTGGTAGCTCGTAGCTACCAAATTACATTGGGCGGGAGCCGTTTGGACAATTTATGTACAATTATTGTGGCAGTTTCGCCATTTTTATACGGATATATATATTATGTTGGGTGGGATCTATGGAAATTATTTATTTTGACAATGTTGATAATTAATTTTAAATAAACTTATAAAAGTTTAAAATTAAAAAAAACTTATATAAACATATTATTAGATTTATATATTGATTGTATTTTAAGTTTCATATAATTTGATTATATTTGATATTCCATCAAAGATCATTAAATTATAATTCTCATATAATTTTGATGGTATTTGATGCAATATGAAATACACTCAAATCGAATGACATTTGTTATGAATTTATTTGAAATTGATTATTGATATTATTAAAATAAATAGTTGTCACGTGTACCCACGTGAAAAATAGGTTCTGATGGTTTATAACATAGTTTGGAATGATCAAGTCCGGAATATAGATGAAATTTACTGGGCCAAATAATTCAGAAAAGGCAAATTTTCTGGTTTACCCACTCAAATTTAAGGCCACCAATTCTAAACCAGAAAAAAATGAATATAATTAGTTAATTGAATCATCCACTTTTAAAAAATATCATATTTTAAGCTCGTCAAAATATTTACTTTGATATATTAAAAATACCAATATGCTCATGAAATAATATATTTGCTCATATTGACATTTATTTTAATTTAATGAACCATTGCATTTTCCAGAAAATAGCGATATCTTGACCGTTGAGCAAGGTGGTTAGGTATACTTAATTCAAATTTCAAAACCTACCACAGTCAACGGGTGTAAAATGTAAACGTTCGCTTTCTTTACCCTGATTCCCTCTTTTTCCTTTTCCTCAGAAAAAAAAATAGAAAAAAAAAATAAGATGGTTTCAGGTCTCATCGGCGGCCTATTTTCACAGCCGAAGTTTTTTAATAGGCCAAGTTTCGGATTGAGCCCATCTAATTTAGTTATTTTATGTCTGGGCCCATTTGTTATTATAAAATATTTGACAATCAGCATCTAACATATCAATTACACTTTTAGTCCTAATTAACTAATAGCACAATTGTAGGTAGGTTGATCATATTACACAACAGTTTCCCCATCTAGACAACAAAATAAGATAAGGAAATTGCTTCCAGATGAAGAAAAAATATTTCCAACTATCTTTCTTATTTTAATAAAAAATAGCGAAACAATTTATATCTGCCTTCTACAGTCAAGAACATGTCAGCTACAATAAATATTTGTAGGTTTCCATGCCAACCTTCCTGTAGAATTTGTCGTTCTCCCTAGAAAAATTAGATACTTTTTGCATTGTATTTAACAATAAGACACACGTAGCCCAATTGATTAATATTCTTCATTTTTTATAAAAGTTGCATATTCAAAATTCGGTATACATCATTAGAGATTATTTGAATTTTTTTTTGCATTTATCATATGATAAGATAAATTAATACACTATCACATCAATCAGAGTTGTCGGTGCCGATATACAGCAAGATGCCGTGTCTACTTGGAGCATGCTGCATACGGGTGTAAAAAGTACGGATAATATTTGCTCCGTTCAATTATATATTTAAAAAAATGAGTTAGGCTATGGTGCTATTTTTTTAACTTAAAAATATAGATAAATTATTTTTTGAATTTTCTAAGTATTCATTTTCTATTTTTTAAGATGATTCAATAATAATAATAATAAAATAATACATATTTCCTAGGTCATTTTTAAAAATTCAAAACTAATACTTAAAAAATTTAAAAATAGAATTTTTTTATATCCCATCATATTTTGATATAAATAATTTATTAAGACCTATAAATTAAAATTTGAAGATGATTTACATATATTTTTTAGTCCGTAGAAAATTTGACTATTAACTACACGTAGCACCATAGCCTAACTCTTTAAAAATTATTTATAAATATAGAGTTAGACTATGGTGCTACGCGTAGTTAATGATCAAATTTATTATGGACACAAAATATAGATAAATCATCTCCAAATCTTGATTTATAGATCTCAATAAATTATTTAAATCAAAATATGATGGGATACAAAAAAAAATCAATTTTCTAAGTATTAGTTTTAATTTTTTTTAATATGATTCAATAATAATAATAACACAATACATATTTTTAGGTCATTTTTAAAAATCCAAAATTAATAGTTAGAAAATTTAAAAATAGAAAAATATTATATCCCAACATATTTTGATATAAACAATTTATTGATATCTATAAATCAAGATTTGGAGATGATTTATCTATATTTTTTAGTCCGTAATAAATTTAATCATGAACTACGCGTAACACTATAATCTAACACATAAATATATTATTTATATTTAAATATTAATTATTCATATTTATATATAATTTATATCCTAAAAAATGATACATATACGAATATGGATTTGATTTCATATTCTATATCCGTATATGAAATAAAACATATATTATAAAATTTTATTTATGAAATAGTATTGATTGTCAAAAATCTTTTATTTGTATACAATATTATTATAAATATTAATAAATATATACATTATAAATACTTAATATTAATATAAATACTTATTTTTATTATATATCATAATTATTGATAATATAGAATTAGACTATGGTACTTTGCAAAGCACAAGAGTATTGTGTGATTTGCGCTCTATTATTAATTTTAAGTCAAAAATGATCGATCCAAACCGCTTAATCTAATCTCCATATCAAAACCTATTAGTAAATCAATTTTTTATTTTTTTGAAATTTATTTGCTATTTTTTTGGATAGGGGAAACTCGTCATTTTTTGATGAACCAAAATTCTTAGATCAAGTCATTTTCTCCTCATCGGAAAAAATAACAAAAAAATTTTAAAAAATATAAAATTTGATTTACTAATAGATTTTAATATGAAAATTAGATTAAATGGTTCATATCAATTATTTTTGACTTGAAATTAAAAATAAAGCGCAAAGCACACAATTCCTCTATACTTTGCAAAGCACCATAGTCGGATTCTGATAATATATATTAACTTTTATTTCATATTCATCATAAAATCTATATTCATTGAATATCTGCTTTGTATCCATATTCATTTAAGATGAATTTGATTTTAAATTTTAACATCCATTTAATATCAGTAATCATAATTGTATATATATCTGTAACAAATAAGAAGCGGATGAAAATATAATTTCACCGCTATCCGTTCTGAATTCATTCCGATTTACAGCCCTAAGCATGCAACATCGCTTCCTATTTCGGTATCACTTGATCAACATGCACTGTTTTAAAATAAATTATTCAACAATGTTTAGATGGATCAAGTGTTCTAAATTTATGGGAGCGGATATATAGTCGATATCATTGTCCATATCAATTTTATTAATCAAATTAAATGAGATATTATTCAAAATAACAACTTAATTAATTGTGTAATTTATTTTGTATAATATTTTTTATTTAACTTAAATGAGTTTTTATTTAAAATTATGATATTTTAATTGAATAATAAAAATATAATACAAAATAAATTGTACAGTTATATTATTGTTGTACGTATTGTGAATATTAAGTTAGTATCGATCATTGATAATAGTATCAACTAGGATTTTCTCACAGATATTTCAGGAAGAAAAGGGAAAAATATGATCTTTTAGTCTACCATGGACATGGATGTCTATTAAATTAAATCAATCACTATTTTTCGGTGGAAAGTGATACACGAGTAACCAAGGTTCCATTGGGTCACAGTATCTCTAAAAGTGCATTTTAATTGGTCTCAACTTACGCCTCAACTTGAGTGTGAGGAGTTTGATATTACGATGGATATCATATACAATTTTTTTTTTGTTATTCCAAAAAAGAAAATTGGGTATAATTAAGGAATAGAATGGACAATTAATATAGTTTAAATTCGATTTTGCTTCCTTGTTGAGGGTAAACGAAGCATAACTAAATCTTTCTGACAATAATTTTCTAAGGTGTCTGAATTTTGTTTCAAAAATCTAAAGCAACCAATCCTGTCAATATTTTCCTATCCATATATATATGATCAAGGCAATTGTAAATCAGATGAGACCCTACCTGCATGATTTCACTAAATACTTGGGAGGTAAATTATAACGAATTTTTTGTTGTGTTTAATGAAAATAAAACAATATTTATTTTCAAGAATTTATTTCTTTACTGTCTTCTAAGAGGGAGATTTCTAGTTATGGGAGAGATTTTTATACTCCTACTTTTGTGAAATTTACATGCTATTTAAATAGTTACGCTTCTTCAAAATCCAATTTGCATTGTGAGAATTTGTGACTGCAACTAGTCTTCATACAGAACCACTGAGATTGGGTCCCTCTTTTTTGAATTGAATGACATTAAAGCTCTAATTTCCCCCTTTCTCAATTAAGGAATTCAAAGGCCTGATTTAATGGAACTCAATTAATTAATTCTCTAGAAATTCAAAATTAGAGCCTTTGTATAAGTTTGTCCTTGGTAAATAAAGGCCTTTGTATAAGGAAGTTAGGCTTTGTCTAACTGTTTTATTTTGATATTTAGTTTTAAATTTTTGAGTTATTAAAAATTTAAAATTAAAGTATTATTGAGGCATAAAAAAATAAGACATTTGAGCCTCGTCTGTATAAATATGGTGGCACCAGCCCATACGACACCAGTCAACTGGACAGTTATCAAGTGGTGATAATTTAATTCCTCTGTTGGTGTATCTATCCATCAATGAGTCAATCTTACAACATGAGATAGCAACTGTATGGACGTCTAATGAATGCAATACCAATATACAATCTATAATCAGAATATCAGGTGTTTTTAAAATTGGAAATTTCGGTCTAATATGTGTCAAACTGGGCCTAATCAGCCCACAACGCAGACGGGGGTGGATCTACGTGTTTTTTTTTTTTTTTTGGGGGGGGGGGGGGGGGGTCAGTTAATTTTTTTTAAACATTTATATAATTATTTATTTAAAAAATAAATAAAAAAATTATATTAAAGAAAATTTTTAAATTTTGAACCTCTAAAAAATTTTAATTTTTGCCCCCTCCACCCACAAAAAAAAACAAAAATTTCACTCCGCCCCTTCATTTACTCGGAGCGAATGAAGGTGTCACACTCCTAATGATAATTGGAGTGTGATTAAGGGAAATTAATTAGAATTATTTTGGGGGGTTTTAGGATAATTTGTGGGTAAATGGGATAATTTGGATACAATAAAAGATAACAACTAGTTAAAATCAGGAAAGGAACAAGCAAACAATTTTTTATTTTATTTTTCAACTTATCAAGATTACAATGAGGAATGAGTTTATATAGATAATTTTCTCAACTAAATTTCTAATATTGCTAATTAACCCCACTAATTACCTATAGTAATATATCTTATACAATTATTCTAGACTATGACAGAAGGTTTGGTCCAAAATTCAGCAAAACAGAAAACCTACAGTATTGTGTTTATTTTAGTTGATAAAATTATAATTGACGTGAATCATAGATTCTTTCATTGATTTTATACGTTTTACATGATGTAATCACAATTTTAACAGACCACTTCATAAATCCAACATTTCAGACATAAGCAATGACATTTATACAATCATACATAAAATTTACAGATTTTCCAGTTTAGTTCATTCTTTTCTACATGATCAAGAAAACAAAGTTTGATCATCATGTTTGTCAACACATTTATCTTGAATCGTTCTTTTTATGGCTTTCTTTCTGTGTCAAATGCACCACTTAAAGGGACATTTTATTTAATTGTTGTTAATGAGCTAATCAATTTATTGTTAGAACTTAAAATATTCTGCCAATAATTTTCAGAATATTATTTTTGTGCATTTTCGTCAAGCCACTCAATCCTTCAGTACGTTGAATTGCGAGGATCCCAGTCACTTTAGTACATTGTTAATTCTGTAAATTTTGAAACATTTTATACACCGGACACTAGCACATCTAATTAACCAATTGTGTTTAATGCTAATGTCAATTTTGTAGTGTTTTTAATAATAAATATACTGTGTGACGACAACTCCCAAGTTCTTCTATCCAGCCAGCCAATTGGATGTTTATCGATGAAAGTTACAACTCCATGTGCAAGAAATTCTTTGCATTTTAATCAGGGGAAAGAATTTTTATTTTTATTTTTCCAAAAATCATCTTGTGCAAACTAAAAAGGAATAAAATTCTTACTAGAGCAAATAATTGGGGTCTTGGCATGCACCTAGTTCCCCATTCCAACATTCAAACCACGCATATGCTTATGATACAGCTTATGTTTCTTATATATAGTTTTACAAACAGAAATTCTCACACTACTGCAGCACTGTTGTCCCTCGAGTACTACATTACCATTTACCAAGGACAAACTTCCTTATACAAAGGCCTTTATTTATTAACTGTTTGAATTCCATTTAAGGAATTAGCTTATCGGGTTTCTCAGGATTATTCTTTCAAAGATGCCTCGAGATCCGAATAGTAGAGGTGCGAGATTCTGTTGTCAAATTTTGACATCAGTTGTTCAACCTTGAACCCTTGACGGTTATTTTCACCCATGTTCACACAAATATTGATTATTTTCCTCAACAGTTCATCTTCTCTGTGGACTTGTTGATTCAAGAATTCGTCTAACGGCATCCACTGCACAACAAACATAAGAATTACCATATGTACCTCAACTAAAAAGGGTAATTCAAAGCTGATCCCATCAATGTTTAACAAATAATAAACAGGCTTCTCATTTGGACTGATGGAAAATTCAAATGATGTCACATAAAAATGTCAGATACAGCAAAATGTACAAAAATATTGTAGCGACTTAGCTGGACTATTATTCTTAACAAAATGAATCTAATGATCAGTTGTTTATAGTTTATAAATTACAATTTATCTTAAATATATGATCATTGTGCCAATCTTCTATTCAGGGAGAGAGCAAAAGGTTACCATTGCATCTTCAATCTCAGCAGTATCAATGTAAATGTCAAATGTAAGTGGCTTCAACAAACAAATGAAGAGAATATCTGATTTGTCAAATATCACTCGATGTGTGTGCCTGCCACATTACAATTCATTAATATACAAACTGTTAGCGTAAATTTTCCAAGCCTCTTCAGAAATTTGGAGTTCACCTTATGGGAAAGACCAGGAAGGTAATATTTAAGTTTTTTTTTATTCAGATCATATTTCTTGCTCATTTTTCTTGAAACAAAATATAGTTCGTACTCCACGTACCTGAAAGCAACAACCTCCATGAAAGAAGTATCTATCTGAATTATAAAAAAAAATTATTGCCAATTAACATGTGATGATACACAGTTTCAAACATAATAAACAAAAGGCATACCCCGGTTTCTTCTTTTACTTCTCTTATTGCTCCTGAGAAAATATCTTCAGACTGCACTATCAACACAAATAACCATTGAATCCTTTGCTTCTCATGAACATTTATAACTAATTAATTGTTAAGTATTTATTTTTCTTCTCCTATAGGCCTTGTTCGGGAGGAAGATAAAAGTGGTGATAACTAGGGAATAATTACTTAACCTTGTCAATAAAACCAGTTGGAATTTTCCAAATGCCAGAACACCAGGAAGGGCTTTTCTTCTCTTTAACCACAAGCACCTACAAAGATTAGTAACTGATGAAAATTTTACCAATTGTATCAAAAAGAAGATACACAATATTGTTTCTTTAGCTTCTAGATTGAAACAACTTCAAAAAGCACACTACTCGAAAGTGGCGGATCTAGATAATTTCCAAATGGGGGTCAAAAACCATATCAAATATGAATATAGATATAGTGATCAAATAAAAACTATAAATCGTAATTATGGCGTCAATAGTGTAGTAATTCTCACATTTTAATGGGGTCAAATATGAACTCTCTTAAGAAAAATGCTGGTATATCATTGGAAAAAATACCACATGTAGACATAATTTGAGACAAACAAACAGAGGATCCACATTATCTAATTTAAATCTGCTTGTGTGTAGAGACTCTCTCTCTCTCTCTCTTTTCTGGGTAAATCACGAGCCAATAACAACAACAACAAAGCCTTTGATCCCATAATAAATTGGGGTAGGCTAGAAATGAAACCCAATACAAAAGCATAGAGGTCAGAATCTCAAATGTAATAAAAAAAATCAATGATAGTAATAGTGGCAATGATACTGATAACAATGATGATGAGAATAATGATGAATGATGATGATGAATTTGATGAACGTACTGCTGCTTTAAATTTTAAAAAATATTAAAAAGCAAACACAGAAGTCAGATGCTATGCAGGAAAACAGAAATAAACTGCAACACTCCTTGCTATTATTTTCCCTATATTACGTGAAACCAAATATGCACTGCATATTATAAAAAGTACAAGTAAAATCTTATGCAAATTATCTATTATTTCTCTTATTTTGTAGGGTATTTGCCACCATAACAGAAGCGCACATTAAACTTGCAAAGATAACAAATAAATAACATAGAAGTATAACCTCCTTTGTTCGATTAATTACAAAAGCTCCAACACCTATTTGGTGAGTCCCAGTAGAAGGAAGCAAACACGGCCCATCAGGGAGCCAATATGTCAACATAACATACCCAGGCTCAGCATGATGGTAGCAAAACCCTGACTGCGATACAATACAAGAGATATTTCAGTCAGTTGTCATTTAATACATAAGGAAAAAAAGAAGATGGTGAGAGGCAAAAGAAGAAGAACATGCAACTGGATGGAAACAAACAACCACAACAACGAATACTTGCCTTAAGTGCAACTGGGACAAGACCAGCTTGTTCTTTCAGTATCTTCAGCCAAACTCCTTTCACCCCCTACAAAAAAGAAGAAGATAAAACCAACTCAAGGAAAAAAAGAAGACTTCAATTACAGGTGTGAGAACCAGTTTCACTCAAATTAAACTACCCCTAGTTGCACAACAAGAGCACAATGGGCAAACTTGGATCAAGTTAATGCATTAATTTGAAGTTGATCAGTACATTTGGGCAGCTTCTTTGGATATAATCTGAAACATAATAGCACAATAGACATTTAATCAAGACAAAAATTAATTTGCTCTTTATTGACCGTCTGAAATATGGCACCCAGTGACAAAACCAAATTAAATTAATCAATCTTGGAAGAAACCAATCCACCCACCTTACTTTTCCAATGAGAAAGAGAAACTGCAGGGCAGCAGCAAATGAGGTTGATGCATCAGGGAGAGAATAGGGATTTATAATAACCCCTCCATAGTCATCTTCTATAAAATCAAGTATATCTATTGCTCCACTAAATTGCTTGTCAGAAATTGTGACTTTAATACTCCTCTCTTTTATCTTCTTCAGCAATAAGACCCTCTTATTAGCAAATGAAGTATTTAGACACGGTAATTTGGTGATTGAATTTGAAGCTGCATGTACACATACATTAACAACATCACTACTATTATTAGTATTCAAATAGATTAAATTTAGTGAACGATGCTAGGCGAGCCTCCTCACCAGGAAAAGCAGTTAACAGGTTAAGAAAACCCAACCCCAAATAAAATAAATAAAATAAAAGCCTTAACAGTGTGGATGCAAGGAATATAAACAAGTCAAACATACACAGAGCTACCCACCTAAAAAACTAAACCTCTAAAAACAAAATAATAACAATTAAGCATAATCACAAGAAAAACATGTCAAAATAGATTAACTAAATGCATATTTATCAAAATTTTCCGTTTATGTGCATAACCATTTTGAATCAGGAAGAGAAAATATTTAAGAAAGAAAAAAGAAAAAAAAATTCAAATAAATAATGGTCCCTATTTAAATTTTCGAATTTTAATGCTAATGGAAAAGAAATATTACACATTATAACTAGAATTTAAAAAGGAAGGACTAAAATATCACCATATATGTCTGTTCTTAAATTGAAATATGCCTTGATTGGATCTCTTAACTGAGATAGATTATTCATTTTAAGACTTGAAAAGTTGGACCACACCAAGGCCATGTATAACTTACCTCCACACCAAGGCCATGTATAACTTACCTAATCAAAGACTGAACAGTATTAAGTGAAAAGAGATCTTATTCAAAGAACACATATATAGCTCCCAAAAGAATGAGTTTAATTGCACAAATGGAGCTAGTATATTCTAGTTAAAGCATCTTTAAGAACAAATTGTATGCCAAATTGGCAATGCAATATGACAATGGTACCAATTGGAATTAGTTTTATATGCAAAATAAATTAACAGTACAAGAATAACAAAAGTACAAAACTGATTTTTTGTGCACAGGGATGGAGCAGCATAGTATACCTCCAGACTAGTACAATCCAATACTTAACCTCAACAAAGGCAACATTATAACAGGAGAAATCTTATTTTGGAATCAGTAATTGTATTGTAAATCTTGGTACCTAATAGAATAATAATTACATAACATGTTTAGCAATATCATCCAATATGAGATAACCATATTCCTCCTCTCATATGGGAACTAAGAATATGCTATACAAAAAGAATTTTAATTATTTCAAAACATTCCATTGTCTATTTTCCATGAGTATGTAAAATTATTAAAGCTTGATCTTGAAAGTATAAAAGCAACCAAGAGCACTTTTCATTGTATGGAATCATAAATTTAACATCTATCAAAGTATACAGGTGCATAAAAGAAGATCAGTTGAAATATGATGGAAGTCACTAAATCCAGCCATAGTATAGACAAATGACACAAAACTCAGTCCAATGACATTAACAATTAAACTCACTCCAATTACATTAACAGGTAAACTTGTCCAGTTCAACCCCCTTCAAAGGAAATTTTTAATAATTTTGAGGTAAAAAAAATGCAGCTATGTAATATAGATCTCAAGCATACATTTTGAAGCATATATTCCACCTTTCCCAAGGAATCAAGAATTAAGCCACTAGGAAGTAATATACTAATGGAAAAAGATCGCTATATTTTTCATGAAAAGAATATTATCTAGCAGAAGGTAAACAGAATAAAGGATCGCTTTTCAATATTTTCATTAGTATGATTTTTTTCCCACAAACTGATCACTATTTAGCTATTTCATCAAACAGCTTCAATATTTTTATCTTAGAAATAGCTCATGCTTAAAATAACTTACTATGTCATCTAAGTGGGCTTATGACCCAGCCCGGGATGCGACCTGACTTCCTCTCTCTGTAATTTCTTTCTCTAGAAACCCTAGGGGACCGAGCCTCCAACCTATCTACAATTGAATATGTTATGAAATCAGGACAAATCCCCTGCTCCTTCAACATCTCGTACATCTCATATGCCTTGCTTACCATCCCCTTTGTCTCCAAACAATCCATCAAAATGTTATAAGTCACAAGATTAGGCACACACCCCTCCCTAAGCATTTCATCAAACAGGTTACATGCCATCTCAACCTTGTCTGCTTTCCCAAAACACTCAATCAGTGTACTATATGTGAATACATCTGGGTTTAAACCTTTTTCTTGCATCTCTTTGAATCTCATGTGTGCCTCATCTAATTCACCATTCTTACCTAGACAGTTTATGAGAGAATTGTATGTGACAACATCAGGCCAGCAACTTGACCTCTCCATTTCTTCAAACAATCCCATTGCTCTGTCAATCATGCCAACCTTGCCTAGGCTTGATATGAGGACATTGTATGTGAATATATCAGGTGAAACACCTTCCAGTTTCATCTTTTTGAAAAGTTCAAACATGTGATGTACATGTTTTTGCTTCCCAAGTGATGAAATTACCAAATTGTACATTATCAAATCTGGAAATATCCCTTTCTCACTCATCATCTGAAGTAAATCAACAGCCTCTAGGGTTTTGTTGGCATTACATAGTACTTCTAACATAGACATGAATGCATCTCTATCACCTGTCTCGCACGAAGTCCACATTCGACAAAACAAACCATGAGCCTCACTTGCATAACCCAACTTACATAACTGTTTCACCAAATATGCATAAACTGAACGGGTCAAATGCTGTCCCGAAAAATCTAACACCTCATTCAACCGATGGATCTGCCCAGCAGTTACCAAGGAATCTAATACCACACTATATGTGAATTCATTCGGTACGCATCCCTTTTCAACCATTTTTGAAAAGAGGAAAACTACTTTGTCGACCTTTTAATTTTTTGAAAGCACATCAAGCATGGTGTTGAAGAAAATGAGGTTTGGCTGAAGGCCTCTCGATAACATTTCATCAAAGTAAGAGAGAGCCTCTTCTAATGTACTGGCCACTCCTGCCATCCGTATTAGGGTGGTATAAGTATATAAGTCAGGACCACAATGATTCCTTTTCATATCATCAAACACCTTACGAGCATTGTCAACCTGCTTCAACAAGAATAAAATATTTGTGTCAATACAGAACAAGTCAGACCCATTAGAGATACAGACATATAGGCTGTGCACAAGGAACTTTTTTGTTCCTTTTTCCTCAACTAATTTTGTGGTGCTTCATCGCACCCGTAATAATATAGCATACAAGATTAGCCAGTTATATATTAGCAATGTTTTTTTTTCTAATTAAGAATATTAGTTTTGTTGATCTTATTTGAGAAGAACCCCAGATGAATGCAGTTTTCCTACCACAAGTAGCTGCTACTGGTACACAGGCTAGACAGCTTATGCTATAAGGAAGAACTTAAGGAAAGGAAACATACCATGCTTGCTTGTGCCAATGCATGTAAGAGCATATTATATGCAAAAATGTCCAGCTTATACCCCTTCCTCTTCATCTCATCATAAACCCTAAACCCTTGCTCCACATCTCGGCCCCTTATATATGCTTGTACTATACACTTATAAGTATACCCATTGAGCCTCAGTCCCCATTTCTTCACCAATTCCATGCATCTATTAACCCCATGAGCGCCTACCATACCAATCAACAAATTTATGGTTGATATATTCCCAGTTACACCTTCTCTTTCCATTTGCTCGATCAAATCCCACGCCAAGTTGGCATCTTCATCGCCATGTCGAGAAAGTATGTGCAGCATTCGATTGTACGTGCAGCAATCGTGGTTGAATCCAGGTAATGTCGCGATAAATTTGAAGAATTCAAGGCTTCTAGAAAAAGAATTTAGGGATTTAAGTACTAAGCTGATCTCGAACGAGGTAAGAGGTGAGGGGAGAGAAGAGAAGAAGTCGGGGAGAGAGAGGTAGGGATCCCCAAAAGAGTTTCGGAGAAGGCTCACTACGTGGCAGACTAGGTTGTGACGTGGCAGCGGAATGCCACGGGGGCCGCGAGGTAGAGAGTGGGAGGGGGACTCGATCGCGACGGAGAGTGAGCGACCAGTTCGGTCGGACCGGACGACCCGCCCGGTGTAGGTGTGAGTTTGGGTTTGTGTTGTGGAGAGAGATCGGCGCGGGAGGAGATGGTGGAGGAACCGCCGATTCATCTACCTCACGGTGAGTCTCTACTTTGGTGAGAATTAATTGTTATATTATTGTGGAGGAACCGCCGACTCCTCGATATATTCTTTTTTGTGTATGGTAAGGGACTCGGTGTCAATGATCGATCATTATTATTTTATTATTTTTTTTTATCTCATTTTGAATTCCATTCGATTAAATTCAGGTCAAATTTTTTTAATTTATATCCGATTCAATAGGTCACGAAATGATCCGACCCAACCGGTATAAAATAATTAAATATTTATTAATTATTTTTATATAATTTTAAGTAATAAAATATTAATTTATAATTAATCTTAATTAGTGTATATTTAAACTTTAATTAGTACTAAATCATAAAATTACTTCAAAAAATAAAATTAATCAGGTCGGGTCGGATTGACCTGAACCCGACCCAACCGGATTCAGATTAAAAAAATTAAATTCATATCCGATCTATTTTATTTTCGGGTCATGTCGGGTCAGGTCGGATCAATAATTGACACCCTAGAAGGGACACTTGACAATGGTTATCTTTGACAATGTTAACAATAAATTTTTAAAATAAATACAAAAAAAGTTGCCTCAGGCTTTGTTAAAAAAAATACGAAAAAGTTTTAAAAATAAAAAATTTATGGATATATTTTTTTATTTATAGATTGATAATAATTTAAATTTTATATATTTTTTATTATCATTTGATAATTCATCAAAAACCATTGCAAATTATATAAAATTTTAATGATTTTTGATGGAGTATCAAATAATAATGAAATTACATTAAATTTGAATCACCGTTAATGTATAAGTAGAAGAACATATCCATAAAGTTTTTTTTTAAGATTTTTTTAATATTTATTTGAAAATTTCTTATCAAAATGTCAAAATAACTCATTGTCAAGTGATCCCCACCCTTGTTATATTATTGTGAGAATTAAATTGAATTATCTTTTGTTATCATTAAATTCAAACTTTAAACTCTAAAATAATTTTATATCTCTTATTTTTAGATTTTTGTACATTATTGTATCATCTAATTTTTTAGATGTTCAACTTTCAAATCTAATAACGTGTTGTACAAAAAATTTAATATCTTTATTAATCCTTTAATTCTTTTTTTTATCCTTCAAATCTTTAAATCTTTTCATATATATCGATATACTCTTTAACATATCTAATATATCTTTGTACATTTTAGTTTGTTTTCTATTTACCCATAAATTCTCAAATATACACTTCAATTTTCATATTTACTTATCAATAAAATGTTGATTATTAAAATATTTTCATAGATAATCAGTAATTATTTATGATATCTTATAACTCTTTAAGTTTTTAGTTTTATTAATAAAATTAAATTTATTTAAATCGGATTGCATATATATTATTTAATTATGTTCCTTAACCCAACCAATATGATCAATTTTGTCTGATTTTGGATTAGGTCAAAAAATAATTAAATACTGCTTACCCTATCCGTTTTAAATAAATTTAATTTCATAAATAAATATAGAAAGATTTAAAAAATCAAACATACTTGTGAATCATTTTTATTCTTTATATTATATGCCATAGATTGTAAAAGCATCTACGACCAACATCTTTTTCCAAGTCATAATAATTATTAAGATATTTCAGTCTTATTCTCTCTAGAGGCGAAATGAAGGGTTAGGCTAGCTAGAGCCGGATGCGTATCCGCTGCTATAAAATGTATTGCATGGAAAATATGACACAAAATTTCGTTCATCAAATTGATTTAAGTTATGATTAAATTCAGAGAAAATTTTATTATCGAGTGAATCTCACTCGATAGTTATTCCATAATTATAACTAAGACAGAGAATATATTTCCTGACGGAGCCCTAGAACTCCTGGTCCAGTAAATCATAACAACCCCTTAAATTAAACTTGAACTATAAAGTCAGGTTTTTTTTTTTGAACGGTATAAAGTCAGGTTCGATAGTAACCGACGCGTGAGATTGAATGTAGGATTTGAACTGAGTTCTACCATTTATGTGGATCTAAACAAATTTTAAATTTCCCACGAACGTCGGCAAGAGGCGAACAGGTCCTGAGATAGATGTAACAGGATAACTGCTAACAGCATGGGCGTGGGGCGTGGGCTCAAATTACTTCTTTATGTTTGTTGAAGCATTACTGACTTTCTCTCTGATTCAGTGACTCTGAGCGCCTGATTTGACGAGACGGTGCGACAGGACCGAGCAATAGCGACTCGTACTCTCGTAGAAGCGTAGTCCCACTTAGAGTTATAAAAAAAACCCGGACGGGTCAGACCCGACCCGCCGAACCCGTGGCCGCGACCCGTTAGAACCGACGGGTCTAGCACGGGCGCGGGCAAAAAAATTTCAAAAAAACCCGTGCTAGACCCGACCCGTTTTGGACCCGTCCCGACCCGACCCGACCCGCCCAACCCGTGCAAACCCGCCCCCCGCCCGCCCCGACCCGTCCCGGAATCCGTGCAAACCCGGGAAAATTCAAACAAATTCAAAAAATTCAAAAAAATATGGAAAAAATTAATTTTTTTGGTAAAAAATATAAATAATTATATATTTTAAATATTCTTAATAATTATTTTTGAATTTTTCGGAAATTTTGAGAATTTATTTGAATTTTATTGGGTTATTTTTGAATTTTGAAAAAAAATAAAAAAAAAAACCTTGGACCCGACCCGACCCGCCCCACCCTTGGACCCGACCCGCCCCGCCCCGCTGACCCGTCCGACCCGACGGGTCTAGGACGGGTCGCGGCCAAACTAGTCCCACTCTCCCACTGTCCACTGTCCACTGTCCACTGTCCACTGACCGAAGTGTCGAACGGTTGAGACTTGAGACGTCGGTTCGGTAGATGCTTTGATAGTTGATACTTGAACGAGAGATTTTTTTTTTATTTGCTAATTACATTATTATAAGAGCCTAGCTTATAAGATTGTATTTATGATAAAATTGATTCTTTGATTCAGTAAGTTCAATTAAATAATGATTGCTTAAGCTACGGATAATAAGCAATTAACTAGTAAAAAGATAAATAAATGTGAACAAACATAAAATTACTTCCATGAGTCATTAATAATTCAATTTAATGTATGTATGTTTTTCTCTGTCTTTCATAGCCATAAACACATCATTACCTTGACATAAATGTTTATTGAAGTTGAAAAATAATTAAGTCTGTACATTGTTATATTGTTCACGTTAGCACTATTTTTTTACATTTTTACTTGTATAAACTTAAATATAATTTATAATAATAAGTTATGTGTATGCTTTTCGAAATTTCGGACACACGTACTGAAGTTACTAATATTACTTTGAACATCTTTTGAGACTTCATGTTTTAATTTAATTCTAGTTTTATAAATTATAATAATTAGTTATTTTTAAAATTCTGAATAAACGTCTTTGTACATAATTGTCAAAATTTTCAAAATAAAATTTCATGGAAATAAATATACTAAGCATATCTTTTCATAACATATAAAACATCATACTATATTTTCTAATAAATTATAATTTGTTACTATCTAATTTCTAAATCAACCACAAAATTTCAACTTTTCAGTGGCGATAGCGTTTTGAAGTTGCATGGCCATCCTATTTCCACATGTTTTATTTGATAGGTGTTAAATGTTTTTTAAAAATATTAAATGAAAATGATTTAAGATGAAGTATAGTTAAAATATTATTTTTTTGTTTAATATTCTTTATATAAAGTATTTTATTTATTTACTTTAGTATTATAAAAATATCACTACTATCAAATATCATTATTCTAAAGGTGATTTAATTTTTATTACATTTTAACTTTACTATGTTTGTCAAAAAGAAAACAGTTCAAATGCAATTAGCTATATCACCGTTTGATAAAATTATAGTTATGTGTCCATCAGAAGCTGATTTAAGTATACCAAATGGTGTTAATGTCCTCCACTTATTTTTTTTAATTATAGCTAATATAATGGTAAAATTTATACTAATATTGTTGAATTTTCAATAATTATATGTATTTGCACCCCATAAAATTTATATAATATTTAATTGGTGAACCTCATTTTCTTGTGAACTATTTATTGTGTAAATTTAATAATTTCTTAAATTCCTTAGAGGTTGAATGAGAACTGATCCTTTTCATTATTACAAAAATAATAAATAGACAATTCAATCCTTATAATTTCTTTTCAGAAAGAATACCTTACAAAATTATTTCTTTGTCCAAAATATTTTCTCGAGAAGGCAATTTTATTATTATTTTTGGTTCATATTCAGATTTTTCTATCAAAATTTTGACCTAGAAAAAAATTTAATATTGTGGTACAATAATTTTGGCATAAACTCAAATAATTAATATATATTGAGTTTTATTTTTAGATTATTTTGTAAAATATTTTTTAGGATTTCTAGATTATTTAAAAAAATAATTTTGTAGAATTAAATATAACTTAATATAAATTTTGACTTTTGAACTAATTTAAACCATAAAAGTATATTATGTAAATAAATGAATATACTGATATAATATTTTTCAAATTTTATTATGATAATATTAATTAGTAATTTTTTATTGAACTCCATTTTAAAAAAAATTTGCTCCGTGAGTGTTGTCCACATCTCAATTGCCTGGGATTCTCCAATAGTTCTGTACAATCTGCATTGTTGGTGGTGTTGTATGGCGGCGGCGACGGCGGCGTTAGAGATGGCAGCAATGCCGGGTGAAGGCGATGCTGTATTGTTGGCGGCGGCGGCACCGCCTCATGACGGTACCATGAGGTGGCGGCGCTGCATGAAGACGCCGCTGCATTGATGATTTTTTGGTTTTTTTGTGAAATTACAAAAAAAAAAGACCCGTGCCATTCTCCTTGACCTACCCGAATTGTCCCTTGGTCCACCCATCCGGACTTGTGAGAATCCTATTCATAGGGGTTCAATACAAGTTGAATCGGAATTTTCTAGTTTTAAACCGCTCTAATTCGGACCGTCTCATCCATGCTCGCCCTTAACCCATGACTCATCCTTACCTGTCGCTCAAAGGAATTTAGACCGGACCATCTCGAACCACAACCACCCTGTCTTCAAATATGTAATCTCTATGTGGCGTCTAGGGAGGGGTTGCCCTCTTGATATCCTATTTGAACTCGGTTTCTGTATAATATAGTAACACGATGATACTAATATGTGGACCCCAGTTTTTAATGCTACAACCTTACAATTAGGGTGTACAAACAGATCGGTTTAATTAGTTTTGAACCGAACCGTCTAATTTTGAACTATTGGTTCAGTTTTTCAGTTTAAAATTTTTGATTCGGTTGTAAATTTTAATTAATTCGGTTTTTATTCTTTGATTCGATTTATATTTTTCTAAATCGGATAAACCAAATAAACCGAATAGTCCAAAATTTATCAAACAAATTTATTTTGCTTTATATAAATAAGAATCATATCAAAGATAGTCCAAATATATTTATTTTTATATGTTTATTTAGTTATTTATTTTATTTTCTAAGCTACTTATTTTTCTATTAATTTTTTTAGCTATAAATATTTTTTATTTCTCTTTAATTAATATAATTTCAATTTAACCGAATAAACTGAATGAAACTTCGATTGATATTTTAAAATTTTAATTCAGTTCATAATTTAATAAACCGATTTAAACTTTAAATATACACATTTATTTTAATTTGAACCAAACTGACCGATTACACACCCTACTTACAAGAATTCATTTTCTCTGAAGTACTGCCATCTAAATATCCTATCCTATAATCTTCACAGTATGAATCTCTATACCACCCGCTACAGTATAATGCATGTGAATTTTACCTACTTTACTGAATGAAGTCCCTGCCCATCCTCTGTATAACTCTACTTATAATGGGTCACTTGATAAAATATCTCTCGCATTACTCTTCTTATCGTGTTCCGTCATCACCAAACCATAGGACCCACGGTCATATGTAAAGTATTGTAAACTGAGCTCGCTGTCCCATGCTCTTATCGTGGTCAATCACCCCGATCCTTCCTCTCCCTCTCGATCTCCACAGCGCATTATTAGCTGTGGACGGTACCTGTGCTGCCTCACCTCACCGCCCTTTCTTCTCTGCTTCTCCTCTTTATCTTTCGACTCCAAAGCCCCTTCTCTTCGCTCGATCGAACGGGAGGCTAGGGCTTTGGAGCGGTCTCTTTAATGGGGGCCGTTTTCTCGGCGCGGTCGGACTCGTCGGAGGGGGTTCCGGTGGTTCTCAATGTCTACGATCTAACCCCGATCAATAACTACTTGATCTGGTGTGGCGTCGGTATCTTCCATTCTGGCATTGAAGGTAACATAGCTTGATTTAATATGACTGAATTTTGTGCCCCCCCTATGGAAACTGTGAGGTCGGTAGGAGCTTCGCGATTATAGCTAAATCTGGGACTGATCAGACCTTTTGCATCGGGTGGTTCTTCCCTTCTTGTTTCACTTTGAACCAATGATTAGATAATCAGATTCAGTGTAGATAATTATTTGTTGCCTTTGTTAGTCTGTTGACAAAAGAAAGCTAAAAAAGCACACTACTTGGAGAATTAAACTTAATACTGGAAGTGAATCATGATTAAATAGGCACTTGTGATAACTCAAAAAAAAGGAAGCTACTTTTTAAATCGAAAGTTTATTTTACTTGCTTTTAAATTAAGATACTCTGCTTTTGTTATTTCGTTAAATCTATTCATTTCATGAGGTGGTTTTCTCTGTACCACTTGTTCTATGTGTAATTAACGTAGATGCTAAGTTGCTGTTGGACTGGGAATTCGAAAAGAATATGGGCAATGATTAAAATATTCCTATTCCAAAGCAACTCCAATTTGATTTTATCTGATTGAGGGATTAGCATTTATTATGTGTGCTTGCTGTCCTCAATTGTTAGATTTATGTGTCTCAACTTTTATTTAGCACAGGGAGTTTTGTTTAGGATAGGGAGATGGCTAACAGCCTCAACCTTTTCCTATTCCAAGTACTTGTAATGCTTTATTCTGCTGTGATTGGTATAGATACATTAACTAGCACTTTTAAGGCCCTTCATTCCCTGTCAGCATGTTCCCATCTGAAGCAAAAAAAAATAAAAAAAAATAGAGCTAAATCTAATTGCAAATTGCACTAATGAGACACGAAGGCACATGCAGCATCATTAGCAATATATTTATTTAATCTACTCGCAATGGACTTGTTGAATTTCAGCTTGGAATTGTACATTCCAAATTCCTCATAATACTGAACTCTTCACCAAAAAGGATGTGTAACTGGTGCAGTACCATTACAGTGCCATAATCTTATGATTCACTTCTCGAGTGGCCTTAAGCTATCAGCATATGGTGTTGAATCTTGTATTCTGTTGTGTTAGACATTTAATAGTACATAGGTTTCGAGCCTGTGATTATCTGTTAACAGGGGGATACTTGGACATCTTATTCCTTCTTAATTGCTTTGAACATTTTTTCTCAACAGTGCATGGCATGGAATATGGGTTTGGGGCCCATGAATACCCATCAAGCGGTGTATTTGAAGTGGAGCCCAAAAAATGTCCAGGCTTCATATACAGGTCCTCGATCCAGCTAGGGCGCATCAACATGGCACCAGATCAATTTCGAGAATTCATTGAGGGGCTTGCTTGTGACTACTATGGGGACACTTATCACCTCATCTCTAAAAACTGCAATCACTTCACTGATGATGTCAGCTCTAAATTGGTTGGCAGGCATATTCCTGGGTGGGTCAACCGCCTTGCTAAGCTAGGTGTGTGTGTTGATAGATAGGAATGTACTTCTCTTCTTTCAATAGATTAATTGATATAAGTATTACCAGCTTGAGTATTGTACATGTACTACATCTAAATTATATGGTGAGTTTAAGACCAGTGGTTTAATCAAAGCTAAAACTAAGTCATCCTAAGCATCCATCAAGCCCTCATATATGTAATTTCTGCTCAACTTGAACCTATTCACCTCAGAAAATTACAAAAATGATTTAGCTGAGCCTGAATAAGATTCAATTTAGACTCCATTGAACGGATCGTTCTCAAAATTCCTCATTTACATGGCAAATCATCAAAAAAGAAATGTACCTAATCAGATGACAGATTGATGTTTTTTCAAAAATTTCAAAGTAAATACCAAGCCAAATGCAGCTTAATTTTTTTTTCAAGTTCCAATAAAATTACACATTTATGATCTAGATAAACTTTTTCACATTCAAATGAGGCCGACATTAAAACTTGCTACTTTCAATTTGTTTCAGGTGCACTGTGTAATTGTCTTCTGCCAGAAAGCATGCGCGTACCTGTGGCTGTTAAACAAATCTCAGACTACCCTGGCTACTCAGGTTTTCATTTATTTGGAAAAGAAAATGCCTTCACTTTTTTGTTTTATATATGGCGGTGTGCATGTTGCCCCCAGATGCAAATTGCACCCAGCATTGACCATAATTGTGTGAAATAATCAGTATTTGCCATGCTTTTCTGAAGCAACATATATTTTGTCTTATTTGCAATAATAACATGAAACCATTAAAACCATGGTTAAATCTGGAAAACTTTTAAACTTCATCTGCCTCTCTTATTGCAACCTTTTACATAATCGACTTGTAATGTCTACAATCACTTAGCTTGGAATTGGGAACTTTGTACTTCAGAAAAAAAAAAATCTTATTTGAGGGACATTGCTGAACCATCATGAATGTACCTTGCTAAATGCTAAGTCTATGTTGGTAGAGACTAGAGAGTTGAAGGATGTTAAAAGTATCTCTGATCTCATGTAAAAGTGGTGGTAAGAGTTACTCCCAAAGTGATAGGTTGTGTAAGCAATACGGTTGTAAACACAAAAATCTGATAAATTCTAGATGAATATTCTCCCCATCGTATAACTTTGCTTTCACTTTTTTTTTTTCCTTTTTACATTGTAGAAGGATCTGAGACATTTTCTATGATCACTACCACCACCACAACACATGAGCAATTACAATACGGAAGTGATGATACAGATGAAGAGAAACACCTTCTTTCTCAATCCTCCAATGCTGAAGTTGCTCTTGTGAAAGAAAGTCAGAGGTGAAATCAGCAATTAGTTCTACTGTTATGTATATTGTAATTTCTGTACTAAACCAGTTTTTTTCTTACCTAGTATCATCATATTTTGTTACTATTCATTTTGTGCAAGTAATTGTATTATTTGCACTTCTAGTTCCATGCGAGAAACTCATATTCATTGTATGGTTATTCTTTGTTAAAACTTGGGAATTTAAATCATTGTGTTTGCTATCTTCCTGAGAGTGGTTGGCAAGATAACAAACAGTGGGGTTGTTCGGTCAGAGAAAATTGTAGCGTAGTTGTCAAACAGGAGTATGAGATGCAGTTGTGTGTGTGTGTGTGGTGTTATGGGGGGGGGGGGATCTAATTTTAATGGAAATCTGCTATTACATTTTAGTTCTTTCTATTTCAACATGCAACCTAACATCTAAACCATTATGTGGATGCATGTGTGTGTTTGTGTAAGTTGTGCTCCCGAGTTTGGAGGGAAAAAGAAGAGGAAGTTGTGCATCTCAAAATTGGAAGTTCATAATTGTTAGAAAAATAAATAAATGGAAGTATGTGTTTATTGTAATGTATGAATGTACTCGTACATTAGTTTAAAATTCTAAATTTTATGTAAAATTTGATTGATCCGAACCATTCAATATAATCTTCATATTAAACTCTATTAATTAGCTATATTTTATAATTTTTGAAATTTTTTTGTTATTATTTTTTTGCATGAGGAGAAAATCATCACATTTGACGATTTATGATTTTTAAATCAAGTAATTTTTTTTTTATGTAAAAATATAGCAAATAATTTTCAAAAAATATAAAATTGACTAGATAGTATAATTTGATATGAAAATTATATTGAATGGTTCGGATCAATCATATTTTATATAAAATTTAAAATTTTGAATTACTATATGAATGCATCCGCGCATTACAATGTAACATAACCTCATTCATTTATGAAGTGATTCTTTTTATAACCTTTCTTCATCTTCGATAGCCTTTTAAAATTGTAATTCATAAACAGTGATCCCCCTTTCTTTTTAGAGAAGGGATCAGTTGACAATGGGTTATTTTGACAATCTTGACAATGAACCTTTAAATAAATATAAAAAAATCTTAAAAATGAAAAAAAAGTTTAATTATGTGTTTTTCTACTTTTAGATTGATGGTCATTTAAATTTCATGCAATTTCATTATCATTTGATAGTCCATCAAAAACAGTTAAATTGTAACCGTTGCAAATTGCATGAAAAATTTGATGGTCTTTGATGGACTATCAAACGATAATGAAATTGCATTTATATAATACAAATAGTTATATAATTCGCTCGTGTTATGACATCTATTTTACTATTCTAAGTATTTTTTACATAACTACTTAAATTACTTGAACCTATTAATTTCTGAAAATCCGTTACGAAAATTAATATAAACCCGCATTTTAATTTACAAAATTTTATTAAATATGAATTTGTGATTCTCATGAAATCTTAATAAATTTACTCATTAGATTCGGATCAATCCGATTCATACACGGGCAGTCCAACGAACTGTGCTTTACTGACCGTTTGATTCTACTATAAAAAATAGACTTTGTGCACGCACAATATTTTTCATCTCCAGTTCGGTACCGAAATAAAAGGCTACTCCCCACGCCACAAGAAGTACCTTTCAACAAGTGTTAAGGTGTGCTTGCAAAATCTGAGGAACTTGTGCTACGCTCTCCTCTTGCGGCAGGGCGGATCCTGGGGCAGCTGCTTCTGAATTTTGAAAAATAATATTTTTCGATAATATTTTTTATAATTTATTTCTTCTTAAATTTTTTTTTCTCCTCTGAATTATCTAGTTATTTTTATTGAGAAAAAATATTTAATATCATGCATAATAAAATAATTATGCAAAAATATCAAAATATAAAGTTCCGTTGATGAAAATATTTTTCATCAACTTAATTATCTATTACTTTGAGCTTTATTTTGTTGTTATTTTTAATATATAAAATGTTATTATTTTAATAATTTTTTATTAGATAAGAATATATACTAAATTATTAATTTTTATTTAGTACCTAATTAATTAATGAGTTTGAATTCGATAAACTATTATAATTCGATAATTACCTCTGATCAAAATCCTTTATCCGCTAATCTACCTATAGTTAAACCTGAATTTTGGTCACTTTATTTACTTCATATTTTTTATTTTTCTCCTTAGTTTTAAAATATTTTACATAGATTCAACCCACACTCAATAGGAATCAAGTTAAGTTCGTAGCCCTTCAATTAAAAAATTAGTTCAAAGGTTCGCAAACCGTTGATTTTTATCGAGATTCGAAATAATCATTAAAAATGTGAATTTCAAATCTTAAAATCTGTTAAAAATATAAATCTCGATACAAAATCGATAGCTCGCACATCTTTCAAACCAATTTTTAAATTCAAAATGCGAACTTACCCCGCTCTTCACTCAACAACCTCACTCTCTCTCTCTCTCTCCCCGATATAGGTCCGCAATGACATGAAAGGAGGAAAGGAGAAGGCAAGCACGAGTTCATCAAGCTGCGAGGATCACAACGAAGAATATCTCCTCAAGACTCCAGCACAAGCAAATCATGAGAAGCTTGAAGCAATCGGAACTATTTGTTGCCCGAGTTGTAGTCAAAGCCGACGCCAGAGGTAATCAGTCGGAAAAAAAAAAGGAAAAAGAAAAGCAAAGGAATCAATAATTAATTCTCCTCTCTGGATATCTTGTGTGAAGGAACTTCTTTCTCATTACGAGTTTTAGGTGCATGCCTGAATATATGAAAGCATTTAATCATGTAATAATTAAAAACATAATTTGAAGAAACAGATGTATGGTGGAGTTGGATATCTATAATTTTGTTATTGAATTTGCATTAATTAAATTGTGAAATAATGTTCTAATGTATTCATTTATCATCTAACAAATTGCTAAAGCAATAATTTTGCTTCTTGATGTATTTTTGCATATACTGGTGAATTTTTTCAAGAAATTTGTGGGCAAATTTGGCGGAGTAAAGTTTGAGCCATCAGATGAACAACTAATTGATCATCTTGAAGCGAAAGTAAATAGATTTGGTGTTTTAAAGCCTAATCCTTTGATGGAAGAGTTCATTGCAACTATCGAAGGAGATAAAGGCATATGCTACAAATTGCCAGGTACATATACATCAGATGTTGGCCACTGAAATCTGTCAGTATTGTACAATTGTGCGCCTGATCTAATTTTTCTTGTTATAAATTTTATTTTGTATTTACCTTCTAAGAAACATAAACAAGGCCTTCCGCACTTAAAGATCAATTTTATATTGCTTACTTTATATACAGTAAAACTCTTTAATGGTTAATACCTTACTACAATTTGGGTTCTGGAGTTCCCATATAAACCCTATGTTCCTTGTCAGTTGTCAGTTGCCACCACCTTAATTTCAAAGCCTTCAAACATAATCTATGCACCGTGCAAATTAATTAATCATTCCATATAATTTCCTAGGTGTAACCAAAGATGGCACAAGCAAGCACTTCTTTCATAAATCCACAAAGGCCTACAAAACGGGAAGCAGAAGAAAAAGGAAAATTCAAAACACTGAGCGTATTCAGGTTTCTGAAACCAGATGGCACAAAACTGGCAAAACAAGGCCAAATATTAGTAATGGAATTCAAAAGGGATGCAAGAAGAAACTTGTTTTGTACACCAATTTTGGGAATAACAGGAAGCCGGCCAAAACAAATTGGATCATGCATCAATACCATCTTGGTGGACTTGATGATGAAAAAGACGGTGAACTTGTAGTGTCAAAGATATTTTACCAGACGCACCCGAGGCAACCTAGTGAAGGAAAGAAGTATGGTGATCCATATGAATTCTTCGAGAATGACAATATCAGTGAGGTGAATTTCATTCATTTAAATTGTGATTCCTTTAGGAATATCTGTTACTTCAATCAGTCCTATCAGCGATGGGAGAGTGAAGAACTCTTTCAAATTATGTTGACTTTATGCACATTTTACGTAACTTCAAATTAATAATATATATAGTAAATCTACGGTGAGCTTAAGCTCACGGAAGACCTCCGTAAGCTTAGCTCAAAAAATATATCAAATGATCTTTAAATTTTGATTTTTTACTCTTATTAAATTCTTCATATTGAAATCTTATGGGGTATAAAAATTTAGAATGTTTCGAGTTTTCTAAGTCACTCTTTTTAATTTTTGAAAATCAACTCCAAAAATAATAATAAAATATTCAATGTTTGTACATTATTTTCAAAAATTGAAAAGAGTGAATTAAAAAACTTGAAACATCCCAAATTTTTTCACCCCATAAGATTTCAATATGAAGAATTTAATGCGAGTGAAAAATTAAAATTTGGAGATTATTTGATATTTTTTGAGCTAAGCTCACAGAAGACCTCCGTGAGCTTAGCTCAAAAAATATATCAAATGATCTCCAAATTTTGATTTTTCACTCGCATTAAATTTTTCATATTGAAATTTTATGGGGTACAAAAATTTAGGATGTTTTGAGTTTTCTAAGTTACTCTTTTCAATTTTTGAAAATCAGCTCCAAAAATAATAATAAAATATTTAATATTTGTACATTATTTTCAAAAATTGAAAAAAGTGACTTAAAAAACTCAAAATATCTCAAATTTTTGTACCCCATAAGATTTCAATATGAAGAATATAATGAGATTAAAAAATCAAAATTTGAAAATCATTTGATATATTTTTTGAGCTAAGCTCACGAAGATCTTCCGTGAACTTAAACTCACCGTAGATTTACTATATATATATATATATCAACTAAATTTTAGATTAAATATTTTGGCGCCACCCCTTTTATTTATTCTTCACTTATTGCTGTCTCACATTTCTGTGTCAAAGCAGATCTGGTAAAAAAAAAAAAAAAAAAAAAAAAAAAAAAAAAAAAAAAAAACTAAATGTCAGAGTCCATGTAAATAAACTAATTGTTGATATCAAGTGATTCTTATCTCTTCACATTTTTGTCCTCCCTACTAAAACAATTAGGATAGGCGAAAAGCGACACCTTGCTAATACTGGCTGTAAGCGTGTTGTTGTAGAAAAAACAAGAAACTTTTCCGTTACTAAAATAACATGCTAATTGCCTACGCGTGGAATAGGTTCCTTCGGAGCAAAGGCATCAGTTACATGTTAATGCAACTTTAGCAATTCCATTTGTAACGTTTACATGTTAATGCACTTGCAGAGAACATCAAACGCTCATTCAAATGCAGACTGGGTGTTCTTTAACTGGCAGACAAATAATACCAATGAATAGATTTGAAGAATTTTAGCAATGCTGTTCATTTTGCTGACAACTGAGGTCTCTCAATTCAGCTTGCACTCATTTGTGTTGAAATGTGGAGACTGCTTCAACAAATCAAGATGAACTTCATTTCAGCAAAAATGAGAACATATTATTTATTGTTCTAGTTATTGACCCTAAATTAATTATATGATTGATCCTTGTTTTTTCTGGTTTGACAATTGGTATATATTCATCTTGTTTTCTGTATTTGGATATTGGATGGAGAAAATTTTATTCTGCAAGACTTGCAACTCAGAAAACCATTTAAAAATAGTATCATGTAAACTTCTTCCTTTTTAAAAATAATTTGGGTTAGACAGAGAACATAAAGCGAAATATTGTTTTCTTGGTGTGAAGGTTGAAGGCGCTCTGTTTTTCATTAATCTCACTGAACTAGATTTTTAAATCCACGTCTCCAACACGAAAGCAAGCAATATTTTTCTAAGCAACTACGTATGGAATAGCCTTTTTTTCCATTATAGAAAAGTATATCTAAGTTTCTAACATTGTTAAAGAATTGGTTTTGAGATTCTGATAATCAAGTCCAAACTTTCAAACTCATGTGACTTCGTCCATGCATGTCCTGGCCAGGCCTAAAATGGAAAGCCGTCGTCAAACTGGGCTAAAAAACAGAACCAATTCCATAATTCTAGCATTTCTTCTTTCTTTTGCAATGTAAATTTATTTCAGTCAGAAGGTGGGCTCTCCGAAGATATCCATATTTGTAAAGTGGGCTGTGTGCAACACTGCAACCTCATGTTTCTTTTCCGTTTCCTCTTCCTCTTCGATTGGTCATTATAAGACACTAGAGGAGCGCCTCGCTTTGCGTGATTGTTGAGATAAGTTATTTAACTGATGATATAAAGCATTAAAATTGCAGTCAAATAAGTATGATAGTTTGAGTTTCGTTTGAGGACTCTGGGGAGGTGTCCTTTTTTACGTAGGGATATTTTTTTATGTACCAATTAAAATTTGTTAAATTATCAATATTCTCATCAAAACATCATAATTTTGATGACTATATGTAATGATATCAGTGCCCTCGTTATTATCATTCTCATAATTTCTTTGACAGTAGATTTACGCCCATCAATGAATATTTGAATAGTAAAGACTAAAGAGGAGACGAGAGAGGTCAGGTTTTAATTAAAAGCACGTGCCGGACACACCGGCCATGGTACTAATTGGACTCGAGATCTATGTATCTATTAGAAAAATGAACTATTGGTGTGGCCTTGTCCAAAAGTAATTCTATTTTTAGAGCACTGATAAAGAAGGTGAGGTGCTAACAATGTTTATGTTCTCTCTTCTCTATTAAAAAAAATGCCTATGTTCTTGTTTTCTCACTCTTTTCCTCCGATATGGAGTTGTTGGTGTTGCGTCAGCTATTTCTGGTTGAACCACTTGCACTTTTGGAAATTGGAACTAGAAGAGTTTTCAACGTGCAACGGCCATGGGCCTCATATTTAATCCTCTAAAAATTATGATCTCAGAGAAAATTTTCTCACCACAAATTTATTTCCTGCACAGTCCACGTGCCTCATAATTTCAGCACGTGATTTCATCCTCTGTCAATTCTTTGCATCCTATCTAATCCCTGTCCTCTCTCGTCTCTCTCGACTGTGTCGCAATCGCACCTCCCCCCTCTTACGATGCACCCAAGAGAAATCTCTTCGGTCCTGCTCTCCTCTCTCCCTCCCCCTCTCTTTCCCTCTGATGGCGTAGTGTATGGAGCAAATGCGCGGCTAACCCCCATTCATTGATCTTTATGCGGCTCAAGAAGATTAAATTGGTTCATGAAAATTGAACTTTTTCTAAAGCCCTAATGTAAACCCTAAAAATTGCACTAATGTAAACCTCTCCAAATTGCACTAATGTAAACCCTTGAAAATAACTGATATAAACTCTTAAAATAAACAAGTATAAATTCTGAAATCGAATGCTATAAAAAATTGGCCCCATTTCAAATCCAAAAATGTTATTTTATCAATTTTTTTATTGTGATATTTACAGTTGTAATTGTTCGAGATTTATATTAAATGGTGCAATGTATGGAACAAAAAATTTATCTTTTTTCTTTAAAATATAAATGAGAAATTTATGAGTATAAAGTTAGTTTTAATGAAAACGATGATACATGAGACAAATATGAAAGTTTTAATAATTTATAAGGATAAAGAGAAAACAAAATGTCGGATGTGGAAAAAAAATATAAGGCTCTGTTCGGCAGACATTTTTTTTTATATTCATATTCTGATTATTTTTTACGGATACAAATTAGATATAAATATGAATAATTAATATTTAAATAAAGATGATATATTTATTGATAATTTTGAGATGCGGAATAAAACGGAGGGAAGATTATCCACTCCGTCTATATGACTATATCCCTACCCAAGGTACTATTACAAACAAATGGGCGTAAGAGAGAAGAGGAGGTGATGTGTCCCACGTGTAGGATATGGAGGGCACACAATATTTTTTTAGTTTTCACCTAGAGAAAATTGAGTGATGATCACTCATCAACTTAGTGACTTGCTCCCTTAGCAATAATTGTGCGAGATTTTAAAAATAAATAAAATTTAGAATTTAATAACGTATCATCTGTTCACTTGTACATACATTTTAAAATATTGTAGAGGATACGAATCAAAAGTTTGTTGGGACTGAAATTTATAAATTATATTCTTCATTTAAAATTTGCAGATTTAAAATTTGATGTCTTAGGTATGAATTGTTTTTTTTTATTAACTCGATATATTATTCTTGAATCCGATCCAAGTCCAACCAGTGTAAATTAGTTTTTCTTAAGAAAATTAATTTATGTACAACTATAATAGCAACATCATTATAAAAAAATATTGTGGCTATTGTTAGTTTTCAATTTTTTAACTAATATTTTATTAAGTTGTTGCTAGATAAAGTCTATGATAAATTGAATTGAAGATTTTTTTTTATGAAAAAAATGATAATCAAACTCTCAAATTTTATTAGTTACCATGAGAGATGTTGGATCGAAGACTAAAAAACACGTCTCATGAATCCATTTGCAATCCTAACGAATCTTACATTTTTATGGTAGGATTTATGGTAGGACAAACTTAGATTACACCTTGATTCAATAGCTTCTGTGAAATAGTCTGATTAATATTTCTCCAAAGGTAAATCCCTCGTAAAATCATCAAAACTAACTTTTCATTTTCAGTAAAAAAAAAGTCGCGAACCAGTCTATTTAGATAAGTAACATATATATTTAGATATGTGACATAAATATTTAGATAAAATGGTGTATGTATTTAGATAAATAACTCAGGTATTTAGATTATGTAAAAGATTATTTAGATGAGTAATTAGATATTTAGAAGTGACTCAAGTACTTTAATATATATATATATATATATATATATATATATATATATATATATATATATATGAAGTCTAAAATGCAACGCGTTGCATGAATGCATGCATGCACCACGTAAAAATCTCAAAATTTAAGTTAAAAGTGTTCGATCCAAACCGTTCAATTTATTGTCCATATCAAACTCTTGTAGAAGATCAAATTATATATTTTTTTAAAAATTTTGCTATTTTTTGGATCAAGAGAAATTTACTTGATTTAAGGATTTTGAACCATCCAGTAGTGATGATTTTCTTCCTACCTAAAAAATAGCAAAAAAGTTTTGAAAAATATAAATTTTGATTTTCTATAAGAGTTTGATATGATGAATAAATTGAACGGATCGGATCGGTCATTTTAACTTAAAATTTGATATTTTGATTTGGTTATGAACGCATTCGTGTAACACGTTGCATTTTAGACTTCCCCTATATATATTAGGTGTTTAGATAAATAATTCAGGTGTTTGGATATATGAATCAGGTATTTAGATAAGTGAATCAAGTATTATATATAGAAAGTATAAAATAACTGATTCGAACTGTCTAAATTATTCTCCATATCAAACTCTTGTAGAAGATTAAATTTTATATATTTTTTCTATATTTTGGGCAAAAGTAATGTTGCTTGATTTGAGAATTTTAGACCGTTCAATAGGATAATTTCCTTCCTATCAAAATAAAAATTAAAAAATATAAAATTTGATTTTATATAAGAGTTTGATATGAAGAATAAATTGAATAATTCAGATTATTCATTTTAACTTGAAATTTGAGTTTTTGACGCGTTATACGGGTATATCCGTACAACGTGTTGCGTTTTAGACTATATATATATATATATATATATATATATATATATAGAGAGAGAGAGAGAGAGAGAGAGACTATGGTGCTTTTCGAAGCACAATACCTCATGTGTTTCACGTTCGTATCTCAAATTTAAAAGTCCAAATGATCGATCCAAATCATTCAACATGATCTCCATATTGAAATATATTTAGAGACCAAATTTTATATATTTTTAAAAAAATGCTATTTTTTTAGATGGATACAAACTTTGTTGATCTAATGTTTTTTACACCATCCAATACTAGTTTTTTGCTCATCTAAAAATAACAAAAAATTTTAAAAAATATATAAAATTTAGTCTCCAAACATATTTCAATATGAAGATCATGTTCAACTATTTTGGATCGACTGATTGGACTTTTAAATTTGAGATACGGACGCGAAGCACGAGAGATTTTATACTTCGTGAAGCACCATAGTCTCACTATATATATATATATATAGTATCTTGATATATATTTTAGATATTTAGATAGGTAATTTGAGTGTTTAGATATATGAATCATATATTTAGATAAATGACTTAGGTACTTAAATGAAATAAAATGTTGAAAAGACTGAAATCATATCTTTCATATTTTACATAGTTGTACATGTATATCTGAGTATTTCGTAAATGGAACTTCTTCTTCATGGTGTTGTTTCACCTCTGGCTCTGCGTCTGACATCATTTTACTTGAAACAGAACTTGATGTGACAATAACTTCTTTCATTAATTGAGTACATCCACAACTTATCTTGAAGCCTACTTTCTATATCGTACAAATCCTTCAATAAAACCAAAGCCTCAAATATTTTCTCACCTAATCTCATTTTTTATCAATTAAAACCTTGTTAGCAATGCTAAAATAAGATTCATAAGCTATTGTAATCGGAACAATAAAAATTTCACAAGTAATGGATATTAAAATTATGAAGACATCCTTGATTTGATGTTTAATTTTATTTTTTTATTTAGAACTCTGCTAATTGTGGTATGCTCACATATTGTATAGTGCCGTGTCTAAATCCTAAAGCGTTGTGTGCTGTATTAACTTTCTAAAAGATTAAATGTTGTACGATTAAAACATAAGTTCAAAATTATATCGTACTGTATCATATCATACCAAAAATCATATTATATCGTATTCAGACCGATCATATCTAGCCAGGGGCGGAATTAAGGTAGACGCCAGCCGACGCTCCCTCGGTTCATTGAAAAATAAATGTCGTATGGTAATATATATATATTGACCCGAATATTCTATTTATATTTCAACCGAACACTCTTTATCGATCGTTTTTTATTCCGCCCATATATCTAGCCGTATATACAAATTTAAAACACTACACGCTCCACACGCCTTGGTCCTACGAGAATATTCAAATTATAAATGAGGAACATGTGCCATGAACACCGCGTGAAAATAGCTGACTGGGGGACCTAATATTTGTCTATAATTTCATTTAACGACCAAAATTAGGAAAGAAACTAAAATTAAAAGGCCAAATTGTTTTTCTAAACAAAAGGTCACTGTAATTAATAACTGATCCAATTATTGGACAAAACCATGCAATTGTATGAGGGAGGAAGACATCCATTATCGAATACCGACTGTAGCCTGCTCATTGTTTAATTCACTTCTATGAGCTGTGATAATGAAAGCCAGACAAAATTGCTGAGCTTTTCATATTAAAATTAGACGGTTCAAATTGATTGTGCATAAATTATATGTATTGAGTACTTAAATCCCAACTCTAAGATATCCGTGCCTTGATCCTAGTCATCTATTTAGATCGAACAATTTGAATTTAGGATAATAGAATCATGAATTTATACAATTGTTTGAGCCGTCTTGTAGCTCGTACAATGGAAAAGTTATATGTTATTTCTAAAATTTAGGGAATTAAAAAATAAAAATAAAGAGAATTAGTTTTTAAAATTTTCAAGCATGCCACATCATTACTTTCACCATTGATTTTGTTTAAAATTTTTCTTCTTAAATCCAAAAATTCATATAAAACAGTTTCTCTCTCCTCATTTAAAATAATATATGAAATATATTTAATATGAAACTTAACTCTTAAAATGATCTAACTTTTTATATAATCATTTATAAATTATTATGTGCTTGCCCCGCTAATGGAAGCAAAATAAAAAGATCCGTAAATAGTTGACACTAATGTGGAAAATAGAAGTAAATAAAATGAGCATTTCAATTCATGAACTAAAGCACCAAATGTAGTTACTGGCTAGTTGTTTACACTACCTAGCATTTGATCAATTTAAACAAGAACCTATATTTCTGAATACTTGGTGGTATTATCAGCAGCTATTAAGACCATTTGCTTGATGGCCAAGATTGGTTTATATAGGCTTAGTGACTTAATTGTGATTGGTTGATTAATTAGTGACCGAATTGCAACCTTTCAACTGATCTCATTCCTTGATTGCATCTCATTCAATGATCAAGATTGACTTGTGTTTCTTTTCACTCACTTCACTGTCTTGAGTCAACACTTGACGGTTTTAAGTTATTGGAGTTAGTTAAATTTCTATTCTTTTTACTCTTTTTCCACTCCCTTATACCAATTGGCTCTCTTATGTTTTTGGACCCTATTATAATAATAATTATTATAATTATTATTATTACTTAGCATTTAAAAATATTATGTTTAAATTTTTTTCACTAAACTCAAATTACAACCTAGTAAAATATAATTTTCCATATTTAAACATGAGAGCACCAAAATCTGTATCACGTGCTTGCAGAGAGTATTCAGAATAAAATTATGTGTATCTTTCTATTTATTTTTATTTTTGGAAGCTGTAGTGTAGTTGTCAGTGGGTGTATTCAAAGTCAAAATAAAAATTATTTTTCAATTGCAGAGAGCGTTCTTCGCTTGAGAATTGAAACATACATACGATTCTGATTTAACTTTAACACTGTACAGAGTAGTTTTGTCATTAAAAAAAATTTAAGCTATTCGGAGAAAATTGAGCCGTGCCCAAATCATCTGAATTCATATTCATTGCTCTGCAGCACCGTGCAACATAGTATATGATTTATTCGTTCACTTTGAGATTCATACTAATTTGAATCTCAAAATACTAATTCGAATTTCAAAGTGATCGAACGGATCATGCGCTGCGCAGCATATGATCCGTTCGATCACTTCAAAATTCATACTAACTCAAATCTCAAAATGATCAAACGGATCACGTGCTACGTAGCAATGGATGAGCACTCAATCACCCCTCGTCTCGATCCCTGGTACGGTGGCATCTAGGGGTGTGCAAATGGTCGGTTCGGTTCAAACCGAAATAATTATATGCATCCGAAGTTTTTTTCGGTTTGTCAAATTATGAACCGAACCAAACTTCTAAAAATATCAACCGAATAAACCGAAAACCGAATAAACCGAATTTTTTTTCGGTTTATTCGGTTAAACCGAAATTATATCATTTAAAGAGAGAAAAAAATCAAAAGTTATAAAAATTGATAGAAGAAATAAATAGTTAAAAGGATAAAATAAATAACTAAATAAAACTTATAGAAAATAAATATATTCGGATTATCTTTGATATAATCCTTATTTATATCAAGTAAAATAAAATTATTTGAAAAACTTTGGACTATTTGGTTTATTCGGTTTATTCGATTTAGAAAAAACAAAACCGAACCAAAGAACAAAAACCGAATTAGCTAAAATTTTCAACTGAACCGAAATTTTTTAACCGAAAAACCGAACCAAATAGTCCAAAATTTAACAATCCGATTCAAAACAAATTAAACCGATCCGTTTGCATACGGCACCCCAAAAGAAAAAGAAACCTTATCCTGAGAAAAATAGGCGATACGCAAGATGCAACGTTACCTTCTCTAATAAAATGGAGAAAGGAATGAAACAAGCCAAAACAAAAACAGCGCAATCAAAGAAACTCATCAAATAGCGGGGAAGACGAAATCCATCCGCCAAGCTATAACACAAGATCTTTCCCCATTTACCTTCCGATCTCCTTCCCTATTCACCGAAATGTCATCGACACCATTGCCAGCTGCTCTCCTCCCCTTCCTCCTCGTCCTATGTCTCTTTGCCTCCTCCGGCTCCGCCAAATCCATCCTTCGTATGCTACCTGAGGAACCGATTCTCCGCCTTGCGACACGACGTTCCAGTTCCTCGGACAACCTGTATTGCGACAGCTGGAGGCTCTCGGTGGAGACGAATAATGCGGGTAAATGGACGACTCTACCAACCAAATGCATTGCATATGTGGCAGCGTACATGGTGGGAGAAAAGTATATATCCGATTCTGACATGGCGGCACATGATTCGCTGACTTTTGCTAAGGCTCTGACATTGTCAGGAGACGGGAAGGATGCCTGGATTTTTGATGTGGATGAAACGCTGTTGAGCAATGCACCGTACTATGCGGCCAACGGATGGGGGTAAGGCAAGGGAATTTGTGCTTGTATTGTTCTATTTTACTGGTACATTTTGGTATCACTTGGTTGGACTGTTTGCTGCTATTCTAACGTTAAAGAATTACAATCTAGGGGCTTGGAATTCCTTTACTGGTACGAATTATGATTGTAGCTCTTCTAACCAAAACGTACCTGAACTTCAATGTGCAGTTCCACGTGTAGTGTAGTATGGTCCTTCAGATGGTATCATTAGGAATGCTCTTGCACATTATTGGAATATACTGCTTGTATATTCTGTACATGGTTGTAACAATAACTATAAATTTTGAATTTTGCCTGATCACTTTGGTCTGGATGAATTAATCATCGATATTGGATTGAGACCTCCAAATTCTCTGCACTAAAAGATTGTTCTGGTTTTATTTTGGCAGGTCCAAATCATTTAATGAGACTTCCTTTGATCAGTGGGTGTATCAAGCCGCTGCACCAGCTTTACCATCAAGTTTAAAGTTGTACAATGAGCTCTTAGAATTAGGTTTTCAGGTGGTTTTATTGACCGGTCGAATGGAGGATCAAAGAAATGTGACCGAAAAAAATCTCTTGTTTGCCGGCTATCATTCATGGGCAAGGCTTATATTGAGGTATATGAACCATTTTTGTTTCCTTAATGATCTTTGTGACACCAAAAAAGTAGAATGTCTTGATTAAATGGTGGTTCTATGAAGCCCTTACCTTTGAACTACTTAAGTACTAATTAGAATGTTTTTTTGAGAGAAAGACTAATTAGATTAGAATGTTTTTTTTGAGAGAAAGACTAATTAGATTAGAATGTTTTTTTTTTTTGAGAGAAATACTAATTAGATTAGAATGTTTTGATTGCCCTTACTTTTATCTTTAAATTTGATATCTTGTAATGCTATTTGCTGGAATTTTCTTTTTTATTTTCAATAGAAAATTTTAACTTTGTGCAGTAAGTATTACTTGCAATACTGTGGTCCTTTTGTTTTGATAAATTCTGTACTTTCCTTACACTTATAGTCCTAAATTTATCATGTATGTGAGTGTATGACGGCTTTCTATGAACATAGACATTCCACCTGTTGTCTAAGTACCACAGAGACAGAAGTAAAAAGGATCATTTCTTCCCCTTTGTCCACATAGTATAGTTTCATGTTCGTAACGAGCATTCTTTAGAGTTATTGTGTTAGGATGCTATGCATGATATTTTCTTGTTTTGCGAAATTATGGATGAAACTTTCCTCTTTGAAATCTAATTAGTGATGCCATGCTCTGTTGTGACAGGGGTTCCTCTGACAATGGCAAGAAAGCTGTTGCATACAAATCAGAAAAAAGAGCTGAGTTGGAAGCCGAAGGATACCGAATTCACGGTAGCTCTGGTGACCAATGGAGCGACTTGTTAGGGCTGCCGATGGCTGCTAGATCCTTCAAGCTACCGAATCCAATGTACTATATTAGTTAACTTGCATTATTTTATCTGCATTGCATGTCAATAATTTCTCATGGAGAAGACGTAACAGTGAATAATGGGGATTGTTTTGCTCCATAAATAATCTAAGTAATGTGGAGTCTTCTTCATGTAGCAAAATTGGATTGATTGTGGGGTGGATGTGCTATTTATCGCATTTGAGTTTCACTGGAAACACAGTTGTTATTATCAATTTAATTCTAGTCACGTGTTGTACTTATTATTATTATTTTGGTGAAAGACTTTTCTTCCAATCTCCAGCAGCAAGTTTCCTCTCTTTCCCCTTTTTATTTCTTTTCCAAATGCATTAAATCAAAGCAAATTTGCATATAAAGTTAGCAAAAAAAACATGATAGTCAGAAACCATCCAAATTACAAGGACAAAAATAAAATAAATTTAATATATTGAAGCAATTACATTATTCTAAATAATCAACCCCGTGAGAGATTTTAATGAATAATAGCCTACTGATATCGCAAGCAGATTGGGGGACAAAAATGATGGGACTCGGCAGCTGCCATGCACCAATTAATGCGAGCCACGTTTGCGGTCCCTCATCTCTGTCCTCGGATATTCGCATCGCCCATTGGAATGTCGCGCGAATCGAGTCTATAATATAATATAAATAAAAGATATATTAAAATACTAAATTTTCAAAAATCAAATAAGATAATATGTAATATTTATTTAATGTTTATATTTTTATAATTAGTGAAAAATTAAGTAAGTATTAAAAAAACTAAAAAAAGTACTAATTGGATTATTGTTCCTGAATAAAACACAATGTGTTTTATTCGTATAATTTGTTAAGTTCGTGAATTATACACGTATTAAATAAATAATTCACGAATTAACAAATCAAAACATTCATTTATATGCTGAGGTGCTAAAATTAATTAAACGTGAATTATTTGTAAATCTTTTGATTACGCGTCCAGTCACCATGCGTCAATCTTTTATGTATGTAGTTCGTATCTGTTACACGAAAGGATGCAGAGCATAAACTACAGAAGTGTTGAAAGAATTCAACGAAGAGGAAAAATACAAGTGTCAGTGACTCGACTCTGACTCTATTCTGTATAGAGATGGCAGAATCCGACCCGACCTGAGAAATTTGTCCGACCCGTCCGGATCTAAATCCGAACTCAACCCAACCCGTCCGATTGCCACCTATACAGGCTTGACAATGTCAGTTTTGAAGGTGTCTTGTCGCTGAATTATTTTTCTTTCTATTTTCCTGGCGAACAAGAACTGCTCCTCGCCAACTTACATAGCCCATTACACACATCAAAGGGTGGTTGAGTTCGCCTATCTCTATCTTTGCTGAGAAGTAATGCATGTTCACTAATGAATGGTTAGGATAAGGTTGTGGTTCAAATTAATCCAGCCTCTAACATAAATAAAGTCTAAAATAACAACAACAACAACAAAACTTTTAATCTCAAATAAAGAGGGCCTCAAATTAAAAAAAAATATTTACAGAATTTTTTAAAAGAAAATAAATATTATAATACAAGAATTTTTTATATGAAAAACATTTATATTTAAACTGCTCAACATCTACTACACCGAAGATGCAACATTGAATTGATAAAGTTGTCCCTCCCCTATGCTTTTTTATTAATCTGATAACAAATTTTAATATTTACTTTTTTACTTACTGATTCGTTCAAACATTGCTAAACAAAACTTATAATAATATTAAAATTCGAAACGCTGTTCATAACATTACATATAACCCGCACATAATAAATTTATAATATTATATGCAACACAATTGGATGTACGTTCCATGTTCATCAAACAACTCGAAATTCATACGTCTCGGAATTAGCATTTTTTTATGTAATATCAAATTACACTCGCATTACATGGACTTTGATATAAAATTAATCTACAATACTAACAAAACGTCTACAAAGCTTTTTCTATACTTCAAAAAATACTTGAAATGATAAATATTTTCAACACCATCAAGATAAATTACTGTCAATAAAACCCAACCTATTAAAATTGTTTAATCTTTTATACTCGACCCTTTAGTTCAAATGATTTGCAAATTTACACAACACAAGGCAGAATCAGTCTGTTTTGGGCTTGGTGTCCAATCTCCGCTCTGACGCCGACCTTCGGTTGGGCCCATAATAGCCCGAACTCCATTTGTGGATCTTGCTTCACCTCCTCTCGACCATGGGCTGTCAATAACTATTACTCTTTACTCCCCCAATTTTCTTGCTTGGGGGGCGGCAGGAGCACTCTGGAGGGGGATGAAATCCGCTACTCGTAATTTCAACTAGTAACTTCCTGCTTGTAAGACATCCGACGAGTATTATCGTTTTTCGCTACAGTGATCCACTCTAAACCCCATGTCCCCTGCGGCTTAGGCGGCCTGGTGTCTCAGGTCGCCTCATCTGGACGTGTTAGTTTGCATTGAGTAGATGTTGCCTGACGAACCCCAAATTCAGGTTATTTCCTATTTTTCTTTTGCATCTCCAATTTGGTAGCATTATTCGGAATTTATTTTTTCTTATACGTCCTCTAATTCCATGGTGTATCCATAGATTTCTCAAACCCAATGGTTTAGATTTAATAAGCAATATTTTTGGCAATTGTTCTGTCATCTCTCAATTTGTTGGCTGAACAAGCAGTTCTTATCAGCGATTCATATTTCTTTTATAACATACACAGAGCATAGCTGAGACACTACGAAAAGATGTATCAGGTGCTATGAAGGTTGCATTCAAAAGTCTGAAGGATATACATCAGAGACAAGTCCATAAAAAATGTGAACAAATTTGACAAGGTGGAGCTATCCCTGCTGCTATGTGATGATGCCTTCATAAAAAAACTAAACAAAGAGTGGAGAGACAAAGATAGTGTAAATGATGTTTTGTCTATGTCACAACACATACCTGCACTTGCTATTACCCATTGTAAGCGACTTATTGCCTTTTCTATTTTCTTTGACATCATTTTGTTGTAAACAAAGTATGTTCATCTTTCCCCTGAAAGCTTTGGTGATTGTTCAAGCTATTTTTACTTATTTGAAGTTGATCAAGGTTATCTTCGAGATAACTGGCTTGTTTCTGTGTACAAGGCATAGCCAATATAGTTTTTATCAGAGGTGACTTTTTGAAGCTAAATATTGCATTGGTATAATTTTCTTAGCCATTAACTTACAATGGAAAGATGAATCGTATGCATTAGGGATGGTGATGGGCTCGGGGTCTCTATGTAGAGATGTGATTTTTAATTACTGCAAGATTTATTAGAAAGAAATAGATTCTGGGTTTAGAGGGGGCCTTTGTAAGAGCTATAAAAAAATTATATTGGTAACATGAAGTTTATTTTTTTTTTCTTCTTTTGTCCTAATTGTTGTCGTATGTACTCCCATATTGTTCATCAATGTTCCACATTTGCATTCTAGTTAACTAAATTTTATCTTAATATCCTCTATTTCGTACCACAGAAGTATCTTTCAGTGTTTTAGGCGCACGGATATTGTTTTGTCACTGGTCCTAAATTACCACAAACCATTTTTATCTTGCTCAAGAAACTGAACATCAAGAGACTTCAATTTGTTAATTTTTTTAATTGAAACAGCTGTTAGTAGGTGACACTGTAATTTCTATTGAAACAGCTGCTAGGCAAGCTGAGGAGAGAGGTCATACACTTCTTGATGAAATATGAATTCTCATGGTTTGTTCTTTTAGCAGCTTTCTCTCTGGGTCTCGAGTTGTAACTATATTTGTAACTTTTAGTTGGGATGGTTAATGTTTATTCAGGCACATTGTTTATTTGCGCTTGTTGGGTTTTGATCATGAAATCAGCTGTGAGGCTGAAGAAGAAATGATAATAGAAGAAGAATGTGTTTTATCAAGTCTTGAATGGAAAGAAAAAGGCCTTATTAAGAGTGCATATGACTTGATTCAGAATGAAGTTAATCTTAGTGGTGACCCTCTCTGCTATTTTTTTTTTCACTTCTTTTATGAATTATGACTATGCTGATTGCTGGAGTTTGTTTTGATTTGGAAAATTCTATGTCCTTGTTTGTTTTTTTATTTTTTATTCTTGTTTTGTGTTTCCTTGGCATGGTTGATTCTTAGTTTGGTGCGATTGAGCATATCAGCACTAAATGAGACTAAGTTCAAGGATTATTATACAAGGTATATCAGACAGTTTATTAGTTAAAAGTGTCAGGCGCCACATGATGGTTGATGCTTGCACAACTTGTAAATTCGAGTGATTATTTTACTTATATTCTGAACTGCTATCTGCAGATCCTGACCAAGAATTAAAGAATGGAAGCACTGTAATGGGTTGCAATACAAAATTGAGCCACATCCTATTTGACATAGATGGTTAAGGGACCATTTCATAGCTAGTATTTTCTTTCCTTTTTGTTTCTATTTTGTTATACTAATTACATGATGGGGAAAAAGATAAATTGTTAGACAGTGACTGCCAAGTGATTCAAAGACCAGCTGATGCTTTAAGAGAAATTATTTCAAGAGAAGTAAAGATAATCATTGTAACAGAAAAAGGTATTTTATTTTTGTATATGTTCAAAGCATCTCCCGTACACGTTAAACTTTATTTATTTGTCAATTCAGATCTGTGCTGCTGACAAAAGAGCTATGGAGATAATAAATTTGGGAGAGTACATTTCAGCACCACCTGGCATATTTCTGCATGTAATTTTTCTAGCAATATTGTAATTAATATTTTTATTGTTGTTGTTGTTGTTGTTGTTGTCTTTTTCCTTTTTATTTACTTGAATAATCATTATAGAGAAAATATTTGCTTTTTAGGGAGCAGTTGTTTGGGGGAGGCAAGGTCGTGAGATCTACAGAGCAAGTTTGGACCAGGATTTATGTCAAGCAGTATTAACCTAATTTCAATCTTCATAACTTCTACATTTCTAGACAGTGAAGTAAAAATACTTACCTTGTAGTCTAACTTTTGTAGGTATTTTTCATATTCATTGGATCATGAGATTCCTCTTGATGTCTTTTCTGACAACACAATGCTTCACTTTGATTGAGCATTCTATTGTTGATTCTCTTCATGAAAGGCATTATGAACCAAAGGTACTTCAAATCGCTTCTTAAAATTTCTCTTCTTGTGTTTAGGAACCCTTCACATGTTAATTTTTGTGTTGTTGTTTTTTCTTTTTCTTTTCAAGGCTAATATTCTTCCTTCAGTCCAGCACCTTCTAGATAATGGCAGCATACAAGCTCTCTCAACACTGAACTTTTTTTCCCCGCTCTATTATTTTTTTTTCTACATGTCATTTTGCATATTTTCATATGCAAGCAACAGGATACATACTAAGGATCACAATCACATTAGGAGTCACATGGTTTGCATACATTATACTTGTCTGTGTTCTCTTTTTGAATAATATATTTCTGTTCTTTATCCGGAGGCGCCAGTAGAAGCTACTTCAGCCCTTCTCTCATGCATATGCCTTTCTTCCTCCTTTTTTCTTTTCTATTTGAGGGATCAAACTGACAAATACCCTAGAACCTACCACGAACTATCCTTTTGCATCAGTTATGCTGATTCATTACTCATACCCCTATTCTAACTGTAATACCTGTTTCTGATTGCTTTATTACAATTTAACCAAACAATCCACACAGGGTACACTATTATGACATGCATGGTTACTACCAGCATGAACCAAATTGTCACGTGCTGTGACAATCACTTCTATTCATCCGTGCATTCGTCAGTGTGCCAATATTTTTGTATATTGTATTCTTTTATTGTGATGTTGGGTGGTGGTTCAGTAGCATTTTGTACCAGACCAGCAGAGTATATTATTTTATTAGAATTTTCTGATGCATGTTTAACAAATATATCATTTTGTTTCTTGTAGAAATTAGCTTTTCTTGGGGATCCTTTTAATTCTTCCATGTTGCACACCTATTTGTCAGAAATGATATATGGACGTGGCCGCATTATTGAGACACATTCTAACATGCTTGAAATAGTACCACTTGGTGGATCAAAGAGTAATGGCGTAAAAATCCTCCTGGATCATCTTAGTTAGTTTCCTTGAATGAATTTATCTCTGCGAATAGGTAGGCTGATCTTTCATATAGCCGTGTAGTTGAATAGCAGGAGCACCTTAATTAAAAAAATCTTACATCAATTTGAGCTTGATGTGGATATGAGCTTCAGATTAATCACAATTTTAGTCTTTATCAACCCTGTAATTTGGGCCAAATTTCACACGATATAAAAATTGAAACAAGATGATTAATAATATAAATTAGCAACATCATATATCATAACATGGCATGTCAGGCATTCTTTGTTGCTAATGACAGGTTTTTTGTTTTTAGTTTGAACTTTGAAATTGCAGAGGACTTGAAATGGTTGGGAGATTGAAATGCCTTAAGATGACCTTTTATGTGCAACTCTTTCTCCGTACTTGCAATCCCAACTTGCACAAATCATACACACAAGCATCCTGAATGCAGCACAAGATTAAGAACAAGAATAGTCTGTTCGATCAGAAGCTGTTACAGGACATGACATCAATGCAACTTCGTCTTGGAGGTTCAAAGACGCCATGGTTTATTAAAATTTGACCATGTTCGGTTCTCCTGACAACAGAATAGCCTCTTTCTTATCAATGATCTTATATCTCTCATACCGATATACTCTGTGTTGACTCTTTCTATGGCCATAATAGCACATTGTGGAAATGGACATCAAGTGGTCAATATTCAGCCAACTCTTTATATAAAATATTGATCAACCCGGGTGTGCCCACTCCAATATTTGCATCCATTTGGAAAGCTAAAATACCTCCAAAGGTAAAGACATTTAGGTGGCTTATGATGCATAACAGATGTTGAATATTAGTTAAGTGTGATTAGAATAGTTGTAGGGACTAAATTGTAATAAGTTAATGTATATGTACTTAGTTTACCGATGAATGAAAAACTTCTTCGAAATTAACATGGTATCAGAGCGGGAGACGAAACTCACCGTCGCTGAAGTTGTTTCGCCTGTGCTTCCGATCGCGAGCTCCCGGGCGAGCGTGTCGATCGCGAGCGAGTGTGTGCAATCCTCAATCACGAGCGTGTCGCGCGTCGCCCGGAGTCGCGAGAGTTACCCGGGCCGTCGCCGTCCATCGCGTGTGTCGCGAGCGTGTTCTCGTCGCGCGTCTTTCCTCTCGCGTGTGTCGCGAGCCGCCGCGCGGACTTCCCGATCGCGCGTGTCGCGAGAGTGTTCTCGTCGCGCGTCTTTCCTCTCGCGTGTGTCGCGAGCCGCCGCAAGTCCTCTTCTCTCGTGTATGCCAAGAGCAAGTCGCAAGAGCCGTAACTTGCGTATCGCGGGTTAAAAGTGTCGTTGTAAAATGGTGAAAATGACAGAACAATTAAGCCAACTACATACAATCTCATCTCAAAGTCATAAATTTTGTGATTATCGTCATGAGAGAATCACACTCGAGAGATTTGTCGGGACTTACACTAAGACCAATCGAGGTCTGGTCATAATGAGATCGCAGGGGATCAAAATGCCACAGACGCATACGGCTAACACCGTTAGTCAATGTCCAAGCCTCGATGAATTGTCGACCCAATCGATGATTCATCTTGCAACCAGCTTACATCCATCACTCCGCTAGTGTCACCGCACCGATCGCTTCTCATCTGTATCGACTTGCCACAATATTTCTTCTCTTCTCACTATCGTAGTTAAGCCGATCGGCACTATTATGAAAGCTCTAGTAGCCGAGCCGAGCGTTGATATGTCCCGGATTGTAGATTCTGGGCATCCAAGCACACGACTCCTCACCCCACAATGTTCAAAACTTATAAACCTATGTCCGGGAAAGACAAGGTACAAACAAATACGGCTCGCTATGTCCAATAATGGGTCGGGGATATAACATGTACTTCGTAACTCCAACTATCATCGCTTTTGCATGTTCCTAATTTCACCAATAACCTCCTATCGGTCACCAATCGGTAGTACGACCTTAACGTGTGGTTTCATTGTCTCCTACTCATGTCGTGTCATATTATGAGCCGAACACGGGAAGCGGTAATTGTATCGGTAAGAGAAGCGAAGGCTTATACCGACTCAAGCAAGGAGGAAAAGTTTGAATCAAAGAGCTCACATGGCGTAAACCCGCAGTTGGAGTCGCTTCGCGCATTGTCGTTGTGCCATATACCGCTTATCGTACTTGGAAAGTCAGTACCCCAAGTTGTACTCGAAGTGTAGCAAGGCTAAACTAGTATGTGATGCTTGCATGTTTGCTAAGCACACAAGAACAACATATCCCTCGTTTGGTAATAGGAGTTCTTCGTGTTTTGATATTGTTCATTCGATGCGCGGGGCCTTCGAGGATTAGTTCTTTATCTGGTTCAAGCGGTTCGTCACCTTTATTGATCATTGTCATTACAAATGGATGACTTGGTCAGTACTTGTTGAGGAGTAAGGATGAAGTCCTGGAGTGTTTCAAGGGTTTTCACAAGATGGTGGAAACGCAATTTGAGAAAAAATAAAGGTGTTACGTTCGTACAATGGCACGTAGTACACCAACAGGGCAACGCACCGCTTCTTACGAGATAATGGCATCAGACATCAAACTACATGTGCGAGTACACCCGAACGTAATGGTGTCATGAAAGGAAGAATAGACACATTCTGAGGTGACAAGGTGCTCCTATTTGCCATGAATGTCCCGAAATATTCTTTGGGAAGCAAGACAAACTGCTACATATTTAATCAACATAATGCCATCGAGAATCATGGACTTCAAGACACCGCTGAGATGCTCACAGTATTACCTCATTTAAGGTATCTCCCAAGAAGTTTGGATGTGTGTGTTTTGTTCATAATACAAATCCAGGTATTAGTAAACTTGATGTAAAGTCCCACAAATGTGTGTTTGTTGGATATTCAAGGGGAAAAAGGGGTATAAGTGTTATGACCCCGTGAAGAAAAGAATGTTTGAGAGTTTGACGTGACATTTAGAGACGTTTAATCATACTTTATACTCTCAAATGCACAAATTCAATACATCCCCCGTGACATTTCAGACACTCTCGAGGTAGTTGTCACTCTTCCCTGCCGATCGTCGAGAGGAGAGAATGTGGTGGTGGCATCGATAGGAGGGTATGAAGATACTATAAACTTAAGTGACACTACGGACGTGAGTCCAAGTACAAGTTCAAATTCTCGTTTGATTCAAGCACGGATCGAACCTCCCACCTCCGCCGTACAAATCCATAAAGTTTACACTCGAAAACCTCGTCATGAAAATGCCGAGCAATCGTCGTCCAAGATCAACACCAATTGCTCGTACCGTCGACTCGGCTCCCCACAACACAAACTCCAGTAACTTAGAGTTACCCTCGTGTACTCTTCTCTCTCGTCTCGATCTTCCTATCGCGCGCGCAAAGCGGGTTCGATCAACCGTGTTGGAACAAGGGAAATGTGCCTCAACATCTCACCCTATCTCCCACTATGTGTCATTTGAGACGTTACCACCGCGTGCAAAGCATTTATGACCTCTTTACATTCTAATTCTCGCTCCATGCGAGCGAGAGAGAAGCAACGCAGACCCGAGGTGGAAAAATGCTATGTTCGAGGAAATGAGAGCATTAGTCAAGAATGACACGCGGATATGGTCCCGAGACCGTCAGAAAGAATACCGTGGGACGCAAGGGTATACTCAATAAAACATACCCCCGAAGGAAAGCGTGACGTATTCAAGGCAAGGTCATGGCTAAGGGCTACACACGTACATACGGAGTAGATTATGAAGAAACCTTTGCTCCCGTTGCAAAAATGAATACCGTCCGAACACTTATCTCGTGCGCGCGAACTCAAAGGGACTTGCGCCCTAGACGTGAAAAATGCCTTTCTTCACGCTGGGACCTAAAAGAAGAGGTGTATATGAGATCCCACCGGTTTTCAAATGAACAACTAAAGGGCAAAGCGCGCCGGTAAGCGCTCCTCGTATGGGTCAAGCGCGCCACCGCGAGCCTGGTTTGACGGCTCTCCATGGCAATGAAAAAGCTTGCTACCAAAGAAAGCAACGCCGATCACACTATGTTCATCCAAAGGAAAGGAGAGAAAATTTGCATTCGGTCGTGTATGTGGATGATATAGTGTTGACAGTAACGATTCTCGCGAGATGAAGAGGCTCAAGACTAGTCTAGCCAAGGAGTTTGAGATGAAAGATCTAGGTGAATCGCGCTACTTCCTCGCATCGAGGTCGCTTCATGTCAAAAAAGAGTAGTTCTATCACAACGTAAGTATGTTCTAGATCTACTAAGTGACACGGATGTTGGGGTAAAATCCGTCAACACACCCATAGATCCCAACCACAAGTCGAGCGAGGAATCGGCGATCAAGTGAGAAAGGGCAATATCAACGCTTGGTAGTAAGCTAATTTACCTAGCTCACACCGTACTCGACATCTCCTACGCCGCGAGCGCGAGCAGTGTGTATATGCATGATCCTGAGTATCACACCAGGAGGTCGTGTATCAAATCCCGAGGTATCTCAAGGGTCATCCCGGAAAAGGTGTGCTCTTCAAGAAAAAGGGCATAGAGGATCGAAGTCTATACCGATGCCGATTGGCCGGGTGTCTCGATGATAGAAAGTCCACTTCGGCTATCAGTGCGTTTGTGGAGGTAATCTGGTTTCTTGAGAAGCAAGAAACAAAATGCGGTGGCAAGATCTACTACGAGGCCGAGTATAGAGCCATGGCCCATGGTGTGAGCGAAGGGTTGTGGCTACGAAGATTGCTACTCGAGTTAGGGTTATTTGAAGATAAACCCATCATGTTGTATTGTGACAACAAGGCGGCTATAAACATAGCAAATAATCCAGTACAACATGATAGAACTAAACATGTGGAGATTGACCGACACTTCATTAAAGACAAGCTTGACGAAGGTATCGTGTGTATGCCTTTTGTTGGGACTAAGGAGCAAATTGCGGATGTCTTCACAAAGGGGTTGAGTATCACCGACTTCTCCAATGTAATAGACAAGATGGGCATGATAAATATATATGCATCATCTTGAGGGAGAGTGTTGAATATTAGTTAAGTGTGATTAGAATAGTTGTAGGGACTAAATTGTAATAAGTTAATGTATATGTACTTAGTTTACCGATGAATGAAAAACTTCTTCGAAATTAACAACAGATTAAATACTGCAGATAATCTGATCAAAAAGGGCTGGCTGGCATCACTGATCTGCCTCCTATGTGACCTCAATCTAACTGAATCGGCAGCGCATCTGTTTATCCAGTGTGCATTCACTACTTCACTAGTGGACGCACCGCAACAATCCATCCCTTCAGCCAGCATACCAGCAGCATGGATATATGCGTGTAGGCTATCAGAACAGACAACATTGGCTGCAATGGCTTGGATGGTTTGGAAGGAACAAAATGGGCGTATCTTCAGAGGAGTGGCACATACGGGCATGGCGCTGAAGAGAGACATTGCACACCTAAAAATTCAGTGGGAGCAATACTGCTAACTTGAGCCAGGGCATTAAATAAGAATAGGCAAAGGGTTCAGAAGGATTCACATAGAAATGATAACTGTCTAGTTCAATTACGAAATCTATATACTTTTCTTTTACTACCTAAGTGCTGTACTCTTTAAGTCCTTGTACTCTTTTTTTCTTTTTGATTAATGAAATATCAAATAGAAAGTTTTTCGTCTGCTACTTCAAAAAAAAAAAAAATTGACCATGTCTTAAGGAGTAATATGAAGCATACAATTTTTGGACATCAATGAAGGAATGCAAATAGCATAATTTGGAGGACCCCTATATGAAACACTTCTTGTTGTAAAAAGAAAAAAAGTATTTTTGTTGGACAAACATGGGCATATTCCATGCGTAATAAAATACAAAGCCACATACATAAAAATACTCTTTGCCAAGAAAAAAAAAGGCAAATAAAACGAAGGGATCCCAAGAAACAAAACAAAATCTCTCATGTCTGCACGCCGCATGAGTTCAGCTGGAAAGTGAGGCTTCTACTCATCTTTGGTACCAGGGTTCCAAAAGATCCTCTAGCTTGCCTTTTAGAGATGACCTTAGTAGGAGGGCAAATTGGTCTTTGTTTTTTATCTAATCCTCCCGGATAACTTTTGCATGATAATTTCATTCTTCTGCTATAAGGTGTTTCTTTCTTCGCAAGGTCTTCTATGCTACTTGCATCAGATAGAGATGTGAACGATTGTGATTTCCCTATGAAGAATTTTGAAAGCCCCCTCCTAAAAAAATGAAATAATTTGTTGTTAGCAAAACTATCCTTTTGCTTTATGATCAGTTAGATGATAAATTGTACAAGTAGACATCCGAGTTATGTACAGAAGTTGTATAAACATCCAAAATAGCAAGACAATCCCTTGTGTTATGTTATGTTTGAAATAAGGGCTTTTTAAAGAAATTGACTATGCCTTTCCGTAGAGAAATAAGATCGATAACATTTTATGTTAGGCGCATGGTTCACCTCTTCTAATATTTTTTATCCCCATTGTTAAGCGCATGTGTCTTCTAACAAGGGTCAGGGAGGCAGCTCCCCGGAAATTATTTTTTGTACTAATATTTTTATAATACGTTTATTTTAAAAAATAATAATAATATTTTTTTTCCTAGAAGAAAATTTTAATTTTTTCCTACCCCTTGGTCCCCTTCTGACTTAAAGTCTGGATTCGCCGCTGTTATGTCTTGTTTCTTTTATAACAATGGCATGGCTTGATATTAACACTTAAAAGAGGCAAAGGCTATCAAGTGCAATTCTTTTACTTTTTTTTATTATATTCTGCTAATATTGTTAATTCCTTTAATTAATGTTTTTTCCATCACCAAAACTACAACAAATCCATGACCTCGCTGTCAAGGGCGGAATCAGGATAGAAAAATAGAAGGATCGGAAGAAAATTGAATTCGACAGAGGATTGGGGTTTGGAGGCCGGGACACTGAAATCATAAATTTTATTACTAAAATTATTCAATAACTAATTAATTTAATTAGCTTTTAAAAACATGAGAGACTAGGCCTCCGCTGATTCACCCCTCCCTCCTCCCTCCGCCCTGCTCGCTGCTCTTTGTTAATTTTGAAGACAGCAGTATAATTTTTATTTCACATCCAAAATCGACTTATAAACTTTCTCAATATTGTTTATATCCATTGACTTCTATATTTTCATTACTGGTTATATTCGTCTTCTTTGTTACCATTGTTTATACAAATATCAACAAAATTGAGAAACCGTGCATAAAGAGAACACACCTAACTGGAAGCTGCGCTATGAGAGAAGAAAGCTCGTACAGAGGCCCACTTGACTCCAACCCATCTTTCTTCTCCATTTCTGACTCCAAAGAACTAGTGCTTGAAGAACAGGCATCATCTGTTACCATAGAATCAGAGGAGCACAGAGACCCACTGGACTCTCCAGTGAAACTTGTATTATTAGATAATTCTTCTTCTTCTTCTTCTTCCATTATTTGTTGCAAGGCAGCCGTGCTACGCATTTTTTGCTTTACACCTCCCATTTGAATGTCCTTCTTTGTTCTAGGAGTTGCGAATAAGCACCAAGGAGACTTTGGTGGAGAGATTGAGGGTATATATAGTTGTGACCTTAAAACTGTAAGGTTGAATGTTAAGTGTTTTTAATGGGCTTTTGAGGCGGTTTTTTAATGCTTTAAATTAAATGATGTGGGGACCTTATCCTCGTATATATTTCAATACATTATTTTTTGTGTGAAAACTGAAACTCGGAAAGAGATGCCTTATCTGAGTTCAAAAGCAAATGCTGCTGATTGGATAATATGGTTCAACTTATTTAAAGAGGTAGTCAAGGATTAGCTTCTATTTTTAATATTAATATGCACAATTGTTGATTTGTGTTCTTTTATTTCTTATTTTATTATATTATTTTATTAATTAGCTTCTATTTTTAATATTAATATGCACAATTGTTGATTTGTGTTCTTTTATTTCTTATTTTTTATTGTGATCCGAAACCTAACTAATAGTAAACTTTTGTTCTCTTATGGGACTTCGACCTTACTAAATTTAATTGGAAAATGTGAAAGAACTTCAAATTTTTAAAAGAATTAATTAATCGGAACAATTAATTGCGCTTCTAATTAGATGTGATTCTAAGTTGATATTTATTTGTTTATACACTTATAATACATCACTAAGAAAATGCTCTCTGTCTAAAAAGAATGTATACTCGAATTTCAATTGGACTATACTTTATGAATATCTAAAATTGACAGGTTTTGATCTCATCTTTATCTCAGAAAAATCTTAAAAATATATTAAATGTAAATTGAATCGCCTAGTACAAAGCACATAAAATTATTTTTGTGAATTTTGACTAAATCCAAATAACTAGTCAAGAAAGTTGTTTCTTTTTTGCATAAGTAATTTTCCAATTGCAGATAAAAATGTCTTAAGTAAAAACTCAACTTATGATAATATATTATGCAACAATTAATGATTTTTTTAAAATAGGGCTCTTAATAATTTCCGGCATTTATCTTTTCTAAATGTCATTCTCAGAACCTTAACTGTGTTTTTCCAAGTAAATCATGTATCTATGTAGAGAGACAAGACTCAATATTATTTATACTATGTCTGTAGTTCATGGAATAATTGATGATAGTTTAACCTTGAAAATTAAAATGGTATAACTTAAACATGAGAATCAATTTATGACTTCTGGTAAATATAATATATCTTGTGTCGGCTGTCATATGTCCGAAATGATCCAATTTTTTTTTTATGAATAATCAAAGTTACATTAAAATACCTAATTCGTTTTTGTTTAAATAAACAATATGACTTAACATGATTCAGAAAGGACAAATATTTGGTGAGGCAAACCATGATTAAAAGAGTTCCCAAATTGGAACTGTTGTCATCTAAACTACCCAAACATCTCAAATAATGCCAAAAATGTTTCGTTCATAGTGAGAATATTCTAAAGGATTGTTCACTGCTGGTGTGAAGAATATATGGGCGGGTTGGAGGAAAACTGCATGCTAATAGTACCAACTATATATCAAGCTGATGCAATGTGTATTAAAAAAAATAAAAATTAGAGGAAATCCAAGTTGATTGGCATGAAATTGATTACGTATTACTTAAGCATTTTCCTATCCTACTTCTGTTGTATTTATCAACAAATTGGTATTATCGCCTTGCGTGGTCTTCTTTCATATAAAAAATAATGAAGCAAGAGGACCATTATGAAGAAAAAACATTGTTCATTTCAATATATATGATAATACCACCTTGAAATCTAGGTCTCAGTAAGATAAATTCAACGGATATCCTAAGCCAAATCATAAACTAAATAATTCATTCGAATAATTAATGAAAATGGAGCAAAAAAATAAAACAAAAAACAAGAGCCATGCAATGAAGGACAGAAGGAGAGAGGGATGTGTCAGGTGTGAGTCACCTGAGTTGAGTTGGACCCAATCAATGCAAAAGAGGATAAGGATTAAGGAATCTGATGTGGGATGTGGTAATCGGGTGAGTCGAGCCAGTTTGAGTCTATGCAGGTCGGTTAGATTAATTTGATTTTATTAAAAAAATTGAATCGGATGAATTTATATATTGATTATATATATAAAGATAGAGTAAATTTATTGTGAGCTTAAGCTCACGGAAGATCTCCGTGAGTTTAGCTCAAAAAATATATCAAATGATCTTCAAATTTTAATTTTTCAATCTCATTAAATTCTTCATATTGAAATCTTGTGGGGTACAAAAATTTGGAATGTTTCGAATTTTCTAAGTCATTTTTTTATTTTTTAAAAATCAGCTCAAAAAATAATAATAAAATATTTAATATTTGTAAATTATTTTAAAAAATTGAAAAGAGCGACTTAGAAAACTCAAAACATCCCAAATTTTTGTACTCCATAAGATTTCAATATGAAGAATTTAATGAGATTGAAAAATCAAAATTTGGAGATCATTTAATATTTTTTTGAGCTAAGCTCACAGAGGTCTTCCGTGAGATTAAGCTCATAGTAGATTTACCCATATATATATATATATATATATATATATATATATATATTAGATTAATTTTAATTGAATTGTAAGTTATTTAATTTTGAATCAAATTAAATCGAATCGGGTAAGTTTAATTTTTTTAAATCAAATTAGATCGGGTTCGCATTCGAACGGATCAGAAAGATTTTTCGAATTTAATCATGTCATCTCTAATTGTTTCATATTGAGCCAGAGTCCCGGACCAGACTGGTCGGCATTTGAATCCGAATCTAGAGCTTTTTGTTATGATCCGTCCCATAAGAATCAGATCAGACGAACTAGGGGTGTCAATGGGTCGAGTCGGGTCGGGTTCGGATTGTGTCATATTATTTTATTATTATTTTTGATCCGATTAAATTCGGGTCAAAAATCTTAACCCATACCCGACTCGATCGGGTCATGGGTCGACCCGACCCGTGTAAAATAATTTATTATTTATTAATTATTTTTATATAATTTTAAGTAATTAAATATTGATTAATTTATAATTAATCTTTATTAGTATATAATTAGTGTAGATTTAAGATTTAATTAGTACTAAACCATAAAATTACTTCAAAAATCATAATTAATCGCGTCGGGTCGGGTTGACCCGAACCCGATCCGATCTGATTCAGGTAAAAAAAAATTAAACTCATATCCAATCCATTTATTTTCGGATCATGTCATGTCGGATCGGATCGGGTCAGATCGGATTGAGTTGGATCGATAATTGACACCCTATTACGAACAAAGTTTGGTATGGAATTGGTCCAATTGGACAATTGGATTGGAAATTTGGAATTCAACCCATATCCAATATACTAGATGAGTGCCTAGCTTATCTTCGGTAATAGTTATTCTGATAATTTTACTTGTATAAAGTGTAAAGTTGATTATATATATATATATATATATATATATATATATATATATATATATATATATATAATATATGTGATGTGCATGGGTTTAAGAATAAATGATTATAGTTGTGGCTGGTGGGTTGAGACTTGATAACTTCTCTTGAGTTGTTTCAACATGATATGGTTTGTTATTTTTTTCTCTACGCTAATGCAAAAAAATAACAATAAAATCAGAAAAAACACTTTCCTTTTTGGTAAGATGAAATGAAGAGAACGATATATGCATACTCCTTATCTACACCTCAAATGTATTCACACTTTTTTTTATCAAAAAGGTGTTTATAATTAATAGTGAAAATGTTTATAACTTACATTATTACCAATGAAAAAATCTATGTCCTTATTTGCTCGAAGAAGTCTTTAATTTGACATCCCCTAATTATCACTAAGACAAAAATAAAAGTAAATATTTTATAATAAAATAAACATTTTTAATTAGGATATAAAAATTACACTTGAAGGGGAAGGATTACTTGACAATGTTTATTTTGACAATGAAATTTCAAAAAAAAAAAAATTACAAATATATTCTTAAATTTACAAAACGATGGTGTTTCAAAATTTATACAACTTTAAGTATCATTTGCTAATCCAACAAAGAACATCAAAATTTCATGGGTTCTAAAGCATAATCAATTCATAAATTCAACATGATATTTTTTTATATTTTTATGATCATTTACGGAACTTTTCTTATTGATTTAGAATCTCGTTGTCAGTACTGTCAAGATAACATTGTCTAAGTGATTCCTCTTCATATATGAAATATAATTATCGAGAGTAGTTATGAAGTGCAAACTATACGATGCACAAATGCTCTGGAAGATAATATATGCAAATGAGATGTTTGGAATCTTAAAGAAAAATATGCATTATAGAAGACGAAATTTGAAAAAACTAGAGGTATTTAAGATTTTGGGTTTTTCTCCTGACAAGATGAAGAAGACTGACAGGAAACTAATATATACTGTATGGAACTATGGATAGAGAAAAGGAATTCAATAATAATTTAATAAGTTGAAGTTAATTAAGATTGTACATTTGTTATGAGCGTCTTTACTCACTTTTCCTTCTCTACATAGGAAGAAAGAAGAGATGGGAGCCACTTGTCATGTTTTGTATAGAGTACTTTTAAATGACACTCCATATATACCTTGTAATTGTAGATTACATCTAGGTTTTTCTAGAACGGTATTACTTCTTGAATTGTAGTTTTATATTCAGAGGTCCTTGCTCTATTAAAGCGTGCATTGTCGTTTCTACTGTAGATAATTAGATATACAGTAGAAAACTCTGTCCAAAATTAATACTTATAATAATAATAATAAAAGGATGTCCATGTATTTCAATAATTACTAAAATCAGGCATATTATTGAGGGCAGAATGTAGGTAGAATGGTAAAAATCTCGGTTAATCTACATGATTTTTTGTGTACCTCTTTTTTTGAAATCGTATATTCTGAGAATGAAAAGGAGGCGAAACCCATTCCTATCAGACACGTGATATATATTCAGAGGAGACAATTAGCGGTGAATCGAAGTTGATTTCTTCGGATAAGAGAGTTCACACTTCACAGGACCAGTACAGCACTTCAATTATCAGTCAAAATTCAAAATTAATATTGCATCGGATCAAGTATAATCCTAAAATTTTGACCTGTCTCGAATTGAGTAGGGACAAATCTATTTAAGGGTCCGTTTGACACTTCATGTAATAGCAAAAAATATAAATAATATTGTTATTCTGATGAATTAATTTGTCAAATGAATTTTAAATTAAGTAAAAGAGTGCGGAAGAACGCTAATCCGGTATACCAAGCTATAGGTGGTATATCGGTTTAGCTCTCATCGGAATAATGATTATTGTTTAATTATGTTATATTATATTATTATATTATGATTATGATTTATTATCATCATGATTAGTATTATTATTATATTATTATCATTGTTATTTATTATTATATTATCATCACTTGTTAGTATTATTATATTATTATTATGATTTTTATTATTATATTATTGTATTAGAATTATAATTATGATTATATTATTATTATTACGATTATGATTATTATTTATTATTATCATGATTATGATTATTATTATATTATAATATTATAATAATTATTTTATTATTATATCATGATGATTATTATTATTTTATTACTATTATTATCATCATCATTGTTAGTGTCATAATCATTTATATTTTAATTATTCCAATTAACAACTGTAAAATAATATTTTTGCTCTTCCCAATAATCAAGAATGTCACTCTTCTACCACTCTTTCAAAATAACATTATTCTATCACTCTGAAATTGTAAGAAAGAACATGTTATAATATTAATGTGAAGAAAATTATGGTTATCAAGTGGTAGATAAATTTATTTTTTTATTGTGAGAAAATGTAATGTTTTATGAAAATGTCGCAAAAACTCTATTTTTTTCTCAAATATAAATTTTTCACTCCGATAATATAGACTAAAAAAATATTTAGAACCATTAAAATTTTAAATATATTTAACAAAATCTCAATTTAAAAAATTAAAACTTAATTTTAAAATGCTAAAGATGTATATAATAATAATAATTATATTATTATTATAAATAATATAATATATGATAATTTATAAAGAATTTAAAAAATATTTTAAAAATTAAGTTTTGCATTAACATTACTTTAAACGAGAAGAGAAAATTTACATACGACTAATTTGATTAAAGTAGAAAAAAAGAGTTAAATAAAATTAATGATAAAGAAATCTTGATGACATGATAATTTTGAAAGTCTAAAAGACTTAAGCCTTTTTTAGCTCTTAAATATTTCATAAAAAAAATATGCTGATCAACATAGACTTGTATCCTAAGAGATCCCTACTGAGTCCCGCACAGATTAGAATTGAATCCTAATTCTCTACTATGCAATACCTTAACACATAATTTATTGAATTATTTTGAAATTCATATCGATTCAAATCACGAGAACACCATTACACGATGCTTCGCAGCAAGAATTCAAGCGATGAGTACAGTAAACGTGGATAAGGATTGGACTTGGAGTCATTTGGCGGTGCATCTCAGTTGTTTATCCAAACAAAAAAGGGTGGATGGAACTTTTTATCAAGATACAAATAAAAAATCATAAAGTACAAATGGATTGGAGATTTTGCTTCCGAACGGTGGAGTGGGGTGGATTAAGATGATTAGATTTTTCTCCATATATAATTGATTTAGTATGTGCTCTGTATAAATAGGAGAAGTGGACATTTGATTCGTCGTTGTCTCCAAAAGGCACGATAAAGAAATTTCCATTGTAATAAAGGATTGGAAAAGAAATATTTCGGGCTGATGTGGTAGGTCATCTGTGTTTCAGAAATCTCTTCTTTTAGATAAATAAAGTTGGGTGTATATTTATCAAAATATATATTTTTTTATTTTCTTTAAAAGAATTCAAACTTTTAATTTCTCATAAATTATTTAATATCGAAAAAAATCATTAGAGCTTAATTGATAAACTGTTGTTCCCTCGTATATTCCTTGAGCTAGGGGTGTCAATGACACTCTTTTATCTATCTATCTATCTGATCTGTATCATATTTGATAAGATAAGTATGGATACAAAATTTTACATTAACTTATTTAATATGGATAAGAGAAAAAATTCGTTAAGTGAATAGATAAGAGTATGGGTAAAGGTTATTTTGTACCCATTTGTTCTATAGAGTAAATTATTAAAAAAAATAACTTAAATTATTTCAAATAATTATCTCGTGTAATAATATTTTCCTATGTTAGTTGCCCCGCATTTTGTGTCTTAATTATTATAAATTATAATTATTATTTTTCAAATTTAACCATATTATAAATTATAATATTTGAATAATATTTAGTAGAGTACTTATTAAAATGATTGAATGAGATAATATAAGATTTTATTTTAGACAAGATGTTATTTTTATTTTTAATATATTTTATTTTCTCGTTAAAAAGTTTGATAAGAGACGTTTGTATTTTTAATTTATTTCTTTTGAAATGATTCAAGTTAGAATTGATTGTATAGTTATATTTTAATTTTATACTAACAAGATAAAGATGTATTTATATAAAAGAAATGAGTTTGTATATTTTTTATATAAATGATGATAAACTAAGTAATATATTAATATTATTCGTCAGTATTCATTACCGTTTCATTAACCGTTTATGTTAACGGATAAGGGTGGGATATGAATAAGTCTAATTTTAACGGGTAAGAGTAGGATATAAATAAATATAATTTTATATAGATATGATGATGAAAATACCTTCATCCAATCCATATCATACTCATTGGCATTGACACCCCTACCTTCAGCCTCTAAATTCTCCCCCAAAGTTTTATTTTCTGCGGAAGTACTTAATTAAGCATAGGAGTCAACTCATTAACTATAGTGATTGCAATAAACATTGATAAACTAATTTAAATATCCATTTGACAATTAAGGAATTTAATTCAGAGGGCCAACAGTGATATCCATTTGACAACAAAGGTTTAAAGAAACCTACAGTGATATTGAGGATGAATTAAACCGAACATGTTGTAGACTTGTAGTTAAGAATATATTTAATTTAATGGACACATATATGTCATTTAAGATCAAGGATTAATGATAAATACAAGATCCAAAATAAAATAATTATAAATTTCGACCTCATCAAAAAGAAATTCAATTACAATATTATTATAAGTCTTTTTTATAAAAGACCTTTTCATCATAACAAAAGTATTAAAGTTTCTGAATCATAGGGGATATTATTCTTCTGATCCCTCGTCTCCATCTCTCCACTTTTTTATGCGTTCTGATCTCATGGCCGAATTTTGCAAACTAGTGGGCCTGAAGCTTTGATTCCTCGGAACGAATGCATGATGCATCAGATATGCTGTATATATTCCTAAAATTATCCAGAGACCAGAGTAGTCATAGTTTTGGATACCTATCGTTTGCAGCGCAGCACACTACTGCATAGTTTTATTGCTATGGATAATTGGATATGCAGGAGCTTTTGAGATTGGAGTTGCTAATCTTAACGCAATCGGATGAACGAGCCTCAACGCTGCACGATAATACGTGGCAGATGATAAGAATTCAATAGTTTTTGGCAGGAACTCTGAGTCCCTGTGTAGAGCCATGTAATGAAGATTTATGCAGTTGTTGGTAGATCTAATTTCATTAAGCATATATCGGGCATATGAACCTATCCAAAACAACTCTGGTAAGATTATGGTTGATTTCATCGTGGCATGCATATTTTTTATGTGCGTTAAAAAAATATTATTTATATTAATAATTTTATTATGCAACTTATATTATTCTAGCTTAAATTTTGCTTAAATATTGCTGATAATGATATATATAACAACTCATCTAAGTTGGAGAATTTGTATAGATCATGAGTAGTCCGACAGAGAATTTTTGGACCGAGAGGATCAAAAGACAAGGCAAGCATACCGAGAGATGCAAAAAAAATAAAAATAATACTACCACTAATCAGCCAAAATAATTTTTATTATGCGCCAACCAAAAATATGTCCCAGAAGAATCACTAAACCATTGGGCATCAGTGATATTTCTTTGTTTCTCTAGCATCTTCCAATTCATGAAACACCACTGAAGGACTCCATACTTCTACATGGAATTGCATTGTGAAAGTCTACTTGTCATGCTTGCCAATTGTGTTTCCTCTTGCACTCTCTAGGATGCTTCTATCAGCAGAGATAAAGAATCCAGCTATTCCGACTGCCAAAAGTTTACTAAATTATTAAATTAAGCCCTTGTAAATGATTGATTAGCTTCAATATAAGGGTTAAAATATGCATAAAAGAATAGAAAATTTAGAAGTGAAAAAGAGATCTCATATATAAAATTGAATAATCTCTCTTCAGATTAAAATAGTATGCTTCCTTGTTAAACAACAACAACAACAACAACAACAACAAAGCCTTTAATCCCAAATAAATTGGGGTAAGCTAGAAATGAAACCCAATCGGAAATGCTTCCTTGTTAAAAATGAAAAAAAAAAGGCAAAAAGAAAAAGAATGTTTTAACCAAAACATTACCAGAAACTGCCAGAAAGTTAGGACCAAAACATTACCAGGATGCTAAACTCTACTGGCAGGTGGAGTTAGGAAACATATTTCTTAAAAGATGATTGCAAAAATCAAGTTACCTGCAGATATAATGAGCGCCTGTGCAGTGTGGTTGAGGTTAGCTTTGGCCCATGGAATGGTGCGGCATCCAACTAACTATTAAATTCACAAATAGAGCCAAAAGATTAAGGGAGAACATAAAAACAATAAGAAGTGTACTGTAGAGTGTAAAATCACTTAATCAATAAAGTGTGGGGATCAGTTGATAATGGATTATTTTGACAATTATGACAATGGACTCTTAAATAAATATCAAAAAAATCTTAAACAGAAAAAAATTATAGATATATTATTTTACTTATAGATTGATAGTGTTTCAAATTTCATGCAATTTCATTATCGTTTGATAGTCCATCAAAGACTGTTAAATTATAACCGTTGCAAATTATATAAAATTTTAATGGTCTTTGATGGAGTATCAAACGATAATGAAATTTGAAACACTATCAATCTATAAGTAAAATGACATATCTATAATTTTTTTCTATTTTTAAGAATTTTTTTATAATTATTTAAGAGTCCATTGCCAAGATTGACAAAATAACCCATTGTCAAGTGATCCCTACCTTTGAAAGTGAACGAGAACAAAGCATAAACATTGCTTCAGAAAATACCTACAGAAGCTATAAAGGGCCCAACTTTAAAAGGGGCTACATTGCTACGCTTTGCAAATAGAAAGAAAAACTAAAGAAAAGAAATAAGAGAAGATGGATATACAAGATTACAGAGTGGATTAGAAATTTAGAATAATTCAAATGTCAAGTTTGGAAGTTGGTACAGAAGATAAAAGTGCAAATTAAACAAAACTGCAAATCTCAAGGACCATTTAAAACATACCCAAAATAATTAGGGATGGGAAAAATCTGGGTCAGATCAGGTTACCAATATTTTACTATTATTTTACTTACAGGTCAGACCCAAATTGACCTGACACCCGATCTGACCTGTGAGGGTGTGACTAACCCATTGGGTCACGGATCAACCCGATCCAGACCATTCAGAGTTAAAACAATTTAAATTAAAGCTCTAAGTTGATATAATCACAAAAAAGAATGTCAAGATTGATTTAATTATTGACTCTTTTGTGTGCAAATTGCACTTGAAACAATCCAAGGAACAGAAAATTCCTGCTGTAAAAACTGACTTGGAAAGGCCTAGTTTAAATAACTTAAACAACAGGAAATTTGAGAAAACTGGTCAGGTCAGATTAAACAGGTCACTACCTGACCTGGACCAAATCTTATCACATCAGCAATCTCTAAATCCAAACCATACCCATTAACCTATTGGCACAGCTCAGGTCTGCCATTCAAATCCCCTGCCCTAATATGCGTTAAAATATCACGAATACCCCAATGAACAAGATGATGCATACTTTTGTAAAGGGAACAATTAGCAGAACCTAAAAACTCTGTTATTTAATTCAAGGATAGCTAAATGTCATTTCTTTTCTACAGGGAACAAGGAAGATGTGAGGATGTGAGTGTTTGCTTGAACATATTCTTTTAAGAAAAAGGAAGAAAACTGGAGCAAATGTATTTTATTAAGTATTGGGGTCTATAAGGCAATTTCTCCTTCTGTAAGGTGCATCAGATTTTAGAGGCAACCGGAACATAAAAACAAACTATAAAATAAGCTAACCGTGGGAACTGCAGCAGCTGAAGCACATAACACAGCAGTCTTAAATCCTGATTTAACAGCCTCTGTCATGAGAAATTACAGAAAATATTTGTAATCATATATAGCTATCTTTAAAGACTGAGAATCAGTATATCCTTGTAAAAGTATCAAACAGTTATGTTTAAATCTCAATGCTCATCTCATGTTTAATGCTTACCAGTATTCAGAACAATATAGTTCAGTAATAGAGAAAGTGTACAAAAAACATAGTAGAAGTAAAAGAACCGACCAGTAAAGTACTTGCATCACCAGGGTTTTGAGAATAGGATAATAAATAAGAGATACAAATTGAGAATTTATTTAAACAAAATAGTTTACCAAATTTGTAGCACTAGTTTTGGTGGCTTCTTAATTTCATTACAATCTTAACAATGTAGCATAGGATGATATTTTACAATAAAAAATACTAATAAAAACTCCTTTTTTATCTAAATGGAAAAAGCCCGAAATACCGACTCTATTGGCCCCACAATAGGATTTGAATTGAATGATCTCTTGATCAGTGGCAGATCTGTGTAGGGGCAAGCCCAGGTCAGTGTACAGGATTGATTTTCATAAGTATGTATAAAGTAATAAAATTTTCTTCTGTGATTAAAAAAATATAGATAAAAATTGTATGAGTGCCTATGCTTAATTAAAAAATTAAACCTATCATATCTAAATATTTGAAAATTTAAAATCTGCCTACTAACTGTGCCCAAGCTTACGAAACTGACTGGATCTGTCACTGCCCCTGATTGTCATATTATCATCACTGTTAAACCAGAGTTTATTGACTGTGTTCTGTTTAATATAAAGAGGGTACAAGTAATGGTCATAGCCAGTAACAACAGTGTGCTAGTTATAACCTGACTATGATAAAACCGCCTGAAGATGATTTAATTTCTGATCTTAGTCAACTGAACATAGAATCTTAAGCACAAGTGCAACATTATGGACCTTAAATTAAACCAAAATTGGAGTGAAATTGTACAAGTCAACGGTACAGAAAGAAAATCTGAATTACAGCAGACACAATCACAAAGAAGGTAATTTTTTTTACTACCATTGATCCCAACTCAAAATAAAAACTTAAATGAAAAACAGCAACGATTATCCACAGAAGGTGGAAATGGACAAATAGATCCCATACCTTGGACGGAGCTTTTAGAATCAAGGACCTTTTCTTCGTTCGGCGAAGCAATCGAAAACCCCATTATTCCAATCTGTCCTTTCTTCTTCTCTTATCCCTCCTCGACCGAGGTAAGCCGAAAGCAGCTGTCGAATTCTCAAAGCAAAACACTGTGTCGTCGGATCGGTCCGATGATATAGTTATTTTTACCTTTGTTATTTTCCTTTTTGGAGGAGAGACCTCAGACCTACCTCGATTAACGGTGGTGATTGGATCGACTGATTGAATCTGCAACAAGTTTGTATTCTTCTCTCAAGTACACCCTTCGTGGAATAATTAACACCGTCAGATTTTAAAAGGAACGGTCCAGATTCCGTTACATGATCAGGCGTGAAGTGCTGGTTTCGGCAAACCATCGAAAAGGCTCCTGGAAAGCAGGAAGAGACTCGGACGGGGCCTCAAAAGTTGAAACTAAAATTGTACTTTGAGCCTTATGCAAAGCTAATTCTGACCTGGCCATCAAATGCTCCATCACTTGGTTTAATAGGCTCCTTGAGAAAAAAAAAATAAATAAAGAAAGAAAGAAAACTATTTTGGGGTTTAGTATTGAGCTTTCGTACTTGAAAACAACCTCAATATCATGAGATTCCGGGTCAAAATCAAGCTAGAAGGTAGAACAAGGCTAGCGCCTAGGTGTTATCATAGGAAAATTAGAGTTTAATTAAATTAGAAAGCAGTTTTCGACTTCATAGATTTATTAGAGTGGTATTATTATGCCAACAAGCAACTAAGGTTGGAACAATCATTTTCAGTGTATTCAATCACCAATAAAAATAATAGTTTAATTTCGGATGAATTGATATTTTTGTAGTTTATAGACTTACATATCAATTTTGATGATTTAAGGATCATAAAGAAATTCTAATTTGATTGGAAATATGAACAAACATATACAAACACATATATACATTATGATTGAATTTTATGTGAAGTAATCAATAGGGGTGCAAATGGATAAAATATGGTCTTTGTATTAATTTTAATTTTCTGAATATGAATACATATATCTTCATATACGAATATATCGATTTGATTTAGTACGATTGTAATATGGTCAAAATTGGTTCAAAGAAATAAAGAACATGCTGTACATATATTTCTGCATTAATCTTATGCATCATTTTATATGTATTCGTCGATTTGTCACAAACACAGTTTTTTAGTACGTTGTGGTGACAGATCCGAAACAAATACATCAAATATTTACACACAGATTACTGAATCGTTATAACGATTCACTGGGTAAAAGTATTTTCCTCTGTTGTTTAAGCTCAATTTATCTTGACCAATTCAACCCGGTTTAATTCTAACTAAACCTAAGCTTAAGCCTAATGTAGTTTTGATCAAGCACTTGTATCCCATTAGTTTTGGTTCTTATGCACTAATCCATTTGCATATTAATCCATGCACAAAACTTAAACAAGATAAATTATAAAATTCAAGATTATTTTGCAAATCGACAAATCAAAAAATATATTAAGTGTAACAATATTTTTCTGATAAATCAAACAAATACATAAAACTTAAAAATTTCTACTGTAAAAAATGCTTAAATATCTCAAATAAATACTTGAAAACTCTAGAAATAAAAACTATATCTCAAACAAATTTAATATGAAATTTTTTTAGGAGTAAAATCGAAATTTGAAGATAATAAAATATATTTATTAGTTAAGAGCGCCAACAAGCTTGATGTCTTAGTAGCATCTTAGTTTTGCTCGTATGAGGATCATAAATCATTTTTCATGTATGCATATTCACGATATATAAAAAATATCATATCAATTAATTTAAGAGTTCAAACAATATTTCAAAAAAAATTATTACGTTAATGCTATATACTAAACAGTTATACTAATGAATAATAAAATATTTATGCAAAAAGAAGACATATTAAATAACTGATAAATTGTAGGCCGACATTTGTTCCAAACTTTCAATCTTACAAAAAATATATATATATAAACAAAAAGAATCCGAGGAGGATCAATGAAAATATTTGCTTTATGAATTGCCAACGAACGTTATAATTATGGACACGAAAAGGTTACCTTGCTCCTTATCATTTTTTATATATTTTTATTCATATTATTGGGCCTATCTCAAAAGATAAAAAATATCTCCTTCAAGCCGTACATATATCTTTTGCCGAATATGATTTTTTAGCTATTTCATGTTTCTAACTCAAAAAGTATATTTAATGATTTTCAAACTTTGATTTATCACTTTCATTAAATTCTTCACAATAAAACTTTATGCGGTTCAAAAATTTAAAGTGTTTCGAGTTTTCTAAATCATTTTTTTTAATTTTTAAAAATAATATACAAATATTGAATATTTTATTATTATTATTATTAGAATTGATTTTTAAAAATTAAAAAGAGTGACTTAAAAAATTTGAAACACCTCAAATTTTTGTACCCTATAAGATTTCAATACAAAAAATTTAATGAGAGTGATAAATCAAAATTTGAAGATCATTTGATATATTTTTTGAGTTAGGATCACGAAAAGGCTGAGTGAAAAAATATTATAATTCACCATCATTAGAACTGAGAAAAACTTATTGTTACACTTAACATCTTCTTTGATTTGTCGATTTGCAAAACAATCTTGAATTTTACAATTTGCCTTGTTTGAGTTTTGTGTAGGGATTAACATGTAAATGAATTAGTGCACAAGAACCAAGACTAATGATGGGATACAAGAGCTTAATCAAGACTGCATTAGGCTTAGGTTTAGTTAGACTCAAACTAGGTTGAATTGGTCAAGATAAGTTGAGCTTAAACAACAAGAAAAGTGCTTCTGCCCTGAGAATCGTTATAACGGTTCACGAATCATCATAACGGTTCATCTCAATACTAAAAAATATTCTAAGGTAGAAACATTCTCAAAGAAACCATAATGTATCGTTATGTAATGATTCAGTGATCGTTACAATGATTCATGAAGCGTATAACGATTTGATGAATCGTATAACGTTTCAGCTTAGTTGATCCAACGACTATTCTTTCTAAACCGTTATAACGATTCGTAAACCGTTATAACGGTTCGTAAACCGTTATAACAGTTCAGGCCGAAAAATAGTTTTCTCAGCTGGTTCATAGGATCTATTATATAAAAGGATTATCACTCTAACTAATTAGTGATTGGGAACAGAAATAGAATTAAGCAAAATCATTACTACAGAGAGTTTACTAGACATATACAAAGTGAGAGAGATAATCCAATAGATTGATTCACTCTATTAGCAAAATTCTTGTTCAAGCTCAATCTATCTTCTCTCTATTTTTCAACTTGATCCTTCGTGATCTTCTTGAAATTTTTCTTCAGCTATAGTGCTCATCTTTCTTTTGAGTGTGTTGTCACTCTTGTTACCAATAGACTTGGCAGCCCATTTTGTGTAAGGGACCAATTTCTACAAATGTAAAAATTCTTCTTAATACATCGGTTCAACCTCAATTGTTAGAGGTTGAGGTCCCGGAGATGTATGCATTGTTACATCTTGTGTTCTTGTTTTATCTTTACTTTTCTTTTCTCACATTTTTTGATTGCTATATTCTTGTGAGAATTAAATTTTTTTAATTATATTCCGCTGTCATTATACTTGAACATTAAGCCCCAAATTGGTTTATACATTTCTACCTTAGATTTTTTACATTCTTGCACCATTATTGATCTTTAATACCACCATCATAGGGCTACCACTTATGAATATCAGTATTCTTGCATCTCTTTTGTCTAAAGATGTCTGCAATTCAATGATTATTTATTATTTTATATGAATTACATTATTTTATGAGATGTAATTTTTAATAAAATATATTATGAATAAAATATATTTTCTATCAACCTATAATAAAAGTACAAATCAAAATACATTAATACACATAGTTAGTCTTCATTATCATTTTCAAACACTACTCTCTCAAACTCTGATTCATTATCATTTTCAAACACTACTCTCTCAAACTCTGATTCTTTAAGTGAAAGTTCCGCAATAGTAAGTTGCTCGCCGCCATCAAATGGCTCGTGTGCATCACCCGCCACATTTTCTTGAAAGAAGATGTAAATTAGAGTGCACAAAAACTAAATTCTCTGCACGTTTTGGTGTCATTGGGTTTCTTTTTGCATCATGGATAAGAGAAAAAAATTTAATTTCTTTCACATCACGAAGAAGATGATGGTTGACCAAGTAAATTTAAAATCAGTGCTTGAATATTAAGGGCTACCCCACCATACACAACCCACTAATTGATTGGCTCTAACTTTTCTCTATCTCCGATGGAATCATGCTCATCAAATCTCTATCACAAATGAAAAATCTAGCAAATTCATTAAGCACACATTTTTTTGTTCTATGCTTGAAAAAAGTTTTCTGAAGTATTGATTTTTTATTTTTGATATTTCGTTATGGGCAGCAAAAAAAAGATGTTATAGGCAAGCTGATGAGTTTGAAAGTTAATCATTTCTAAAACCATGATATTTAAGGATTCTTTATTCATTTCTAAAATCAGTAGTTAGTTATGGATAGTAGGTTAAGTTGATAAGTTTTAAAGTTAGTTATGGGCAACTTATTTATTTATTTCTAAAACCAATAAATTAAAAATTAATATGAGTTTGAAAGTGATACCTTGGATTCAATGAATGTGCTAAGCAATGAAGAGGTGTGTTATTTTTTACTCATTGATCAGTCAGAAATTTGCATACAACATTAAAAAAAGAAGACTCTTCATCCTCTCTTTCCCTCATAAGCGTTAATAATAGTTTTCACTTTGGCTATCATGTTATCACACATCTCATATACTAAATGCAAACATAGTTTGTTGGTATCTACAACCCGTAACATCTCATAAATTGGCTCAGTAAATGCAAAAATATATTCAACCTTCTTCCAAAATTCATTTTCATCTAATATTTGTTCTCGTACAAAATTGGCCCCATGTACATTATCCTCTTAATATTCGTTCCAATATTCTTTTTATCACCAACTTTTAAGTCCTCTTTTAACTTGAAAGAATCTCTTTAGCACAATAAACACATATAAAAAAAGTCTCAATGGCCGATAATAATTTTTGGTCACAACGTTGAAGATACATATGCACCCGCATTGAATGATTGTTAATAAAAAATGTAATAACAAACACATTAGTTGTAATTATATTGATCCAACTACATTCATCATATAAACTTGATTAGCCTTAATATTTCTTGAAGCACATATATTCTTCAAAACAAGGTTAAGCGTGCGAACAACACAAGGTGTCCAAAAAATATTTGGGTATTAGATTTTAATGAAAATTCCTACTACCTTACAAACTGGGGCATTATCCGTGATTACTTGTACCACATTTCGGGGACCAACTTCCTCAATCAACTCCTTAATAATAGTGAAAATAAAAAACTTATCTTTCACCTCACCTTGACAATTAATAGCCTTTAAAAATATTGGTCCTCCATCCGTGATTGCTATGAAATTAATTAGAGGTCTACTTTGCACATCAATGCATCCATCACAAAACAATTGATACACCTTTTCGAGTCCAAGTACTCTTTAATGGCTCAAGTAAACGATCAACATGAACTCTTTCCATATCTAGAAGTGTTATTCTAATCTTATTATAAGAGGGAGGTTTATATCCTTTGACACAACTATTTGATAATATTTGATAAGACTTAATTAAATGAGGATTTTTTTTTGTAAAATTAAAAGATGGACAACATGTGTAAAATGCTCTGAAAATCTCCCATCAATTTCATTCCTTATAGCCACATCAAATTACTTCTCTATAGTTATCAAGCATCTTCTCTTTCCACCTCTTACTCCGATAGAAATTAGGGGACTCTCCATCTCGATTCAAGGAAGAAGCACTTGGTATATGAACTTATTTCGGCACTAAAGGCTTTGCCCTTGATTTTGTCTCATCTTGTAACTTCTTTAATCTCATAGCTTCCTCATTTGCCATCTTGCTACATATTCTTACACCATGTCTAGATATTTGAAGAAAATGGGCCTTTACACTAAAATATGACCCACTAAAATTTTGCTCCACAGAAATTACAAGTAAATTAGACATTCTCTTCATTTTTTGATCTATCTACTATTCTTGTAACATACTGCCATAAAAGGAGCATAATCATTGAACGAGCTTGATGCGCTACTCCTTGTGCTATATGGAGTTGAAGGGATAGAATTGCGTTGCATTTTCCTATACATATACAATCAAAATATTAGAATCATTAAAATCTATGATAAAACCTCCGAGTTAGATTAATCTACAACTAATATGGTTCAGGTTTAATTAAGTAAAAAAGCATTAGCGCAACTTTACTTGAAATTATAATTAATGAATTAAGCAAAATTGTAACTAATGAATAACATAATAAACAAATGAAACTAGATTGGAGCAATTTTGCGTGCAAAACAAAAGATTAAACTTCAGTTTTTTACTTTTTAATCCGCATCCATGTGTTGTAGCCAACATTCAACTTTAGTTTTTAATTAGCTAGGGTTCAATTTTTAAGTACTCGATACTGAAATAAAGTTGAGAGACAAACCTTTGGTTATGGAATACGAAACGAAGTCATTGACACGAAGGGACTAGGCTAGAGTCACTAAAGAAAAGGGGCAGCTACAGAGAGTGTGGAGAAAAAGTTCTTGCGTGGAAGGGGCTAACGGAGGAGGACTTGGGGTGTTGTGTGGATGCTAAGAAAGTGAAGAGGTGAAATGGTAGAGAAGAGAAGATGAAAGTGAGAGGGGAAGAAATGAGGAACATGTGTATCGGGAGAAAATAAAGAAGCTAGGGTTCTGAAATTTTAATATTTAATCGTCACTGAAGCCGTATCGGAGAAACAAATTATAAATGTATCAGGACCGAAATGGGACCATATCTTATCATACCCATGTATATCGTTGACCGAATTGGCTAGTCAAATTAATTAAAATAATCAAATACATCACGGTTCGTACCCAGCTCATACTGTGCCCGATACGTACCCGGTTTGTGTTCAGTAGGTTATATGGAGTACCCGAGTAACATAGTGTTTAGTATATCATGTTTCAGTCAAATATATTTTTTCTATATTTCATTTGCTATATTTTTATCATGCACTTATAGGAGGTCCAAAATAATTATATATCTAATAAATTAAACATCAATTATTATAAAATTTTATTGTAAGAGAAAACCTACATATTGTACAACCATACTTAGAAAAAATATTATATTTTTACACCGTCTTTTATTAAAATAATGAATTAATTTTATTCAAAAATTTAAAAGCCTTTATAATTGATTTAGACATCTATTATATTTAAGTAAATATATCATTTATTTATAATAGAATTAGTGTTTGATACAAATACTTTTAAAATTAAGAGGGTTCGCATAACGGACGAATTCTACACTAGTAATCATTAAATGCTTAATTGGATCTATACACGACTCATTTAGATCAAATAGAAGTTAAAATGGATCAAGGAAAAAAAATCTATTTTTCAAGAAAACACTTTGTTCAAGATCAATTATTTTCATTAAAACTTATTGTAGCCTCCAAAAATTTAGGAAATATTTTATTACTAATAGTTAAGTAATGTAATTGTTCTATTATCAGATACTAACCTAAACCTTAGTGATGAGACATCGTAGCCCTGTTTAGCTTCAAAAATATCTAAATCATGATGGATTTTCCAACATTATGACACAATATAGACCTAGAGAAAGAAAATTTTCCTTGTATATGGGTGCGTGTTTGTGTTAAAGTGTGAATGGGTCGGGTCGGTTCCGGTTTGGGTCGGATCATCATTATTTTATTATTTTTTTATCCGACTCGATTACATTCGGGACAAAAAGAGATAAAGATTTCCAATATATATAAGTGTAATGCAAATTGGTGAGATAAAGATAACCAATATATATAAGTCTAATACAAAAATGAGGGAGATAAAGATTTCTATATAGGTGTAAAAGATCAATGGACTAAAGATTAACAAAAAACGGACTTCAGTGAAGTCCGTTTTCTGTTAATTACATCATCGATCTTTTACATCTATATAGAAATCTTTATCTCCCTCATTTTTGTATTACACTTATATATATTGGCTATTTTTATCTCACTAATTTGCATGACATTTATTTTTTTATTTGATATCTTTATCTCCCCATATTTACTTGTCCACTAAGTGTACTTTTCTTTTGACCCATATCCGATTTGAACCGTATAAAAATAATAAAATATTTATTGATTATTTTTATATTATTATAAGTATTTAAATATTAATTAATTAATATTTAATTTTAATTAGTATATAATTAATGTATATTTAAAATTTAATTAGTACTAACTCATAAAATTACTTCAAAAAATATAATTAATCGGGTCGGATTGACGCGAACCCGACCCGATCGACCCGATTCGGATAAAAAAAATTAGATCCATATCCGACCCATTTATTTTCAGGTCATATTAGATCAGGTCGGATCAAGTTAATCACGCGGAGTCGGATCAATAATTGACACCGCTACCCCATTCCTACAAAGCGATCCATCCTTGTGTGGAGGGAATAAGTTCAAAATAATGAAATAATTTCATATTTTATTTTGAACCGTAGTTCCAATTACTGTGCCACATTAATTGCAACTAATTAACGCATTTATGATTCATGACATATTGACATGTAAGTAAACAATTAATGAAATAATAGCCATTGAAATTAAATACTTTCTAATTTCTTAAGGGTAGACCAAGAGGAATAAATTAATCTATGTATTTTTCGGTGATGATTTGTTATTGTAGGATGAAATGACTTTGTTTCGGGCCCAAAACGTCCCCATTTAGGTGCTTCGAAGTTCATTTTTTACATCAATAATTTTGTCAGGACGAATATATTAATCATGCATCAATGATCCGTGCCGGGGATGATATATACAGATTAATAATTGATAAATGATAAACGTAATTATAGATTTTTCGGCTCGTATCATTCATAAGTAAACAAGTTTGTTGGAAATTATTTTGCATATTTTCTGCATGCTAGCTTAGTATAATTGTTCTTTTTACGATCATTAAAAAAACTGGTTATTTTACCGAATAATGTAGTTTTTTATGATCTAAAATGATTTAAAAACATTCTTTTTTAAATAATATATTTATATTCAATTGATGAGTTTTTAATTTTAAAAAAAATTATATTGACAATATTAACATTGGACAGCAATAGTGAACTTGACACTAAATTCTTCAGAGAAATAGAGCCTGCTTTAAAGAGAAGGACATGCGGGCCCTGTTGCCAGTATAGTGTCACACCATAACAACTCAACCTTGATCACAACAATACGCAGCGAAATATGAAGAATGCGAAGGAGAAATATTCTTTACTTAAACACCCCTCCCAGTCCGTGCAGAGTCGCAGAGCGAGATCGAAGGTTAGCATCTCAGCTTCGCCGCCATCATCGGTCATGATGGTATCTGTGGGCTGCTAGCGAGGCCTTCCCTCAGGTAATTTTACAGTTTAAGCTCTTGTTCATTGAATGCTCGGTTTGAGTCCAATCTGCGGCTTTGTGCGACTGATTTGGTTTGGATTTTAGTTGGAGATTGCAAGAAATTATAGATTTGAGGAGGGGTTTGCTAGTGTTAGTATTAGATCTGTTGGAGCTTGATCGAAGTTTAGTTGTGCAAAGTTTATTTCTTGAAGGAAACTCGGAAAGTCCTTTGTTACTTTTAAAACCCGTTTGACAAAATTTGAAGTTCACTTGTAAAAGATATCAACTGAAGATTTCTGAGCATATTTATATCATTGAATTTTTGTTAAAGATCAGTTCATCTAAGGAGTTGTGAGTAGTGCATGATGATTCAAAACTGCTTTTGGCATTGAAAATGTTGGTATTGACACTATTAAATTTTGATCTGCAATGAAAGGGGTGTTATTGATGCGATAACTCTTAAACTGGCATTGAAAGAGTCATATTGAGTCTGTCGTGATTTGATTTAGCTTGCAAGGGTTGTATTGATGTTATAAATATATAAATGTTTATGTTCAGATGGCCTATTATTTCTGAATTGGAATCAAAATCATGTTTGTCTTGCTAGAATAAATTGCAAACAAAAACTTATCACTGACATTTGTTAAGTGTGATTGAAAACTTATTCATTTTCAATGATAGATGAGGAAATATATAATTTTTAAAAGCTAAAATTATAATGCAAAAGTTGATCATAATTGAAAAACTCTAGTTAATGAAAATTTCAGATCACTATTACTATCATTATCATTATCATTATCACCATTACTGTCATTGATTTTTTATTTTTAAGATCTACAATCTCTGTGATTTTGGATTGGGTTTTATTTCTAACCTACCCAAATTTATTTGAGATTAAAGGCTTTATTGTTGTTGTAATGAAAGTTTCAGAAGCATCTAGTTCTATAATTCATGAATTATTTGATATAATTTCATATTTAATTTTGTAAGGAATACATTGACCAAATAATGAAATCTATATAATTCCCTTATTTTTCTTTTAGACATATATTGACTAAGTTATAGATTCCGTATTGGCTGTAGAAACTCATAGACTGAAAAGATGAAAGGTAATAAAGAACTTCCAAATATATTGACTAAATTTCCTCCTATATGAGTTTACTGGGAACAAGTTTGCACAGCCAAACTGCTTCAGTATATCATGTTTGATTTATCATCTTCTATCTATTAACATTTGTCAAGTTTATTTTACCTTTAATTCTTTCGCTTTGTCGCTTCGCCCCTTTTCTCACTCACTCAGGAGCCATCGACCCTACCGTCACTTGTTCATACCTCCTCCCAGTCCCCTTTATGCTTTTAGGCTTATCTTTTTCTTTTTCTGAGTTCTGAGCCATAATATCTTCTATTCTCATTTTATTGCACATTTTTCCTCATTAAATTTTTAGTATCGAATTCATGTATTGTGATATTTTTTATGTCCGTATTTCATTTGATCGGTCATCTTATATGTATGTATATATTATGTAAATCAGAAGAAATAGATGTCATTTTGAAGGACTTTGATGAACCAGGAACACTTGCACCAACCATGCTATTTTTTGGTGGTACCAATTTCATGGTTATCCAAGGGGAACCAGGTGTTGTGATCAGGGATTAAAAGGTAATTTATTCTCTTTTTTGTTATTTTATAATTGTTAAACTTGTTAAATGCATAATAGAGATGATGTATGCCTTGCTATCTTCAAAGGTATCTCACACCGTGCATAATTGAGGAAAGTATATTTATTTTTACATGTTATTTGTGGGTTGTTTGGGCATTGTCCTATTCTTTCAAAGTGGTAGGATTTTTACTTTCCGGTCATTTTTTTAATGCTCTCTCCATCTCTCTCTCTTACACAGCTTTATTCTATATAACTTTCTTACACAGCTTTATTCTATATAACTTTTAGGGATAAGGAGTATGTATCAAGAAGACAAACATGACCATTATTATCGGTATATATGATGAACCCATGACCCCAGGGCAATGCAATGTGGTTGTGGAGAGGCTCGGGGGACTATTTCAATGAGCAAGGTTATTAGTGAATGAAAACCATCTCTCTTATGCTGCGGTCTTACTCTGGTGATGGATTTTGAACATATACTTCTTTTCAATTTCGGTAGTTTGATCTCTATCATGTTCTTTGATTGTTGTGTTTTTAGGTATTGTTTGTTGTTTGTATATGGTGCATTTGTTGTTTTGACCATGTGCTTGTCGTTGTGGTGCTTTGTTAAAACTAGCTGCATACCCGCATAAAAAAAAAGACAATAGATTATTTTGACAACCCAATATATTTATATTAGAAAAAATAAAAATTAGTCGCCTCTATCTTTTAATATATCTTGATAGGAGACATATCTTGATGAGAGACATGATTAATATTTTTTAGAAAAAAAATTAAAGTTTATTTTTAATTCTCCTCTTTGTTTTTATACAATTATGATAACCAATTTATTATGTTTTTTCTTTGTCATTTTTTTAGTATACAAATGATGTACATCCATATTATTAATAAAAAACACTTATCAATGAACAAATTTTTTTTTCGTAAAAAACACATAACATGATTGTCATTTTCATCTTTAATATTTATAGATATTTTTGAATCTGAAATTATGAGATATACCAGCGGAGAGAACTTCTATAAAAGATAAAATAAAAAAGGGAATGATTAAAAGAAAATAATTATTATAGAAGATTATCTAATAAAAAAAGTCAATTTAGAAAAAAAATACTATAAAAACTAAGATGATCAGAAAATAACAAAATGGATAGAAAAAAATAACAACGTTCAAAATCTAAATCGTTAGCTTTTAAAATTCTTAATCCACGACGTCATTCAATTAGAGACGTTTTGATCATTAAGAAAAGACACAAAAACTAAACATTAATAGAAAGATGGAGTATATAATAATATATGCTATTTATAATATAGTATAGACATTATTTTTTCCAAAAAAATAAATTAATATATAATTAAGTTCGATTAATAAATAAAAAAGATTAAATTACTACCAAAACAAAGTACTAATAAATTATACATGCATTGATCTGACCCAATAATTGAATCAGATCGGGCTTGGATGAACGCGTTTGATTGCATGAAAAATTGATGCTCCTGTTCTAATTCACATGTTTTTTGAAAAAGAAGGCAACTCAAAAGTCAACAGACAACAGCTGTAGCGAAAAATCTGGAACCGGAGCCGTCACAGAAGGCCGTTCACCACTTCACCCCAATAGACATATCCAGCGTATGAACACAAAATAGCACGAATCTCAAAATAGAGTTCATGGTAATAAACGAAATCCCGAAACGCTTCCTAACAAAACTCTCTTGCGTTACTCTCTGACGCCAGATCTGTGTAGCGGGTCATGAGGAAATGTGAACAGTTCAGTTGACACTTGAAAGAGCATTACACAGTAAGAACCATAGCTTAATGTTGACCGCACTTGAGAAAGACCTAGTTCTATACACCTCCGCGAAACGATTGATATTTCCGGCGGCTTCACAACCTTCATAAAATAACACCAAGTCTACGTGACAGTTTTACTAACTGCGTGCCTCTAATCTTTATTTTGGATTTTTGGTATCATCATTTTTTTGTCTTGTTACCATATTAATTGTAGTTTCCTAAAATAATTTATTAAACCTTATTATAATATTACCTATTACCCGATAGGGGAGAGAGATTAAAACAGGATAGTTTTCTCTCTCATCCTCCTTCTCTGACACGCACAAATTTCTTCCTTTCGCCGCCGTGGGAAGAGCGTCTCGGCGTTTTGCGTTTTGGATCTCTCTTTTCCCTAAAATTTCCACCTTATAACTCTAGATCTAGGCCTCTTACCAGCGATTGATCTATAAATTTTCCTGTTCTCTTCTTTGATTCTCAGAATTTTTACTTCTTAGTTGATCGGTTCCGTGTGTCCTGGTCTTTGTTTCCATTGCTAATATTGTCTTGAATCTTCTTGAATTTTGTGTGAAACTTCTCTCAATTAGGATTTTTTGGGGATTTAGGTTTCTAGGGTTTGATCAATTGGGGCTTTTACGAGTTTATACCGTCTGGTATCGCAATATATTGAAATTTAGGCTTTAGATAGTCAATCTATTTACTCTGTGTCAGAACTTCTTTGAAAATCTATTTTTGGTGCTCCTTGGTTCTTTGCTGAAAGTCTATTTTGGTTCGCAAATTTGTCTCAGATTGCCTTGTAGGTGCTTCGTTTGGATCAGTGAGTTCTGGTAGTATTACACTTAAGGATTTAACACCCTCCCGAGTTCGGTATAAAAAAATCTAATCCATTCGATATAACAGTTGGCAATTTCCCTTTGACTCTGTTCTGTATTTTATTTGGATTATTCAGTGGTTTTGCTCTGTCCTGTAAGACCATTGTGGGTGTTTCTTGTTTGAAGCCTGGTTTTTTTGTCATCGTGAAAAAGGAAAGCCAGGGTTTTGATCTGTAAGAATTCTTTGAGATGGGTAGTACTGATGGTGCAAGCGAAACAAGTGGCTCACCACTGCAGAACACTGTAAAGCAGTATGATTTCACTCCATTATCTTTTGCGGGGCCAACTAACGCAGATCATCAGCATACACGTGAACTTGAAAAGGTATGCAATATTCTGGCTGCTGCTGGTTTTTTTAACCCTTAATGTATAGGTTGTGATTTGTGGTCGGTAAATCCAGAATTAAAGTCAAAACCTAATATTAATTCGCTATTACTGAGAATTAGTTTTATTCTTAGATACTATCATCAATATAGTCATAACCAGATGTTATCGATGATGTTGGCAAGAAAGAAAGTTTTGAAGTCATTTTACCTGTATGATTTCCTTCATGCTAACAATACATGTTTCTCACACTAGATTTGCCAATGTATTGTCCTGGGTGCTTGCTCTTTGGCAAATGAAAGACAAGAACCAGGCCTCACATTATTTTTATTATTTTTGTTTCTTTTTATGGCAGTTTTTGGAAGAGGCAGGTTTATATGAGAGTGTGGAAGAGAATACTAAGAGAAAAGAGGTTCTTTTGGAGATTGAAAGAGTAACATCCTGTTTACATATTTTCTAATTTTTTGTCTCAAATATCCTTTCTCTATATATTTGATGGCATGAGTAAATTTTTGGTGAATAATATTCCAGATATGTAAGGAATGGATAAAGCAGTTGACTCGCCAGAGGGGCTACACTGACCAACTGGTTGAAGAAGCAAATGCCGTGATTTTTACATTTGGATCTTACAGATTAGGGGTAAGTTCATCATTCCTTTTCAATTTATTCTAGTACATTATTTTGGCAATACTTCGTCTGTGATATGACAAAGTTTATCTGGGTAGGTACATGGTCCTGGAGCTGATCTTGATACACTATGTGTTGGGCCTTCTTATGTGAACAGAGAGGTAATATTTTTTCTACTGTAATTACTAATAATTAATAGCTGGTATTTGGTACTTTCTGCTTTTACTTGAATATTGCTATTACTCAAATGCTATTTTATAATTGCAGGAGGATTTCTTCATTGTACTTCATGACCTACTAGCTGAGAATGAGGAGGTTTCCGAACTCCATCCAGTACCAGATGCACATGTACCAGTCATGAAATTCAAGTTTTGTGGCATTTCCATTGACCTCCTCTACGCCAGTGTCTCCCTTTTAGTTGTTCCACAAGTATTCTCTTTTCTTTGTATATTCTCAAGGATAGAATATGACTGGTTTCATCACCATGTAACAATTGAAATAGCACATTAGTATTTCTCAGTGTTCTATAATTCTTTGCAATGGCTGAGCAGACAATGAAACTAAAGTATTGATAGTAGCATCAATTGTTAAGTAATTGAGATGGAATAATAACGGATAGTGCTTGAAAAAAAGTAGAGCTTCACAAAATCTACCGGGCCAAAGTTATATTAATATATATATTTTATTTAAATAATATGTTTTATATCATCATTTTAAATATTGTAGGATTTGGATATCTCACAACAGTCGGTGCTTTCCAATATTGATGAAGCAACCGTACGTAGTCTCAATGGATGTCGTGTGGCGGACATGATTCTTCGTCTCGTCCCGGATGTCAAAGTTATCAGCTTCAAAGGATCTTTATTTTTTTTTCTGATTCTAGAGCTTAAAAAATTTCATTTTCCATTTTTTTTGTTCTGTAATCTGTAACTATACATTTTCCCCTTTGTAGAGTTTCCGCACTACGCTGAGGTGTTTGAAGTACTGGGCTAAGAGAAGGGGTGTTTACTCAAATGTCTGTGAATATCCTTTACTCTTGTGCATTTTTCTCATTTTGTATAAGATGCAATCACAAAGATGTATTGTATAAGATGCAATTTCGAAGATGTAGCTGCATCATCTGGGCCTTTCAAGATAGAAACAACCGTATTGTTGTCCTGTTTGAAAATATCATTTAACAATCAAATGAAAGATGAGAAGTTGTCAGAAAATACATTTTTACCTCTAAATTTTTATATAACTGAATCTAGTGTCCATAAGTTCGAAGTTCGTAATCTCTTCAGTTGTACCGATCAGCTAAAAGATGACGCTTTATTTCCTCCTTACTGAGATTCTGAAGCAAGAAAAGACGACTATAGTGGGGGTGATGGATATGGTCATATATTGATGCAATTAAACTTTCTGGTTTAAATATATTAATGTAGTTGTTTCTTTTAACAATGGTGTCAGTTAACAATTTTTCAACATGCATGTATTGTTATTTTATTAGCATATTATCATTATCATTATCATTATCATTATCATTATCATCTTTATTTATATGTTATTATTATTATTTTATTTATTTATTTTCTTTTTCTTCCATCATATTCATTTTTATCACTGATATTTGAGATCTTTGATCTTATGTTTTCCGATTGGGTTTCATTTCTAGCCTACCCCAATTTATTTGGGATTAAAGGCTTTGTTGTTGTTGTTGTTGTGCATGTATTGTCCGTCAATAGATTGGACTATTGTTGGCCAAAGGTCCTAACTAAGTGATTTGTTAAAGTACTAAGTTACTATAGGGAATGTTCTTTTTCATATGCAACTAAGTACTTACCAGTCAACTTCTGATGATAGGTAACGGGTTTTCTTGGAGGTGTGAACTTGGCCTTGCTGGTGGCCCGTGTGTGCCAGTTCTTTCCTAATGCTATTCCGAGCATGCTCATTTGCAGATTTTTCCGTGTGTACACTCAATGGCGTTGGCCTAACCCTGTGATGCTCTGTGCGATAGAAGAGAATGAAGAACTTGGCTTCACTGTCTGGGACCCACGAAAGTTCCATGGGGACAGGAAGCATCTCATGCCCATTATAACACCTGCATATCCCTGCATGAATTCAAGTTATAATGTCTCGTCGAGCACTCTTCGGGTTATGATGGAACAGTTCTCTCATGCTAACAAGATATGCCAGGTACATTTGTACTTTTTGTCTGAGATAATTTTTATTTTCCACTTTGCAAAGATGCTCTAATATTTAACACATTTTTTCAGCTGTATTTTTTTATTTACAGTAGAAATGTTGTGGTTGCTTTCTTTTTCAAAGAATCCTACTCCATGAGATTTCCTGTGCTGAAATTATGGTTGAGTATTGGCATGATTTGCAATCGAGTCATTTCAGTTTAAATTTCTGATAAATTTCTTCTTCAAGATTGCATTGTAATTTGATATCCCTCGGAGCCACAATTTTGTTTCTGGTTTGTGTTTTCTCCTTATTCTTTCAGGAAATTGAAATGAACAAGGCCTCTTGGAGCACCTTGTTTGAGCCGTACCAATTCTTTGAGGCGTACAAAAACTACCTTCAAGTCGAGGTTATAGCAGCTGATGCAGAAGATCACCGTCTATGGAAAGGGTGGGTTGAGTCACGTCTAAGGCAACTCACCCTTAAGGTATGATACTGTAAATTACCTAATCACACAACTTAATGTCTGGTGGATTTTCATACCACTTTATTATTGTACGCAAGACGATGGAATGTATGACTTAACCAGTCATGGAACCAAACTACACAAGAATTAGGGTGGTGGCACAGTTAGAAGGGTGGTGGTAACGAAGCTTTATCATACTGTGGTGTCAGAATGACAGTTGTTGCACGGTATATCATGTCTTCTTTCTTAACATAATGTTTTTTTTTTAAAATAACAGATTGAGAGAGACACCTGTTATAAGCTACAATGTCATCCGTACCCATATGAGTTCACAGACTCCACAAAGCAGGTTCCTCATTGTGCCTTCTTCATGGGACTGTCACGAAAGGAAGGGGTCAAAGTGCAAGAAGGCCAGCAGTTTGACATACGTGCAACCGTAGATGAGTTTCGCCTCGATGTCAACATGTACCTGTACTGGAAGCCCGGCATGGAGGTATATGTTTCCCATATTCGTAGAAAAAGTATTCCTCCTTTTGTCTTTCCTGAAGGTTATAAGAGGCCCCGTCCATCCCGAGCTCACCACCCAGATAGACCTGGTGCTTTAGATGGGACCCTGGACCAGGTAAAACGAGCCTCTGCCAGCCCTTGTTCACAGAGGGAGGGCAGCAGCTCGCCAGCTGGGGGAAACATGAAAAGGAAAATGGATGGTGACGATGATGATAGAAGCCCTGCAAAACAGCAGAAACGGGTGATGCCGGAATCTGACCTGGGGAAACGAGATTTAAGTGGTGATGGTACGATGTTGGCCTCATGCAGCAAATTGAATGCTGATAAAGTTTTGAGTGAGGCCAAGGAAGACACCCATGCCAGTGATTTTGAGGTTCTCTTTCTTTTCATTTCTACCAAATCTCTCTTTTTAGGCTGAAGTCTCCTTTGGTCATAGACCCAGTGCACTTGTATTACTACAGTTATAATTCTAAATTATCGAGCCTAACTGAATGATATTTTGTCTAAAATGAAGTAGACAATATAAGTAAAACATACAAAACTGATTCATTTTTATTGTTATTTTGTTAACCTTGTTCTCTGAATCTTTTTTACCTCTTTTTTTTTAATTTTTTTTTCTTTAAAAAATTAATATGTGAAGTCAGGCAATGCTATAGAGGCAGCTCTTAAATCACATGCAGGAAGTTCAAACTCCGATGATCCTCAGCAAGTTATGAGGCATGTTTTATTTTACTTAATTCCTATATGAGCTTCTGTACAAGTCAAATTCTTTGTTTTCTTTATGCTGTTCTTTTGGTTTTTTATTTAATTTTTTTCAGGTTAAGTCTGGCATCAACTGCGTAAGGCAGAGGTGGGTTGTGTTAAGTATAACTGGTCAACAAATGGGAAGTTTCCCCTTTGATGTGGTTAAGTTGCCATAGAGCACCATATCAAGGAAGAAACCCGAGCATAAATACAATGCATCTCAAAGAGACGTGAAAACATGAAATGTGCTCATTTTGTTGTCATTTAAGTAAAAGAAAAGGGCAAAAAAAAAATGCAGGAAATGTTTTGTAACCAACAGGTGTCTTGCCTTTTAGTGGTAGGACTGCCTGATTAATTTTCTTTTATTTTATGTTGTGCTCTGAATGGATCATGTAAACAATTTTACTGGAGCTATGAATGTGCTTAACATTCTGTACACTTGGTCTCGGTCTCTGTTTTGCATGTTTTCTTGTGATGTGTTGAAATAATTCGTGTGTTATGCTTGGTGTACTCGTTATAGATTAGAAAAGAGGGGCATTATGATGGTCAGTATAGTTACTCGTATGTTATTGTTGCATTTGTTCGACGTAGTTAGAGAGTTGTGATTTGATCTTCAGCCCTTGTTATGTGTTGCTTAATATGAATTTTGTATTTTTGTTGCATCTAAATCTTTGTCCCGTGCAAGCACATATGAGCCCTCCAGTAACTGAACCGAGGACCCGAAAAATACATTGATATTCGGCTGAAATTCAAATTCTCTTTATTTTTCCATTAAAATTGATGTATATGTCGGTTTTTTGGTTGGGCTTTTTTGCTATATATATTAGAAACCTTAGGTGGGCTATTTGAACGACTTTCAAAGGCCGTCCTATTTTTGAAGGTATCTATCATTTTTGTAGTGATTCGCCGATTATTTTTGAACGACGTTCTAAAACGAAATAAAAGAAAAAAATTGAATGTAAATGCTAAGAGAACAGGTTTCCTATATGGTTTCTTGAATTCTGTTCATTTTACTTTATGATTTGTCGCGTAAATTTAGCGAACACAATTATTCTTTAGAAAAACCCACAAAACGACAACCGACCTATCAATAAATGAATTTGTCTCAGTTCTGCATAAAATTGGATAGCACATGACATATTTGCACTATTCCGTGTGTTAGAACTTTTTCTTAAGCAAGGGCCCTCAAACGGGGGTCATATCCAAAGTAGGTGATAGGTGGAAAGTGGTTGATGGGCCAGAGGGCCTTAATGTTTCTTGAAAGTAGAGATTAGGTGATGGCAATAATAATAAACTCAAGTGCATTTATTTGCATTTCAATCAAAAGATTATACAAGAGACATCTGTATTACAAATTAGGTGGATTTGATTGCTCATCTGACAAAATAATACTGGTCAAATGCCCACTACATAGGATTCCTTGCTCTTTTCAATCCATAAAATAAATTTTTATAAAGTAGTCTTTTCCAATGTTCAGTGGTTAGACTTAGATTTTATGTCCTTATCTTGTTTCCACCTGTGGGAGCAATGGGGATGAGCTTTTGGTTTTTTCCTTGCTACAGCTCCTTCTGTTGTTTTCCCCAGTGTATGTATGTTGTGGCAATTAATGTTGAATGGATAAGAGCTGTCTAGTTTCCAAGGGTATCTATATTTTTTTTCATAAATTCGAGGACGTACGAAGCTGCCTCATAAATTCGGATAACATGAATGTTTTTTTTTCTGTTTAAAATATTTCATATTTAAAATGGTTCCAAAATTTTCACAGTGGTACACCAGAGAAAGAAAATTTGGGGTTGCTGTACCAATTAATGAAGGCATTTCTTGTGGTCACAATAAAGAGGTGCTTTGAACTGAGGCGCAGGCGCGTAGCAAATTTGACTGAAAGAGAAAAGTAAACTTGCAAATTGCTAGGTATCTTTGGCGTAATCTCAGTAAATGAATAGAAATTTGACTAGAACTTGATGAATTTCAAACAAAAATTTCCTTCTACGGCCAACATTCCATGCCAAACTGGTGCAGTGGTGACCCAGTCCACATGAGGTGTCGAACTCCTCGTGGCCACGCTTAACTGAACAGGTCCATAACCTTAACTAATTAATATAACAATGAGAGAAAAAAAGACGATTGAAAAATAATAGAAGATTTTTTTAAAAAGTAAAATTTAGCACGGCATATTTAAGATAAAAAATAATATTTATATTAATCCCGATGTATATAATTTTTCATATATTTTTACGGGACTTGAATATGTGTAACTAGAGAATTGTTTTTTTTTTTTGAAAAAAAATAAAAAATATTGATTAAAATTATAATTTTTTTGCATGGGGTTAGGTGAGGCTAAGTCGACACCTGAGGGCCTTGTTGGCGACTTGGAGATGGTAGTTGTGGCCTTGTGGGGACGGGGGAATTCAGACAAGTCCAAACTTCAATTTGTACGAGCATTCTTTCGACTTTTCATTTGTGAGGAGTAAATTTAACATTTATTTTTTATTAAAAAAAATACAAATGCACCTATTTGAAATATTCTTAATTTTCATATGCAAATTTAGAAAAATCACATTGATTATTTTTACTAATGTGCAATTTAAAATACTACGAAATATTCTTTTTTTTTGGTGAAGACATCTATTTTTAGAAACTACTATGAAAAATAAAATATGCTACCTATATACTTACGCAGTGTAATCTTTTCTTTGGCTTCCATCCTAAAGAGGATAGTGTTAAGTATAATGTACTGTCGGATATTATTATCTCAAATTAAAAAAATTGAAAACTAAGGTACAATTTAAAAATGGGTGAGTATTGTCAATGCTTAAATGATAATGGGACTCGTCTCTCTTTAAATTAGTGCAGGTTCAAATTCTGAGAGACATATAAAAAATAATATATATCAAGGTTTACACGAGCTCTATTTTTTTAAAAAAAAAACTTGATAATCAAGATAATGTTTTATTTCTCAGATGTAGTAAAAAAATCATAAAATTGGAAAAGTTTATAGACATATTCTTAAACTTATAAAACATTTGTACAAAAGTACAAATTCAATGTTCATACAATTAAAGTATTATTTAATATTTTAAAAATATCACATTTGTACAAAAGTTTCGAACAGTCAAAATTTAATGGTCCAAGAAGGAATATCAAACGATATTTACGCTATATGAAATTTGAAATACAATTAATCAATCAATCTTTTTCAATATTTATAATATGAAAGTATTGTCAAAATTGTCAACGAGAGTAATGAATTCCATCAGAAATTCAAGAGGCTATATTTTGTTCAACTGTCTTAATCATATAGTTTTGATTCCACATCTCTCCAGTACCCAAACGAATGGAGTCAAACCTACTACCAATTCAACTCAGCTGATTGCCTGGCCGGTTAGAAATTGGATGGCTTGCAAAACTGGAAACAACACCCAATGAATCGTGCAAGTGAGACGCAGTAAGAGTAAGAGTAAGAGTAAGAGCATGAGAAATTGTGCATGCGTGTAGGCATTCTCTACTGCTGGTACTGTTACAGCTAGAATTTCAAGCTTGGCCGAAACAAGCAGCCCCTGTTTCTGCATGATTAGAATTCAACTGCTACCTTCTAGATGTTAGAGAGGCTAGCTTACTACCTAGATAGATAGATGTTCAAGTTTCACACGCTTGAAGCTTTTCAATTTGGAGAGAGAGTGGGGGATATATCTCATGGCATGGCTCATGCTCAGGTGGTCGTCGCTCAGAGGCCAATCATTTGAGAAGTATAATTTAAACTCCTTTTTTTGGTAGGCACCAAGTTGCAAACTCTCAAGCTGATTTTTCTTAGGAATAATTGGCAAAATTTACATTTCAATTTGACATTTCAGATTCAAATGCAAATTTTGCCAATTATATGGCAAGTCAAAGTTTAAAAGGATGGAGGTCTGGTTCTTCTAAACACCCTGTTGATTTCTGAAAGGCTTAGGTCATTCTCAATGTTTTTTCTTATTTAAAAATGTTAAGATGAAAGTACCTACATATTTCAGAAAAAAGAAGTAATAATCAAGTCAAAGTTTGTCTTAAAAAAAAAAATAGCCTTTGGGTTTGGCGCTTTTTTTTTAATTTTTGACTTGCTGAAAAATAAAAATACATGTGTACATTTTTTTTCTACTTTCTGTGACATGAACAAGTACTTTTTTAAATCATAAAAAAACAATGAATTATCGATGCTCTTTTGAAGTAACAAGTATCGTTTGGACAAAAAAGTAATGAAGAGGATGAACTCAACAGGAAAAATAAAATCCTGTACCATCTGATAATTTTGAGTTAAGAAAGATGGTCCGATTAGACCTTTAAAAACATTTTTCTTAGAAAAAAAAATCATATACTCATCGGCAACACGGGCGTACACATAGGATTGTGCACATAATTCCTGCAGCACAGAGCTGTCCAAGACTAAGAGGCAGGCAAAGACAAGGACTAATTATTAGCGACTGCAGCTCTTAGATCCAACGGCCAGGATGATCTCTTGGAGATCAAAATAGACAATATAGATTGCGTCAATACGTCCAAGGCCATGCCACTACTCGCAAGGTAATGGGCTAAGCGAAGCTGGTGGGCCCACCCAAAGAGGCCTGATGCGTTATCTGCAAGGGATCCAGTACATTTGTTTGTTCCCACGCTTTGAGTTTTTTCTACAGATTCTATCTCATTTAAATTTACGAATAATATATCAATCCCATCCATACGTCCCCATTATTTATCCGTAACTCTCTCTCTTTTTTTTTTCTGTCGGCGCGTTTAAGTGTCTAATTTTCTTATTTGGAAAAAAATTGAAGCGTTTAAATTTGAATATATTTAAGCTTCAAAATATTATTCGATGCACAATTGGAGAGAGGTACTTGTTCTTCAAATATCTTTATTCGTCTGAGTATTCAAAAAGAAATTATCTCTGTGATGACCTGTCACCTTTATCTCTTTACAATTCTGAGGCAGAGCATATATAGATCTGACTATTTTCTATTTGTGAGAGAAGTCTGTTTGTTATTAGGACTTTATTATTTATTTTCAATAAAAAATGATATTATTTGAGCTCGTTAAAACTTTTTTTATTTTTTTATTTTGTTGCCTTCTTCACTTTGCTTTTATCCTCTTAAAATTTTGTTGTATACTTTTGTCATAATAAATCCATTTGATGAACTGCTTTTTTAAAATATTTTTTTTCTACTTATGTGGCAGATAAAAGAAACAAATTTCATGGACATTTTTATGTGACTGGATGAATTAGTAATATATAATTTATTGATGCTTAGGATTAAAGAAATTAATGTGTAGCATACCATTGAGAAATATACATAGCTAATTTATTGATGCAGTGCATCCCGCTAGACCTCAAATGCCACTTACATAATGTGTAATAGGTATTAAAAATTTATGTATTAAATATAAATAAACAAAAACTTAAATAAAGCAAATATATAATAAATAATCTAATTTATTATTCCCTGTAGTTAACATAATGTGTTTATTAAGTTGACATAAATACTTCAATTGTAAAAAAAAACTCACATAATTAATATAAATAGTATAAGATTGAAATAGGTCGCAAGGCTACTGTATTAGCATATGATGGTTACATTGTGTTCACGTAATTAATGTAAATTATTCATTTGAAAATATAAATAACTCACATAATTGGTATAAATAATGTCATAACGAAGTAGTACACACTTTAGTGGGCTTTTGATTTTTATATTTCTCATATTGTAGTTATAATAATGTGTATGTAAATTTAATATAAATAGTTAATTTATTATATATAAATAGTTGGTGTATTTAATATAAATAACATAAGAGCAAAATAAAAGCTAAGCATCATACATTTTAGTGGGCTTCTAATTTTTATATTACTATATTATGATTATAATAATGTCTTTGTATATTATTTTGTTAATGTAAATAATCAGAGTATTTAATATAAATGGCATCATAATGAAAAAAATAGATATTTCAGTGAGTTTTTAGACAAGTTATTGAGTTTTATATTAAAGTGTTGCCCTCAATTTAAAAATATCTTTAGAGAAAAAAATGTGACTATTGTCAGCCTCGTTAAATTTAATCCTGTAAGGCTGCAACACGTCGTGCAAGTGGGCTTTCAAAAAATCTTCAAGCGATTCCTGCACCAGACTATTCGCCAGTGGATCTGAAAGGGACGCATGAATCTTGATGGTATTTGACGGTGGAGATTTGTCAACCGAAAGGCGTACTTGTTGCTGGAGGTTTCTGAAAAGTACAAGAAACAAGTGGCTGCGTGGGAGTGGATGAGGCGTCAGAAAGAGAGGCAGCTGTTGTGTGAGGGGACATGCATGTGAGATGCCGTAGAAAAGTCAAGCCGATGTGCCTAGTCTGATAGCTCATAGCAAAGAGAGGCAGCTAGTTTGATAGCTCATAGCAAACCGTCTACTTTTTTTTTTTTATTTTAATAAATGAATTCTACTTTTTATTTTTATTCTTCCGCTTATTTTTGCTCTTTTGAAAGTTGATTTCCTTTTTAGTTCTAATAATTAATAATAATGTGTAAAAAATATTTTACACCAAAATCAAAAAAATTAACAAAAACTATAACAACAAACTTTTATACATATTTCATACAATAATTTCATATATATTGAATTATAACGTATATAATACACTAAAACTCTATAATAGAATAAATAATAAATATTAATAGTTTAATTAGCATAACAAGTTTAGCGAGCCGAGTTAGATCTAGCTCAAATCCGATTCATTAATTTAACGAGTCTAACGAGCGAGTAAAATTCGAATCGATCCGGTGCTCCGAATTTTTTTTTTGACAGCACTACTTTTCCCCCCAAGTGTAAGCCACTAGTTGCTAGATAATCAAAAAGTTTTAAAGATTTGCATATTGGAAAGTCACGTAGATATTCACTTCATTTCTAGGTAAGAGTTACAATTACCAGACAACTTTTATATATAGAGGGCGTGACTTGATAATAATTTTCTTTATAAGTGATAATGTCCGGAAATCATCAAATTTCTGGTTCGTCATGGGAAATATCTTTGGACACCTCTCCCTAAATTTTGAATTATGATAAGTTAACTCCCTCGAACTATCTAAATTCGTGTTAGTTCCACCTCTAACAATTAATTTAATATATAATATAATACATTTAAAGTGAGAAATGATCAAATATCTAATATGTCTATAGCACAATATTTGCAATCTTAATTGTTTTATGAATTTTTAATTTACAAAAAAAAAGCGAATAAACATGCACGAAAGTGTAAACACTATTATGTAAAATGAAATCGACAAAAAGATGTTTTTTTGTTCTTAAATATGAAAAAAGACAAACATTATGAAGCTAAATGGATAAATCCTTAACAAAAAATGTAATTAAAATTGCAAAGTATTATAATAGTAATTTTTTTATTATATATTTTAACTATTTATGTATATATATTTTTATTTAAAAATAAATAATATGTAATCAAAATAAAAATGAAATAACAACATATTATGTTGTAAAAATACTAACTTTATATATTTTTATATAGTACCGGCTTCTCATAAATTAGAAATTCATAAAACATGATATTTTAGATATTAATTTATTGACATATTTATAAGGATTTTTATTCATTCCACATTTAAAATGAAATATTAGATACTAAATTAATAATTAGGATAATTATCACATGTTGCATTGTTCTGATTCTTCGGAAAGGTAGGGTGTCTGTCCAAATTAAAAATTTGAAAGCTATCTTATTAGCTTGCCACATGCAAAAAAATTTAGTGAGGAGGAGGTTTAAATACATTATCCCTTTTTAATTTGGGCAAAACATCTTTCCAAACTATATATTAGTGACAATTACCCACATAGCATCTCATCATTTATCACATAATGTTCAATTTCAACTGTTAAATGACCATAATCGACTTCTATTTTGTAAAATTAATAAATTATGTTTACCAACTTATTTTTTAAATAAGTACATACTTAAATGAGGAGTGATACCTTATTATATATTCATAATACATAACATGTTCCTTGTTTTGCATGCTTAATTTTACATTAGTAAAAATATAATTACATAAATATTTATTTCTAATTTTTTTATTTCGATATGAAAATAGTAAATATTATGAAGGAAAAATATTTGTTACTTTAAAATAGATGTTTAAGACAGGAAATATTGTAAATTTGATAATTCATAAAATAATTGCAACAATCAATTTATCATGGATGTCATGAACATTTTATATTTTAAATTGAGAATTAAATAGTAAATTAGCTATTATGAATTCATAGTTTGAAATGATATTTGTCTAAATAAAAAAAATCAGCAATCAAACTTATCATAAATTAAAACATCATCCTTTATTAGCGCCATAGGGGTCAAAAGTCCAAACATCTATTGGTAGCATTTGTGCCCTATAATCACGCAACTCTAGAAATCCAAAGCATTTTTCCTAACGTGAAAAATAAAGTCAAAATTCAGCATTAATTTGCAATAAATGATTGTTTTTCTAGCTAGGTAACTGTTTCAGCATGGAACGACCGTAATCACATCAACCCGATTAACCGACCAGTTTGCTAATTACTATTTTCTCACATTCATAAAATCTTGATTCATGCACGGAAAAATACTATTTGCAGCAACATGTTAGACATCACATATTGAAATAAAAAAAACAAGTGTCGAGGGCGGTGTTTTCAACATTGTCCCTTATCAGTTGATCTGTCGTTAAATATTGAGTTATTGACAATAGAACACCGTACATTAGTGTATCCTATCAAGCAATTTGAGGACAAAAGGAGCAACCATTTTTTTTCTTAAATAATGTTAGCTTCTATATTTATTCGTCCGGCTTTTCACTTCTTGATTATGCTTAATTAACGCCACCATACACATTTATACAAACCGAATGAGCTAATACATTTTTATTTAAGGAGGGTTTTTTTTTTTTTATTGAAAAATAAGAGTCAAGCTCTCAAATTTCATAATTGTTCACAGAAAATCCCATCCGGATTTTGAACGCACGACCTCCCATTACAGAGGGTGTTGTCTTTTCTCACTAGATCAAAGGCTGGTTCTATTTAAAGAGATATCCTTAATAACTATTTATTTTGACAAACATAACAAACCTAGAATAAGTTAAACAAACAACTTAACAAGGAAACATAACTTCTATAACAAATATTCTTAAAAATATAGATTGACCATATTTTAATTTTCATGCAATTTGAGTGTCTTTGATATTCCAACAAGGACAATCAAAATTACATTGGTAAAAGTTTAATGAGCTTTGATGGAATATTATTAGATGATACCCAAATTCATAGAATTTTTAATGCAATCAAGTTATGAATTCAATAATATATTAGTAAAGTTTTTATTTTTAGTATATTTTACAATTTATTTAAATATATTGTTTAAAATAAATTGTTGTGTAGGAAACCCTATCCTAATTTTATTTAACAACACAATAGTTCTCACCTTTCGACGTGCTTCAGCGAAGACTGCACGAATCTATTCTTGTAAATATTTTGGTTGGAAAGAGATTCATGGACGATGGTAGTTATATTTGACATTTTTAATGATTAATAAAGACACTAAAATTATAGTAATAAAATTATAAATATATTCTTTGTGATTAAATTGGTTGTATGCCGAATATGATGTAATTTGTAAATCATCTTATCACTTTTTGAGTGTCAGCAAAGGATGATGTTATTTCTTCAAATTGCTCGATAATTAATTCACTATTTACCAAATCACATCAAATGTCATATTATGATACATAATCTATCTAAGCCATAGAAAAAAAGGTTCCTACGATACAAAATTTGAAGCCACCACTTTTCATCTATTTTGAAGACTCAAAATTAAGTACTAAATCTATTCTATAAAAAAGTACTAAATCCAAATTGTTGATTTTGTTGTTTTCTCATGAGGAAGGAGTCTGTATTAGTCATTTTAATCTTTTGAGTTTATTTTGAAGAAGATCAAGAGTACTTAAAATGAATAAAATCTGGCAATTAAATTGTGCTAAACTAGTTTTAATAAATTTTGTTTTTTAAGTTCTTCATCGATAAAGTTTAAAATGTTAGTTTTTGAATTAAAATATTTAGGAAGGACGCAATGAAGAATTGGGATATGATTAATATATAGCACATATCAAGTACATATAGTTGACCCAAACAACTCAAATCATCTCTTTGTATAAATTTATTACTACAAAATTTTATATTGTTTTTAGAATTTTTTTTATTTTTTAGATAGTTAGAAAACTCACTTATTTAGATAATTCAAAATAATTAAATCAAGTAATTTTCTAATTATCTAAAAAATGATTAAAACTAAAAAAAATAAAAAAATGGTGCGATCCGTGTTATCATGTGAACAAAGAAAATTTATGAACAAAGAAAATTTCTTTTTTGTAAAATAAAATAAAAAAAAAAGAAATTAATCAATACTACGGTGCGATCCGTGTTAGCATGTGATGTACTACAACTCCGCAACGAATGTCATTGTCCCTTGGGTGATCTAGTTTGTCCAAATCATTGACATTTTAAAAAAATTAATCACGAGTACTCAGCGGTCAATCCAAATCAATGAAATTAATTAATCTATAACAACGTCCAAAACGTGTGGAGAGCTGACTACTATTCCATTAACTAATTAGTTGACAAACTTTCGGCATTGCCTGACAAACCTCTTACGCCATTCTGATGGTCAAAACGCACGTTTTTATAGTTTGCATATTGGTATCTGTTTCTCAAGAAAAGGTCACGTATATGTCACGTATATGTAGAGGTGGTAACACCCATCCGATGTGATAAATTTATCAGATACGTTCGAATTTGAATTGAATTTGATTTGATTTGATTTTTTTTTAAAATGATCTAATTTAATTCAATTCAATCTGACATGAGATTAAATGATTTTAATCCAATTGAGAATCAATGTAAGATATGATAAAAAAAATAATATATAAATTGATCAGATACTGATCCTGAACAAACTCAATTCGATCCGACCTAATTTTTTTTTTTAGAAAATCAAACTGATTTAACTTGACTCATCTGATTAGCACCTCTACATCTACGTATATGTACGTATATTTCACTTAATTTCTTTTTGAGTTCCAATATTCGGACGACTTTTAAAAAGATCGGGACTCGATAATAAATTTTCTTTAAAGAGGAAATTTCATAGAAAGCCTTTAGATTTTTTGTCGATAGTAAATTGACCTTCAAAATTTTAATTTAAACAATATCTCTCTAAACTATGTATTTATTTCGCTATGAAACAAAACGAACTCTCGATTTTACTAATTTCTACGTAGCTTACACTATTCGAAACTTAAGCCGCTAGTTAATTACTAGACAGTAAAAAAAAAATTGAGTTTTGCATATTAGCAAGTTAGTAGATATGCACTTTTTTAATGGTTATTCTTACAATCTCGATAACAAATTTTTAATACAACTGAAAAAAATATTAAAAACGAAGAAAGCTTATAGATGTTTTTCTTGAACAGTTGAACTTATAGACTGATTATATACTGAATTTCATATAATACAGATATCATTTAATATGTTATGAAAAATCATCAAAGCAAACCGTTGAAGATTACATAAAATGTTAATGATGTTTGATGAGCTTTCAGACGACACTTAAATTAATCCCATCATAGTTAAAGCTCAATCAATCTTTCAGATTTGAAATAAATATAAATATATATTTTTATTTTTAGAACTTATTGAATAATTCATTGTTAAAATTGTCAAAATAATCATCATAAAAGTGATCACCGCTTTTATATTATTTGTAATTTGTTTCATACTTACAATGTAAATATAGTTTCTCCGTGATAATTTTATGCGAGCAGAAAAAATATTTTCATCAGTATCCTTTTTAATTATATGTAATTGTTCAACTAACTATCTAAAGTCGATGATATGACGATCACTCAATATATTCTAAGAATAAGCAAGTGCTTTGTTTTATATTTTTTTTTGAAATTGATATATCACTGTATCTGTATCGTATCAGATACTATACCCACATCCGCACTTATGAAATATAGGACGAGACCAAATAAAACACATCCAAAAATAAGAAGAATTATTATTTCACAATAGGTAAATTTTTGGGAGATCACTCAATTTCATATGAATCCATATTTGATCACTAAATTTCATATTATCTATTTTTAGTCATTGAATTTTAATATTTATCCAATTTTAGTCACTCTATTAATTATTTTGATTAAAATCCTAATAATGCTGACATGACATCCTATGTGAGCTATATAATATTGTCAATAAAGATTAACAATACTAATAATGACAAAATGAGATAAGAAAAGAGAATAAAATATTTGTTTCTTATCACTAGAAATATATTTTTACGTATCTGATTTATGTAATAAACTTTTATAATAGTATAATTGTAAAATATAGAGTCTAAGTAGGATGTGCTGTTGGAACTGAATGCATATTAAAATTCAGTAATTAAAAATAAATGCATATTAAAATTTAGTAATTAAAAATGAATAATTTAAGATTTCATGATCAAATATAAATTTATATAAAATTGAGTCACCTGTAAGAAAAATTATTTATTTCATAATTGTTTAAGAGTTAGGCTATGGTGATATACATATTTAATAATCAATTTTGCTACGGACTAAAAAATATAACTAAATCATCTTCAAAATCTTGATTTATGAGTCTCAATAAATTATTTATATCAAAATATGATGATATATAAAGAAATTCTATGTTTTGAAATTTATAGGTATTATTTTTGAATTTTTAAAAATGACTCAATAATAATAACCAAATAATACATGTTTTCTAATTCATTTTCAAAAATTAAAAACTAATACTTAGAAAATTCAAAACATAGAAATTTTTTATATCCCATCATATTTTGCTATAAAGAATTTATAAAGACCCATAAAATAAAATTTAGAAATGATTTAACTATATAAATATATTCATTAACTAGGTGTAGCACCTAGTATATAATTCATTGTTTAATGTGCCAAATATTTCGGTTTTATTCATTTATTAATGGGAGCAGATCAAGCAGAAGGGGAGTGATGGGTAGGGCTGTCTCCGTGTCTCAAGCACCGGGACCAACCGTACTCTGGCAGAGATACAATTTTTCCACTGGCCACTGGGAGAGAAGGTGATAATCATCTCCAGTAACTCACAGACATAACATCTCCACGAAAAGATCTATGAGATGCAAATTATTTATTTTGTAATGGTATCACTGCGGTGCCTAGTTTTAATAGCCTGGACTTCAATTATTTGAATTGTTCAATCTAAATTGATATAAAACTACGTATCAACAGAAGAGAAAGTTAAAATGATACCTGATTTCTATGACCTCCATTTTAATTTATTATTAAAATTAGAATTCTCCGTCATTACATCCATTGAATTATGAAATTGTTTGGGTAAAAAATATTAAAAGACTTAAACAGAAATTATGTGGGTATTCCAAAATTTCCGTCACCTTCCTCACATCAAATTCTACGGTGCTTCGTACAATTGGTACGATTATCTTTTAATGTTTGAATACGTTCATTTGCAATAAGTTGATCCTTAATTTAAAAAAAAAATCAAATTGATCCTTAAACTTCTTTAGAAAAACCAAACTGATCCCTAAACTTTAAGTACAACAAATAAATCCTTGATTTTTTTTATATGAAAACTAATTTGGTCCCTAAACTTAAATGGTCCAAAAAGATGTATTATTTTTAATAATTAATGAATTTAAAATGGTTCAAGTTATGTATTAATATATTCTTTGTCCGATATTACTTAGTATTTTTTATTTTTTTAATAAAATATTTTTATTTCTATTTTATTTAAACTTAGGAAACAAAAACTAATAAAAATAAAAATAATAAAAAATTAAAGGACCATTTTTTTTAAAGGTTCAAGGACCATGTTGGTTTTTTGTATCAAAAGTTCAAGAATTTGTTTGTTGTAATTTAAAGTTTAGGGACTAATTTATATTTTCTTAAGAAGTTCAACGGCCAATTTGGTGTCTTTTAGAAAGTACAAGAATCAACTTAGTACAAATGAAAGTTTAAGGAATAATTTGACTTTTTAAAATTTTAAGGATCACAAGATGGATTCTCCCTTCAAAGATTGATGCTCCTTTAAACAGTTCTATAGATAAATGGTAATTAATTTTTTGAGTTTCAATGGGACTGATGGGATCCTCTGTCCGTTTCTATTTTTTTATAGACAACTATGAAGGGAAATAACAGAAAAAATATTAGTCCATTACTCTAAATATATAATGGAAATATGTAGTTTCCATTGATTGGTATTTGGAGGGATGAAACTGTTATTTTTGTAAAAGAAGATGATCTTGTTATTCTATCTAAAAAAAAATAAAAAAATCCTAAAAATATAAAAAAGTTTATATATATGTTCTTTTACTTATATATTGATAGTCTATGAAATTTTATATAATTTTATTAATATTTGGTAGTTCATCAATGATTAATAAATTTAACTATCTTTCACAAATATTTACAATGGTTTCAAATTAATGATTTTAATGGACTATCAAACGTTAATAATATTACATAAAATTTTAACGGACTATCAATCTACAAGTTAAAAAATATATCTATAATTTTTTTTATTTTTAATATTTTTTAGATAGAATAATAAGATTCTCTTCTTTTACAAAAATAACAGCAGATTTTGATCCAAATGATCCAATTTAGAGATGATATTGTAGTTAGGCACTGTAGCAAACGCCATGACTCCAGCTCATCAATGGGGGTCCAATAAACCCTTTCCGTTTGGGGGGGCCCTAATCCCCACTTTGGACAGATAATAAAATCATAAATAATAATGAAGAGGTCCCACAAAATAACCTCAATGTTTGGCCTTTACTATATTTGGAAAACAACCCCTCCCATGTGATTTCGCCACATCTACTTTCCTCGTCTCATCTTATCAAGTCATGATCACATCATGCCACGGTGAATCTTGCTGGAATTTACATCAGCTGCACGCGTTAATTTGTTTGTAATCAAACTATGATTAAACTAATTTTTTTAATTAAAAGCAGGCAGCCATTCTGCTTGTTTTTAAAAAAATGATAAAATAAAATAAAATAAAATAAAACTATGACACACCATTGCATGAATCAATTTCCTATTCTGAAAATTTACATTAAATTTGTGTGTTTGATCCAAATTAGACAATTGAATTGTATGTGTGTAAAAAATCTTTGTCATTACTAAACATACGTACTATTTGCTATATTGCTTTTTCCGTTCACATCAGTTCAGTATAGAATCAACTTAGCTAATAAATCAAATTCGGATTGAATTTTATTATGATTCAGATATCAATAGATTAGAAATAATAAGATTCACACGTCAAAATTTATCCAATAAATATTCGAGAACCAAAATATAATTCCTTATTTGTTATTTCTATAGAGAGATATGAGCAAAACTAAGGTGCTATTCTCATAACTAAAAATATATATTTAATTATCTCTAAATTATTTCTAATTTCTTTCTCAATAAAAATTACGAGATACAAAAATTTATTATTTTTGAAATTTTATATATATTTATCTTAATTTTTTTAAGACGAATCTAAAATAACTTGAGAACGCATTGTAGATATTATGAATATTAAATAGGGGCTCCTTACTCCTAAAAGTAAGTTGGTTTTACTCTTAAAACTATTGTTGATATCATAATTCATTTGAGAAAGTTACATGTTGGTCGACCGATAATATTTTCTTTTAGTAGTCAATCCTTTCAATAACCTATATATCTTCTATATTCAAGGAAGCATGGACGATAACCAGGACACATTTCATTTGTACTAGCTATATACCCGTGAGTTGCAGCAAAATTTTTTATTTAAATATTAAAATATTATAAGATAAAAAAATTCATATTTATCTAATATTAAATTATAAATTCACCAAATTATAGAGAAAATATATAATAAAGACTATATTTAATCTTGGATGAGATTTTTGCACAATATGAGTTAATGATTCATGATTTTTATGGCAAGAAAAGTAAATTATTCTAACATATATTATCACCATTAATTTCTTACCAAATATGCACAAGGTTGCTAAATAAAAAAAATAAAAATTATGAAAATAATAATATATAAGGGAAAGAAATGGAGAGAAAGAGGGGATCAATGGACGCGATCACATACGTTCGATCAACCAACAATAAATATTATCCGTCTAATTGAGGGATAAAATAGGTATAATAAAAATTTACCATGATAAAAAATGGACTCTCCAATTCTTAGATGCTTTATATAATAGTATAGATAAAACACGAATATGAATGATATTTTGTACACTTAATGTATATTATGAATTTCAAATTGTATAACCAAGTTTGTTATCAAATTTTTAATTGTATTCTTTATTTTTTATCAGAAAGATAAAAATCAAGCTTTCAAATTTCATAATTATTCATAAAAATTTTCATTCAGATTTTGAACTCACGACCTTCCATATAGAAAGTGTTACTTTTTACCATTAGATCAAAGGCTGATTCTCAATCTTTATTATTAATCTAGAAAGTTTATTATATTTTTAAGCTTGCATATTCATTTGTACTAATAAAAAACTATAATATATACTATTATATAAAATATCTAAGAATTGGAGGGTCCATTTTTTATCATGGTATTTTTTTATTATACCCATTTTATCCCTCAATTAGACGGATAATATTTATTTTTGGTTAATCGAACGTATGTGATCGCGTCCATTGATCCCCTCTTTCTCTCCATTTCTTTCCCATATATACTATTATTTCCATACTATTATTTTTTTTAATTTAGAAACCTTGTACATATTTGGTAAGAAATTAATGGTGATAATATATGTTATAGTAATTTACTTTTTTTTGTCATAAAAATCATGAATCATTAACTCATATTGTGCAAAAATCTCATCAAAGATTAAATATAGTCTTTATTATAGGTTTTCTCTATAATTTGGTGAATTTATAATTTAATATTAGATAAATATAATTTTTTTATCTTATAATATTTTAATATTTAAATAAAAGAGTCTGCTGCAACGTGCGGGTATATAGCTAGTACATATATATAGAGTCCGACTATGGTGCTTTACAAAGCACAGAGGCGTTGTGTGCTTTGCATTCTATTTTTAATTTCAAGTAAGAAATAATCGATCCGAACCGTTCAATCTAATCTTCATATAAAAATCTATTAGTAAACCAAATTTTATATTTTTTAAAATTTTTTTGCTATTTTTTCTGATGAGGAGGAAAATGACTTGTTCTGAGAATTCTGGTTCATCCAAAAATGATGGTTTTCCCTTATCCAAAATAATAGCAAATAAATTCCAAAAAATTATAAAATTTGGTTTACTAATAGATTTTGATATGGAGATTAGATTGAGCGATTTGGATCGATCATTTTTTGATTTAAAATTAAAAATAGAGCGCAAAACACACAACGCTTTTGTACTTTGCAAAGCACCATAACCTAATTCTATATATATATATATATATATATATATATATATATCGATTTGACAACCACAAAGGCTGGTCAGACCATTATCATACTGCTTGTAAATGGTTTCAAAATTGTAACGTGACACTGCAGTTTTAATTTCAAGAATGTAAATCACTCGCCATTTTAGATTTAAAAGTTTCACATGAGCTTTTGCAATTTTCTCGCAACCAATATGAACATCTCCGTTCCTACAATTTCAATAGGTAGTTCCTTTTACTAAAATTGTCGTATTAAAATCGTTGGAACGAAAACATCATGATATTAATATGTAAGAATTAATTTTAATTTCTCCTATTACATGAATGAATAATGAATATGCACTTATGAGTCAATTAATGACTGCATTGCGCCGTTGCCACTTGCCACGTTCTTGATCAAGCTTGTCCTAGTCTTTATTGGTTCCAACTAATGAATAAATAATACATCAAGTGCACAACATTGATTATTAGTTTGTGTTCAATATTAAATACAAAATATCGTAGACAATCCTCTGTTTTTTTTTTCTTTTATTTTTCTTTTTGGTTGTAGATGCCCTCTCTTTTTGTAGCCCTCGGAGATGCAAATGCAGATTATAACGATAATCATGAACAAGCAAAAACTGCATTCGATGAAAATATAATACAACACTTATAATATATAAAATCCTAACTAGACATTAGCGTTATAAATTTATAATTAAGAGGAAGGATCACTTGGAAAAAAAATATTATTATGACAATTTTGTTGGTGGATTTCATAAATTAGGAGAAACTTCAAAAATAGAAATCTTTATATATAAATATTTTAAAAAATTATATATTGATTATGTTTCAAATTTTATAAAAATCATGTGCCATTTGTTATTCCATGATGCAATACTAAATAATATTAACTGAGGAAAAAAATGGAACATAGTCAATGAAATAATTCAAAATATGTCTACGATATTTTGTATTTCCAAAACTTCTTTGAACTATATTTGAAATTCATTGTGAAGATTGTCATAACAACAACAACAACAACAACAACAACTCCCACTGTTTCTTCGTATTGATCTGACTATTTTCAATTAAAGCCCCGACCACCGCAAATAATAATAGTCGGATCCTTGACAAGTGACAACTATCAATTTTGACAAATAATTACAAATAAATTTATAAAAATAAAATACAATTTTTTATAAATATATTATTAGACTTATAGATTGACCATGTTTTAAGTTTCAGACAATTTGAGTGTCACCGTCAAATTAGATGACTATTATATTCTTAAACTTACTAATTTTGTTTCAAGTTTTATGCAATTTGAATGTCAGCTAATATTTTATTATAGGTCATCATAATTATCTGATAATTATAATAATTTAAATTTAATATTTTTTATGAAATATTAAATGATATTTAAATTGTATGAAATTTAAAAAAAAAACAATCAATCTATAACATTGAGAATATGTTCATAAAAACTTTTCCATTTTTAAGATTTTTATGAATTTATTGAGATTGGTTATCAAGATTGTGAAAATAAATAGTTGCCAAGGATCCCACTAATAATAATAATAATAATTCATTAGGTAAAGATCGGGGTTACAATTTAGAAATAGTGGAACGCTTTTCATTCAAACGACACGTTTCATTACATCTAACTTCTAGGAATAGTGAATTATCTGTTCTATAGTTCTAGTGGTGAGCACTCATGAGTCATGAACAAACATTTGGGGAAAACAACTGTATCATTAATTATTATCTTAGAAATTTGAGATATTATGTCACTTGATGATGAGCACAGAAAGGAGTTATCAGGACATGACAATGTGCCGCATAGCTAAAAATTTAAACAAGAAGATATTTTCTTCCCAAATTATTTGCAAAATTTACTTTTTGCCGTGATTAATTCCACAGTTTTCCATCTTGCCTCTTGTTCGTACTATTATTCCAATAAGAAAACAGAAACTATACCTAATATTCTGTACCTGTCCTTGTGCATCTGGGACAGGACAAATAAAAGAAATAGCAATTTAGGAAAAAATAATATTGAGCCTGACAATTATTCTGTGTACTTTATACTCGAGTTGTTACATAATGTAAATCATGGTAAGTGCAGCACAAGCAAGAATAGCAATATTAACGGATTAATTAAGCATTTAAGAAAAATCTTTTGTTTACATAAACGCACTTAATCAATAAGATCAAATGGGGGTAATGTCTATAAATATACGAAATCATTTTTAAATTTTGATTTATATTGCTCAATAATTTTTTTATGATATTAAAATTTTGTAGGATAAAATTATATTTTTTTGAGTTTTTTATGTATCTTATTTAAAGTTTTTGAGGTAGCAGACGAAATAGCTACAATATTTATTTGATTAATAAAAAATAAAAATAATTTACAAGAAAGAGATTAGATCTGCTGAGCATGGCTCATCCTAGTCCTATTTCAGATTTTTAAGTGACTTATTTTTATATGCAAATATGAACAAATCCAAGGGAATACTTGAAAAGTAAAAAAAATAGAATTTTTTTGTATCTTGTAAAATTTTGATATAAAATTTTATTGAGCACCATGAATTAAAATTTGGATATGATTTGATATGATTTTGAGTTAAACATATAAGAGGCTTATGTGAGTTTAAGCTCACATTAATTTTTAATAAATAATATGTTTTAGCTTTCTTTTTGTCAAAGTTCAAACTTTTTAGAGTACTTCAGAAGAGAAAATTTCAAATTTACTGTATCTCTCTGTTTTCATCCTCTAAAATTCTGCCAGAATTTAAACTAACAAAGAGATTGCAGAAGTTGAAACAAAAAATAAATAAAAATATTCGATCCAACAACCATATACAAATTCATCACCGATCCTAATTTCTTTTTTTTTTTTTTTATGATATTTGATGACCGTACTTTTGTTTCAAAAGTCTGCTTCAATCATCAACGAGCCATCATAGCATGGAAGTATAATTCCAAACATATGATTGAGACCTAAGAACTCCGGCCACTGAGTTCTACTTTTATAAAATTGGCGCATTTATATATCAGTGCTTGCACTTGACCATAGAGAAATCAATCTCATGCCATTCATTATTGTAAAAGACTAGGTACACTAGGGAAATTATAATAATATAAACTACTGAAAAGACATCTTAATGGCTATCTCAAACAATAATTTTACAAACTAATTGTCATATTTTTTAAACTTAATTATTTTCTGGAACGTCTATGATAATTATTGTTCAAATTTTAAATATTGACATTTTTAAGTAAAAACTGTTATTATCAGATATCAAGTAAATTGTTGTCTTAACAACCTACACACTGACATTGTGTTGATGTTGCTTTCTTTTGTTAGAAGGAAGACAAATCACGTGTATTTAAAATTAGTCTTTGCTTTCCCGAAGTGGACGTTCTAGCTTCCTCTCGCAGTCTCGCATGAGCAATCACCTCAGTTCCTGTTTCTTACATTTGAAAACTGAAAGATGCTGTAATTTATCTCTGTCACTATCTCTACTTCTTATTAAATATCTAAATATTTTGATTTTACAATGATTCAGATTTTTATTAAATTTTTAGAATTAATATCAACCATAATATTAAATTATTTTTCAAATAATATTACTAATGTATGCTCGTTTATGTTAAAATTAAAATTTTCTCTCAATTTTAATTGTTATAGAAAATACTATATAATAAAAGAGTACAGTTACTCTAGTTTGTTATTTTTTCTTAAATTTCTCTGAATATCAATTTTTCTTAAATTATAAATTTCGAATTTTCTCTCAATTATCATTAATTTTACATTAAGTTTATATTCATAATTAAAATTTATATTAATTGTAAAATTATCTTTATTTTCTCATGAAAATCTATTTTTTTTATATTTTTCAAAATCATCACCCGCAGCAAACGGACAAAATACTAGTTTTTATTTGTTCAAACTTGAGAGAGTATATCTGTGACTGTATTAACATACATATACTATTGCAGAATATTTGTGCAATTGGATTTACTTTTCATTTATATATTAAGACAGCAAAATCAAAAGAACGGTAATTGAAAAAACAAGAACAAAAACAATAGTTTTTCTTCTATCAACCAAATATTTCATTAAGTAAATAAACAAACGAAGTCTTAAAACGATTACTGCTGATAGAGCAAGCTCCCCTGTTTGATATTTTACTGGTAGTTATGCATGCATGTAACTCAACTGGTTTATAATCACTGTCAAGCAGCAGTTGTCGCTGATTGTAGTTCCAACAATATATCCAACTAGAACAACCACAACAGCAGCATGATTAGCCCTATTTCAAGCCACGTAGGTGAATTGTGAACCTACTCCATTGTTTTTTTTACTCTGTTTTGTCTGCGATATACAGGAAAGACCACTTGGGTCGGTTTGACATCCACGACCTATTGCATGCTAATAAATTATAATTATTATTACTGTCATATAGCTTTGAAGCTGCAGCAAGCATAGTTTGTCATGAATGAATGGCCCAAAAATATGACTAGATATCAGATGAAAAATGATGATCTATTCCAGTTAGGATTGATCGCCAGTCTCAAAAAGGACATTATACATGTCTGCCCCAATACTGTGCATGGTCCCAAATGGTCTCCACAGTACCCGCTGCATTGCTTAATATTGGATACAAGGACAACAATATACTAACCATTGTCCAGCATAAGTAAACAAGTTATCTCTTATCTTTTATACCTTATCTAGATAACATTACTTTCCTTGCCATTTTTGGGGGAATTTAATCGAGATAGTTTGTCATCTGCCCTTCTTTGATTTATTTCGAAAGAGACGGTGCATTGTTTGGTCCATTTGAGGTGTGTTAGAAGCACACTACATGTCCCAAGAAGGATCAATGATGCCCTTTTTATTCATATATGTGCCACTATAGCCATTATTTGATCTTTAAATGTTTAGAAAAAACTACCTTTTTGGCGCAAAGATGGACACCTCTGGGCAAAAATGTCTCTTATTTCATCATTTTTTTATGTAATATATAAACAATAAATTGAAATAAAAACCTTTCTTCATCATTGTTAACTTGATTCTTAATCCAATGTTGAAATACTTTCCATTTGCATTGCAAAAGCTGAAAGATGACAACTAATCTTCTCCGTGTTTCCGTAAATTTTTTGCAATATCTTTCATATATCCAATGATCATGTTGATGTCGGTGGGTTTTTCAAGAAATTATCAGATAAGTAATAAGAAAATTTAAGAAATATTTCCTTAATTACCGAGGAGAGTTAAAAACGATCGATATGTGCAACTCCATAATTTGTAACAGTCATGGATTTCAGTTCTTCACACTCACTGTGCATTTAAGCTATGTTTTTCTAAATAATACACAATAATATTGTTCAAGCTAAGACATTTCTTCCGAGTGGAAGGTTATATGTTAGGAAATTCAATGTGTACTTAGGAGGAGATGAACTCTGATATTACTGATTTCATGCTATAAATATATTTAGGACTCCACTTAGTACATTAAGTTAATTAATATTTTTTGCAAAAGGAATTTATCCTTCAAGTCTTCATTTTCAACTCAACTCAATCCATGCAAAACATATGGATGCTACTTGTTCACTTTTTCTGTACTTTGATTAGCGGAGCCCAGAAATTGAACGCTCTGGTTGGTTGTCTACAAACCAATGTACCTACTAATCGATCTGGTTGATAGCTTGTCAAATTAAGTTGCAAACACCAAACACTATAAGCTCTCAAAAATAAATGCTTAAATACAAGCAATCAACAACTAATTTGCAAGGACCCTTACACACTTGTTGCATGATGATACTGCTGGGGAGGAGATAGAGGAAGAGAAAAGAGAGAAGAGAGTGAGTAAATTAACAGAGTTAATAAGAGCGGTAGGTAGGTGCTCAACTCATGGCAAGGGACGCTGGCGGGTCTATTCCCTTATCATCCCAAATCAAAAGGGCCTCAAACTTTGAATTTAAGATCCATTCAAGTTTAACAGTACGGATGACAAAAATACAATATATATATATATATATATATATATTTATTATACTCTTTTTTTTTTAAATTAATTATAATAACTTCAAGTATAAATTGTTAAAATTTAGATACTTATCAATTGGATAACCTGCATTTCGTCTAATAATAAAGACAATATTCTTCGTGTGGGAAATCGCAGGTTTGAAATTTAGATGAAAAATTATCTATAGACATTTAGACTCTCATATTTACTCAAAAAAATTATGAATTGTCTTGTAAATTATATCGAGTTAAAAACTAAGTTTTTTTAGTTAGAATTATGAAATGCATACACATCCTACACTTTAACATAAAATTATATATATATATATATATATATAGAGAGAGAGAGAGAGAGAGAGAGAAAAAAGGAGGAAGTGAAAACTAAAACAGACATCTTGTCAAAGCTTGCCGCAATATCTTGACTACTCAATCAGCAAATCACTTTTGGCTGCATTTAGAGAAATGAAAAGGACATCTTTGACATTTAAGATGGGTAGACTTCTGTAAGAAATGGGATATAATGTCCCTTTTTTTTAATAATTGTATAGTATATATGGTAATTTTGATGCTATATAAATATTTTAAAAAATGATATTAGATCCATATTTGATCTTAAAAAAAGCAACAACAAAATTATTATATTGAATATCAAAATTTAATATGATATTGGTTTCTTCATTTAAAAATTATCTTCTTTAAAACTGTTGTCACTTAATATCTACATTTTCATAGAATTTCACATTTTCAAATCTCAAAAATATATTTCCTCATTCAGTAAGCTCTTCTTTGTATTTAGATCCGATAAACTAGTTTCCAGAAAAAAAAAATGCTTCACGAAGTGCTACACACTGGTTAATCAATACAAAAGAAACTGAATTTTTGAATGGACATTGAATTAATATTGTTCATGCGTGTCTCCGGCCATACCAAACGAAAATGTCATACATAACAGGGTTACATGGCTAGTCTTATCAGTGTCACAAACTCACAATCATCTTTATCGAGCATAGTAACAAGTTCGATATTCGAAAAAAAATGGCAGTGTTGAAATTTCTTAATTCGGTATAATTTAGAAAAATAAGTTAGTTTGTTAATTATGTAATTAATATATCAAAATAGTAAATTATTTTGAAAAAAAAATAATCCATATTTTATTAAATTCATTAGTAGTATGAAAATAATTGTGTTTTTGAAAGAATATATATGAATTTGAGATAAACTTATCAAGTGCATTTAAATACTGTAAGTAACAAAAAAAAGCTCATTGCTACAATGAAACTGAAATAATAAGATCAGATTCATGAATTTTACAATGTTACTTGAATTTAAACAGTAAATAACCCTCTGAATCTAAACACTGACTGTACGTAGTACTGTTATTTTGACTATAATATTGTTCATGTGAGAGCTATTCATTTGTAAATTTTATAGTACTACATAGGATATACAACCAGTGAACCAGATTTATCCCAAAATAATTTGATCTTTTTTAATGGAGAGATATAAGCAATAGGGTCCTTGGCTTTTGTACACAAGAATAATTTTCTTTATTTTCAAATTTGCATTTATTACAGTCTGACTACAAAGGCACAAAACTCTCCCTATTTCTTGTGGAGCTAGAGCAGATGACTTTTTTCTCCTTTGCGTGCACCTGATAAAAGTGAGGTCGAGAGTTGAGATGAGAAACAAGACTTCCGAGTTCAAAATTTCAATTACCGAATTATCCAAATAATTCACGTGTTATTCGTAAAATTTGTTATATATACGAATTAAACACGTAGAGCTCGCGAACTGACATATAATTCGCTATTCTGTTTGTCTGATGTTAAAATCTGAATAATTCGTGAATCTTTTTATTATGTTATCGAATATCGCATATGACCCGCCACCTGAGAAAACACCTCCATATAAGACTCAATTGCACATCTTTAATTTTGGCAACTATTTTTGTAGCTTTGGTATTTCTGGAATCTGTCAATGAGCCACATGCACACAGTGTGCATTGCTGGCACCACCAAACAGGAAAATGGGGACTCATCTAATTGTAGTAGCTATGCAGTTGGTCCATACTCGTGCTTACATAATGCACAGTAGTATTATTTGCATACTAGGGGCCAGGTCCTGGTCCAATGCCATTTTGGGCATTTTATCTCCACCATATAATAGTATTCTCTTACTAGGTTAACAATTTGTTAGGATATATAAGTGTTTTTTCTTCAAGAGTTTCTTAATTCATCTAGCTACATAATTTGGCTGAAGCATTTCAACACTTGAATACACATAGAAAGACTAAAATACAAGGCATTACCAAGGAACCTCCATGTTAATAACTCCAAATTTCAAATTTCAAGCTAAGATTGACTTCTTTGACCCTCTCAACATAATCGTCATAACAAAATCTCGTAGAAAATAAAATTTTATATATTTTAAATCTTTTTGCTATTTTTACAAGGAGAAAAATGTTTTTAATGGATATCCAAAATCCTTAGATCAAATGATTATCTTTTTCTATCTAGAAAAATAAAAAAAATATTCTAAAAATAGTAAATTTTAGTATTCTTAAATATTTTGTTTTAGATTGAATGGTTCAGATTAGTTATTTGAACAAAAGAGCGAAATATGAAGCAAGTGTAGATGGATCTATGCAACATGTTGCATTTTAGACTTTATCATATACATTATGCATATATACATAAAATATACCTTGTCATATGCAAAACTTTGATTTATGTTATTCAACAAGTTTTTTATATCAAAATCTTGTAGAATATAATTTTTATACTTTCAATGTTTTTTAAGTATATTGTTAATTTTTTTGAAGATTATCTACTTTTATTTACAGGCATTCAATATTATTATTACTATTATTATTATTATTATTTTAGAGTCTTCTTAAAAAAATCTAAAAAGTAAAAAGTTCTAAAAGTAATAAAAACAATAAAAATTATATCCTATAAGACTTTGTGATAAAGAATTTTAGCATTTTAAATCAAAATATATGCATATGATTTTTTATAGCCATATCCAATATAGATATAATATATCAGAGATATATCGCTTTTTATATAGTGTTAGTGTGTGTATGTAAAGTTATGAACCTCTATATATATATATAAGTCTTATCTCTTAACATAGGTTCGACTAAGTGGTTGAATTTTCATACTTACTGTCTGATTTGATGTGCGAGATCTCAGCTTAGCTGGACCTGGACCTGAGCTCCTATCAGTTTTCATTAGCATTCTCGAATATATTTACAGCCATTAATTATTGAGATGACGTGTAAGATGTATAGGTTTGGACCATTTGGTTCAAATCCTGGCGCATAATGGTAAAATGACAAAAGAAAAGCAACAACATCACCAATAGCCAATTGGTGTTATCGATCATAATATGTCAGTGACTGAGTGTGGCCATCTCCTAGAAGAGTTAGGATTATCATACGGGTCAGGCTTAAAAGCATAATTTTAAAAAGCATGTGGTGTTATACAATGGGATGAGCGAAACATTAAAATCGCGATTTATTATTATTATACTAATAATTAATTAATTCTTAATTTTAATAATAATTATTAGTTAATTAATTTAGTTAAATCAAATTTTAATAATAAAAATGACAGCGCACCAGTGACAGTGATACTTTACAAACACATCAATCTCATTGGCGTTTTATGCAAAGACGCTAGTAAGAGTGATTTTTTTTAATTTACTGATCATTCAAAATCATGCTCTCGACTCTTGGAGCTACCAATTTTCATTTTTGTCCGTCATTGGAAGAACACCACTCTCACTAGCATTATTTTTTATTGTAAAGTAACTGAAAAAAGAGAGGAAATATGTCAATGTCGTCGGCGCGCTGTCATTCATATTATTAAATTTTTAATTAAATAATACTTATTATTAAAATTAGAAATTAAATAATGATTATTATAAAAAAATTATGACAACACAAATATTAATCACTTAAAGAGGAGGTCCTCAATTGAGAATAACTTCGACACCCTCTATTCTTCAATTTATCAAATTCCTCTCGTTATTTGGAATTCTCAGTGGATCCCAACACCCAACTCTTTTAACATTAATTTTATGGAATTATGTATTTCTCTCCGTAAAGAAGAGGCGATGCTCATCATCATGTATGTTAGAGTCCGTATTATAACTCATAATGGATAAAATTAAATTCAATACTGCTAAAATGAGTCAATTAAAGAATTTGTACAAAATATCGTATACTCCCACTACAAGAAACAAGAGGGAAAGAGGGGGCTTCAAGCCCCCAATTTCTCCATCTCTCGATATACATTAAATCTTTTATTCAAAATATTTTTTTAATCTGAAAAATTACATTATAATTGTATTATAAATTACTATTCAATTTTTTACATTAACGCCTTCTTATTCATTCGGCTCATACGTACGTATACCCCGCAGGACCCCCTCCAATAATACGTCAAATTTAATTATCATCAAATCTCAATTTATGTCGTTTTCCACTATATTTCTGCTACAAGACGCATGATGAATCGCCGTGCTAAATATTCACGTTACATCCAAAGACAGGATTACATGTGTTGCATATATAGCATCCGATTACTGGTGTTTTCTCATGCTTTTTCTCATGCTTCCCAATAATGCCAAGCAAGTAACATAATATTTTGGTTTATGTTATTTACTAATTTTATTGCTGTATACTCAGAATCTATATTTTATATAAGTAAAGAACAAATGCAGTTATGTATTTTTTATCAGTTATCTAATTGAAATATGAAGAAAAAAAATATTATAAAATTTAGTAAAAAAGAACAATAATTTTATATAGTCAAATGACACCTTTTGATGTACTATTATGCTATTTTTCTAATTTCTCAAATAATTTTGATGGTCTTGGATGTACCATCAAATGATAAATAAATTACATAAATCAATCCATAAGTTGAAGAATATATGTATAAAATTTTCCCCCTATTTTAATTTTTTTGTGAATTTATTTAAAATGTTATTTTCAAGATTGTCAAAATAATCCATTGCAAGCACTGCCTTTTTAACTTAAGTTGGATATATTTTTGCTAATTTTAAAATTATTACAGATATATTTTCCCCATGAAGAAAATACTACAATCCATGAAGAAAGTGGATTGTGCATTTTTTGTTAAAGACGAGATGATAAAAGCGGATAATATGACATAATTTCGTCAGAAGACGCATGACAAAAATAGGTCCCTTATTGCAGAAGACGACCAAAGTATGCATAGAATGTATTTAAAGGCAATTATTATTCATTTATTTTTCCATATTGCAGAAGACGAAAAAAATGATATTCTTTGTACTGTCGCCACTAGTTCCATGTAATTTTTGTTGACATATATTTATATATAGAGTAAAGATACTGAGGTTAAGCTCACAGAGATCTTCTGTGAACTTAACTAAAAAAATATATTAAATTATTTTCAAATTTTAATTTATCATACTCATTAAATTCTTTATATGAAAATCTTGCGGGATGCAAAAATTTGAAATATTTTGAGATTTTTAAGTCACCGTTTTTAATTTTTAAAAATGATGTTGAAATATTGAATATATTATTATTATTTTTAGAGCTAATTTTCAAAAATTAAAAATCATGACTTAAAAAGCTCAAAACACTCTAAATTTTTGCATCTCATAAGATTTTCATATAAAAAATTTAATGAGCTTGATAAATTCAAATTTGAAGATGATTTGATATACTTTTTGAGTTAAATATATTTGGAGACAAAATTTATCTTACTTTATATATATATATATATATATATAAGTAAAGATATCGTGAGCTTAAAAAATATTTGTACTTCACGGACGATTTACGCATGAGAATTAACTGCAAAAAAAATTAAATCAAATTATCTTCAAATTTTAATTTATCATGTTTATTAAATTCTTTATATGAAAATCTTGTGGGATGTAAAAAATTGGAGTGTTTTGAGCTTTTTAACCCACCGTTTTTAATTTTCTAAAATGATGTTAAAATATTAAATATTTTATTATTATTTTTAGAGTTGATTTTCAAAAATTAAAAACTACGACTTTAAAAAAAATCAAAATACGTTAAATTTTTGCATCTCATGAGATTTTCATATAAAGAATTTAATGAGAATGATAAATTAAAATTTAGAAATGATTTATTATATTTTTTGAGTTAATCTCACGGAGGGCCCTCTAGAGTTTAATATTTACTATATATATATATCTTTTACTTTATATATGTATAATGCCATGTGAAATGCTGCCATGGTAATTAAGGCCGTATATTCATTGTTTCTAATTGGGAATATTTAATTGAGGAAATCTTATTTCCCTGATCTTCCTTCTGTTACCCGATTCCGTACCCCATTGATTGTGGTTGGAACAATTACGCGCATTAGTTGCTTCCATCTCCGACTCTGTCCGACGCATTAATTAATTAAGTAAAGTAAAGAAACATAGTAGTGACTTTGAAAGCTTGTTCGACGAGCCTGATGAAGTGATGAGGTATTAGGGTTTGATTTGCGGCTCTTTCCTTTGATTTACTCAAGCTACTTTTTCTTGCTCTTTTGATTTTTTTTTTCCTTCCAGAAATTATTCTTATGAGAGATGCTTTTCCATCGATTTCTCACTTGGGCCAGTAAAGATCTCGGCTGAATCTGTGCTGGGATTTTGATTTTCAGTTCTATTGGACGAATCCTGATTGAAAACTTGAGATTTCGTAAGCCGAAAGATGTCTCAAGCTCAGCAATCAAATTACAGACTATTGACTGTTTTATGTGCGAATTTTCAGACAATAATACATAGATGAAAAGCCTGAAGAAATGCAACAACTTCCCTTTACAAGAGCTCGTCTCCACAAGCTGTCTAAGGTTGATTATCCTTTTTCCGATTTAATTTTTCTGTCAGTATAGATCAGCTTGGTACTGGTAAATCCCCACCTAAGAGATTAGTGCTGTACTTCAATTTTGCTTGTAAACTTTTCACCTTAATCCTTACTGACATAACACCCAAATTATTAGCGGAGAAGACCTTTATATTGTACAATAATTTGTATAAATTAATTATTTTTCTCACTAATTTTTAAATTGGAGGGGGCCATTACCCCTTTGGCCCAATAAAGCTCCGCCACTAACTCAAACGTCCAGTATTATGGAAACAATGAAAACCAAACATTCGATGGGACATTGAATGGGACCTTAATCCTTACTGACATAAACTCCTAAAAATAATATAAATAGCTTAAATTAGAGTATTGAAGATGGGACGGGACGGTCTAGTTCGGGTGAAACCCTTCGGGCCACGGATGAGCATGGGTCATGGCCTCATGGGTGACAAATGAGGACGGGTGGGCGGGACGGGTTTGAGCGATTCAAAACTAGAAAATTCTGGTCCGATCCGTGTTTGACCCCCGTGGATACAACTCTCATAGGTCGGGATGGATGGACCAAGTGTCGGTCTTGATGGGTCATGACGGGTGGGAACAATCATTTTTTTTAATTTCGCAAAAAAACAAATAAACCGCCAAAAACTCCAAAAATTCCAGACAATTAAAAAAACAGAAAATTTCCAAAAAAATAATAGAAGTTAAAAAATTGAGAGCGGGTAACGGGTGAGAGCGAGACGGGTTTGACGGTTCCATTTTCAAAAATTTGAGACTCGATCCTTACTAGGATCGTACTTTTAGCGGGTTCGGGATTAACATGTGCGGTCCAGAATGGGTGACAAGCACGGGTTTGCATGGGACGGATCTACCCATTCAGATATTTTCAAATCTCTACCTGAAATTAAGATATAAACTTCTGCTATTGAAATATAAACTCCCGAAAGAAAGATATAAACACCTAGAAGCAAAAATATAAAGACCTAAATACAAAATATGAACATAAAGCAAAATATAAACATATGAAATTAAGATATAAATACTTGAAATCAAAATATATATACATGCTATTAAAATATAAACATCTAAAAAGAAGATATAAAGATTTGAAAACAAAATATAAATGTTTAAATACAAGATACAAATACTTCAAGCAAAATATAAACACATGAAATCAAAATATAAAACTCCTAAAATCAGTATATAAACACCAGAAAATAACATATAGGAGAATATATAGGGTAAAAACATCATAAAAATGTATATGGTCTAACATTCCATTTTTATCCGCTGTTGACTCGTTGACTTTCCTTTTTTTGACAAACATAGTTAAGAGGGACGGGATTGGGGACAGAACTTGGGGTTCTGTTAGGGGTACCCTATTTAATTAATAATATCAATTCAACGCGCTGTTATCTGAATCGAACCAGACCGGCCGGTTGAATCGGTCACAGGTGTTGACATGCATTAAAATATGACCTTCTCTTAGTCCCTAGTCAGAAATATATTTATTTCAGTGGTGTCATTTAACATAATTAAATTATTTTTTTTTGTTTTTTATTGATCTAAAATAAATATAAGTGATGTCAATAATGATAATATGAATGAAATATTTATGGGTTCAAACTGATAGAAAGATAATAAAAATAGATGTAAACTATTATCATTAAGTATAAAATTAAAAATAATTTAAAAACTCAGTAATATCAGTTGTACTCACAATCTTGTACGTGCCTTCGCCACTACCTTCTCTTGAAGATGGGCAACTAACTCGAACATGAGCTTTAAGACTAAACAATCAAGAGAATCCAGTTAAGTTGCATCGCCACTGGTTTAGAATTCTCAATTGAAGGTTCGATGTGTGAACTTATTTTCTGGACTTTTTTAATGTAAATTACAGCTGAAAAATTGATGTTCGATCTACACTTTAAATAGATAATGCTCATAAGGTGTTCTAAAATGACTAAACCAGATTTTTCTATTCTGTAGAATGATGAGTTAAGTAAAATTATTTCATTCAGGAACCATGGTCTCAAGTGGGTTTCATGAGAACATGGAATGGCTTTTTTGACTATTAAGGACATGTTGGAGTTGAACTCTATGTGTTTCATTTTTTATTTCTTTGTCAGATTTGCATGGGAAAGTATTGAAAGTCCTCCAGTAATGCAATTAACAGTATATTCTGGATCACTGATATAGTGTTTGAAGCCTTGAAACGGTGCATATATAGAGTATGAAAATAACTGGTAACGTATACTATGTGGGTACTGTTGGTGCCTGATCTAGTCGGGTGAATATCACATCTTCAAGGCTAGTCCATTTTTTTTTCCATGTTGTAACAAAATCATATCAATCCAATTTTATAGCATTTGTTTGTATAATAGTCCATGGTATTTCCTTCTTATAACATGTTGTTCTTGCTCATATCAATCCTGTTGGTAACATGCTGTACTATCAATTTCATTATATATATATTTTTATATATAAATAAAGATGGGGATTTTCTGAAAGATGGATGATCGGGGGGAAATATTCTCTAGATCAAATCCTAAAATAATATTTAAAAATTAATAAATATAAGACTAACGGTAGCCCTTGTTTAAAAAAAATATATTTTATTGTGAAGAATTAATGGGCACCAAATTTGTGGTGCAATAAAAAAAACTCAAGAGAAAAACCACCTTCGGCCTTCGCCTATATTAATTGCGCCATCCTCCCTCATCCTTCAACGCTCCTGCTTTTCCTCTATCTAGTAACCCTCCCTGCCTCCCTCCTCTCCTCTCTCCTTTTATCTCATTCTCTCTGTAACACAATAGATAGCAAAGACCTCTTATCTCTAGAACAGAGCACCAAACCAGAGTATCCTCTGCTTCTTACAACCACAGCATGTGTACCAGCACCTCAACATGTGTACCAACCATGGCTCACCTGAGCTCATCTCCACAAAATCAACAAAGCCAAACAAAACCTCAAATTCAGTCTCAGGACATGTATTTCATTGTCCCTAGAAAACCCTATGCGAACAATTCACCAATCGAGCAACAACCTGATTTGTCCCGTGAAGCCATTTCAGTGTTTGGTCTCTCATTCCCCATCGCACTAACAGCGTTGTTATTCTACTCCCGTTCTGCCATCTCAATGTTATTTCTCGGCTCCCTCGGTGACCTCGCCTTGGCTGCCGGTTCCCTAGCAATAGCCTTTGCTAACATTACTGGATACTCGGTTTTGAGTGGTCTTTCTCTTGGTATGGAGCCTCTCTGTTCACAATCATTTGGTGCGAACAATCCGAAATTGTTATCTCTCACACTTCACCGATCAGTGCTCTTTCTTCTCTGTTCATCTCTGCCAATTACTGTACTATGGCTCAATATGTCTCCCATTCTTATTTTTTTTGGGCAGGATCCTGAGATAACTCGGCTTGCACAAAAGTACCTCCTATTTTCCCTGCCAGACTTATTCTCTTTTTCTCTGATACATCCAATACGCATCTATCTCAGGTCACAAGGTATAACATTTCCTCTCACACTAGCTGCAGCCTTTGCTGTCATTTTTCATCTTCTGGCAAATTTTCTATTAGTCAACCATTTTGGGTTGGGACCCACTGGAGTTGCAGCCGCTGCCTCGGCCTCGAATTTACTCCTCCTCCTATCTCTTCTTCTATATGTACGTGATGATCCAGCGATATGCCTTGGCCCGACTAAGGAATCTTTAATTGAGTGGGCCCCGCTTGCTCGTCTTGCCTTCCCCAGCTGTGTATCTGTCTGCCTCGAATGGTGGTGGTATGAGCTGATCATCCTTATGTGTGGGCTCTTACCGGACCCAAAATCTGCAGTTGCATCTATGGGAGTATTGATCCAAACAACCTCGTTATTATATGTATTCCCCTCTTCGCTTAGTTTCGGAGTCTCGGCTCGGGTCGGGAATGAATTGGGTGCCAACCGTCCGCTTCACGCCCGAGCAGCTGCTGTTGTTTCCATTTCTATATCTGCAATAATGGGCCTTTGTGCTATGGGCTTTGCTTTCTCAATGAGAAATATATGGGCTGGATTTTTTACTAATGACTCACAAATTCAGCGGCTGACGGCAGCTGCATTACCGATCATCGGCTTATGCGAGCTTGGCAACTGTCCTCAGACCGTTGGATGTGGTGTTCTACGAGGAAGTGCTAGACCTGTAGATGCAGCACATGTTAATCTTGGAGCATTTTACATTGTGGGATTTCCCGTGGCAATAGTTTTAGCTTTTGAGCTGAATTTTGGATTTTGCGGGTTATGGATGGGCCTACTGGCAGCTCAAGCTTGCTGCGCCGGTCTAATGTTGTATGTTGTTGGAAGTACAGATTGGATCGCTCAGGCTCATCGTGCTCAGCTACTTGCATCTCTCGGCTCTGTGATAAAGGACATAGAGGAAGGGAAGGTAGGAAATGAAATTGACACAAATGATGAGGCACGGTGTGAGAAGAGAGATGAGTGTTACGAGCCATTGATCGCCATCTCGCCGACTGATATTGGACGATAATTGTGAAAGATCATATTGGTTGGAGGACGGGTGCTGATTTTATAAGAACATATGGGATTTTTAATTTTTCATAATTTCAGTACTAAGAAATATATTGAGCAAAGCTTTTCGCCCCTCCAATTTTGGTGCCATTTCACAAGGCATTGTATGATTAATTCAGTAGATAAAGAATGATTGTAATTTAGGAAAGAATTTTTGAAATATTGGTATGTCTTGCAGTTTGTACAGTTACATGTTACATGCACTTTATTAACTTAGTATTGTGATGAAATGCACTGCATCTAGACATCTACAATAGTGATTTTCCTGTTCCTTTGTCACAGTGGTCAGCCCTCAGCAAATTTTGGGGGGAAAGCAACAAGCATATTTATTATTGAATTATTATTCTTTGAGATTTGCCTATGAGATGTGTAGTATATAATTTATGTTGGTGGATGAGGAGCACAGAAAACAGGACCTGATCCGGACAGAAAAAAAATAATTAATACACCCATGTCACAGACAGCGAGTTAGAATCATAAAAAAAGTTCCTTTCAGTTCTTTGCTTGAAGTTTTTCTGTGATCAGTGATTTCTCAACCTTTTTTAAAGGAACATCATAAAATTTTGCAAATTTACTATATCTCTTTGTTCTGCTACTTTAAAATTCAGTGAAGATATAAATTAAACATCCAACAACTTCTGCCATTGGGTTCTGATTTTAAAAATTGAAGAAATCAGTGCATTCACTTGACAATATATTGTTTATATATAAAGGCACCAGTTTTGGTGCAATAGCTACCCGCCAACCCTTCTCATGGAGTGGATTTATTGGCACAAGAGGAGGTAGACCACAATTCAATTGAAACCAAAAACATCTAAAATGAAAGATGATAGAGAAGATGAGAGACGGTATATTGTGTCAGTGCCAACCCATATCCCACCCCAGCCCCCAGGAGCAACAGTGAATATCGCTGGTACCATTTTATTTTGTGCAGTACTGTTTCGGCCTGTTCACTATGGAGGCATGGACCATTTCCATAAAGATCCAAATAACCTTATTTTAATGATTTTTCAATATAGGCTCAGTATCAGTACAGGATTGTCAGTAGAAGATTTGTTTTTTTTTTCCTCCAAAATGAAGTTCAATTCAGAAAAAAATAAACGCGTCGTTTGATAAACTTTGAAAATACCATGATTTGAACTTTACATCAAATAACGGGCGTAAAATGGGGAATGTATAGATAGTACTAGATACAGAATGCTACGTACAAAAGAATACTAGTAAGTAGATGACAAATTTCTTAATTAATCATAAGCATTGTGAGAGTAAACATAGGTTTTTCAATTGCTAGATATTCAATTCGCAAATTTTGTACAACATAAATTTACAAAATTATATCGACAAGGAATACAAGGATTTCTTCTGTAACTATGAGCTTCCAGTATCTACTTTCATGTTTCAATTTGGAAACCTTTTTCCGCATGAAAATGCATTCATACTTCTAATTCTAAATAATAGCAATGAATTGCTGGCAAAATTATGCATTTGTCCTCATCTCATAAAAAGAGAGTAATATGGCAGAAATTTAATTTGAGATCCATGCATGATAATTGACAAAAGAAGTGTAAAATAAAAAAAAAAACGGCGAAGATGAATTACAAATTATATCAAAAAATTCACACAACCTATCTAAATTACGGAGAACATATATACAAATTCACTATTCTATATATTAATCTCTTTATTGTTTGTTATTATTATCAAATGAATATGATTGTCAGTGTGCTCCTATCCATTAAAATTTGCATTTTTTTTTTTTGCTGTCTATCAATCTACGAACATTTGCATTATAATTCATAACTAAAGTTTTTAGATGTATGCACTGCACGATTCTCTGTTTCCATCCCTGCGGATATCTGCAAATATATAAAGCACTGTAGCTACGGACAAATAAAGCACTGTAGCTACGGACAAACAATTGAAAACAGTGATTTGATATTATTCGAATATCTATAGAGGAAAATACAAAGTTCTTGCAAAAATTGAGAACCATCTTAATTTTTGATGTTATTGTCTGCGTGAGAGACTTAAAAGGAAGCATGTTCTATAACTTCCCTTCATTTTTTTATACCATTAGTGCTTTTTTCATTTTCTTTTAACAATAATCAATAGTCTTAATTCAAAAGGTAAACATATTCATTGCTTGAATACTTAAACACAAAAGAAAATATGTTTATTCTCATATATGCTGAGTGTTATGTGGATAAAGATTGATTTACTTGTACCAGTGTAAAAGGCTAGGTAAACTTGTGAGAACATGTAAATGACAATTTGTTCCTGTGTAAATATAGCTGCAGAGAGGGGTTACAATAAATTGTAGCTACTGAGAGGAAATTAATTTAAACAAGAATAAATATAACATGCCTCATGTTTTGCCCCTAATGTATTGATGAGTTGGTAGTGGACAAATATACTCACTTTTTTTTGTCTTTCGGCTGAGATCATTTTTATCAAATTTTTGATGTGACATATAGCTAATAAATTAAATAAACGAAATGTATCATATTGTTTATCAGTATTATATGTTTATTTACCATCTCATTAAAAAAATTAATCTTACTAAAATTTATCATTTGTTAAGGCTCATATATTATTTTTTAGTTATACTTAATGTTTAATTATAAGAAAATATATAATAAAATTATTACATGTTAAAAATATGTAACGTTATTTGTAATCATATTCAATATTGATTGCTGTTATAAATTCCATAATCTTATTAGGAGTTGGACTATGATGATATGCATAGCAAAGATGACTTTCATATTATAAATCATTTCTTCATTCTCAATGCCTAAATGACCAATCCGAATCACTCAAAATGTTTTACGTAAAAAACTCTAGTTGTTGACCAAAATTTATAATTTTTATAATTTTTGTATTAGTTATAAAATCACTTGATTTAATTATTATGAGCTATTAAAAAAATAGTTTTCTAATTATCTAAAAATAGTATTTTTTTTTTAAAAAGTATAAAATTTGATCCTAACTAAAATTTGATATTTAAATCATTTTGAGAGATTTAAATCGACCATTTAGGCTTTGAGAATAAAGAAACGACCCATAACACAGGGGCGATTTATGCTATGCATAGCATCATAGTCTAATTCATCTTATTAGTATTGATTAGTATTTATTATTATAATTTTCATGGTCTTATTAGACTTCTATCCGTGTAATTATTTACCACTTCATTTAAATTTAATTATTATTTCTACAAAGTGATTAGTTTTTGCTTAAGATATTATATATATAAAGAGAGAGAGAGAGAGAGAGAGAGGCTATGTTACTATGCATAACACAGATTAACCTCGTGTCGTGGATCGGTTCATCGTTCTCAAAGTCAAAATGATCAATCTAAATCATTTAAAATAATTTTTATATAAAAACCTAGTTGGAGATCAAATTTTATATATTTTTTAATTCTTTACTATTTTTTAAAATAGTTTAAAAATCACTTGATTTAATTATTATGAGCTGTTCAAAAGAAATGATATTCTATCTATCTAAAATGTAGTAAAAAAATTATAAAAATTATAAAATTTGGTCTCCAACTAGATTTCCATATGAATCAATTTGAGCCGTTTGGATTGACAATTTGGACTTTAAGAATGAAGAACTGATCCATAGCACAGAGATGATCCGTACTATACATAGCACCATAGTCCAACACACACTCTCTCTCTCTATATATATATGTATGTATTTAACAATTAGAGTATTACCATGAATTTGTTTACCAGTATATATGTTAAAAATTCATTATTTTTTTTTCTCAAAAGTGAGATTCTACCATTAATTATTTTGTTAAATTTTACTATTGAAATTTATTATCATATTTTTTTTAAGAGAAAAACTGGTGTCATACAAAAATAAGGCGTCATTAAAAAAAGATTCTGCATAAGAAGCATACTCTCTTATCACTTTGATGATGAGAAATATTAAAGTTTAAATGAAAGACATATTCTTACCACGGACAACAACTTTTGTTGTTGGCTATCAACAAATCATAATTTACCAGTTCATATTTTTTACGTAAAAGATCTGAAAATATAGAGCCTCAGGGGCGGAACCAGAAACGATCGGTAGGGGATGCCCGGGTTAAGAAAATAAAATGTCCGGGTCAAAAAAAATATCATTTTTTACTGCACGAACTTTATTTTTCAGCAAACCAAAGAGGTGCCCGGGCGCCGGCCGGCACCTACCTTGGTGCCGCCACTGTAGAGCCTATATGTATACCAATTCAGCACATCAATAACTTTAGGGGCATAATACGGGGAACAGTATCAATGTCCTTTAAACAAAAGTGCACATAAAACTGTTCTATGTTTCAAGTACGAATAGCGCACTTCAATATTTGAATGCACGTACTTGCATGGTCGGTTCAGTTGCTTTAGTTTTGTTATCGTCCTTCAAAAACTTATCTTAAGAAAAGAAAAGAAAAGGAAATATTGAAAATCTTATCTTCAGAAAAGAAAAGTAAAGTAAAGAAATGGATGCAAAAGAAAGGGGCCTAATATATTGGTACATGTACAACTGGCCATGATATATGTTTAATTTGAGGGCCAAATGGGCCGAGCCTTTTTTTTTTCCTCCTTTTCTGCCCTTTTCTCTTGTACTAGTCCTACATATATAAACTAAGGCACTCATGATATTGATAGCCATCACCCAGCATTATTACAAGTTTCAAAATTCTGCATATGTGCCAAGTCACACATACATATGTCTATATATTGCCGCATATATATATGATAGATATGCATATTTACATGAAAAATGAACCGTATTATTAATCAAATATTGCACACGATATACATTCAAACAAACTTAATTTTTACTTACGTATTAACATTTCAATGACGGACAAAAAATGGTATATTGTATCTTTTGAGGGAATATCTACTTTAATATATACAGTGATGATTATTATACCGCTCCTAGCCTCCTAGCTAGTACTGGTCTTTTTGTTACCTAATAGAAGTTTTTTATAGTGATTGCCTAGCTACCAGGTCAGGTCTAGTTATAATTAACCAAAAACTCATTGAAGCTTATTGTACTGATAACCTAATTACTTAATTAGTCTTCTTTTTCCACCTCCAATTTATATCTGGTACGTTAAACTCTTGATTGATGGACCACTAACAAACAAGCTACTTAGCCTAGCTAGCTATATATTTTCTTATATCCTATAGGCTAACAAGTTGAGAAAAAGTAGGACATTGAAAACAAGTAGTTATTTATTTTTTTAAACAAAAAAAATGTTCTTTTAGAAAGGACTCCAATCGATATTATCATTTACATCAAGGCTTGTGCATGTACATGCATCCAAACCTAAATGAGCCAACTTGATCTTTACATGCATGAATCTAGTCACTAATTGTTACTTGTTCGAAACAGTTGAGTAAAAATTAAGTATATATATATTGAAATCATATTCAACTTGAACAAATTGATCGCTTACTAGTTGCAATATATTTGGAAAGAAAAAGTTATGGGTTGGTGACATGCATCTTACTAGACTTGTGACACTTGCGTAGGAGTACTTTCTAGGTATTGAAATCATGCTCAACTCTATATATAGACTGGTTGTGCATCTCTTTTGTCAACAATAGCTATCTATTGAATCGATATGTTCAACTTGAACTTAATTAATGTCGATACAGTTCAGGGAACTACAAGTTGTCAGAAATCTATATTCAGGTATCTGTGCTAGTTGGTCGATGTAAAGAAGATCTTGACTTGATCGAAGTTGTCAGTAACACAAAAAATTAAAATACACACATGCGCACATAGCACGGTGTATTAACTTTACAGGAAGGAATATAATGTCTATATATGGTCTTGCACACTAAGGAAAAATACAAAAAACCAAATCCGTTTTAAATTGGGCCCCAGACACGCTGGCCAATGATAATATTGATGTACCCTGAAAAGCATAATATAAATCTCTCTCTCTCTCTCTATATATATATATATTCATAGATTACTTAATTAGGTGCATATGGTTTCCATTCTTTGATGTTGGCTAAGATAGATTTGTTATTTGTATTTTGGAGGATAAATAATATGACACGTACATTGTTCCCTGCAGGCCATTATGCTTCCCACATGCATGCAACCATTACTCTGTCCTGTTATATAGTTTGATTGTCCAAATTTCTCATTTTAAAATCTATTCTAGTTCAAATTTTAATAACAAGAGTACCTTGCATCCACGATTAATTTGCTGTGCATGCAACTTTTAAGAAAAGCATCTCTCTGTTAGGATCACATATGAATTATGAAGAACTCTCTGTCCTGTTATATAGTTTGTTTTAATCATTACTGAATAAGAGCTTTTAGTAATTGTTCTTTTATAGAACCATTACTAAAGATTCTTTCATTAACTATTCAATTTAAGAACCATTACTAAATGATTCTTCACACATCAATTGAAATATGTTCTCCAAGAACAATTAACATTCAAAATATTGGGGGATATAAAAATTGTGCTATTTCGAGTTTTCTAAGTATTTATTTTGGATTTTTGAAATCAACACTAAAATAATAATAAAATATTGAATTGTTGTTGCTGATTTTCAAAAATCCAAAAAACATAGTTCGAAAACTTGAAATATCTCAATATTTTGATATAAAGAATTTAATAAGAATGATAATTTTGAATTTAAGACGTGTTACAATAAAATTTGAGCCATATGCACTTGGGCTCGAAATGCAAATGTTTTCACAATAGTCTAACTCTCTCTCTCTCTTTTCTATATATATATATATATATATATAGAGTGGAGATAGCGTGAGCTTAAGCTCACGGAGGCCTTCCGTGAGCTTAACTCAAAAAACATATTAAATCATCTCGAAATTTTAATTTATCATTCTCATTAAATTCTTTATATGAAAATCTCATGGGATGCTAAAATTTGGAGCGTTTTGAGCTTTTTAAGTCGCCATTTTTAATTTTTGAAAATGATGTTCAAGTATTGAATATATTATTATTATTTTTAGAGCTTATTTTCAAAAATTAAAAACGGTGACTTAAAAAGCTCAAAACGCTCCAAATTTTAGCATCCCATGGGATTTTCATATAAAGAATTTAATGAGAATGATAAATTAAAATTTCGAGATGATTTAATATGTTTTTTGAGTTAAGCTCACGGAAGGCCTCCGTGAGCTTAAGCTCACGCTATCTCCACTCTATATATATATATATATATATATATAGTAAAGATAGTGCGAGCTTAAGCTCACGGAGGTCTTCCGTGAGCTTAACTCAAAAAACATATAAAATCATCTCCAAATTTAATTTATTATACTCATTAAATTCTTAATATAAAAATCTTATGGGATGCAAAAAATTGGAGTATTTTGAGTTTTTTAAGTCATGGTTTTTAATTTTTGAAAATCAGCTCTAAAAATAATAATAATATATTCAATATTTGAACATTATTTTAAAAAATTAAAAACGGTGACATAAAAAATTCAAAACACTCCAAATTTTTGCATCCCATAAGATTTTCTTATAAAGAATTTAATGAGGATGATAAATTAAAATTTAGAGATAATTTGATGTATTTTTTGAGTTAAACTCACGAAGATCTCTGTAAGTTTAAGCTCACGACATCTTTACTATATATATAACCAGAAGGAAAGAAAAGTATACCTTAGGAATGTGCATTTTTTTCAAACCTTCTAGACTTGAATCCACAATCAGAGGGAAATAAGAGAAGTGGTGAGAAATGGATTTTAGTTGTTTTCGTTTTCCACTTCTCACTTTTTGCTCAATTGTTAATTAATTTATTTTATGGTATGATTTCGTAGTCCTGTTTTTTTATTATTATTGTTTACATAGTTGTTGAATCGTAAAACTTATCGTGTACATTGTATTTTGTATTGTATCGTATAAGATACGCTAAGATATTTTTGAAATAACAAAAAAAGTTATAGTAAATTAATAAATAATAAAAAATATATTAATTAACAAAAGAAGCTATGATCATATTCTAGTAACAGAAAGAAGCTATCACAATAACATAATTTAATTGTGAATCATTAACACAGCCTTGTGTAAAACTGTAGGTAATAGACATAATTGCAATATTAATGACTAAACAAAGCAAAATTGCATATGATTATGCTAAATTAATCAACTTAAGGTTCATCAGAGCTAGATAGGTTAATAAGATATCTTTTATTAACAAAAAATAGAGGTAAATTTAATAAATGTTAAATTTTGTAATAACATAAGCAATAGATTAAATTATATTTCGATCTATATTATTATTGTTCAAGTAACATAATGTGTAATTTTAAGAAACTTCAGCAACATCAAGTCTTCAATTGTCAGACTTGAAATTGAAACACAATTATAATTTAAATAAGATAAACATGTTAGTCAACAAGTTAGAATTTCTTACAGTCGATACAAAAGAGTAAATTTATAGTTGGAATAGCTTACAATTAGCTTCTTTTCAAAAGTTGCGATTATGAAAAACTAGAGGGAATAGTATGTAAGATTGCAACTCGTCTCTTCAATCTGACCTGTGTCGAATGATTTTTCTTTTCGATTTCCCACAATCGAGACTTCAGACCTGACCTCACCTCCTTCGCGTCGCTCCATTCCGACCTATGCGATGCTCCGCCTCTCTCCGTGCGTAGCTTAGTCTAGCCGATGTTTCAGATTGCGACTCGAAAAAACTTGCGATCCGATACGTATCGCACTTCTGTGTCACGACGATTCCCGCGATACACTACTCATGCGATACACAGGTACGATCTGTCTCGCTCTGCCTCTGACTTGTACCGAATCGCGCGATACGTATCTCCTATCGTACGATACTACTTCTATGATTGTTTATACTTCACTCGAGTATTGGACTAAAATCGTGTTTCTATTTTTCTGAAAATTTATTGATTATTCTCAATAGATTTTCAGAAACTAATAAAAACATTCTTGCGACACTGAATTCAACTTTAACTATATTGTGTGGAAGGTGGTGAAGTTTATCACCAACTCGGATAACTTCAAACTTCATTTTCTTTTAATAAAAAACAAGACAAATGCAATATCTTCCTTGTCTCAATTTATTCCTTCAATCGAAAAACTTATTGTACTGGAAGAAATCTTCTGAAATTAGTGTAGAAATCTTGTGAAGAAAAAATATATTGTATAAATGTTCAATTTATGCTTTTTCTTATTAAAAAGTTCAGAACAGGCCCAACAGGGAAGAAGAAAAAGGCAAAAAGCCAGCAATTGGTACAGTACCTGCTCTGTAGTCTGTACCAGTACATGCCAGAGGTCCAGTTCGGACCAGCACCAAGCGAGCCCAAAAGCCCAAAGATGCGTACAATTTCTGGTTGTCAAGAAATTAAACGATCCATCAATAATAACCATTGCAATAAGTTGATGCTCTCATAAAAGTCTAAATCGATCAGAATGGGTACAAAATGCAAAAGGGACCGTTGTACCTACAAAAACATAAATTATGGCCACAACAAGTCCGTGCAACTGCCATCATGGCATGCATGCTGACTTTTTCCAGAAATTTGACGCGGATGTTTAAACATTAAATTCCGTATAACTTTTCTTCTGGTCTATTTACCATTATGACTGAAATCTACCCAATATTTTCATATACTTGCAAAAGCAGATGCGTGCAAGTTTTATTGCATATTTGGATGGACAGGTGGCAAAATCCGATCCAACATGAGAAATTTGTTTGATCCGTCCGGATTCGAATTTGATCCGACCTGATTATTTTAGAAAGTAAAACTGATCTAAACTTGACCCGAAATCTGACCTGAACAACCCAAAACCTGAGATGACCCGATATTAGATAATCCGATATTCGACCCGATCCGATTCGTGCTGCATATATGTATCTAATTACTTTCAAATTATATTGCGTAAATATTAAACTTCTCTTTATAAATTCAACTTGTACTTGACTGTTAGTTTATTTTGAGGGAGATCGAGTTAAGCACAGGTTTAGAGGAGGATCGAGTTAAGCACGAATTTCATAAACAACGATGCACTGTCTGTTTCTTTTAATACAAATTAACAAATATTTTTATCAATATAGCACTTACAAATAGTTGCACGTATAATTTTAATAATTTTAATTAAGAAATTATTTACATCCATATATATATTCAGAATTTATACTGAAATAAAAAAATTACATTTTGAATCATAATAATAATGACTATTAATCAAAATTTATATATCATAAATTAAAATTATCATAAAAAATTAATGTCTATTAATCAGAATTATTATAAGTAGCATGTCTTTAGTTTGTTAATAAAATGAATGAAATATATTGACCTGAAATTGATCTAACTAGACCCAAATTAATTAATTATATTCATATTATTTAAAAAGTCAAATTGATTATAACATAACTGATAATCTAGACCTAATATTGTTTAAAATGAATTTCTAATTTCTTTTTTAAAGTCTGACGACTTGAAATCCAACCCGGCCTGAAATTCGATTCGACCCAAAATAAAACATCACAAAAAAGAACCTAACCCAGCTGGCCAGACCCGAAATAACCTGAAATCTGAGATTACCCGATATCAAATGATCTAAAACTCGACCTGACCCGGACCCTAATGACCCGAAACCCGACATGACATGAGCTACTAAGAATCCGAAACCTGAAAAAATCCGACAATGTTCGACCCAAAATCCGACCCGATCTGAATCAGATTGACCCGAACCCGACCCGTGACCCAATAATTTTTTTTTATCAAACTTACCAAACCCACCCGAATCCGAACCCGACCCAATTGCAACCTCTATTTGCATGTGACTGCCAACCGTGGCTCGTACAGTCTTTTTGTTTGCTCTAATTAGGCATAAACAAACATGTCTCTCCCACCCCTCCACCAGCAATTCACATGGCCTCCAATTAATTAGTGCTGCATATTTGTGCTCCATTCGTGCCTAGCATCACTTTTACCCCCTTTTAGGTTAGCACATGGGCCATAGTTTCCTTTGTCCTTTCTTCATGCATGGGAGAGCATTTAGTTGGTTGCCTCATTTCTCCTCTTTGTCAAAAATGATAAGATGACAGATGAAAACGAGAAATTAAGTAATAAAAGGAGAAGCTTTACTGCTTTAAACTCGCTTTGAAGAACTTAATTTATTATCTCTATTCATGTGTACTTAGCAAAAGAGTCTGCAAACAAGTGTTTTTTTTTCACATGTGCATTGCAAATTTGCTGGAGTACTAAATCTACTTTTTTGTGCACTTCATGTTATGCAAAAGGAGTAATGCCAGGCCATTAATCACATGTTCAAATGATGAGTGTATGTTCTCCCTTGGAACTTGGAGCAAGCGCATTCTGTTATTTTATACAAAAAAATGAAAGTATATTTTTCAGATATGTATTGTAAAATTAGAATCTACACGTGCTTCTTTTGAGACGCGCCTCTTATTAGTATAGATTATAGAACATATATTTTTTTCGTAAAGAGAGAAATCCATTATCATCTTATCGGAGCTATATCTCTTAAATCATGTCATGGTTAGTTGGATAAAAGAGCGAGAACAACCATGCGAGAAAAAAATAGGAAAGAAGGAAAGGAAAAAAAAACTCTCCTGTTGTAACGCTAAGCAATAAAAAAGAAAAATGGATGGGCTCCGTTGAAACGAAAGCCCATGATACTCTATGATTTATACAAACTCGTATGTATATCAATGGAGTAGCCTGTCCATCTCACTTAATGGGCCTGTCGATGAAAATAATATATGGGCTCCTGGTAGTGTATATATGTAGCTTTTTTCCCCCTGATGCAAGATCCAAAATTTAACTGATGTGATGTGCCTTTAGTTGCTCTGGTAAAACAATTTGAGGTTAGAATATGTTTAAATTTGGATGGATTTTGAGTAAAGATAAGGGTCATGTCCAATCATTCATGTTGAATACTGTATGAAAAAGTTGAATAATAAAATTATTAATATGAAATAAAATTCAGTTTTATATGAATAATGAATATTAAAAAAACTAATCTGTATTTTTAACGCTGATGTTTTAACTTCTTCAATATATTTTGTTTTTCAACAACAGCAGTTGCCATTTCCTTTTTCTTCATTAGATTGCATAAACAATGGCTCCTCATCAGTCTTTATAGCCACTCTTCTTACCTCCTTTAGGTTCTTGTTTTTATGTTCACTTCATTGATAAATTGTAGAGATTACAAGCTATTTATGTTCAGTTCATTGACACATTGTCGTTTTCAACTCTTTACGTTTGTTTAATTCAACTTGTGTTAATTTCACGGTTCTTTTTTTCTGTATCCCTTTTTAATTTCTGGGTTATACTGGTTTGAAATCAAAGGGATGTATTGCAGTTGTATTTAGCTGAATACTAATAGTGCATCTTCCATGCCTTTCAATTGGATTTGAGTTGCAGTAAGCATGATGTTTGCACTCTTTTTTTTTTTAAAAAAAACACATGCAGAGAAAGATAGGGAAAGATTACCCGCAAAGAAGCAAATACAGTTGCAATGCGAGTGGCCATGGTGTTAATGCAGGCATTGTAATTTTGAGACAACTCTGCATTTTCACCAAACAATTCTTCCAACGCTCTCTCATGATCTGTTACAAAACCCTGTAACCCAAAAGGGCAGTTCTTTGGATGAAATAAGTGGTACATTCTATCATTTTTTCCCAAAAAAAAAATCTGGGAATAACAACATTATTTTAGCAGCTAATGTCATCCATTTTCAGTATTGTGGAGTAACATATCAGATGTCATGTCCTTATTGTTGACAAGTAGTATGGTACCAGTAACGTTTTACCCACAATATGAGGGGCATAGTAACCATAGTTTCACCAATATGGATTGCTAAGAAAAAACGAATTGAATTAAAGCCTTCAAATTAAAAGATAATTAAAGCTAGGATGGAGCAACCATTAGTACACTACCCATGTCTCAAAAAGATTGAAAACTTTGGATTCCAGTACCTGGCTGTCGATTGCAAAATATTCCAAATTCATCTGCAATGGATCAACTATGAAGTATTACATACAACTCAAAATACCAAACTGAAATAGAAGTAAAGAATTCAATTAACAAAAGTGAAACAATATATAAATAACCTCACTGAGTGCACATAATCGGCCCATAACACTTGCATCCCTCCTAATGGGAGCCACCAATTCCCTCGGTGCTGAGGAGCTAAAAAACACAAATGCCCTGAAAGAACATTGAAGAGCAAAAAAGTGCAGATGGGCAAACCTAAATTTAAACATACATAATCCACACATATGTCACGTATGAGTTACTTACTTCTTATACAAGGGGCTCCTCCCTGACATATCTGACATAAACATGACAATACTGCATTGATCAAAACAATGGTGAGATCATAAACTTGCATGTGATATGGGCTATGAATAAATGTGGAATAAAAAAATGATTAGGGTTTTAGTAGTTACTTTTCCTTCGTTGGCTGGATAAAATATACAGCATCCATAGATGGCAAGGGTTGTCTTCTCTTGTATAAGTCTTCAACCACTGAACAAACACGGGATGTCTCTTTATATTTTAGTATTCGTAGTTAACTAAATTATAAATCGTAAATAATAAAAAAATTAATTTAAAGAAAATAAAATAAAGTGCAATACTAAAAAATAAGCTAGAGTTCTAAAATAAAATAATAGAATAAACTATGTTAACACCGTTGATCAAACATTCTCTTAATCAGAGATAGGCTGTATATGTTTCTCGGTCGGGTTTGACGGTGAAGTCACTCATGGGGGCTCATATTAGGTACCAAAGGTAACGACCCATAGATTGATGGTTATCTGACTCATAATAAGAGAGTATGACATGATATCTCCCTAAAAATTTCATAATCATGAGTCGTCGGCTCCGGTACCAGATCAGGTGGGTCGTCCATCAGAGTGTCATCAGTAGTGACGTCAATATCCTCCGAATTCGTGAGAAGACCTATGTGATTAAAAAGTTATATTAACATTAATTGAAAAAAAAATCAAATTGGCTAAAATTGTCTTTATGATGCAAGTATCGCAGTGAAAATATGTTCATGACCAAAATCAACCATCAAAATTTGATAAATTCTCAGTTCATATTTGTCGAATCATGACTGTCCGGTCTCTTAGGGCACTTTAACCCACCCAATAACGTTGGTTGTGTACTTTATTAAACAGAATATCTGAAAATATGTACAAATATATTAGTTAGTTAAAAATAAAATAAAGTAAAAACACAAATAAATTTAAGTTGTACAAATGCTCACCGCTCTTGCCGTCTAGTGTAAGTGTGGTATGTAAGTCAACTCATCAACAGACTCCTCTGAATGCGGTACGGGCTGACTCAATTGCTCGTTAGTATTCATCTCGTACCAGATCATTGTCATCACTCTCTTATAATTTTAACCCATGTACACAAAGTGCTCAGCAAAGTCATACGGTCAGGTCTCTATTATAGGCAGCTCAGGTTCATCTTGTGCCCACCAATAGTATTTTTTTAGTCCATATTTTAGCCTTCATCACTTCCGAATGTATGTTTTTTCTTGCGATACATGACATATTTTAGCCTTCACCACTAACACATGATCATATCTGAATAGTGATTCTCAACCATTCAGAAGTGAATTATCCACACACGATACATCCACTAATACGTAAAATTTTTAAAATTAAATTAATATAAGAAATAAAGTAAATAAAATTCTTATGAATTTTAAAAACTTACACATTATGATGAGTATAATACATCTAAGGCATATCATCATAATAAGCAGCGTATGATATCTAATTAGCGCTATTATCACTCAAAGTTTTTAATTGATCCCGAAAATAACCTGATCATTCTTAATGTGGAGTGTACTTGAACAAGTATTTTAATAGAGGCTCCTCAGTATTACACATGTGCCGTTAAAATATAAAAATTAAATACATAAGAGGCCTTAATTGCGGTAAGTGATAATGAATTATTTCGGTCTCTCAATCAAGGGTTGACCTCTCGGGTCTCCATCTCTCAACAAGGGTTGTTATTAGTGATTTATCCATTTGACAATCTCTCATTATTGTCATATGAAATAGCCTGAGTTTGTGTAGATATTGATCCATTTGCTCGTCGTTTGATATCTTTAAACGGTGTATATACAAATAAAGAGTACTACGCGATTATAAAACATAAAACATTAGATTAGATATGTTAAAATTAATTATAAAATATATTTAATGTCGCGTTATATAATTAAAATTATTTACATATCGGTTGCGACCATGTTGGATCTATGTTCATTTTACGGAACGATAAGTAATTAGAGATACTCCATTTGTATTTATAATTATTTATAACATATGCTAAACTTAAATAAAATTATTCTAAAATTAAATTATATTATTCTATAAATTTAAACTATACTGAAATTAATTTAATTATTTTATTTCTAATTAAATTAAATTAAAAATTTATAATTAAACTAAATTATTATTAATTATACATAATTAGAATTAAAATAAATATATCTAATTAAACTATATTACTACTAATTAATTTAAATTATTACTAATTATATTAAATTACTAATTAAACTAAATTACACCGTTTGTTGAAAGTAGCTTAACTCTTCCTTGACATTTCTTCTATTTCACAGAATACGACCTCTCACACTCTTTCTGCTCGGATGCTTTGGTATTAACCCACAAAGTACTGTCACAGAACTAGTAGATAATTAGGGGTTAAAAAACATTGTTACTATTTCGTCTGATTCAACAAGTGGTCCTTCTATCCCGGCGCTTGAGCAGTATAATAAATCTAATTAGAATTATCTGCACTAATTAACTAATTATAACTAACAAAATAATAATTTTATTTAATTTTTAGATTTTAAAAGAAAAAAAAATTAGAGAAGAAGTGGGGAGGAGAGGAGAGAAACAGGGATGGGTTCGTGCATTAAATATTCGGGTGGATCTTGGACCGAACTTAAAACTCTCTTTTTTTTTTATAGAATCCAAACAAAAAAATAACATAGTAAATTATTAGATAATCTTACCAAATTCTAATTACTTAATAATTTAATTACCAAAAAATTAGAAAATTCTACCCACAGAGGATTCAAAGACTCACACATCACATCAGACGATTGTTAAAGTGTGGAAAAGAATTCCAATAGAAAAATATCACCCATCACTATCGAGGTGTGTGAATTCATTGGATCGTGCAAAGAATAGCGAAAAAATAGAGGAATTGAGAATAACAAATGAGAATAATAAAAATATAGTGATTTTTCGGATAACGCGAGGATAATAAAAAGTGATGCTATTCGAATGGTAAAAATATTATTTGAATTGTTTGTTTGAAATAATAACAAAGAGTTAAGAAAAATAATAATTATTTCATCTCCCTCTCAAAATAGCAAAACAATAGATATTCTCGTGCCATCTAAACATATTCTGATGTGGACACAGAGGAAGCATGACACTGAGAGGCTTCCAAATAATCCAATCTAGCACCCTTCTTTTAAATAAGCAAAAAATAATAAAATTAACATTTTAGGCAAAAACTAGCGACTTATTTTGAAAAGTTTGCCGATTTATTTTAAAACTAGGTAGGGGTGTGAATGAGTCGGGTCAAAATCGGGTTTGGCGACTTATTATTTTTTTATTTTTTTATTCGATTCGAACCCGACCCGATTAAATTCGGGTCAAAATTTTTTGATTCATATCCGATCCGTGTAAAATAATTAAATATTTATTAATTATTTTTATATAATTTTAAGTAATAAAATATTAATTAATTTATAATTAATCATAATTAGTGTATAATTATTATATATTTAAGTTTTAATTAGTACTAAATCATAAAATTACTTGAAAAAATATAATTAATCGAGTCGGGTCGTGTTGACCCGAATCCGATCCGACCCGATTCGGATCAAAAAAATTAAATCTCATATCTGATTCAATTATATTCGGATCACGTCAAGTCGGATCGTGTCGGATTCAGATCGGATCGGGTTAATCCATCGGATCGTCTAGAAAAATATTCACCCCGAGCTGAAAAATAAAAAATTCAAAAATTTTGGGGCTGTGACTCCGAATTTTGACCCCAACTTTGGTTGTCTCCGACGTCCCACCTCAGCCGTGGAACGTCTCTCATCCTCGACTACCAGAACTGCATTTTGGAATGAGAAAATAACGCAGTCTTATTTTCTTTCGTGCTCTTTCTACGAGATCTGGTACCTCCAATCATTGATAGTGATCTCGGATTAGAGATGGGATCAAAATTTTAATTTAGAGGGCCGAGTTGTCAGAGATAAATGAACAATGATAAATATAAAAAAAATAATTGGTCAACAATTATTTTGACAAAAATATTAAATGCTAAATAGATTCAAAATTATAACATTAACATCACTAATATAAAATAACAAAAAGAAAAAAATATATTACATGCATAACAATTATTTTTTAACAGAGATTAAAACCTAAATTTCTAATAGTTTCAATTTAATCCTAAGACTTTTGAACATATCATACATATTTAAACTTCTCACTTCTTTGTAATTTCCTTCTCAATGTATACCACATATATTCTCGAAGATTCTAAAAAGAGATAACTACTAGATCAATATAAATTAATAATTACGACAAATTTAAATGGTCTATAATATAGATGATGATATATAAGTTTTATATATTTTTTCAGTTTTAAAGTTTAAATGATCAATCTGAACTGCTAAAAATATTTTTCATATGAATATCTAGTTGGGATCAAATTTTATATTTTTTTAGTTTGTTAGAAAATCAATTCTTTTGGATGGCTCATAAAAATTAAATCAAGTGATTTTCTAATTATTTAAAAAAATAGTCATTTTTTTAAAAAAATATAAAATTTGATCCCCAACCAGGAGGCGGAGCTCCGGCCCAAATTAAGAGGGGGCCAGATTAAATACTTGTACTAAAAATTATTTATTTTGAATCAAAGAGGGGTCGGTGATAGAAATTAATCAATAATCTATTAAATTTTATATTTTTTGAAATTTATTTGCTATTTTTTTGGATATGGGGTCTAAAAAGCTCCGTCAATTTTAGATTTTTATATATATATATAGAGATTATAAATCAAATCATTTTTAAATCCAAATCATCTCCAAAAAAATATCAAAAAAATTCTAAAAAATATAAAATTTGATTTACTAATAGATTTTTATGTGAGGTTAGATTGAATATATTATTATTATTTTTAGATTATTCCACGACTTAAAATTAAAAAATAGAATCGAGATTTTCAATATAGACAATGAAATGATAAATTAAAATTTGTGTTTTGATATATTTTTTGAGTTAAACTCCATAATCGGACTATATATATATATATATACACACACACACTTTATACACCTTAAGGTTTGAAGACTCATCTCTTTTCCTTGTTTATAATATGATTTGTAGTTGTTTGTTATTTGTTTTAATTTATACAGTGGTCGTTGAATAAACCAAAATTAAATTTACGTACAAAAAAGTTATGTACTGTAAAATGAATAGTGACTAGTGTGGATAGAAAGGTAAATATGGTTTCAGCTATAACACATCAATACTATTGATAAATGGGCTTTCATTAATATTTTTCTGTCGAGCAACCTGGAAAATAAAAATGCATACCTTATTTTAATATGTTCAATGAGCGATCCATATTAATTGCTTGTTGACACAATTTATTAATTGCGAAAGTCTCTTGAAAGAGATTCTGAATTGAGATTGATCCTAATCTCATGCTTTAGTCCGCATAAGTAAGCAAGCAATAAAAAAAAAAATCCCAACTGATATTTTAGTCCGCGCAACCACTCACTGTTGAAATTTGTTACATTAGTACGTGTATTAATTTTTATAGCATGAGCGTGAATACATTAATATGCACTCTATTGAATTTAATTTTGAACTATATTTAAATTATATTTACGAATATGATCTCATATATCATGACAATAGCGTGAATACATTTTAGTGCCTTCCATACTATTATCATGATATATGAGTTTACACATGCAAATATAATTTAAATATAGTTCAAAATAAAGTTCACTACTATACATATTAATATATTCATGTCAATCACTATTTATATTCACGCTCTTAAAATTCATACACACTTGAAACACTAAATTTTAGTAGTGAGTGGGATTGGTGTCGCCTTCGTTAAACCAAAAGAGGGCAGAACCGAATCTCCTATTCACCTATAAGCGGGCGGGAAATCCTGTTTACAATTCAATTCATCCAATTAAGAAGTGACACGTGGCATTCACTTCCCTAAAAAGTGATAAGCTTCGCTATGTTGCATTTTTCAATCAATAAATCACAGCTTTTCATTAAAAAATCGATAAGAAACTTATTACGTGGTTAGATAGATATTTTAAATAAATCAATTGATTACGTTGTATATTATAATCATTAATTTTTCTGTCCCTGAATTAATAGCAACAAATAAATAAAATTTTCCTTTTCATTGACGAGCAAGTTCAATTGTGCACTTTATTTTCAACCATATATAATATCATCAGAAAAATTAGGGACTTGAATTTATGATTTGATGTGGCTTCTCCACATAATATCCAACATATCGGAACTCGAAGCAAAAACCATGATACGTTGTAAATGAATTGTAGTAATTTTTATATACATATCGAATAAATTAAGTAACAAAAAGAATTTGTATAAAAATTGTTCAACTTAATATATAGTCATTAGAGACTTGTCCTCAATTGATTTGATACATAAAAGAAAAATTATATCGCTGGCCTTGAACATTTGGCCACATAAATTAGCTTTGAGGAAGATGCCACGTGTCAATTTGGAATTGGCTTAAATTCATTAGCGAGTAGGAAAATTCTACCTATATGTGGACAGAGGATTCGATACCAGAGAGCTACGAGTCAAAGTCCAGAGAGAGTTACAAGTCAAAGTCCCTCGTTGAGTGGTCACACAGTCACACTTGACAATGAAGTGTGGATGTGTGAATTCATTCCATGTCCTCACTCATTGTCGAAGTGTGAATTCATTCCATGTCCTCACTCAGAAGACTTCAGATGTTGACTATGCATTGTGGACAAGACGAAGCGTGACACTGACAGGTGTCCAGATAATCCAATCCAGCACCTCTCTTTAATAAGCAAAAAGAAAATAACGGCAAGTTGTGACACAGTGATACGAAGGGATTCCATGTTGTTAATCTAATCATCCAATCATTTCGCAGTAGTTTTATTTAATTATTCCAAAATTAATTGATCAATTGATTCCATGAGTTATGGTAGAACGATAGAACTGGAGCAGTGCGGTTGTTGTGATTTTGGTGGTACCGGTGCTGGTACTGGTACTGGTACCGGTGCTGGTACTGGTACTGGTACCGGTGCTGGTACTGGTACTGGTACCGGTGCTTTCCAGTGGAGATTCAGAGGTTCATGCACCAATTTTAACTTACCATGTGATTGAATTTACGGAAATATCCTTCAAAAATTTGCTGTTATTAATAATGGTGTCGGCGTGTCGGTGTGCGGATTCTTATACCCCCGATCATAAGAGTTTATGCTTGATTTGCATCAGCGATCAGAACCCAGTGCAGGAATAAGTTCCTCCAATCTTCTTCCTTCACACCTGTCTTCTATCGAATTACAGTTTCCATTATTTCTATAATAATACTAACAGAGCTCACCCATTTTAGGGTTACAAACGGATCAGATACGGATGGATAATGATTTATTTTTTCGGATACAAATTTAAATACGAATAGTCTCGGATATTCGATGAATATCATATACAATCGGATGAATATGGATACAAATACGAATATATTTCAAATATTAATTAAAAATATTATATATTTTTATTGAAATATAATTATATACTATATTTTGATAACATCATTAATAATAAAAATTAAATATTAATTATCATTATATTAATAGTTCAAATGTATCAATAAATGATAAAAAAATATGATACATTAGTACAAATTAGATATAAAATTAACAAATTAGATATAAAATTAGTTCGATTTGTATTGTACGCAAAAAAAATCTAATTAAGAAATATATAATGGAATTTTTCAGATATGTATTTAGATAAAATCGGATGATATCAGATTGGATACTTATATGTTAGATATTGATAGATAATGGCTAAACGGCCGGATACAAATATATAATAGTCAAATCGCATTTTTATCCATAAAATTTTTTCAAATGTAGATGCAGATACATATATCTTCAAATATGGATCCGATAATTTTTATTATTTTTAGGGTTGTAACAATCCGAACGCTCCCACTACATCAGGGCCCTTTCGACGCTGCACAAAAACCATTACTTTACGTTCAGCTAGCACTAAAAAGGCTACTCCTAGTAAAAGTGGTAAAATTAAACAAACTATTTCCGCCGGAACAGCAATGTACATTTTCTATTTTCTTTTAAGATCCTTCCTTTTCGGTGCCACAGGAATAAAAGCAATAGTAAGAATCCATAACCGGAATCTCTTGGGACTAGATGCTAACTTATGGAAATGCCATCCTCTCTTTCCTAAGTAACGGAGTGACTAGCTACCCCGACTTTTTATCTTGTTCATTTACAACAAAATGACAGATACGAGTTGTGCTGTGGAGCCAATGAATTCAATCTTTGGACGTTCTTCTGCTCGTAACTAACTACGTTATTCGCTGGGCGGACGAAAACCGAACGTGATTTTTTTCCAGACTTTCACGTAACTCCACTCTTGGCTTGGATTATATATCCATTTGATCCGCTCTCGGCCATTCCACACGCTGCCTCTAGCAGAGACGTGGTTATCTGACTGAAATGGATTGTCTTCTTTTTTTACACGAACTCGCAAGCATAGCTTCGACTGGGTATTGGCTCCTTGGTTGGAACCTCTTCTTTATTGATGAAAAAGGTGGAATCTTTCACAGCTTGCTTAGTTAGGAGGTTTTTTAACTGTTCCCCTTTTAAGCAGTTTCTTCTCCCGTAAGCATCTTTCACTTTGGCACAATGTACCCTTTAGGGTAAGGAACAGCATCGAATTCAGGCGGGTATGGTCTCCCCGTCCTCCTTAGTGGAGTAATGCCTGGTCCTGCACCCGCCAACTGGAGTTGATTAGCAATATAATATATTTACTATCCGTTTACAATCCTAAACCATATTCATTTCATTCAAAAAAATTCTCTAATTATAATAAATTTAGATGGTGATTAAAATATATTTCTCTCTTATATACCAAACCATATCAGTAAGCATCGTCGGTGCGGGTACCAACTGGTACCAAAAAAACGACATCCATATCATCGACGCTGGTACCAACTGATATCAACTGCGACACGATCGACATGTCCAATTCTTTTAAGGAGAAATGGCTGCTTGACCTTCTCAATTGCCTGGCTCGATATTAGTTGGAGACCGTTGCTTCTGTCTTCGGTTATTCTTCCTTGCTCGATATCAGTCCAATCTCCGAGTGTGACAGAGAGGGAAAATGAGAGAGCAAGAAAGAGGGATCAATTAACAGTCTTTGCTGAGGTTGGAAAGAAGGGTGGGTGATTGGGCGGTACCTTTGAAGGGCTAAGGGTGGAGTCTGTCCCATCTTTGATTGAAGGTCAGGGGAGGGAAGGTGCACCGACCCAGGGGAAGAGCTGACAGCTCTTTAATCTTATAAGCACCATTGGAAGCTCTCAGCACGGGCTTGATCACCAATCCTTGGCTCTCTATCTTCGAAAGGCGAGAAAGGAAAAAAAAATAATGTCATAACAGTGAAGAAGGAAAAGGGAATGCTGGAACTTAGTCCCTGGATTGAAGACAATTGTGGAAATACATAAATGTATTTTCTTATATATTATTTTTTTCAAAATAATTATAAACAAATATATAGATGAAGTCTATAATTCTGTAAATTTCCTAACTTTAATGAGTCTGAGTGATAATTTTTTTTAATATAAGATTTTGAGGTGACAATTTTCTAAATTTCAAGTTTAGAGTTATTAAAAAATAATTGTCTCAAAAAAAAGAAAAAAACAAAAACATACAAGTCATGACTACCGTTATATAATTACAGGATAAAGACAATATACAAGTTTTAGCTGCAAAATTGCTGTAAGAAACAAGAGAGAAAATATTCACCGGAAAAACAGAAATATACACATCGTTGATTAGGATATACCTCTTGTTGTATGGTAATTCTTCACGCTTGCAAAAATGAGAATATACACGTCGTTGATTAGGATACATGCACTACGAAACTGTCACTTGTATCATCAATATTGTCTTCATCAAAATCATCCGACAATTTTTTTCTCTTGCTGTCTTTCTTGGGAAGGATCAAAGGAGCTTCATCGTACTGATCAACGTAGGTGATGCCATTACGAGTATTATTGTTCGTCCAATGACACTCACTCAAACGTTGGAGAACTGATTTCATGGTGGGTCTTGCAGTCGGATCCTTCACGGTGCAATGCAAACCTAATTCAAAAACTGTAACTATGTCAGATATATATTCATCATTTCGAATGCCCTCATCGATCATGTCGAGAAGCATGCCATGCTTGAGATATAATCGCAAAGCCCAATCTGACAAGGCTTCATACTCATCTCCTTCGTTTGCTCTTTTCCCAGTTGTCAACTCTAAGAGAACAACTCCGAAGCTGAACACGTCTACCTTCTCATTGATCCTCCTCTTCTTGCCACATTCTTTAAAAAGAGAAGATGCAAATTCAAGCTTAATAAAAATATAATAATTGGTTTCCTTATCTATATAATAATGTAAATGAAATTTTTATACAATTAATCTCATCATAAATTACTAATTAAATTATATTATGTAAAAAAGATATATAATCAATCTCATAAAAAGAATAACAAAAGACCTGGTGCGATGTATCCAAAAGATCCTTGAATAGCAGTAACGGTCTCAGGTTCACCGGACTTCTGCAGTACTCGAGCAAGACCAAAATCAGCAACTTTGGCTCGAAATTTCATGTCGAGCAAAATGTTACTCGATTTGATATCCCGGTGCATTACCGGTTGAGAGTAACTGTGATGCATGTAGCAAAGACCTTTTGCAGCGTCAATTGCAATTCCTAGCCTTGTTGGCCAATCCAAAGGTCCAGAACCATCCATCCTGTCCTTACCATAAAGCCACCGATCCAAACTACTATTTTCCATGAATTCATAAACTAATAGCTTTGAATCGGTACTTGATATGCAGCAAAGAAGCTTGATAATATTGGCATGACGAATTTGGCCGAGTATACTGACTTCCGCATTGAAATTCTTTTCCAAGTTATCATCCATCTTGTGACCAACAAAAATTCTTTTAACAGCCACTATTTGAACTTCATTGCCATTTAGACTGATCTTGTAAACTTTACCAGAACCGCCGCTGCCAACGACATTCTCTTCTTTAAGGTCCTGAAATATATGGTAAGGATCCGTAAAATCAAACTTGTGAAAGGAAGTCAACTTCCATTTAGTTTCGTCATAATCACTTGTGTTTTCCTTTCTCCGTGCTCGAAGTAGCAAAATCCCAACCACCCCAATACCAATGAGTACAGCAAATCCCAGGGTTGAAAATATAGCTATGAGTTCCCTCGAGAGTTTATTTGGATTGCTTATAGTAGTAGTGCACGCTCGCAAATTCAAATTGGCGTGGGAACTAGAGTCTGAGCACAGACCAGGATTGAACAGAAAACTCTGGCTGTATGCTTGGTTCTCGAGTGACTGCGGTATCATACCTGACAACTGGTTTTCTGAAAGATTAAGAACGTTGAGTTTTAATTTGTTTATTTCAACTGGAATTGAACCTGAAAGTTCATTATTGGATAAATCAAGAGTTGTCAGCACGGATAGTGACCCGATTGAATCAGGTATTGAGCCTGTTAACTTATTGTTACTAAGATTCAACATGTCAAGTGATTTAAAAACATGTATGCTCTGTGGAATTGATCCATTAATTTGGTTTGAACCGAGTGACAATTCTATCAAGCTTGATAAGCCGGTCAAATTACTCGGGAGCTCTCCATTAAAGGAGTTGTTTGATGCCCTTAAAACTTGAAGCCAAACAGCAAACGAAGGAATTTCTCCAGTGAAATGATTGTTATATATTTCAACCCGAGTAAGGTTCCATGGTAGTCGTTTAGGGAGCATACCACTGAACTCGTTGTCATGGATCAGTACCTCATTAAGATTAGCTATTGACCAAATTTTTGACGGGAATTCACCAGAAAATCTATTTTTGTATAATTGGATACTCTTTAGTGTATTGCAGGGTGAGAGGGACGATGGTATTTCACCACTAAAATCATTATTGAACATGACAATCGACATAAGGTTGTTGCCTGAGCAGAGATGAGGTGGTATTTGACCGGATAGTCTGTTATCATTTACTTCGAGATTCCAAAGTTTAGAGTATTTTCCTAAATTTTCGGGTAATACCCCAGTAAGGTTGTTACCAAACAAGCGAATGTCATATAGGTTTGGCAAAAGTTCGATACTTGTGGGTATTTCACCACTGAGAAAATTATAGTACAGGAGAAGGACCGAAAGGTTTTTGAAAACACTCAAGTTGTCAGGTATTGAACCGTTAAATTTGTTTAGAGACAAATCTAATTCGTTCAGACCAAAACAACGAATTGGACCCGCAAAACTGATCTCACCTTTCAGTTCATTTGAGTACAAATATAGTTTGTTCAGTTTCTCCAGGGACCAAATCCAACTGGGCAGAGTACCATTTACTTGGTTCCATCCCAAATCGAAGTGCTCAAGCTCAATAAGATTGGCCAGTGTACTGGGAAGTTCGCCTATTGTGTTTGTTCGTGTCATCCATAGATACTTGAGTTTAACCAAATTGCCAAACTCTTCTGGTATCTGGGCGGGCTCAAGGAAAGGATTCCAAGCAAGAGAAAAATACTCTAAATTGTACAAATTTGCAATTTCTCGTGGATAGGTACCATTAAAAAGATTACCTTCCAAGTGGATCTCTTTCAATCCTACTAAACTTCCAATGGAAGCCGGTATGTCCCCAGTGAAATTATTTTCTGAGAGATTAAGATAAGCAAGAGAAGAAGACAACTTATCTATATCAGTCGGAAGTGTACCAACAAAGTAGTTCTGGGATATATCCAAGTATTTCAATGAAGAGCAATTGTAAAGGAGCTGAGGGAAGGGGCTGATGATATCGTTGTAGGAGAGATCAAGGTGAGAGAGGTTTTTCAAGAGGCATACGGAATCAGGGATTGGTTGGCTTATATTTTGGTTGGTGAGGTTGATTTTTGTGACGACACTGTTGGTGCAAGTGATGCCTTCCCAGCTGCAGTAGTCGCTGGAAGTTGTGTTCCATGAGGCAAGAGCTGGAGGATTGCCCCAAGCAGCCTTGATTTGGAGTAGGATCTGCGCTTCTGATTCTTCTTGGCAATTGCAGAAGAGGAGTCCAGAAATTGATACGAGGAGATATATGAAACTAAGGCAGCGAGTTCTCATTGGTTTCAGAGGGGGTAACAACTAACAAGGGATTAATGAGATTGTGGGAATTCTTCGCACATACTGGCGACAAAGTTTAACTTTATAGTGTGTACGTCAACGAGAAGTCGTCGGATTTTTTTTATTTTAGTAAAAAAAATGGTAAGATTTTTTTTTTTTACGTTTGTGTTATATTAAAAATAAAATACAACAGTCAATAAATTGATCTAAAATATTACAATAAAAATTAAAATAAAATTTTATAAAACCAAATATAAACACGATTAATACATTGTTCTAAAATAGTATCAAACAAATAGAAATATTATAACAAAAATTAAAATCCAATTGTTCTGATAAATATAACAACAAAAAACATAAACACACTAATAATCTAAATCATGCTCTGTTGGAACGAGCTCGACCTCGAGTTGGCAGTCTGTTGATACGATCCTCCATTTCATCCATAACCATTGGAATGCGTATCTTCTTTTTTCTTCCTTTATTGATTTTTGATGGATCTGGTCTAATGACCGGACCGTTGTACATTGGTCAATCTTGTTTATTGCCATAATTACGTCAATGATCAGACCATGTGTTAATGTAGTACTGGATGGTATAATATGGACTAACGTACTGAGTGTAATCCAGCCTTCTGAATGAACAAACAACAAGCAAGTGGTCGCATAGTATGTTGGTCAATTGCGATTTCTGACACCAATAATTATCAATTCCCGTCATCGCTAATTCAACTTCATATTTCATTTTACACTTTCGTCCTTATTATTTCAAATTGAAATTATAAATTATTACTTAAATTTTAAAGTTGAATAAAAAATTATATAAGTATCGAATATTACCGTCTCGATAAGTCCATTCTGTTGTAAACATCGTAGTTGTTGATATCCAATCCAGTGGTATGACATCATAAGTTATCCCCTTATCACCTTGATGTTTTATTAGTTCGATGACCTTTTGGGAGAACACCAAACATTGGGCTTCCAAAGTTGCTGTAATTTCTCGACGCTTATAGAACCACTTAACACATTTATGCCACGTAATCTCGATGATAGCACATACCGAAAGTTGTCTAGCAATCCTGAACACATTGTTCAGTGATTCTGAACCATTACTTGTCATTATTCCTCACCGATTGAGACCCCGTCTAGATATTGTACACATCTTTCTTGATGCAATGCGGCCACTTGCTCTGGGGTTAACTCCTCATAATGGAATTGCTCGGTTGAAACTTTCTCAGTTGTAACGGGTTGGTTATTGCGATTTCTGTTATTTCGTGTCTTTCTGTTTGATACTTGATATGCTAGAGATTTTCTTGCATGATTCTTGCTTTTCTTATGAACTTATGGGATGTCGGTCTAATGTTGTTAATTTTTTTTAGATATTCCTTATATCTCCATGGTTTATTATGTCTTGCAGGTTGTTTGAAAAGAGTCTTTACTCTATTCATATGATAGTTCTTATATACATTTTGTGTAATGTGTTGAGTATAATAACTGTGAACAGTCTCCCATGTTGATTCTTGTCATCCAAAATCTGGTCTCTCAAATACTCTCCTTATACCCAGATGTTGATCTGAGATCACGGTAATTTTATCAGGACCGACAACCTCTTTACGCAACCACTGCATGAACCAACCCCAGTTTGCCACACTTTCCTCGCCTGCTACAACAACAAATGTAAGTGGTAGTAGTTGTTGCTCCGCATCATAACCACATGCTATAAATAGTTTATCGGCATACCGACCCGATAAAAATCCAATATCGATAGTTAAGACTGGTCATAAGTAAGGTCATGCTGTAATATAAGGATCAAATGCTCATACAACACGATCGAAAATTTTAACACCGAATTTTGTTGAGGTCGTTGTCTCTATGATGTATTTTGTGCTATATGTGAAATTTTCGTATGACCACTCCTAACTACCAAATATGTCTGCAATTGCAATTCTCTTTCTCTCCCAACTACCAAAGATTGATTGTCTCGTCGGCAGAAAATATGCATGCGGCATGAATATTGTAACTCATGCCGGTTGAAATGTTCAGGATTTGACCTCCGTAATATACATTGATCAACAATATTTTCGCCTCTACAGTATGAACGATAAACCCTACTATTAGTATATTTTAATTTTAGAGCAAAAATTAATAGTCGAAATAGAAAAAAAATTTACAATGTTGATGAGACGAGAGTGGTGAATACGGATCGGCTCTGGATCCGTCGAAAAATAAATTTTCAGTTCGAAGCTCTTATAACAGTAACAATGGTGATTTTGAAGAAATTATTGGCTGAAGGAAGATGAAGGAGAAATGTGCTGGGTGTACTATATAATAGCAGAATGCTGGGACTGAGTTTAAAACTCGGTCCCAGATGTCTGAACCGAGTTTTAAACTCGGTCCAATCACCTATAATTTTCAAATACACATGAATGTTGTAATTTTCAAATACTGAGACTGAGTTTAATTTTTGTTGTAATATTTTAGATCAATCTAATGATTGTTGTATTTTATTTTTAATATAACACACACAAACGTAAAAAAAAAATATATGGACTAATTTTCGTGATAATCTTACCATTTTTATTTATTTATTTATTTTATTTACTTTGAATATCTAATATATGCCCCTAATTCGACGGTGTGATAAAAAAATTTTCTGAGGAGAATATTGTTGATTTACCCCTTTTTATTAGAAGCTGGAATGATCAAATTAACCTTCCGTGCAAATAAATCCTTGTTACTTTCGTTGTCCCAAATAAACCAGCTTTCCTGTTATTGTTCTATTACAAAATATATGCAAGTTAGTTTTTTCAAAAGCCATCTAAACGAAACCAAGAATTAAGAATTGAGAAAGCACGACAAATTGGGTACATATGCTTTTATTCAATGAAGAAATTGGATAGGCTTTTTGCCTCCCATAAAAAAAAGAAATGAGAAAGCACGACATTCCGTTGCTATTATTTTTCAAAGATTAAGTTTGATACTTTCAAACTGTTGAGGTATACCTAAAACCTTCTACTTGCAAGTTGTAACAAGAATTCCAACTTATTATGCTATGCTTGAACTCAAATCCGATGTACCAAGTAATCGACGCAACTCTTTAGAAAGTGTTCGTTAATAGTGATTGGTGGTGTTTGCATCCTATTTGAAATCTCTTTAAAGTCTGATGTATTTTAGAATAAATTCTTTTTGATACAGAGCGAAATATTATTTCTAAACTAAATATATGAGAATTACAATTAAATAAGTGTTTATTTGCCTTTTCATCTCGTGGAGTTGTGGGATTCGGACAAAAGAAGTGTTTTTTGTTCTTTACAGAGGTGGACGGTAGAAGAGATGTTTATTTGAGAAGAAGGGTTTATTAGTCTTTTCATCTTTTAGTAAAAGGAAAAGGAAAATATCATGGTGATATTGAAAGCGATATCATAATCAATACCACCCTTTTAGTATTTACATTAAATAAGTTAATATTCAAGTAATTGATTTTATTGTTAAACTTATTTTATTTAGTATTATCATTATTTATGTTAAATGAATTAATTTTATAAATTAACAGTGTCTATTAAAAAAATAGTAGTGCACTATAAAATATAATAACAAAATCGACCAAGGATACGAAGGAAGAACAGAGATATGAAGAAGAGAGGACAGAGGGAAGATAGAGATAGAAAAAGAGATACATGATACCAGAGGAAGAAAGGAGTTGGGGAGGGAAGAAAGGGATAAAACACTAAAAAGGATACATCTGAGAAGAGAGAATTATTGGATGAATGGAGGAACAAAGGTCAGGAGAGGCATGAAAGAGAATTAGAGGTCATACAAGACACAAGAGAGAAGTCAGACGAACTGAGAGAGCACAAAACAGAGAAGCGATAGAGATCATATGGTGAAAGGGAAGATAAAGAGAAATCGTGCTGAATTACATCTTAAGTTTTCACCATTACTCGTTTTTTAATTTCATTTATGGTTAATTTTCTCATAAACCCACTTTTTCATTAGTGTATGAAGGTTCTTAATTTTAATTTATTTCTATTTTTATGGAAAATATCCCGACCTTAGTTATTGAAAGAAGAAGAGAGAGATCTGAGGTAAAACATAGAGAATGATCCAGAGAAAAGACCTGAAACAAGACTCAGAGAAAGACCTAACTCATTTCTGATTTAAATGGTAAATTCTCATAACATTCCTCTACCATCAATCTTGCTAGTTTTTTTTTTTTTTTTTTGAAAATTAAAATAGCAGGAAATATATTATTTTATTTATTTTTCTTGAAAAAAATAAAAAAAAAACAAATTAAATGAACACCAAGCAGGAACGTGTTTTTTCTTCCTGATTTAGTCAACAGTATTCCCTCACTACAAATAGATTTTTTTATTTTTTTTTATTTGAAAGGGTCTATAGAAGATTGCCGATAAACAGACAAGGGCATGAAATTTAATATCACAAATTGACAATAATATCCCTCACTGAACAATATGTAAGTATTGCAACTGCGCATCAATAGAAATCTAATATGGCAAACACCTATGTTATTAAGCTGACATTGGAGACGGTTTTAATCTATAATTTGTACATTAATTTGCACGTTTCTTACTCTATTAATAGAAACTAAGGACTGGAGAGAGTCCCATACAATATCTTTATCACCGGAGGCGTTATCTTCTTATCTCTGTATCCAGGGGCGGATTCGGTGTGTATCAGGGAGGTAGCTGCTCTTTGATTTTGAAAAACAGTGTTTTTCGATAATGATTTTTGTAATTTGCCTTCCTCCTCCTAAAAATTTTTTTTGCCTCATGGATTGTCTGATTAATTTTATTAAAAAAAATATTTAATATCGTGCATAATGAAATAATTACACAAAAATATAAAAATATAAAAATTCATAGATGAATACTTTCTTCATCAACTTGATTATCTATTAGTTTGAGATTTATTTTGTTGTTATTTTTAATATATAAAATATTATTATTTTAATAAAATTTTTATTAGATAATAATATATATTAAATTATTAATTTTTTTATTTAGTACCCGATTAGTTAATGAATTTGAACCCGATAAACTATTACAATCTGATAATTATCCTCCACCCAAAATTCTACATCCGCCCTGTCTACAACTTTTCATTTCTGAGCATACAATTTTTGCCAATTAATAATTACATAGGCACTTTGATGGTGAAAGATGCCAAAAAAAAAGAAGCAATTCATAGAGGATTTGGCGCCACTCACTAAATTATGTGGTTAATAAGAATTTGCAAATCGATGGTTCCTGTTTGAAGAAGAATCAACTGAATAGCTAATAGCATAGAAACTTATCCAAGTATATAGAAAAAACTGATGGAGTGGGTGAGAATCCCGGACTCTTAGAATCAATAATGGTTCTAAGATATTTTTCAATCTCATACTTTATTCGAATACAACTTATTTTCAATCTCATACTTTATTCGAATATCAATTCTGATCTAATATTTTGAAATTAATGTTGATCTCAAAGGGTTGAGACTTTCACCCACTTCAAAACTGATATGTTATCTTGATCTTTCTTTGTTTGGAATCCCATAATGTCTATAATGATGGTCGAAGCTCCAGCAGTGAGCTACTCTCTTGTCAGGGAACCGTACGTGAGACATCCGCCGGCTCCATCTCGAGCTTCCGTCGTCGGCCCTTTTCATCAGACCACTATGCTTTGTATTTTCTGCTTTTACTCTCCAATTTCTGCCTTCAGTAATGAAGAAGACTAGAAGAGAGCAAATTAAGTACAGAGAATGGAATAATATAAATGTTCATATATTCCATTTCTCTGAAGTTTATCCTATCCCAATTCAGAAATTAAGATATATTTCAATACTATTTGATTATAATTCGTCTACCCTAAATTGAAGGGACACATTATGATGGGATTAGACCATTGATTATTTGTTCTCACTTCTCAATTTAAGAACATATCTGTCATATTTTTTTCTTTTAGAAGACAGTAACATCCTTGATATTAATTTTTTTTAGCAATATCGTGTTTGAATGAATTGAATATGTTTGGTGTTTCTAAACGTATACATCCATCTAGAGTAACAGTTATTAGAATTATAAGATGAGGAAGCAAACATGAATTATATATGATTAAGATTACCTAAATAGGAAGACCAGAGGGATTGGTCCCCATGAATTGCGTAAACATACAATGACGTTATAAAAAATAATTATATTTATATAGCAGTTATATTGGTCTCCTTATAATTTGTTTCAATTATTCAATATTTTATAATTTATTTTAATCATTCATTATTTTAAAACCCGCCATTCGATCCCCTATTTAATTTCTGACTCAGCCATTGTCTAAAAATATGCATTTAAACTAAAATGTACGATATCATGTCATCACAATTCATTTTGAATTTGAACAGAAATTAGGCTACTTTTAGTTAGATGTTTCCCCGCATGAAATTCATCTTACTATTTGAATGAAAGATGAATTGTCATATGAAATTAGAGGTGATAATCAGGTAGATCAAACTGAGTTCAAAGTTGGACGGATTAAGTTGGGTTGAATTAGTTTGAATTTCAAAAAGATATCGAATCAGATCAAGTTGGGTCAGAGTAAGTCCGGATTAGATCGATTTATATGGTGAAGATTAAAGACAATTAAAATTTCTCAAAAAATTCCAATCAGATCATATTTATATTCAGACGAATTGCACAGATTTTGCCACATCTACGTAAAAACTACTTAGGCAGGGCCAGTACGTAGCTAATACTTTTCTTTCGGCTGAAAATTTGGCAGATAAGTAATTTTTACTTGCACAAGCAAAACTAGGTTCTTCTTTAGTGCCTCAACTCATCACCTCCATGGGGTTCATAGATGATTCCTAGGTCCTTTATGTATTTCGGTTTGGATATTCATAGAAGCTCGTTGGAGACTTCTTGAAATAAAAGAGAGAAATAGAGTTTGTTTGTTTGGCTTTCGTTTGTAATTGAAATTAAGGATTATTGGGGGTTTATTTGGAAATCGGTTGGAATATTGACATCTCTGGACAAAGGGAGTTTGAGGTTCGGTGGGTAATCTAGTTTGTCAATCCGAGTTTGTTGCTTTGGTGAAATCAAATTCAAATCAAGGGATACAACAAAATAATAATGAGAGCATCACAAGAAGAGATCTTGGCGGCGAGCTTGGTCGGTACGAGGCGTAGGAGCGATCGATAGATGTGGACTCACGAAGGAGCTTGAGCCGGACTCGGCGAGCTTCTCGAAGAATCGGGACCGTCGGTTTTGATTTGGTGTCGGAAGAGGCGATGAGTCGGGTGCGATGGCGAGTCTAAGATTGGAATAGATGCATTATTCTGGAATAGGACATATTTCTTGTACTAACTAATTAATATGAAATTGAGATGCTATCCTATTGCGTAATCTTTTATCATGTATTTAGAACAAGTTTGATGATAATAGCATGCACTATAACAAAACTAATACAAAAGTCTACGTTTGTTTTAGTGACTGAAAATAGTACATATTTCTGGGTTTCTGATGTAAATTTGAAATTCAACTAATAATATATCCTTAGTGTTCAAAATTGAGAGATTTAATCCATCAAGAAAAGTTTCTATTTATTATATATATATATATATATATATATATATATATATATATATATGAGGATGTGTCTAACATGCGATTCTAGACCGTTCAACGAAGTCTAAATCTCTGTTTTGCAAAAGTTGGAAAAGTAATATCACAATCTGATACTGAAATCAAACCGATTCTCGGTTTCTTTAATAAATTTTAATTATCTGAGGAATCAGATTCATTATGAATATATGCATATTAGGAGTTTCAATGAATCGGGTCAGACCAAGTTAAAGTCGGCTCATCATTATTTTATTATTTTTTGATCCGATTCATTTAAATCCGGGTTCAAAAATTTTGACTCATATCTGATCCGATCGGGTCATGGGTCGACCCGACCCGACCCATATAAAATAATTAAGTATTTATTAATTATTTTTTATAATTTTAAGTAATTAAATATTAATTTATTTATAATTAATCTTAATTAGTGTATAGTTAAACTTTAATTAATATTAAATCATAAAATTACTTCAAAAACATAATTAAATGGGTCTGATCGATCCATACCCAACTCGATCCATGACGGATCAAAAAATCTTAATCTATATCCGACTTATTTATTTTTTGGTCATTTCAGATCGAATCGGCTTCAGATCGAATTAACTCATTTGATCGGATCAAGTTTTGACACCCCTAAATATAGATATAGCTTAAAGGTTATCCGGCAAATGAATTGCATCTGCGGCCATAAATTTTTGTTTGGCAGCTTTCCATCACTGAATTTTAATGGCTTGATTTGATTTAAACAGCCAAGATTTAGTTATAGAGAATATTTTTTTATTTTTATTTTGCCGGCCCCACTAAATATTGAAATAATGGCAAGAAGCTCTCGTTGCGTACCACAACAGTGGATGTGAATTGAGTGGCGTATATGCCTTGCATTAAAATATTTGACCCCAAAAAAATCTAAAAACTATCAAGCCAGCGAGTGGACAACAACTAATTAGAAATAATTCCGCTACCACTAATATCATTTCGTTTGTCAAGAAATTGACACCAGAATTGATTTTTCTAAATGGGGTATTTTGCAATCATGCAGTTAGCTACCAGTCGTTGTAGTTGGTGACGGAGGCTGCGTAAAGAATGGGATGAATTGAATTCGTTTTTTTATTTAAGAAAATTGCAGATGTTATTAATAATTGTAGGTTATTTTCAAAATAAAATAGTAGATTTTTTTAGATAAAGAAGAGGCCGATCGAGTCACCGGTTTTAAATGTCCTAAATCTCTTCTGTTCGGATTTTAAATTTGTGATCTATGATATAAATTACTTTTTTTTAATAATATGAAGTTACCGTAATTTTGTCTTCATATTATTCAGAAAAAAATGTTACTAATGACTTATGCCGTCCAAAAAATGATGTAATTAAGTTACAATAATAGCATGTAAAATATAGATTTTTGTAATATATCGCAACGATAAGAATTATTTCTGCAGCCAAAAAGGAAAAATAAAATAGTCGTTACTGAGTTCATTTGGAGTCTGTTTTTTTTTTTTCAGCGCATCATCAAATGGCGCATTGTCAGGGGATCAGCTTCTTTGGTTATGCAACCAAGATTTGATGGTAAGTTTTGATTCATTACAGTACAGTGCCGGATTTATATTATTCAAATGGAGTTTAATGCCCCCATTCATTCATAAAATATTACTACTTTTTATAGAAATTTTTATTATATATAGTTGATTTTTCTATATGTTTATGTAAATGAATCCCATTTAATTTTACTTAAAATTATATTATTGAACCTCATGGTCTCAAAATCTTGTGAAGTCCTATTAGCATTTGGGTACATTCCGTATTTTTTTTTGTCTTCAATGAAATATAAATATTATCTATTTTACTAAAAAAAATAGCATTGGAATAAGAACAAAAATAATTAATAAATCCAAAATCTCTTCACCTTCTGAATGATCGGTGGAACCACTCATTTAGTATTTTTATCGTAAAAAAAAACACTCGAATCAATCAAATCTTTTGGCCTCCTGTAGCTTTGAAGCTATCTTGTCTTTTATTTCATGTTCACCATCCTTTTTTTTAAGGAAAACTCAAGACCTAGCAATTTTGAGATGGACAACTCCAAAAAAAATAATAGTGTTTGTTTTTATCGGTTTGTTGTCTCCTCTATTTCTACACTTTTCACAGGTACATAAGTGATAGCAAAAACATCAATATTTGAAATAGTACTTAATATTATTTAGTGATTTTTATTGTTAAGCCAATAAAATTATAAATTAGACTTTTATTTTGATTCTCAATTTTTAATTCAAACTTCTAGGTCTTTTCTCTTTTATAATATAATATTAATTATTAATATAAAAATTAGGTATTTTTTTATTCACATATACATTTTGCCCATTACATTTCATGAATTAAGTAGATTAATATTTTTTAAATATGAAATTAGAAAAAAAAATTGTTGTGATTTTGATCTATATCTTAATCACAACTAAATTTATGATGTGAAATCTGTCTATTGGGATTAAGAAACTATGTTTATGTTATTTTATTCTTTTTAATTGTCTAAATGAATTTAAGTATTAACAGAACTAGAATTATTATGAAATTACTTAAATACTTTTCAGTTATGCAAATGTAATATAAATACAAAATTTTATTTTATATTTTTTCTTGATATTTCAATCACAGATTGCTATGAATAAAAAAATATATTTTAAATTCATGTTTGTGACTTCTTTATTTATAAAATAAAGATGTGTTCTGCATATAAAAAAATTGATGTATGAAATATGATGGTGCATACAAAATTTAAATTTAATATAATAATTTTATCTTTAAAAATTAGTCGTGAAAAAAATTCTCCTTCTCCGTCACTGTTGCAATAGACCTGGAGTCGACTGAAAGAGAAATGCATAATGATGGAATTTCATCTTCTTTTCCTCCATCGCACACTTCACACTCAGAAAAGATTGCATAGGAAAAGATTACACTCAGAAAAGATTACATTGGAAGTTAGAATGACTTATTGGACCAATAATTGCCTCTAATCCACACCAATTGACAATTACTAGTGGTTGAGAATATATGGTTTTATATTTAATCATTTGTGTCAAGTTTCCATAATGTTCCAAAAAAAATGTTCGATCTTTCAAGTTTTGTTTTAAGATAAAGAAAATTAGTGATGTCATTGAAAAATACTTTTTATTTATAAGAAAAATAATTTAATATAAATTTGGTTTTTTTTTCTATGCCGTAATTTCCAACCCAAGACCATGCATCTAAGAAAATGCCTTTTCTTGCGTCGATGTAGTCAAAAAATTCTTCCACACTTCACTTGCACAACAAGTAAGAATTTATCCTTCCACACTTCACTACTTCAAAAAAAGAGTTTATCCTTCCAAAAAATATATAAGAAGGACAATAGCTTGATTAGACAAATGAGAAAAAATTTTCCTATCCAGGATTCCGTTGCTCTGTTATAATTATACCCCGCTAGCGTGGAGTATTTTACGACAAATTCTTTTATACGTTTGTTCTTAATTATATTTCCTATCCAATATTTAAGATGATTTCTTTATAGAAGTTCTTCGCATGCATCATACAATAAAATCTTGAATAAATGATTAAAAATAAATATAGAAACTGTTTCTTCAACTCAAAGAGGCAAGAGAAGAGACTAAGAGCAAGATTAACTAGATTCAAATTAAGATTCACAAATCGATACAGATTAGCAATCCACTGGTAAATTCACCAGTAAAAGTACTAGGCAAAGAAACCGAAAATAAAATCGACAAAAACCGATTCTGTTCATTACCGCATTCATCCATTACCGAGAAAATACCCCGATGTAAGAGCGAGAATGTCTCAAAAAATGAGAAAATCACCCACATCACACTAAATGGCATAAATTATTTACCATGGATGCATAAAGCCTCAATTGGCCTTGGAGGCAGATCAAAACTTGAATATGTCACAGGAGAATTGCAAAAATCGTTACCAGTCAATCTAAACTTTCCCACAGCACAAGAAAAAAGGCCTTAAAGGAGTGGAGAGCAGATGATCTATTAGTCACAAATTGGCTACTCAACAGTATGGAACTAGCAATCGCTGACATCTGCATGTGTGCAGGGTCGGCTCAGGCAGTATGGGAAAAGCTCGAAAAAAAGATATGGCCAGAAAAATAATTATGCGAGAATCTTTCAACTGCAAACCAAAATCCATCAAGCAAAGCAACAACCAGGTCAATCAATCACAAAACTTCTCAACTACATAGAAAAAAGGCGAGATGAAATTCGATTGTATCGACCAAATACCACTGACCTTGAGGAATTGCAAAGGCGAAATGAGCAAGATGAGATTTTTCAATTTCTTACCAGTCTTGACTCAAGTTATGAAGCATTGAAATCACAAATCCTTCTCTGTGAGACTCTTCCCACCTTTGATAAAATCGCAAACATGGTTCAAAGAGATGAATCAAGAAGGTCTATGATGAACACGCAACCACATGAACCAGAGGAGACCAAGGCCTTTGCCATCCGACACCCAAAATCTAACCCTAATCTCAGCACAGCAAATCGGGGAGACCTAACAGTCCTTCTCAAGTGTGAACATTGCAAGCGAGAGGGGCACAAGGAAGAAGACTGCTGGTTTCTCCACCCGGAACTCAGGCCGAGGGGGAGAGGCAGGGGTAGTGGCGTTAACTTCAAGAATTTCAGGCGATAGGGGGAGTTGCGAGAAGAGCGAAAAGAGAAAAGAGTTTTGGGTGCGAAATGTGAGAAGACAGAGGCGAGTCGGGTTCACTCTAACCTAGCACCGAGCCAGAGTCAAATAGGGCAGCCCTCTCATCTCTCTCAGGATCAGATGTGGCAAATGATGCAACAACTCACCATGCTGCTCAATCAAAATTCTTCAAAAAATTCTGGTATTGCTGCCAATTTTACTTCTAATTTCTCACAAAAAAATTGGATTTTTGATTCAGGTGCAACGGACCATATCACAGCAAATAAAAATCTATTAAAAAATTTTACAAATTGGAATACTAATCAATTTGTAACCCTTGCAAATGGTGAAAAGATGAGAATTATTAGTAGCGGTTCAATTGATCTTTTTTCAAGAAATATCCCAAATGTCTTGTATGTGCAAAATTGCCCCCACAAACTTATTATCCATTAGTAAAATTACGCAAGAATTGAATTGTGAAATTATTTTTTCATCAAAAAGCGTAATTTTTCAGGAATGAAAAATGAAGAATGTCATTGGTGAAGGATTTCTAAAAAATGGACTCTACTATATAAATGAAGAAAAATGCAATTTTTTGGCAACTAGAGAAGAATAATTGAGCACCCTTTAGCATAGGAGAACCGGTCATCTGTCTGATAAAATATTGAAATGTATTTTTTATTTTAAAAATATTGATTGTAAAAGATGTGAGGTATGCAATTTAGGAAAGCACACTAAATTACCTTTCCCTTTATCTAAGTGTAAAAGCAAAAAACCTTTTGAATTAATTCACTCGGATGTTTGGGGACCGGCCCCATTAGATTCATTTAATGGTTATAAATATTTTGTTATTTTTATAGATGATTTTTCAAGAACCACTTGGTTATATTTACTTAAGAATAAGAGTGAAGTTTTTTCATAATTTGTTGAGTTTTGTAATTTTGTGGAAAATCAATTTGATACAAAAATTAAAACTTTTAGATCCGATAACGGTACGGAATTTGTCAACCGTAATTTCTTAGAATTTTTTAAACAAAGAGGGATTTTACATCAAACCACTTGTGTTTATACCCCCGAACAAAACGGGGTGTCAAAACGGAAAAATAGACATTTATTAGAAGTTACTAGAGTACTACTATTTCAAAATAACGTTCCAAAGATTTTTTGGTCGGATGTCGTTCTCACCGCAACATATCTAATTAATAGATTGACAAGTGCAAAATTAAATTTCAAGAGTCCACTAGAAATTCTTTACCAAGGAAAAATCAATATTGGGCATTTTAAAATATTTGGATGTACGTGCTACGTACATAAGAACAAACAAGATAAATTGGATTATACTTCAATCAAGGCAATTTTCTTAGGGTACTCGTCTCAAAAAAAGGGGTACAAATGTTACGATCCCATCAACAACAAATTATATATTTCTAGACACGTAACATTTCAAGAAAATGAGCCATACTATAAAATTGGAAAAATGGTCAAGGGTCAAGAGAAACAAAATATTTTTTCATTTTCACATTATCCATCTACAATTGGTGAAGAAACGCCAATCAATGTTGAAGAAGAAAATGAAAATGAAGATGAAAATGAGAATGAAGTGGAAATTAAAAATGAAGAAGAAGAAGAAATCATAGAGGAGGCACCGTTGCGAAGGTCAACTCGCGTCTCACAACCTCCCACAAAGATGAGAGATTATATCACCTACAAGGTAAGATATCATATTGAAAATTTTATCTCTTATGAAAATATCACAAAAGAATATAAGGCTTATTTGGATTCAATTGAAAATAATGAACCAAAATCTTTTAGAGAAGCAATAAACCAATCGGTTTGGTATAAGGCAATGAGAGAAGAATTAGATGCCTTGGAGAAAAATGAAACTTGGGAAATCGTAAATTTACCAAATGGAAAAAAACCCGTAGGGTGTAAATGGGTCTATAAAATCAAGTACAAGAATGATGGTAGTGTAGATAGACACAAAGCTAGGCTGGTAGCTAAAGGTTATACCCAAACGTACGGTATAGATTATCAAGAAACCTTTGCACCGGTGGCCAAAATGAATACCATTAGGATTTTACTTTCCATAGCGGTAAATCAAAATTGGACTTTACATCAAATGGATGTAAAAAATACATTTCTCCAAGGAATTCTAGAAGAAGAGATATATATGACCATACCACCCGGTCATAGAAAAAAATGGATGCTAATTTTGTTTGTAGGTTAAAAAAATCAATTTACGGACTAAAGCAATCTCCACGGGCATGGTATGGAAAATTGAGCTCTCATTTACTTTCTTGTAATTTTAAAATTAGTAATGCCGATCATTCTTTATTTTTAAAGAATATTGATGATGCTATAATCGTAGTTTTGGTATATGTGGATGATATAATAATTACTGGAAATTAATTTGGACGAAATTAGGAGAGTCAAGGCAAAACTAAGAGAAGTTTTTGACATCAAAGACTTGGGACTTTTAAAATATTTTTTAGGAATAGAAATAGCACATTCACCAAAAGGACTTTTTATATCACAAAGAAAATATATTTTAGATTTGTTAAAGAAAACCGGAAAAATAGGGTGCAAGCCAATTTCAACCCCAATGGATAGCAAGGTTAAATTAAATGCCGAGGATGGTGAACCTTTAAAGGACATAAGCCAATTTCAAAGGTTGATAGGAAAATTAATTTATCTTACCGTAACGAGACCGGACATTTCATTCTCGATAAGCCAAATTAGCCAATTCATACATTCACCTAGAACACAACACTTGGAAGCCATAAATCGTGTTCTAAGGTACTTAAAGGGTACTCCCGGGAAGGGAATTTGGATGAAAAATAATAATTCAAATGAAATATGTGGCTATTCCGATGCAGATTGGGCCGGAAGCTTTGATCGAAAATCAACTACCGATTTTTGCACATTTGTAAGCGGAAACTTAGTCACATGGAAGAGCAAGAAGCAAAATATCGTGGCTCGATCAAGCGCCGAGGCGGAATATCGAGCCATGGCATTAACGGCAAGCGAGTTGATATGGATCAAGCAACTCCTTGCGGATCTCGGAATAAAAAATCAAGAACCTATGAAAATGTGTTGTGACAATCAAGCCGCACGCCACATTGCATCCAATCCGGTGTTTCACGAAAGAACGAAGCATATTGAAGTGGATTGTCATTTCATACGCGAGAAGTTACAATCAAAAGAAATAGAAACATCATTCGTTCGTAGCAAGGATCAACTTGCAGATATTTTTACTAAAGGACTCGAGCCGCGAATGTTTAAGAACAACACGTACAAGTTAGGGATGATAAATATATACACCCCTAGCTTGAAGGGGAGTGTAGAAATATAAATCAAACATTGGTTTTTTGGTTTATGGGCCTCGACATTAATCATCACCGGCCCATAATGGTACCGAGAGCTAAAAATCCTTGCGACATAATCTGCCTATTTGTATAAAATACAAATAGACTAAAGGCAGGTTCTCAAACCTACCCCATTTTCTATCATTTTTTTTCTTCTGCAACGTTTCTAATTTAATTTTTTTTTTGGGCAATTAATGGCAGAATCATGAAGTAATACCAGAAGAAACTCTAAACCATGAAGTGTATGAACAAATAATTAGTTTAGAAAATAAAAAGAATAAAATCATAACTTGGGACTTCACTGTTTGTCGTTCTTCTTTAGATGGTCATCTGTGTTATCCTCGGACTGAAAGAGTGAGATATCAGATATATGTAATTCTTTGCGTGAAATTATTAGGCAGGCTCCTGAATCCTGATATGAAGTGTGGATGCGTATCTAAGAGAGTAATATTATTAGGGAAGATCATATTATTAGGCGCGCTCCTGAACCTTGATTTGAAGTGTGGATGCACATCTACTACCTCTAATAATGCAAAGATCTATAAGTAGATATGCTCTACAAAAAGGAGAAGCTAAAAATCAATCTAGTGTTTAATGAAAATAGCAAAGTGGCCACGAAGCACGTAATGATGCATCCATTGCAAAAGAAGTAAAGAACCCTTTGTATGTCTGGGTCGGGCAATAAATCACTGGATTAAGATTATGATGATGATCTCTTTTTTGAATTTTGGTGGGATGACGAACAGAAGAGGGAGTGCGCCGAGCGTCAAAAAGCATACTGTGTAGTGCGATGACGAACTGAAGACTGAAGAAGTGAAGAGGGAGCGCCACGAAGCCGAAATTTTTTTAAATAATATTAACAGTATTAAAAATTAAATATTTAGAAAAAAAAGTCGAATTTCAAAATCTGATTCAAACGTAGTTAGCAACTGTGCTCCCACAAAAAAAAATTCCGAAAAAAAGTTTCTGGAAGCGCAAGCGCCAGTTACGTTCTCAGAATAAAAAAACAAAAAAAAATTCTGAGAGCGCGACTGACACTTGCATTTCTAGAATTTGTTTTTTGTAGGAAAATAAAATTTCTATAGAAACGCTTATATTAGTCATTGAAATTAAATTATATTACAAGAGAGAAAACGACAAGGAGTTTATCAATGTCTTTTATAATGTTTTATATTATATTTTTTTTATTATCTATAAAATTCTAAATTTTAGTATTTTATCTCTTAATAAATATAATTATATATAGCATAATTCTAAATTCGATTACTTCCAAAATAGCTTAATACTTGTGTCAAATACAATTAATATAAATCTGATTACTTACAAATAGCACAATACTTAAATAAAATATAACTACTACAAATCTAACTACTTTTAAATAGCATAATATTTAAATAAAATACAACTACTACAAATCCAACTACTACTATAAATATGACTATTTCAATTCATTCCACTTCAAATCCGACTACTTCAATTTCTACGACGAAGACGATTGACGAATACCTTTGCACGGCTTGTTGATGGACCTGGTTGACTAGTTCCTTTCAAATATTACAGAAGCAAATCATGATTATCTAATTAAAATTAAAATATATTAAAATTCGTTATATAGATTAAAAAATAATTACATACCTGCTTGCATGTTTGATTGAGGACATTGATTTGTGGTATAGTTAATCGTACCACAACTTTCATAGTGCCTCGGTCCCATCCTCCCTTTAAGTACATCCATCGTCATTGGATATCTTTTTTACTTTCTCCTGCTTTTTTTTATGGGAGTGCGATTGGATATGATTTTATCATCTTCGTACGGTGGTCAATCTTCTTCTCTACCAAAAACCTCAAAACGACCTCCCTATGTACTCATTAATGCGTCCACTTTGTAAATAGAGTCCGTGAATTCGTTTGGATCATAATTTCGAACAACACAAACTGCTAGCACGTGAGAACATGCAATATAAGTATTACGTGGTTTGTGACACTTGCATTTAGGACGACCACCCTGATTAACAACTACCATATAACTCCAATATTGCGTCTCGTGTTTGGTTACATGTTCATTTTTAGTAATCACCTCGTATACACCTTCATCTATATCTATTATTTGAAATCACGGAGGGGTTCAGTGTTCCTAAGAACACGCCAACTTTACTCAAATTGTAGATTAATTCTTTGAATAGTTCATCTTTAGTGAAAATTTAAATAATACATGAATTATTCATGAATAAGACACATCCATTAAAAAAATAGATGGAGCCGTGATGGATCTAGGGGTGTTAGTGGGTCGAATCGGGTCGGGTTCGAGTCAGATCATTATTATTTTATTATTTTTTTAATTTGATCTGAACCTGATCCGATTACATTCGGGTCAAAAAATCTTGACCCATATTCGATCAAATCGGGTTACGGGTCGACCCAACCCGATCCGTATAAAATAATTAATATTTATTAATTATTTTTATATTATTTTAAGTAATTAAAATAATAATAAATTTATAATTAATATATAATTGAGTTTTAATTATTACTAAATCTGAAAATTACTTCAAAAAATATAATTAATCGGGTCGGGTCGGGTTGATCCGAACCCGACCCGACCCGACTCAAGTCAAAAAAATTAGACTCATACCTGACCCATTTATATTCAGGACATGTCGGATCAAGTTAGGTTCGGATTGGGTCAGATCAATAATTGAGACCCTAGCTTAGGGGTGTCAATGGGTCCTGTCGGGTCGGGTTCCGGTCGGGTCATATTATTTTATTAATTTTCTTGACCCAACCCAAACCTGACCCGATTAAATTTGGGTCAAAAAATCTTGACCCATTACCGACCCGATGGGTCACGGGTCGACCCGACTCGACCCGTATAAAATAATTAATTATTTATTAATTATTTTTATATAATTTTAAGTAATAAAATATGAATTAATTTATAATTAATATTTATTAGTGTATAATTAGTGTATATTTAAGATTTAATTAGTACAAAATCACAAAATTATTTCAAAAAATATATTTAATCGAGTCGGGTCGGGTTGATCCTGTTGAAAAATAATCGGGCTCTAATGGCTTAATTACATAATAATGACGGAAGCGTTTAAACTAAATAAGGCAATTCAAGCAATTCAATCATAATTCTCGAATAAAAATATTGCAATAGAATGTAAATAGAGAAGAGTGAGAGAAACGCAAACACAAGGGTTTTAACGGAGTTCGAATATTGACGATCCTACTCTCCGAGACTCCTGACCCCCGACACGGTAACAAGGTCGAGGTGATGTACTTAATGAAGCAACAATATACAAAGTTAAATCTTTCCCTTCTCACACAAAGCAAATGGAAGGTGAAAGGCCGGAGCGAGATCATATCTCGAAGGAGCGAGCTCAAAAGCTCGAAAGATGCGAGTGCACAATGCCTCAAAGGTGCTAGCTCAAGGCTAGATCAAATACTAGAGAAAGGAAGAGAGACTAAAACTCTAGATTTGATAATAGGGGGAAAGAGATTAAACCAATTTAATTGAGTCTTTGAATTTTGCCAATTAGTTTAAGGTTGGTTGCTCTCTCTATAATGATTTTGCTCTTTTAAATATGAAAATATATTTTGCTAGAATGAACTCATACATTTGAGGGAAGAAAAAGCCAGCCTTTATATTGAAAAAATAACCCTGAAAAAGTGATTCTGCGCACAAATTGTTACAGAACGATTTGTAACCGTTACACAATGGTTTGTTGTGCACTGCTGACTATTTTAATCATATATTATTCATATGATATCAGATTTAGATGATGAAAGATTTTTGAAAAGATAGGAAAAAGATCTATAACTTTTATGTTTTGATCATTTCCAAATTCAGAGATCATTATAGTCTAAAATTGGATTGAAAACAGAAAAGTTTTCTGCTTGCAAACTGTTACAACGATTTAAGGAACCGTTACAATGGTTTGCATAGCCATTACTAGCCATCATTTTTCTCTTTTTCTTCACAAACCGTTACACAACAGTTTAGAACCAGCAACTACAAAGAAGAAGTTCAGCAAACCGTTACACAACGGTTTGTTGCTTATTGCTGGTTTTTTTGCTCATAACTTTTTCATACGATGTCGAAATTGAATAATTAAAAATGTTTTAGAAATCTAAGAAAGATATCTATAACTTTTATACTTTTAGCTATTTCAAATTTCAAGCACGTCGTATTCTAAAACCTGAAGAATATGACTAGTTTCTTGATTTTAGCTTTTTCCAACTTATTTTGACTCAATTAATTTAATTTAAATTAAATAATTATAAAAGAAAAAACCTTCTAAATACTCTATTGTCTTGACTTATTTTTTTGTCTAAGTGCTTGATTCTTGTCCAGGTTCTTAATTTTACTTGTAAGATTCCTACAAACAACTCAAACATAGAAATTGTAAAATTCAAGTTTATTATTTTGTAAATCGATAAATCAAAGAAATTATTTAGTACAACATACCCGAACCAGATCCGACCCGATTCATGTCAAAAAAAATTAAACTCATACCTGACCCATTTATCTTCGAGTCATGTCGGGTCAATAATTGACACCTCTACCCTAGCTGGACCTCTAGGAAAAGAATATTTACTCAAAGTATATTATATATACCATATAGATCATTCATTAAAAAAAATTCTACATTTTTTACTGGTGCTTCTTAAATTTACATTAATTATATTTCAATTTTTATATTTAAAAATCATTTAGAAGAGTGCGACCTCATTAAAATCAATTTATATTCCAACTTTCATGGTTGTCACATTTAATTTTGATACCTCATGACAAAGACAAAGTTGATGTCCATAACAAGAGTTTTTTTGTTCAATATCGTTGAGTAGTTAGGTTAGATTCTCATTTTATCTCGGGAAAAAAAGCATAGATACATCCATACCGTGTTGAAGAAAACAAAATAAAATAATGAAAGCTCTTTAATAGCAACATAAAATAGAAACAAGATTTTCAATAATTCATGAAATATTTATTTTCAAATATATTTCGAATTAAAAGATGAATGAAATATTTTTTTCATATTATTCCTGAACAGTGATAGGCTGATTATGGATTAGTAGAAGTGATATAATATTATATTAACGGGACTGAATCAGAACACGACAATTGAGCAAAGGTAAGGTAGCTGATATCATAATATGACATACGTCCTTAAACAACACGGACAAAATGCACAACCGTGTATCAGAAGTTGATGTGTCCTTTTTGAAAATATCCGAGCAGATAAATCTATACTCGTCATCCGTTTCGGATCATCTCGTTTATTTTATTTTTTTCACATTATCCTCATCTAATCCGTCCCATATTGGATTTGTGATTCATTGGAACCCAAACCCCACTAACCCATCCCAGACCGACTAAACATATCCCTACCCATCCAGACTCGCTACCAGACCCACCCAGAATCGGACGGCTAAACCCATGAAACCTAGACCCCGATATCCGTGAAACCCGTGTACGACCCGTGAGATCCGGACGGGTTAGCCTCCGGACCTGAGAACCCAAAAGGAATATTAGTGCTTTGTATCAAATCAAACTCGCTTTGTTTCAAATAAATTTTACTTTTATTCAAACTTAAACAAAAAAATTCACAAGAATATCAGAAAAATCTGATTTTTTTCAGAAAATACAAATTAATATCTATAAATACTCTCCCCTCATATTTTAATCCAAAATCACACCAAATATTCAATATTTCTTTCTCTTTTTAAGCTTTCATTCTCAATTTGTCATATACTCAATTTTTAATAATTTTAGTTAGTTGTCAAATTTATTCTTATTATTCCAATTAGAAAACATAAAAAATAGTTCCAATATTATTATTTATTTTTTATTGGACAAGAAGTGAAGGTATTGCCAATTTTATCATATCCCGCTTCCCGCAATACCATATTCTGATTCCTATAATATTTGAAGCATTGGAGGTTAGTTTTTTTTTCAAAAAAATAAATTAGTTACAGTTTTTAATGTCTAGCAATAAGATTAAATTTATTTTTTATTTTGTAATTATAATTTATTTAGATTTATTTTTATTGCTAGAATATTAGATGTTAAATTGATTTTTATTTATAATTTTCTTTTATTTATAGTATTAATTCATTTATATTTACTTTTATTGTTAGAATATTTGAATGTTAAATTCATTTTTGTAAATTGTAGCCTTAATTTATTTATAGTTTTAATTCATTTATATTTACTTTTATTGTTAGAATATTAGAATGTTAAATTTATTTTTTATTTATTTATAGTTTATTTTATTTATAGTTTTAATTCATTTATATTTACTTTTATCTTAGAATATTAGAATGTTAAATTTATTTTTTATTTATTATAATTTTATTTTATTTGTAGTTATAATTCATTTATATTTACTTTTATTGTTAGAATATTAGATTGTTAAATTTGTTTTTTTATTTATTTATATTTTTGTTTTACTTATGGTTTAAATTTATTTATATTTACTTTTATTGTTATTGTTGGAATATTAGAACATTAAATTCGTTTTCTTATTTATTTATAGTTTTATTTTATTTGTAGTTTTAATTCATTTATATTTACTTTTATTGTTAGAATATTAAAATATTAAATTTTTATTTATTTATTTATTTATAATTTTATTTTATTTATAGCTTTAATTTATTTACATTTACTTTTATTGTTATTCATATTTTATTTTTGATTTTTTTGTTCATCAAATTTAATTCTTTTTTATATTATTTTTTTTAGAAATGATAATTCCTTCCATTGATGATTTTCTTTATCGGTTTAGTGTGGAGATTTTTTATGAAGATAATTATTCAAATTCGAATGTAAATATTTCCGAACCGATCTATCGTTGATATGATAACCTTTCATTCCACTTTCAAGGAACTTATCTATCATAAGATCTTAATCATCAATCTCAACCTCAATAAATATTTACTCAACTTAAAATAATCAAAATATTAAAGAGGAGACTAACTTATAATTTTTATAAATATTAATGTTCAAAATATTATACAAAATATATTTTATAAATTAAAATTTTTATAAATTTTATTTTTTTATTCTTTAATTTTATTTGATTTTCAAATAATTAAATATGCAAAACTGAATTAGTTTAAATTTATTCTTTTAGAAATTATGATATAATATTTTTCAAATTTGATTAATTTTTTTATACTTGATTTTTTTTAGAATTATTTGGAAATTTTTAAATTCTATTCTATTTTTAAACAATTATAATTAATAAACTAAATTAGTTTAAAAATTTTATATAAAATATTATGATTAAACAAATATAACTTCTATTATTTTTTTGGAATTTTTTGAAAATTTTGGAAATTTCTGAAAATTTTTGGATTTTTTGCGGTTTCTTGATTTTTTTTGAAATTGCAAAAAAAAAAAAAAACTTGTGCCCACCCGTCTTGGCTCCGCCCATCTTGATCCGTGGGAGTCCAAGACAGGTTAGGTCGGAATTTTTTAGTTTTGAACCGCTCTAACTCGGACTGTCCCATTTGTGCTCATCCTGGAGCCGTAATTATCTGTGGTCCGGAGGGATTTGATGTATCTAGTCCCGGGCTTCACTAAAAACATTATTTTTTTCATCTAGAAAGTACATTTTTTTAAATAGAAAATATAAAAAAATTCACATATATTAACATGATTATAGTTTTTTTACATGCATTTGCGTGGCCCAATTTTTTTTCGAGCTAACAACCATGGACTGAATTTATTTCCGGACCAGCTCTTCTACACTCAATTTCATCGAAATTGCCGCAGAAGATCCGATTTAAGAATGGTCCGAATTAAAATTCGGACTATGATATGATCTAAATTTTTTAAACTTCAAACATCTATATAACTTTTAATAAGTACGTCGTGAGAAAATCCTTAACTACTTTTTGCAAATGGCACAATATGAGTAAACCATAATAAGTATTTTTTAGATCAAAAAAATATTTTGAAGTCTCTCTAATTTGAGATGAAATTTTTTGTAAGTCTTTGATGAACCGAAAGACGGTATTCCAGCATAAATAAATATTTATAATTTTTTATATAATTTCTTGGTGATATTTTTAAAAAAATAATTATCCTTATTTTTTATAATTGTACTAATTTATCATATGTGTTATATCATAATATAATTTATTGTGTATCTTATTTATATTATAAAATTCAACATCAATGATTATTTGGGCCACCTCCTATGTCTATTTTTTCCATTTTTTAAATATTTTCTTAAATAAACGTAATTAATATTATATGATTTGAATAATGATAAAAAATAAGTATAATTATTTTTATTTTTTAAGGTAAAGAATATCTTCAAGAAATTATGTAAAATATTATGAATATTTATTTTTGTCGAAATACCATCATTCGATTAGTCAAAGACTTATAAATACTTTGAAATCAAATTATAGAGACTTCAAAGTATTTTTTTTTGACCTAAAAATACTCATTATAGTTTACTCATATTGTGCCGTTTCTAAAAAGTAGTTGTGAATTTTCTCATGATGTTCCCATCAAAAGTTATGACAGTTTGAAGTTCAAAAAATTTAGATAATACTATGGTCCGAAATTTTAATTCGGGCCATCCTTGATCACACGGAAGGTTACACACGGCCAGATTAGAGAAAATGAAAGATGATGGCCCCAAAAAATATTCGGACCAAAGTTGCTGGTTCGAAAAAAAATGAACCATGTTATTGATGGAAAAAAATTATCAATCTTGCTAAAATATATGAAATCTTTTTTATTTTTTATTTTCAAAAAAAATTTAGAAAGTACTTTAGTTATTCCACAATTATTCTCCAGTCTCCGCATAAAAACTTTTATCAAACAAAAAAGCCTCCACATAAATCCCTTTTTCTCTGTTGACTCGAGTCAACGGTCAAGTCTCCTCATCTTTTTCTCTTCTTGCGTCTTTTTCCTCTTTTTGTCTATCAAGAAGCACTCATTAGCTCGCAGTCTAACCCGTAGAATACATTGAATTGAACCCAAATGATTCCTCAATATCTTTTATTTATCATTCAGTCTACCTAAAAGTCTTCCAACTGGTTGGAAAATTAGGAGGGAGTTTGGTGGGGGACAACAAATGCTTCTCCGGTAAATTTTAGTGGATAATATCATATCTCAAATTTATATTTAGTAATTGATTTTTTTATTTGTTACTAAACTTTAATATTAATTCAAAATTAATTACTCTCTTTGTTTTTTTCATCTATGTTTATTGAAGATCTTATAATGTTATATAAATTAGGGTTGTTCCCCACGCAAAGCAAAAAAATCATGTTGTGTAATATGATTGTATAATTTTATTGAATAGAAATGTTTAAATTTAAAGATCTTGTTACGTTGGTAGCAAATTATGATTGCACAATTAATATTTTTAATTTATTAATATATATATATATATTTAAATATGTATTAGTAAAAAAACATGAGACTTCTCAATTCATTATTTTTGTTTAGTTTCTTTCTCTTATTTTTTGTAAAAATAAATTATTTTTCTGTACATACAAAAATTATTGTGAGATAAAAGAATATTAGGTCTCATCTATTAATAATCCAAAATTTATTACTAAAGAAAATTAAGTAAATCAAAAGTCTTTATTGATATGATATGTGTGAGAGACTAGAAGACTTAACCTTCTTTCTAGAATAATTTATATGTTTATTAATTTTTGAAAAAATGATCGATGAATTATTATTGTTCTTTTATTCATAATTTGTTATTATATAAGTGAGCACATCAACTTGTTGAGTTAATCCATATTATCTAATAGTATTTTATTAAAAACTTATAATTTTATTTGTTTGGCCAAGAAGCTATTTTTTGTACTAATTCATATTTTGTTTAGAAAGGTTATACTATAATTAAAAGTTGATATTTATGGCTAAAGATATTCCAATTTGTATGATTTAATTATTATAAAAGAATAACTGTTCTAAATAACATTGTTAATCCTAAGAAATAATTCTCATTTTAAAATGAAAATTTTCTAAATTTTTTTGAGAGGAAAAGAAATAGAAAAAAAAATTATTTCGTGTTTTGCATTCTCATGTTTTAAATTTTATATGAAATTATTTATGTCCAAATATTAAAATAGAGTCATATTCAGTACTTCATTGAGTTTCGAGGAAAAGACTAGTAGATTGATCGAATTTAAATAAATATTAATTTTAGTAAGAAAAAACGAATAAACTAAAATTCATGTTGAAATTCCGAATCATGCTATAACGTTGAAAAACAGACCGATTCAAGTCCAACTCCTAGTTTCCTACTCTCGTGTAGAACCATCATGAGAAAGACGACCCAATTGGAATAACCCGGCCCATATTTATAGGCCCGAAATTACTCGGAAAGTTTACCCTTACTCTAAAACGCGTCTTTTGATAGTACGGCCCGAGAACGACCAGAGGCCCGGCACTGAAGATTTCTTATTAAGTGGTTCGCATCATCGCATGTAGTTCAGCACTTCAGCTGCTTGGGCATCTATTAAATGCGGTATATAGATTTGATTTTTATTCAGGTATCAATATTACATATTTACATGTTTAACTGGGCTTTGTACCGGAATATTTTTTATATCCACTTTTGAATTAAATAAATATAATACCGTAAATTTGAGAAAATAATATAATTTTTGAATGTGTTGTATTATAACAATTACAAAATGACATAGTTTCAAGAAGAACAGTTTTGAAATGAACTTAATTTCACATAAAAAATAAATAATAAATAAAAATAATAAAAAAGTTCTTCATTAACAACATAATATAAATGAATTAATAATTATATATTGAATAGTTTTATTTTTATAAAAAGCTTAATAATAGTTGATGGTTAAATTATTTAATGGATTTGTAGTGCATAATAAAAATAGCAAATTAATGGAGAGAAAAAAATAACATTGGTTTAAATCTGAACCATTGATTTAAAATAAAATTGGTTTATATCATTCAATTAGAGGTATTTTGGTCGTTAAAAAAGCTAAAAAAGTTCAACATCAATGGATGCATTTAGTACATACACTCTTTATAATAGTATAGATATAGATATAGATATAAATATAGGAGTAAAAATACCATGAGTTTAAGATCACAAAGGTCTTCCATAAACTTAAATCAAAAAATATATCAAATTATCTTCAAATTTTGATTTATCATGCTCCTTAAATTCTTCATATGAAAATCTTATTGGATATAAAAATTTGAGGTGTTACTATTTTTTAAGACATTGTTTTCAACTTTTGAAAATAATGTACAAACATTGAATATTTTATTATTTTTTAGAGCAGATTTAAAAAAAAAAAAACAGTGACTTAGAAAACTCAAAATATCCCAAGTTTTTATATTTTATAAGGTTTTCATATAAAAAATTTAATAATATAATAAATTAAAATTTAAAGATAATTTGATATATTTTTTGAGTTAAATTTCCAAAAAGCCTTCGTGAGATGAAACTCGCTAAGAATTAGGAATAGGATAATATTTTTTGAGTACGCTATTTTGCTCTAAATATAGATATAAATATAGATGGTATTCCTAGTCAAAATATTATACAAAAGTATTGGGCTAACTCTGGTATTGGCCGAACCTACCAAAAGATAATTATGAATAAATATTTTGTATCATGAAGAATTAGGAATAGGATAAATTCTAACAATTTTTTTGTTGGAGTTTAATTAAAGGGAACACAACTACTAAATTGTACGTTAAAAAGAAAACAAATTAATACGGATCGTTTAGTTTTGATCGGACGACAAGCAATGGAAGATGGAAATAACACAACAAATAACAATGAACTTTGGTCCATCCTTGGACCTTCATGCTCAAATTAATTCAATCCCACAATTTTTCTTTCGCAATCTCTCGAACCAACGATAAGATCCAACATCGCCTCGTATACGATGGAAAATGGAAAAATCCTGCGTGCAAATTAGCCATGGCGATGCGAAGGTTCACAAGGGCTTGATATTATTTTTATTTTTTATTTTTACACTTGCAAGTTCAATACATCATGACAAAGGCCGCAACTGACTTCCAATTTCATCGAACTATTTCGCAGTGGAATACAGTGAACTCAATGATTCATCATTCAGATGAAAGACTTAGGTGAAGTCTCTGAGGTGATGGTAAGGACTCTCTCCAATTATAAAAGGAGGTCTGAAATTAACTGAACAATTATAAACAAACAAAAAATGACGATGATTCGAAGGTGGATCATGTTATGATTTTAAGGCAGGACTTTTCAAATCAATGTGAATGGTTTCCTGCGCACAAGTCCGAAGTCCAGTTGTGCGTCTTTGTTGACTCCTGAAACTGAAGCAATGATTGATCCAATAAGAAACTAGGGGATAAATTGACACCATAGACAAAATAATTACACAAAATCCTCATTATTAATAAACATTCTTGTCACTGGAAAAATGGAAGAAAATAAATAAACTTCATGAATTAACCAAATTACACAATTGCGATCCATTCTTGTCACTGAAAAGTGGAAAGAATTATACATCAAATCATATTTAATGAATTTTGTGTGAATGAGCTTTCAAATTGAACAATATAATGGAGTTGGATTTTTTATAAATGTCGCGGCTTTAATATTCATTACATATATTATTGGCTAAATAGTTAAAATATATGCAAATAACTACATATCAAACTATTACGAATTGAATTCAAACTAATTCGTTAAAAAATATATTGAACCAAACTCGAATCAAACTGACAAAAATATCTAACCGAACGAACCAAATTCGAGCTAAAACTGAATCGAACACGAACAAATTATAAAATAAAACTGTTAATATACATTCGTATACAATGCACTCGACCCTTCTTCCCAGTGGCAGATCAGGGGCTTAGGGGCGCTTCCCCTCCTAATTTTTCAAAAACGTCCGAAAAATATATATAATTTCATAAAAAAATTTAAAAATTTATATGTCTGACCCTTCTAATCTTTATTTCTCTATAGTGAATGTCTGATCCTTTTCTATCTCACCTCCCCCCCCTTCAATCTAAAATTTTGACTTCCGCCCTTGCTTCTTCCCTCGATTCAAAGCTCCAAGAACCATCTTATATCTAATTAAGAAATGTTAATTTAAGTTCAGTTGGTCAAATACAAATATACAATTAATGAAGAATATTTACTTAATTAAAACAAATTCATGTAATGAATATTCATTCCAGAAAGATTGTTTGAAGAATAAAATTGTTGCAATCTTTAACACTTACATGTAATTCACACATCAGCAAAGCCAAAGAACAGTGTAGTAACTAACTTGTAACTCAAAAGGGTAAAAGCTAATAACACAACCCGCCTTAACTGGAAACGGAAAAAATAGACCATAAATAAATTAAAAATAACAAAAAAGAAAACCTGTAAACGACTATAAAAAATTAACGAAACCCTCAAACCAATAGCGGTACCAGCCATAAATAGGCGCCAGGATGGGATGTTTCTGATCATTAACAGGACAACAGGACCATGCTTGTTGACATTGTGAATTCTCGTTTTCAATTGCTTCATTTCTTTGAATTGTTTCTTGCTTAAAGGTTTCACCCAGGTACAGATTATGCGGTCTAAAGAGGACTCGCTGGCCTCTAACTCTGAATAGTACTCGATCTGTTCCGTGATTGCTTCTAGTAATTCTTCGGCCGTCGAAACAACATTGCTTGCCTCCTCCACCCACCTTTGTACCCCTTCCGGGTACCAGCACTTCTGGTTAACCTTTGAGAGGGTATCTCTTAGGATACTGAAATCAGTTATCAGATATTCAAGCTCGCTTTTAATATCGTTCTGTTCATTGATTTTGTCTGACAGATACTCGCAAAATTTAATGACATTAGGAATGCTTAGCAGCACTTTGAAAGTAATTGCGAGGACTGTTCGGTTGTAATCTCCATGGGCTAGATTTACTGTAAGCAAACAAAGATGATGGAGAAAGATTTAAGTTTTTCTTTCTTTTTTAGATAAGGTTAAATCATTCAATTTACTTTCATAACAAATTTACACAAACATACGATCTCCAGTCATAACTTTTGGCTTGTATGAGATCTAAATTTAAGGTTAGTGCTCGACAATCGAACAGGAGAGGATAACAAAAATAAATGAGAGATCAACAATTTGATCTTCAGATATATAGGTAAATGAATTGGAACAAATTCAATAGAGAAAGTTTCTGCATTAATTTTCCCTCACTCTTTTTAACCTCCTGCAGCAAAACTCTGAAATAAAATGAATTAGTTATTCTCTTCTTTCTCTTCCTCTCATTTGCTGTCACCTTTTCTCTCTTACTAAGAACCAAAGCCTAAAAGATGCAATAACTGAGAAGTGAGAACGTACCTAAAGGAATCTCTTCGATGGCTTCGACTTCACGTTTCCTCGGGAGTATACTTACTTTGGCAATCGAGAAAGATGAACGAATACACAGAGATAGATATTTTATATTGGCGGTGATATTTAATGAAGGTACGTTGGATATATTTATGAAGGTCAACGGTCAAGACTCTCTTCTTCTCTTCTTGTGTCAGAAGAAGTAGAGGAAGATGTTGTATCAATGTTTAGCGCAAAGGATAATAAATCGGATTCAATCATGAATTCAAAGGAGAAGTTCAAAATAGACCATTTGTGCTCTATTAGATAGTGGTAGCATACATTCCTTTGTCAACCCAATTGTGCTGAAGGGGAGTAAGTTGAAAATGATGCAAACCATACCTATGATTATAATAGTAGCTAATAGGGCAAAAATGATCACTGACCAGTATAGAGCTTTGAAATTAAGCATCCAAGGCCATGAATTAGAGAAGGATATGAGGGTGTTGGATGTACAAAGTTATAATATGATATTGAGGTTGGATTGATTCACAATCTTAGGACCCATGAGGATTGATTGGAGTAGAGGCATGCTAGAATTTAAACTCAAAGAAAAAAATGTAACGTTACAAGTAGAAGATGTAGTAGAAGTGAAACTGTGTGAAGGAAGCATTAATATTGAAAAGGAGAAAAAGGGGCAGTGAGGTAATTCTGACGCATATTTTTACCATGAGGAAAGAAGAGGTGTATAGCTATGTAAACTCTACAGCTGAACCCACCACCTTACCACCCAAGAGGCAAGCAGACCACACAATATCTTTGGTGTCAAACTCTAAATCAATCGATCTCAGACCATATCGGTATTCTTATTTTCAATAGCTGGAAATCAAAAAATTCATTGAAGAATTGTTGCAAAGGTCCTTCATACAACCCTCCAGCAATCTATTTACCTCACCAGTTTTAGTCAAAATTCATGCACACACAAAACACATGACTCCTACCCAACATTTTTCCTTCAATTCTATTTCATAAAACATTCTTTCACAAAGTTGTTTTCACTTTTTTTTTCTTCTTACTGATCTATACATCTTTCTCCCCTTTTATTATAATCTGCGCACCTATTATTTGAAGAGCAAATATTACAATTCATTATACTACCTAATTTAAACTAATATATAGCTTCTCCTGGATTAAATTGATTCTAATTGATGGTTGTTGTCTTCTATTTATCTCCTTTCCTTCTCTTCTGATTTGTGCCAGATTTCTACATATGAAAAATAATTCAACAAGGCAAATGCATCTTGTTCACGTCTTTTATATATCTTCAATGATACCTTGAGTTTCTAGACAATTTTCTTCTTTTTATAAAATCCTTTCCTTCAAGGATATGACGTGTCTGAGTATCCATTTTAATAATTTTACTGGTCAAAAAGAAAGATGAAAACTGACATATGTGCATAGATTATAGACAGCTCAACACCAGCATAATAAAAAAAATAATACTCCATACCCATAATTGATGATTAAAGGCGGCTCTACATAGGCGGGGTTAAATCTCAACTCTAATGTACCCTTTAAATAGAAACAAAAAAGGACAAAATAAAACACAATTAGCCCTAAGACGAATACATTTAATATTCCGTTTCAAACTAGTAGATAGGAATGTTTAGATTCAATTCACATCTTACATGAACTACCTAAATGGGTCAACAACAGCAGTTACAAGCTTAGCTTCTATCTCCATTTATTATTGAAGTTGTTGTGCTTACCATCTTCAGATCTCTCTTCTTATATCTCATGATAAACTCTCAAAAGGTTTGTAATCATTGACTTCACAATTCCTTAGACAGAAGCACATAAAGAGGATACGGAAATAATAAAACAAACAGCACTCAAGCTCTGCATCCAGATCCATTTAGCACTGAAAACCGGGATCCATCTAGATTTGATATACATCTAAATCGGGGAATATAAGGTCATAGGCCAGAATCCAATGGATCCCAGGAAGCCAGCTATGTCATTGAAGAACGGCATCACAATTGCAAGGACAGTAGTCGTTATAACAAAAATTGTTTCTCCAGATGATCATAAAAAAGTTTATTTGGATTTTGAATTTGCTGCGAGTTTTAGGGTTCTTGAAAAATTCATGAGGGAGTCTACTAAATCCACCAATTTAGACCAAATTTTTGGCAGACATCTATCAGTAACAATGCATACTGCTTGCTATGATACTGTACCAGTTGGTTATCCTTTTCTATTTTTTATTTCATTTTTTTATTAAGCAATTGGTCATACTCAGGCATTTTAACTACCACCTGATTAAACAGCCCCAATTAAAACTGTAAAGCAACAACAGAATAACAAAGGAAAAAACCAATCATAAGCACTCAGTAATTGACATCTAAATGCAAAGATTTTAGGAGGACAGGTAAGAGGAGCAAAATTCACAAGCCAAAGGTTTTAGTAATTGACATCTAAATACAGTAAAATAATGTTCTGTTTCTCTCCAATTAAATAATTCGTGTTTACGTAGTTACCTGATATGCACCAAGTGAACGGTTATGCAGACATGAGCAAAATTCACAAGCCAAAGGGGCTCATAGGGCCCAAACCCAGTAAGGATGTTACCGGGTACAGAATTGCCAAATGCAGCATAACCCAAGTGTCCACAAAGAAGGAAGAAGGCAGTTGTTATAGATAAGCTAATAAATACTGCCTTCATTGCTTCATTGTTTTGTTCTCTGGTGGCGTTGATTTCAGTGTATCCTATTATGAGAAAGAAAATTATAAGTGTCACTCTCAAACAAATGGCATCTCCACTTTATAAGAAGATAAAACTATATTGCAATCATGTCTTTATATTACAAGTGGAGACCAGTGAACAAGATCATCTCATGTGGAGAACAAAATATATGCAGTTAGACACTGAAAATATATCCCTCATTTTGTTTAAGAAATAAAAGGAAATTGAAAAGAAGGGTAATTTGGACATTCTCAAATAGTGGGAGCAACACAAACATGTACAGCTACATGATATTCTAATAATTATGGTTAAAAAAACAGCGTATCCCGTTTTCTCTAATTTAGTATTCTCCAAGTTCTGTAGTTGCCTTCCTTGAATTCAACATATTATCTCAATTTAACACAACCAAGATCCCACTCGCCAAATGAATACCTTGTTTAGTAATAATTTAAAACTAGTAGTGGACCAGCAGTTACCTGAATTTCCACAAGAATCAATGAAAAATGAATATGCAAATGTAATGTTGCCAAGTGCTTGAAGAACAAGCCAAATCTTCTGAGATGCATCCCAAGTCAACTCCAACTTGAGTACCAGTAAGTGTAGTTTTATGGGCCACCTAGATACAAAGAGTGAAATATAGATTATATCACACCAAATCAAGAAACAGGTTCATTGCTGTGAACTTTGCACCTAATTATATAAGCAAACATTATTCAAGACCTGATATTCATGACAACAGAAGGTTTGCCTTTCAGAGGAAATAATTTGAAATTTCTAAATTTTGAAAAGAAAGGACCTCAAAAAATGTACTAATATATAAAGTGGAGATGCATGACTCGTTTGAAAAAGCAGTGCATAATTATTTCTCATATTTTACAGGGATGCATGACATATATCTCCAATTTTCAGAGATGCGTATGAGATTTTCTTTCCCCAGATATTAAATTAGATAAATATTGGAAAAATAATAGAATGACACTTTGAATGGTTAGTTGATCTTACCCTGCACTAATGGCTGCTGTTATTGTGGTACCCTACTGAAGTCCCATACAAGTTTGTGTACTGACAAATAAGGCAAAGCCAGACCTGCTTTTTGCCTGTAAATAAAATTTATTGAATTTTGAGCGTAAAAGAATACCAACACGAATCACAAATGGAAAGTCAAATTATTACCTAAGCTGGATTTAACAGCCTGCACATATGAGTAATTACGCTTCCCAAAAACAGGATCCTCAGTGCGGTAGCAATCAGCCAGAAGGTTGGAGGTGTATAGGGTGATAGCCGAGAAAATGACAAGAGACCCTGTGCCCACAAGCCAGCCAAGCTGTGCAGCGGCCCACGCTAGGGAAAGCACACCGGAGCCAATCACTGCAGTTATTATATGGGCACTTGCGGTGCCAACCGTCCCTGCAATGTACTTATTAGTAATGTGTCAAGATTATCAATGAATTAGAAAGTTAAAATAATATTGGCTATTGATGTTTTTGGAGGGGAAGATTACTCTGAATAGCACACGAATTTTCTGAAGTCTCAAGACAGAATAGTTTGATATATTATTCTTTTTCTCAGGTAAATATCACTTATTCGAAAATAAAGAATATCTTTGAAAAGAACAAGAATAGAAACATGTTATGCATATAATCGGTACTCAGTAACCATGCAACTTTTAACTATTTATTACTATTGACTTCATATTCTACAGTAATGCTCTTTTGCTTCAACAGAGACATTGCACCAATTACAGAAATGTAATTAGATTAAATAAGATTACAAAAGTTGAATTTACAGAATTAGGACGAATTGGGTAGCGTGGGCCGAATTAGATTAATGCATAATGCACGAATAAAAAGATTAACTACAGTCTACAGACTTTCATATAGTTTACGAAAACAATGGTTCTAGAGTTGATTTTGTGTTGCCCAGGAAGCTACAACCACCACCATAAATTGACACAGAAAATCTGACTTAGAGAAGTTCAAACGATTTTATGACCTGGTAAAGCGTCAGCGAGACCTGTGTTTCTCTAGGCCAAACTGTCAAAGCCCCACACAGTCACACTGTCATACAGTCGTAAAGAGCATCCAATTCTAAATATTTATTTTCAGACATGTCAGATATATGAATGATAGTTTTTAATCTTTAGGTTTAGTCTTCAATATTGAAACCATATTTGATTTTTTTAAAAACCGTCAGATATTTAATTTTAGCTTGGAAGTCGTGTCAAACATTAATTGCATAAAAAAAACTGTTGCGTCTTCAATGCAAATAGGATAGATCTCTCTAAATTAATTCTCACAAAATTTCTAAGCTGAAATGACGAATAGAATTGAGTTACTGAATTAGTAACTGAAATTAAAATTTTTGAATTAGAAACCGATCCTTCAACATTAAAATTAAAATTATATAATGACACATTAAATTAGAAACTAAATAGCAACTTTTGAGATGCTCTAAATATTAATATACCGTCCTGATATTTAATTAATGCAAAGTGACACGTGTACCCAATTAATGTTTTTTAGTTGCTAGCACACTAACGCCACGTAACACATTCAAACACAAATTCTTGCCTCATCGTATACAGCCATCAGTGTTGCTATGCCTAACAAAGAAAACTGACTCGCTCCAACATCCTACGACATCAAGAATCGCACGTTATTCATGCACAAATTCCTCCCAAAAGGGAGCAAATCTTCTAAATTAATGCTTAAGGACTATTTTCTCCTAAACTTGAAATTTTGAACAGTAAAATTGCTTAAAATAATTAGAGATTTTTCTAAATCGCAACAAAAGATGTAGAATGCGAAGACAAGTGGAGAATAAGTACCAGTTCGCTTGGGCTTTCCATCGTCGTGAAGCTCAGCGAGAAGAGAACCACAATTTTCAACTCTGCAGCTCGCTCGCCATCTTTGTGTGTCGTTCAAATCGAAACAATCTTTCTTTTCAAAACCGACCTGAAATCCGACTGTCTCCCACGATTAACCAAAAGGCACCCGCATCTCCCCTAGAATTACAAAGCTTGCTTGCTCTCTACTCTCCAGACAATTTGTAATTTATCTCTGGTTAAAATCAAGGGTTTGAAATTACTATTCACTGTCCCCATCTTCGTAAAATAATAACCGTCGAATCCCTCTCTCTCTCTCTCTCTTTCTCTCTACTCTCTATCTGTTCTCAGCTTACTTTTGCTATCAGACTCCAATTTTCTTTCCCTTTTTCACTGATCTCTTCCTATCTCTACAAAGTCTGAATGATATTCTCATGTTATTCTCTTTCGCCTCCAGGCTCTCGCCCCTTTTCCTGTTTTCCTCACCCAAAACGAAATGGAACAGTAACAATCAGAAGTTAGGCAGCGGCAATAAACCAGTAGTAGCAGAGGCCAGAGGAGCGTCAGCGTAAACTGTAAACCGTACAGCATTTAATTTAATTTTATCTGGGAAACAATTAAAATTCTCCAAACTGTACCCAGCATACGTTTAATTATCGTATACATTCTTTGAGTCCTCTAGCAGTACCTAGGAGTAATGTTTTTAAATGCGAATTTTTTCATACATTATTGATTATATCTTAAATTTTATGTAATTTAAATATAAATATAACAACTTATTAAAGATTATTAAATTAAAATCTTTGTTAATTATATAAATTTTTGATGTTGTTCAATGGACTATCAAACAACAATTGGGTTGAATAAATTTTGAAATACTTAATTCAAGAATTATTATATTTTTTTACTATTTTTAAAATTTTATTCGAATTTATTTGATATCTCATTGTCAAAATTATCAAAACAAACATTATCTGGGTCCTTTTTGCATTGATCGCTTTGGATATATTATGCTTGTTTTGTCCTTCAAGTGTAACTGTACACGCATGTTGTATTCCAAATTTATTGTCACTCTAAGACCTAAGTGCTAACTGAATCCTAACTACAATAAAGAGAATAAGAGATCCATCCAATTGTGTTACTCATAGCTAACCCGAAATTTATAATAAAGAAATCTTACGAGCTCACATAAACGAGTGTTTTTTACATAATTTTCAAATTCTTTAAGCAATTTAAAGAAGTACCGACAAAGAACAAATTACAGTGCCAACGGAAAATGGAAGGAGAACGAAATGACTGGATATAAGTATAATATATCCGAAAAAATTGCCAAAATATGGAAAATATACCTTAAATCATAATTAGTTCGGACGTTTTTATCCGTCCATGTATAAATCTATATTCAAATATAGATAATTTTAGAGATGTGAATATTAATATTACTAGTATAGTACCTATCCATATCCATAGTGCGGAACCTCTTAATTTCAAAAATATTTATATTTAATGCTAATTTTATTATAATTAAATGATAGATATTACTTAAATATAATTAAAATCTAAATCAATCACAGAGTCTCTAAAATTTTTAAATAAATCTAATTTATTATTTAATAAAAGATGATGTACAAAATATAGTTATTTTCTTTTTTATTAAGGTCGTATATTTTTATAATATAACTTAATAATAGTTGATATTTAATTATTTAATATATAACTTCTTTTATAAAATAATTATATTTAACATTAATTTTAGTATAAAATAATATATTTTACTTAGATATAATTTATTCTTAAATTGATTATAAAGGCTCTTAAATTTTTAAATAAAAATAATTTTTTTAATAAAAAAAAATATATAATATAATAATTTTTCTTTTCTGAGTAAGGTTGTATAATACGTTGTTTCCTTTTTATAATAAAACTTACTAATAGTTGGTGTTTAATTTATTTAATATTTTTTAAGTCTCCTATAAATGTATGGTAAAAAGTAACAATGGAATGGAGAGAAAATTAAATTTGACTAAAATTTAAACCGTCACTTTTATAAAATCAACGGATGTCAGTCATAAATTGAATATAGATATTTCAATCATCGCACATTATCTGATAACATTAATTGACTCTTTCAATATATACGTTCTTTATAATATAATATAGTATTGATATCTACAATTATTACTAACATTTTAAGATATTGATCAATATGGCATGCTTAGCACATTCTACACACCAAATCATACGATATTAAATTTTCTCCTCTTTGGATGTTTTTTGAAAAAAATAACTCGTTTTTATATACCAGCATATTCATTTTCCTTTGTTTTAGGTTCAACCTCCAAAATCCAAAAAAAAAAACTATGACACTGGCCTGTCGAATAATTTAGTATTCTATTATCTAATTACTTCTAGTCACTTGACACTGATTTCTGAAACCAAGACGTCACAAATACCATGCCCCAAATGTATAAACCCAATTTAGATATTAAATTAAATTTCAAAAATCACAGTCCCCGAACTGCCCAAAAAACCCAAACATGAAATTCCAGATAGTCCTTGCAAGGTTTTATTTTCTTCAAATGTGAAATAAACGGCAAGTGTAATGTGTGCTACTGCTAGTCTGCTACTACTAACACCACTGTCACCAAGTCACCGTATCGTTGTCTTTACTTTTCTAGGTAAAGGTAAATGTATGCACAAATAGGCAGTTATGTATAGGCCAGTTTTTAGTAATAATAAGTTCTATTAAATTAATATTATTAAAAATAAGAGTGAGAAATGTAAAATTTCAAATATATGAATGGCGCGTTTCATTATTTTTACAAAACGCGCCACTGGCAGTTGCGCGTTTGATTTTTATATATACAAAACGTACAGCGCCTCTCCATCTCACTTGCGCGGGGTTTGGACGAAACGTGTCATTGCCAGTGGCGCGCTGCCATTCGTGTATTTGAAATTTTACGGTTCTCACTCTTATTTTTAATAATATTAATTTAATAATATTAATTTAATAATAGTTATTATTAATAAAAACTGTGTATATGCCGGTAAAATAGAATTGCACCCACCGCCAATCGGGCCGTATACTGACATATAGCACATTCCACGAACAAACAAAATGTATTTGATAAAAAACACAACTGAAAAGGTAAATAGGATGCCATGTATGTCGTTTATATGGAGTGTGAACTTGTGGAATTTTATTATAATTAAACTTTTATCCTGTAAAAAAAAGGTATAGCGTAGTACCTGTTCCATCTAATTACATTGAGATCTGTGCATATTACGATCAGGTGAATACTGTAATATATTCTTGACAGAAGGCTGTTCTCTTATCTTAGACAATTTTATATTAATTATTGCTTTCCTACTGTTCAATTTACTAGTATCTTTTAAATTTTATACAATTTGGTGATAAAAAATAGGGAAAATTTTTGCCGTGCCATCAAAAACTGGGGAAATTCTGAAAATGCCATCCAAAACTGATTTCTTTCCTATTTGCCATCCAGAAACGTTAAAAGCTCCCTTATTTGTCACATTTGATTTTTTTAATATTTTTTGATGAAATAAAAAAATAATACTTAATTCAAGGACAAAAATACCCTCACTTGAGACGATGAACCATAAAATCGTGTAGAGGAATTTGAATGGACAAAATGGAACCCTAGAAGCACGATATGCTAGTTCCGTTCCGCTGCCTCCAAGGTTAGTCTTGGTAAGATAATGCCTCCGCCTTTTTTATTTTTGAAGTTTACAGTGATTCTAGTAGAATTGGTTAGCTGAACTGTTCCTCTTGCCTTCGCCTTTTTCATTTAGAACCTTATTTGATATTTGTCGATTTTGTTTGGATTGCCGCTTGAAAGTGTAGTGCTCAATTGGTCTTACAACAAAGTAAGTGCTAAATTTCAAACGTTTTTATTTTGTTTCGTATAATGAGTACATCGACGGTGGTACAAAGTACAATGGCACTGAACCATTACCAAGTAATGCTCATGGTAGCCAGAATGAAGGGAGGAGCTATGAGGGATGCAATTTTTTTGCTTTAGCAGAAGACCTTGAGCAGCACGAGCAGTATGTGGAAGTCGATGCAGAGCAAATGTATCTTTCAGATAATGAGGATGTAATTTTCCCAAATGCAAATGGTACAGAAGAGGAGCCATCAGTAGAATTGAGAACTAATTCAGAGCCCATTGTCGCAGCAGAGAGCGAACATACCATTTCATACGATCCCGAAAATCCAAGGATTGAGCTTAATGTATTATTTCCTGATGTTGATGCCTTCAGAAAATCATTAAGGCATTTTGCTATAAAAAATGAGTTTGAATATGTTACAGTGAAGTCCGACAAGAAGAGATTCATAGCAAATTGCAAATATGAAAATTGCCCTTGGAGGATTCGAGCTTATAGACTTCGAGATGATAACAAAACCTTCAAGGTATATGCTTAGGTGCTAATATATCAATTTCTAATGTATATGCAATATCTAATGTGACATTTGAATTTTCCTAATATATAGGTGACAGTGTTACCACACACCCATACATGTCCATCCACTACCATGGTTGAAGGAAAGATGACTACCATGTCTTGGGTATCAGATAGGGTGGGAGATTGGTTAAGAAGAAATTCATCGGTCGGGGTTTCTACTCGGGTGCGAGACCATACACAGGGTGTTGATTCAACTCACTTGACAGGTAAGTACAGAGGTCAGTTGGCGGCTGCTTGCGGTATTGATGGCCATAATTGGTTGTTCCCGGTCGCATATGGTGTTTTCGATTTGGAGACAAATGAGAATTGGAAATGGTTCATGACCCAATTGAGGAAGGCAATTGGAGATCCGATGGGTTTAACTATCTCCTTCGATGCATCAAAGGGATTAGAAAATGTCGTGGCAGCTACATTTCCCAATGCCGAGCATAGAGAGTGCATGCGACATTTGATGGAGAACTTCAAGAAGAGGTTCCATGGTGATGTTTATAATAAGAACATGAAGCCTGCCGCTTATGCATACACCATAGAGCAATGTCAAATCCATTTGGATGCGGTTAAGAAAGAATCAGCAGAGGCAATCAAGTATCTGGAGAAGTACCACAAGCAACTTTGGTGTAGGAGTATGTTCTCCAAGACATCGAAGTGTGATTATGTGACCAACAACATATCAGAGTGTTTCAATGCTTGGATAAAAGATCTGAAGGATTTGCATGTTGCTGAGCTTGCTAATCAGATTAGGCGTCGAATTATGGTGATGTTTGATAGACGGCGGAAGGTAGGTATGAAACTTACTAGTTTGATTCTGCTCGGTGTATTGAAGCAATTACATGTAAAGAGCAGGGCTCTTGGGAGGTCAAGTATATGCAGAGGTGGTGATACTTGTGCAGAGGTAAGTGGCACAGATCCGAAAGGTAATGTTTGGACGCATGCGGTTGAGTTGGATAAGCTGGAGTGCACGTGCGGAGAGTGGCGGCTTTGTGGCCAACCATGTGGTCATGCCATTGCCTTTATTTGCTCGATTAGAGGAGCCCGACTAGAGGACTATGTGCACGAGTATTACTCGATTCAGCGGTTCAGGATAGCATATGCGGGAGTGATAAGACCCATAGGTGACAAATCCAAGTGGGTGAAATCTAATCCCGGGTTCACCGTTTGTCCACCTAAGATGAAGAGACCAGCCGAAAGGCCTAGAAATGAAAGAATTCCGAGTTGTCTATAATTAGGTACAAGGAAACAAAAATGTAAGAGATGTAATCAATTTGGCCATCAACAAAGGACGTGCAAAGAATTCGAAGATGGTCCATCAACTAACAGAAATAGATATAGAAGAGGTAATCAAAGTTCAATACCTATTTTTTCTTGCTTACTGTTTGTTTTGTAGAAATATATAAGAAGAGGCAAAGTCCATCAACTAACCGTTTGTTTTGTAGAAATAAAGAGGTGAATTATTACTGTATTGCAGGAAGAGAAGAGTAAAGGCTGATGCTAGATCAAATGCAGAGACAAGTGCAAGGTACAAGGGTAATACGGGTTGTCTAGAAGAGCAAAGGTCGATGTTGTAGTTGTTAGGAAGTTGTAGTTGTTAGAAAGTTATAGCTGTTAGAAAGTATTTGCTGTTAGTTAGTACTTGATTTGATTTGATTTGATTTATGGGAAAATTATTGATTTGTGTTAGTTGGTACTTTAATTGATGTTAGAAAGTTGTAGTTGTTATGTTTTGTTATTTTTCTAGATCAAGAGTCTACTTATACAGCATTACAACCATTACACACAGAACAATCATAATAATGAAAAAAATAGTAATCATCATAATAAAGTTGATAGCAACAAGAAACTTCATCTTCTCCGATTCATCGCTTCGAAGGTTTTCTTTCTTCTTCAGTTCCTCCCTCAAATCATTGACTTCAGCTTTGAGCCTATGAACATCATTTGACAACTCAAGAACAGCAACTGCAGCACCGCTCTGCATCCTTTGATAGCCTCCCTCAAGCGCAGCACCACTCTGCATCGTCAAAACTCCTTTCTTGCGAAGATATTGTTCATACTCTTCCTCCCACATAAAGAATTTGCATTTGGGAATTTTCTGCAAAAAAATGATTACTCTTCTTCACTTCTCTTTCTAAATTCAAGTGTCCGAGCACTAACTACTTATGCAGAATAATTTTTCAGCTTCATACTTTGATTTCTTTTCAAGTGCCCGAGCACCAACTGCATGCAACCAATTCTTCCTAAACTTCAACTTCACACTCTGATTTCTTTTCTAAATACATTCATTTCTTTTGTAAGCTAAATACAACCATTCTGGTTTGAATTTGGTTAAATGTCCTAAGAATTTAGGTTGACATTTCAGCTTGTAACACAATTCTGACAAATATACAAACTAGGAACAATTGTCAGAATACAAACCAGGAACAAGTGGTAGGCTATCTTCATTCCTATTCAATCGCAAATACAAGTCCAGGAGATAGTCCAGGTATTCAAAATACAAATCAAATCGAATCCAAACCAGAAACAAATTAAAGGAAAAAATCAGAATAGAAAGTACCGTTGTTCTTTTAAAATTAGGACATTTGTAGAAGACTCTATCCGGATTAGCAGCTGATTTGCTCACCAGTCTTAATAGTTCAATCCCGCACTGTGGACAGGGCACAATCGGCAGGAGGAGTTCATCACTGGGCATGGCGGTGTCGGACGACATTGATTGCGTCATGTTGGTTGCGTCTCGGTAAGGTTTTCCCTTAGGGGAGAGGGGAACATGAGTACTCGATTCTAGGGTTCTAGGTTGGCGCGAGACTCAGGCAGGAGGATGGCGGTAGCATTGCCGGTGGAGAACGGCTGATGAACTAGGGTTCGTTCGGCGATAGGGTTTGTGTGTGGAAGAGACTGGATCGATCGAGTTCGAGTCGTGTATTAATAGACTCGTTCAAATAATAACAGGTAAGTAGAGGTGAGGGTACTTTTGTCAATTAATTAAATTGGTTTTTTTCATCTGAGGCGGGAGGTATTAAAAAATGAAAAGTGACATTTGTGAGTGAAAAATACGTTTTTGGATGGCAAATAGGAGAGAAATCAGTTTTGAGTGGCATTTTCAGAATTTCCCAGTTTTGGGTGGCACAGCAAAAATTTAAATAAATATAAAAAAAATAAAAAAGTTTATAGATATATTTTTTTTACGTATAGATTGATAATGTTTTAAATTGCATATAATTTCATTATCATTTAATAGTCCATCAAAGATCACTAATTGGGAAGTTCAAATTATTGTAAATTATATATAATTTTGATAATTTTTGGTTGACTATCAAACGATAATGAAATTTGAAACACTATCAATCTATGTAAAAAAAATATCTATAAACTTTTTTTTCATTTTATTTTTTTTTATATTTATTTAAAAGTTTATTGAGTCAAGGAATCCCTACCCTTCTCCTTAGAAGTCATCCTAGTATATTTTTTTGTTGAGCTGCAAGTTTTATTAAATTGTGATATTGATACTAATCAGAGCAGCCGCTATGCTAACTACATTTAACAACTTACACTTTTCCTTCAAGATTTTTTGAAGCGCATTTAACCAAAACCTAAATGAGGCTGTGGCAAATTCCGGTAGGATTTAAAATTGAAATTCACTTTTCTTCTTTCAGCATTGATACATTCAAATGGAATGCAATTGATGTGGCAGGGAAAAGTGTTGCAGAAGAAGCACTCAAATTTGGGAAAAAGAATCCATTTAGCGTACACGCATCTGAAGAAACAAAGTTTATTTTTCCCCTGCCTTTAGAGTTGATTCATTTTTTTTCCCCTGAAAATCATACTGGCATGTGTTATGTGTCAATTTTAGTTTTGTTTTATGTTGATTTTGGTAATGTACTGTTTGTTATATGTTGATTTTGGTAATGTACTGTTTGTTATTGAAAAATGTAGTTTAAGTACAGCTTATTTCTCAGCGAGTACCATTTCAGTTAACCAACAAAAATAAACACTGTATTTCTCAATTTGCATTTTTCATTCAGCCAAGCTAAACCGTTAAATATTGATTATTCAGGGATACAAAGTAGCATTGGCAGTAATTACTTAATTTACTTGCTTATATAAGATGATATTTAGATGAAGCCAGCATTACAGTTACTACTTTTTTACAACTTTGCAACTTATGATTGAGAGTTTCATTATGAGAATCTTTTTGCCTCAATGTAATGTAAAACAAATATTCTCGTATTTGTATTGTACTATAGAAACAACTGAAGTTAATATGAAAAAATAAATGATCTGTAATTTAGGGTGTCAATTATTAATCCGATACGATTCAAATCTGATCCAACCTGATATGACCCCAACATAAATGGGTTGGATATGAATTTATTTTTTTACCTAAATCAAGTCAGATCGGGTCGGGTCGGGTCGGGTTCGGATCAACCGACCCGACCCGATTAATTGTGTTTTTTAAAGTAATTTTATGATTTAGTACTAACTAAATCTTAATATATATTAATTATATACTAACTAAAATTAATTAATATTTAATTAGTTAAAATAATATAAAAAATATTTAATAAATATTTAATTATTTTATACGGGTCGGATCGGATCAACCCGTAAATTGGTCGGGTCGGATATGGATTAATATTTTTTTGATCTGAATGTAATCGGATCGGGTTCGGATCGAGTCAAAAAAAATAATAAAATAATAATGATCCAATCCAAATCTGGACCCGACCCGACCCGACCCATTGACACCCCTAAGATTATGTATCATGATGAGAAGATTTATCAAGATTATTTCCCTTTTTATCTTCTTTTTTACATAGAATCAACAAATTCATGGAAAGAAAGATCTCAAAAAGGCAAATAAAACAGGACAACTATAACATTTAGTTTCGTGAAAGCAAATTGACTACAAATTAAAGCCCACGATTGAAGCCCAAAATATTCGGCCCACTAATCTGCAGTAAATATCACAATTACTGTTTTTTATTTATTTTAATTACGATGAACGGTTGATAGTTTATTGAGATAACAATCTCCATCATTGAATCGTGAGAACAAAGATGGGTATACAATTCATGTTAGCTTACTATATATTAAGAGGGACGACATCAATAATCCGTTTTTAAAATAGTGAAAAAAATGATATTCTTTTTATTTTAGTTAATGTAGTTTCAAAATCCGATCGAAAAATTCTATTTAAATTTTAACTTTTTATCTAAAAGATTGGGAGAACTTCAAGTGTTGTATCATCTTTCACTGACCTTGCTAACCTATGTAATATTTGCTCAATTACTTAATTTTTGGGTAATATATGTTGCCTCCGAATTTAATATTTATTCTCTAATTTGCATGGGACCCACTGTTTCACTAATATTGAATGAAATGGGAGAACAAGTACAATGCTTAAAAAAGAAAGGTCAGCTAACGAACTAAAAGTTGCTCAATTTTTTTTTTTTAGATTTTTTTATTGTACTATTTGCAGCAAGCATGGGGAATTAATAACAACAGCAAATGCTGTTTGTTTCAACTTCCATCCAGTGCCATAAGTATCATAGGTAGGGCCAGTAAAAAAACTCGTGGCTCGTGGTTCACTCGTGATTCGCTTCGGAATCGGCTCGCTATTGGCTCGCTCGTTAATGGACCGAGTCGTTAATAAGCCGGCTCGTTAAGCTCGTTAAGTTAATGAGCCGAACTTGAACTTAGGCCGGCTCGGCTCATTAGGCTCGTTTAGTTCGTTAAATCATTAAAATTTATTATTTTTATTATGGACTTTTAGTGTAATAAATAGTTTATAATATGATATGTACTTAAATTATTATATTAAATTGTGTGAAATATTTTTTCATTAGTTATTTTAATAATTTTTATATAAATTTTAATATGAAATATTATAAAAATTATTATTAACTATTAAATTAGTCTTAATGAGTCTTAACGAGCCAGATTGGTTAACTCGTTCATTTAATGAGCCGATCTCAAATTAAAGATTTTGACTCGAAATAATTAATGAGCTAGCTCGGCTCGGCTCGTTAAACTAATGAGCCGAGCACGACTTTAACACACAGCTCAGCTCGTTTTCATAGGCTGCACTTGTCTTGCACATTTATTGTAGTCGAAATATTGGAATAGTTACCGTGCCTGTGTTAAGAGAGAATTGAAACATGTTAAATCACATCATACAGTATATTCTTGTTCAATCAAATCGAGCAGTTCTTGCTTTTTACTCCACTTGTCATTAATGTCAATTCCAATTTACAATTGAGTAATGCCACATTGCACATCCTAATCTGTGATTTAGACTTGACATCTTATCCAGATGTTTTCACTGAGATACGTTGATATACATGCTGAATCACCATGTTCTGATGGCAACTCAGGCAACAAAGCAACAAGAAGTCACAAAGTAGAATTAAGAATTCAATCTTCCAGTGTACAAAGTAGAATTAATTAAGCATTATTTAAAATTCCTCAAAATGTCAAACTCAAAATAGATCAGTTGAGGAAAAGGCTTCTTTGATATGAAGATAATTTAGTAAGGAAAAAAATATGCTCTTGTAGTCTGACCTACAGTGTGTAAGAGCAAAACTCAGAGTGATTTGGGGATTCTAAATTTAAAAATTATGAATATTAGTTTATTAGCCAAATAGTTAGTTAGATATTTAAATCCATAGGTACATGGTCTGTGAAAAACTATTTTATTTGCTAAATATAGTCATATTTCTAACAGGTAATATTATTCATCATTTTGCATAGGAGTTCTTACTGCTAAAAGTTTTATTGAGATTAGTATTGATAAAATAGTAAGTGGTAGTACTACTGTTAATTTCTAACATGATAGTCATAGATAATTTTCTCACACAACTCTTACAAATCTTTACACTTCTCTTTATGCTCTTGCACAGTCTCCTCATACTTATGTCTCTTGCTTTTGCAACAAGACAACTTAATTTATTTTTATTGATTCTTTAGATGATGCATGCCTTTTAGAATGCAACATTTACAACAAGAACTTCATTCCTTTTCTTTAGATACTTTAGCTCATGATACCATAAGAGTGGACTCATATTGGTCTTTTTATTGTTCACTCTTTATATAATTGGTTGGAAAATGGTGGTATGTCAAATTTAGAATTTACGTCCCTTTGGAACGATAAGCTACCTTTAAAAATTAAGATATTCCTTTGACTTGTCAGAAGAAATAGAATATTTAACCAAAATAAACTTGCAAAAATGATGTTAAAATGGTTCTACTCAGTGTGTTTTTTATTCAAAAGAAGAATCCATAAATCACTTATTTATTACTTGTCATTTGATTAATTCTCTTTTACAATGGATTGTCCGACATAATAATTTAATTTTATAAAGACTATTATGCAAGATTTATGAGATTTAAACTTTATTATCCCTTTAAAGGACTCAAATATAGTAGAATTTGTTAGAGGGACAGTTCTTTGAATTTTATGATTGGAAAAAAACAAGTTATGTTTTAATACTGCTCAGTGTAAGTCTTTGAAAAGCTTAGGTTGCAAATTATAAATTTAACATCTTTTTGGTGTAAACGCACTGACATTGGTAATATTTTTAAATTGGCACTAGTTCTATCACAAACTGCTAATGACTTGTGCAGATTTCATGTCCACTGGCTATGGTTATGGTGCATACTCAGGTGATGGAGGATTTGGTAGAGAATCCGAGTTTGGAACTAGCTCTTCATCTAACGTTTGGAAACACATGTGACTAAGGATATACCCTTTGACATGTTACAAAACTCTGTTTGTTTGTTTTTGTGTGTTTTTTGTTGTGATTTTCTGGGTGCTTATTTTATTATCTTGATGTTTTATTCAGTTGTGAAGGCGTTAAAAAACTTGTATTAGGGTGCTATCGTATGTTTAGATCTGTTGCTTTAAATGTTATTTAGTTTACAAATTGCCTTTAGTTTTCGGTTGGTATCACCTTTAAACATTTAGGATTGTAATGTGACATTGATTTCAATAATATCAGCGAGTCATTCCAGTTTTATTTTTAAAAAAGAAAAAAAAATAATCAAGCACATAGTAGCTAACAAGTAATAACAAAAAACCTAGTTGAGCCATGTAGATTTCCTTTGGCTTGGCATATAAATACATAACGTTCGAAACAAAGGTCCTAGAATTTTGAAAGAAACCAAAGTGAAAAAACACTAGAGCTCGTTACTTGAACAAATGTTAAGAAAGGAACGATATTTGCCTGTGTACATATCGCACCCAGAAAGGAACCAAACAAGAAACTACAAGGTATATAAATAGATAAAGGATTTGTCCTTCCAACTTCAGCATTCTGTTGCTGCTCTTTTTCGGCTAGTAGTGTTTACCTGGAAACACAAGTATACAGATAATCCAGTCAATACATTGAACTTTGAAAGAAAAAAAATATTCATAAAATTGTTGACAATTTTTTCTTTATTGAGAAATCAAATGTAAACATGTTATTTTGATAAGCTAGTATATAATAATAAAATACATAAAAGTCATTTCAAAAACAAAGTTATGCAGATTATTTAGCATAAAGGTGGAGGCTTACGGATGATGATGAAAGGTCAGATGTCTTCAATACACGCAGCCTCTTTGCCGTGGAAATGAACATCCTTCAGTTGATCATATAAAAGAAAGATAGGCAAAATTAGTTTCTACACAATACATTATTGTATTCAAGGGGACAGCACCTACTGCTAGATATCAATTTGGGAAATTTGATGGCTTTCCTAAAAGAACCATCATTTTCATTGGTGACAAGCCAACAATCTGATATTGGTGAGTAGCTTGAATGATGCTCGCTGCTGTATATCATTATTCCCCAATGGGAACACAAATGACCACATCAATAAAATGTAAATAAGCTAAACAGGATACATACTTCCAAGGCACATCACCAACTAAAACACGGTCGCCTTCTTCATCCTCATAAACCAGTGTGTATTCCCCACTCCCATCAAGTAGGCCATTCAGGTCTTGTTTCTCTTCTCTGCCATTTTTCTCAATTCCACTGACAAGTAAATCTCTTTGTGCTAATATAAAAATAGAGAGACAAATCAGTCACTGAGTTCATAGCTAAATTAAACAAGTACAAAGTTTGTCTATTAATATCACAGACACATAAGAGAGTAGTTAAGGAAGACTCAGCACATTCAGTACCCAACACTGGGTATCATCGGTAGAAAAAACCTTTTTTTTTTCTTTCTTTTATTTTATTCTATCCTTGCACAATCCCATAGGAAAGCACACCCCAGTTGTGCACCCAAAATTAAGGCCCCAGCAGAGCCCCTGCTGTGGTTTGAAACAAGCCCACACCACAGGACACTATACAAGTATACAGTATACATCTACCACCAGTCCACTAGCCTCCATGCTTGGTGGCAGCAGTATACAGCTAGAAAATAGTCACCGGTACAGGTCTTTATAGAAGTTAATACCAGAAAGGAGGCCTCTAAAGAGCTGATCCACAGCTGAAGAAAGCTCATTATAGCTACTATATGCCTTCAGATTTATTTTTCTACCAATGGGGATGCCATCCATATTGATTTTTACAAATAATCCCTTGTCGATATCTGCTTTGTTACTATGCACTGGGCTTGCATCTTGTGTTTCAAGGGATGACTTAGAAATAGATGAGCTAGCAAGGTTCTTTCTGAAAGAGCGAATTGGAGGCCATCCCACGACAGGGCATTGCTATTTCTGCTCAAGAAAAATAATAAATACAGTACTGTCAAGTATTTCAATTCAGCTTCTTTATCTTAAGGATACATAAGAGAAACTTCACACAAGAATGGGAAATATGTTGAATTGCTGATTATAGGTCGAGTTCAATTTTATTTAAGCATTTCAGAACATGGGTTCAGTTTTGCTAGAGGTGATCGAAATTTCAAATTTCTGCTAGATGCTTTTGCTGTAAGAGCCAATTACTACTTAATTTGTTTTCAGCAAAGTGCAGAAAAATTCATATGGCAAACTGTTAGCAATGATGTAAAGTTGAACCTGCAGATTGGACTGCAGTTTTGCAAGTTCCTTTTATCCAATTTTTTTTTAAAAGCAACAAGCATATAGTACCCTGAAAATATTATTTTATAAGCTAATTGAACAAATAATTTAGTTCCTGGTATCAAAAGGTCTAACCAAGGAATAAAATCGCACCTCCCATCCTGAAAGTATTATACTCCACATTCACCACGCCAATTAATAGCATATCTTATATCTTTTAGAATAAAGTAGGATGGCATGGCAAAATGATTCCATCCTCCTTAAAATATAAGCATTTTTTATCATACAAAATACAAATGATTAAAAAATAAAGTACCGTTCAGTGTCTGCCCCACCCTCACCCAAACAAAAAAATAATTAGAACCTTACCAACACAAAGGACAGCTTCTCTTCAGTTATAAATAGAATTTCCTATGGAATAGCAATGTCAGGTAACAGTCGAATCTGGACATGTTACCCAGACATGCAAATTTTTTTTGATGAAAATGCACTTAGTCTAAATATAAATTTGGTCCACATTGAATCACCGTTGGTCTGATACCTAACTAAAGATGCAAATTGAAGAGCTTATCATCATATTACTATAAATAATTGCTTACCAGCATAAATTTTTAGACGGAAAAAAGACACCCAAACTAATATAGGTCACAAAAGAGAATAGAGATCAGTAACATCAGATTACTGAAATAATTAACGCCTGGAATCTGGATACCGGTCACACCGAATGCATACTTGATTAAAGAAACATGAAGGGTGATTTTTTTTTGTCAAACAGAACATGAAGGAGCATTCAATGAGTAAATTTGTGGGTTTTCATAAATAAAATTACATAAGAGTGGAAAGATGAGAAAAGCAAAAAAGGTTGTGAGGTTAGGTTAAATGACTAAACCTTGTTTGAGAACTATTGTTGGCTATAGATGATTTTTCACTCGTAGTCCCATGTGCTACAGGATGGGCCCCACTGGCCTTCCCCTCTGTAGCTTTTCCTGCGCAAATTGAATAAATTGAAGTCATATAGAGAACCTGTGCTGTGCAACCTTGTATATTTACCAACCTAGTATAATTATTGGATGTGCATGAACACCCCTGATCTCTCTGTACTATAGTGTACACATAACAAGCAACACCAATTTGTGGACAGTTCTAAAGAGTTATATGCGATAATAAATTACTTGTCATGATTTAGGAAAAAGAGATTTCTTTTGAAGATGTGAAATGAGAAAGAAAATAACATAGGATCGTACTTACGGCCGTATTCTGACTTGCAAGTGGTAGATGATAAAAAAAACATGCGTAGAGAAACATTTAGAAGAAAAGGGTATTTACTAACAATTTAAGTCTAATATTATAAGAAAATATGAAAAGATGGACACTTTTTTTTGAACGAAAAGTACATACAGAAAGACAAAGAAAGAGAGGCCTGTGAGCGGAAATTAGGATTTCAAAGGTTCCCTATTACTGATGCAAGCGTTTACAAGTTTTTTTTTGTAGTAGGTTGGTGCCTAAGAAATTTTATTAACCAAAAAAAGTGTACAGATATAAAGATGCATGTACAAAAATAAAAAAAAAATAAAAAGTGAAAATTGCAGAACAACATCAAAATAAGAGGGGGGGCTTCTAACATGATAAAGAAAAAAACATGCAAAATGGGACATAAATATATTGCTTTAACTCTCAAAATGAAAAATAGGATTATTTATGGATATTAAAAGAAAGCATAATTAAGGTACCGTTGGTTTCAAAAGAATGTGATTTAAAGTTTAAAAAGATGAAAACTAGGAAAAGTGCAATATGCAAAAAAATAATAATAAATAAAGCAACATGGAATGCATGAACAATCACCTTCTTTGGTGTCAACTGAGCGAAGAAATGGCCTTTTGGCGACATTTTCTGAAAAATTCAGCAAAAAAACAGACTGTTTCTCGTCCTTCAAAGTTTCTCCTCCAGGCAGACCTAGCGTCAGCTCAAGCTTCTCATCTAATCCATTTTTCACTTTACAAACCTCATTACAAACCCAACCTCTCTCTTTTGGAATCAAATCAAGAAGCCTTGGACCCTCTCCTTCCATTCCTTCTCCTTAAAAATAGACAAAACAGAGGTATGAGATAATACGGAGGGAAAACCTTGAAATGGAGCAAGAAAGAGAAAAGTGGCGTCTCTTTTTTTGTTGCTTTTACGAACCTTTCTCTTAACCCAATAACCCAAAATCAAAAACCGACATGGGAAATCGCCATTAAAGATGGGGTTCTGAAGGTTGAGAGGATAACAGGCGTAAACAGAGAAATAGAGAAATAAAGTTACACTGCTTTTTAAACAACCTTTTTATTTTTATCTCACTCTCTCTCCTTACCTTTTTCTCAAAAATCAAAATGCTCTCTCCGTTTGGCTGGGAAATGGCAGATTCTACGACTGAAAATTGTACTGAAATGGAATTAGACAGTAGTACTTCACGCTACAATCGACCAGAGGAGCAGAGGTGTCTCCTCTCGCACTCACGCTTTTTCACCCTCTGGAGGAAGTTAAAATTCTTTCATATTAGGTTGGTACTGGAATTAAAATATATATATTATATTAGAGATTTTCTATCTAGAACATCAATTAGTTTGACGGTGCGGGGCCGAGAACAGAAAATTTTGTCCAGCTAATAAAGACAGTTTAGTACATGTTTAATTTTAAATAATTCATAAGTGTATTTCTGAGTAAATTAGCGTAATTTTAGAAATACGGATCTTATGCTTAATTAAAAATGTACATCAAATTATTTTTTGAATTTTGATTTATCATGTTCACTAAATTTTTTGTATGAAAATTTTTTTAGATACATATTTTAAGAGTGTTTTGAATTTTTTAAGTCATTATTTTAAATTTTTGACAAAGATATATAAATATTAAATATTTTATAGTTAATTTTTAAAAAAATTAATAACAGTAACTTAAATTTTTTATAAACACCTCAATTTTTGTGTCCTACAAATTTTTTGAGTCAAGAGTACGAAAAAACTGTGTTGCTAGAAGTACCTGGTTTTATTTATGTATTGTTATGTTTTATATAGTATAGTTATCAACATTTTCTAATATAAAATTATTTAAGTTTGAAAATACAATAACATTTATATTCGTATACGATATGTATTTTTTTGTGATCAAAGGAATTTAAAATATAGTTGAGAAAAAAGTACAATTCTGATTTTCAAAAGTCTTATTCCTTTGATTCTAGTAACATAAAAAGGTAAGTGATTATGTATCCTCTCTTCATGTATAAGAACTTAAATCCAAATACATTATTTCAAATATGATGTTTAAAATAATTACCTGTTGGTATATAATATATATATATATATGGTGGTATATAATATATATATAATATGGTATTCGGATAATTAAAATATCAGATTACATTTTAGTTTATTATTGGAACAAAATAGATACTTGATGTGAAGTCATTCTCTTAAAATATTGTTAGAACATTGATTCCAAATTTATCTAGTGGAGGACTTTAAAATATGTCGTACATCTTATTTGCATTTTTTTTTTCACACCGCGCCTTCTTGCACAATTTTTTTCCATACCAAGACTAAAAAATGTCATGCGGTTTTGACCACACAAAAATTTATTTCGACGATTTTCAATAGTTAATTAGTTATCTTAATTTTCAAGTTCGCTTCTCAACTTTTAAAATATACATTTTATTATCGCTTCATGCACACTTTGCTTTTCTTTAAAAAGTAAACAAATGTTCTTAAAATTATTGAGCAAAAAAATAAATAGGATTACGTATTATATGACAGTAGTTATCTTAATTTTCAAGTTCGTTTTTTAACTTTTAAAGTATACACTTTATTATTGCTTGATGAACACTTTGTTTTTTTTTAAAAAAAAATCGATGAAAGTATCTTAAGACTATTAAGGAAGAAGTAATTAGATTACGTATTATATTCCTGTTGAAATTATGACACTGAGTATTGATTATGAGAATTGTTGTTTTCAAAAAATCTTATTACTTGTAATTGGTAAAAAGTTTATATAATATGTGTACCAACGGTACACTCAATGGTAATATAAAAAACGGTACTATTCTAAAATGGTTGAAGTGGCTTAATTCCTAGTTGCTCCTATAATGGGCCGATGATGGATGTTGAGGTCCATTAATCCTATTCCTAATGAATTACACAAGTTTATATATCTAAAATTCTATGTACTAATTATTTCCTAAGCTATATTTTTAACACTCTCCATCAAATTATGATTGTAAATATCAATCAATCCTAACTTGTTGTTATTTTCATCGAACGGAGTTCGTTCCAAGCCCTTTGGTGAGAAATTTGTTAGTTGATCCTTACTATTAACGAATGTTGTTTATATCTCCTTCATTTGCAATTTTTTTCTCGGATAAAATGACAATTCACATTCTCGATATGTTTAGTTCTTTCGTGAAACACCAGGTTTGATGCTATGTCGCAAGTCGCTTGATTATCACAAAATAATTTCATAGGGAATTGAGTTGTGATATTCAAGTCGCATAGTAATTGCTTGATCCAAATTAATATATTCCCGCCTACAAATGTGCAATAGCTAGTAGTGAATTTTATATCAAACCTCCCAACCTAATATGCATCGGTATAGCCATATATCTCATTAGAATTATTATTTTCCGAATGTATTCCTTTCTCGGTATAGCCATATATTTTCAATGAATGCATTATTTTTATTTTATTTTATTATTTTTATTCTAATTATTATATTTTATCTTGAAATGATTATTTTTTAAGGAAAATAATTTATTATCAAACTTTTTTATTTTTATTTATTTTTTAGGATCTATTTATAAAAAAAAATTTCTTATATTTTTATTTATATTTATTATCAAAATATTTATTATTTTAAAATTATATTTAAGTTTATAAATAATTTTTAATATTTTTCTTAGGGTAGAATATTTTTATATTTTTTATATAATGAACCATAATTTTTTTCTGATTTTTAACGATAAAGAAAATATAATCAGGCAGTGACCTTTTCAGATTTTTTGAGAAAAATATGTGAGTAACATACTAATTTATTTGACAAAAATAACAATAACAATGTTTGAACAACTTTTATTTTGAATACTTTTCAATTTGAACCTTCAAAAATATTTTTTCAAGAGAAATGTTAGCGAAGGACATCTGAAAACTAATGAAGAATTCAGCTGATAATACTATTTTTTAATCTTTAGAGCGAAATTACTTTATAATATACTGATTTTATTTGACAAAAATATCAAATAAGATGTAAGGAAGAACTTTTATTTTGGACACTTTTTTATTTTGAACACTTGAAAGTACTGTTTCGAGCATGCAAACTTAAAATTTAGGCGGATAACGTTTCAGCCGAAGTTCTACTGGAAGCACAATAGATAAACACATATTTTATTATTAAACTATAGCCCAAGGAAACATAATTCATATAGAATAACAAAATTATCAATTAGAAATCATTGTTCTCAAGAGCAGACATCTTGAAGTGAAAGTGTAAGTATTGATTTTCAAATATTTTTCTCAGACGTGATGATGATTCACTAGATCTTTTTTCTTCAACTCTTTTCTGATCTTATTTAGTAGAAGGAATTATTGTGAGTGTCTAAAAATTTCATAATATGAGTCTTTTATAAAACTAGAGGCAACTTTTTAGATCTAATATAACAAATTTGAACAACTCACCTTTTAATTAATTATTCTTGACTCATAATCAAGCTTTTAAAAAATATTTTATGATTTTTAATGAAAAGACAATAATTTTGAGTTAAAATGATTTAAATGAGGTTATTGAACTGCTTTTAATTGTTTACATGAAGTTTTTTATTTAATATTAAAGCTTTCAATGAAATTAAAACATAGTTTAAATGGTTAAAACAAAGTTTTTTAAAATCTTGCTCATAATTTATTTTTAAAATAGATCACACATTAAAAATTCTAACATTTTGTTGATATTTTTTTTAAACTTTCCTCTCATATTTTACAACGAATCTTTAAATCCTTCAGAGAGTTCCACAGATGATGCGGTCGTGAAAGAAAATAGCCAAACATGTGGAGCATTTAAAGTTCATTGATGCGACCGCATTCTTCAGAGAGTTCCTTTTGAGACATTTTGTTGGACGCTGATTAAATAGTTCAAAAAAAATAACCCGAATATACAGAGCTTTTTATGTTTCGATGATGTGGTCGTGAAAATTATTATGCCAAACAGACCTTATTATCGAGATTGAATTGGGGCTTGTTATAGAACAAAAATTGTTCTGAAATTGGGGCTTGTTAGAGACAAAAAAAATTTGTTCTGAAATTGTAATCTAATTTAATTCTCATCCATGTCTCAATTTTTTATTCTCCTAAAATCGAGAGCAAAGTTTTTAAGAGGTACATTACGAGTTGAGTATATGATTAAAATATTTTTATAAACATCAAAACTGAAAATAAAATAATTTTTATCTCGTGAAAAGATGGAAGCTCTTTTGTTAAAAGGCACCTAAAATTTGACCTTTTTTAGTTGGTTTAATTTCTTTATAAATATAAACATTACTTTCTCGACCATAAATTCATTTTTTTAATTAAGGATGAAGTCAAATCATCTAACTTAAACATACATTGTTGATCATTTTGAACTTAGAATATTCTACCTAACCATAATCAATTTTAATATTTAACATCTTGGAGTGGCTTCATCGAGTAATTTACATTGTTTTCTTTGAACTAGCTTTGTTTCATTATCAGCCCACCATATAATATCCCGCGTGCAAACTCTAAATTTTAGAGCTCACAACAGGACCACATTTTTATTGTTTTCATGGCAATTAAAAATATTGTGTGGTCATATAGACCATGCATGCTTCTCGATGTTTAGGTGTGACAAATTAAAATGGCGTGATGATCACATGAATACTTTGTGCAGCAGTTGCTGCTTTTGTTATATAAATCTCTAGAAACAACTGTTTTTACATGCTTCAAATTGTTATAAGGTTATATTTTTTTAATATTATATGTTGTTCGAAAATTAATAATTACCTACGGAATTCTGATGTATATATTCATGTATTATGATATCGGAGAAAATTAATAAAACAACATAATGCAAATTTCTTCCAAGCTTTCCTTATAGTCGTAAAAAGGAAATAAAAAAGAAGATGGTGATGAAGGAAATAACGAGTACCTACAACGTAGATGGGAAATTTTTAATAAGAACCGATTACTGTAAAAATGAATGTAAAAATGAATGGTGTGTCTCGAAACCACTTACTTATATAAGATAAATATACATTATGCAAAATTAAAAACATATTTCTTTGTAATCTAACAAGTTATCTTTTTAAAAACAAAAAAAAGGTTATCATAAAAAATAATGCTTAGGATAATACATTAATGTAATATTTTGTCTTATGATAATTATAGACTTTTATTCAAGCAAGCGAAATAAAATAAATAGAGTATGATTTAAAAGATTTGTTTGCTGATACAGAGAAATATCACTGTGGATGTTTCAAATATTTTTCATTCATTATCTATAATTTAGCGTGAGGAATGTTAATGAAATAATCAAATAAAGTTACTGGAATAAAACTCACAAGAGTTGGTCGGATAATAAATATATCAACTTACATTTTCATTTATTATTGGAACAACATACGATATTTGATGTGAATTCACTCTTGAAATATTTGATAGAAAATTAATTCAATATTTATCTAGTTTGTACATCTTGTTTGCATTTTTTTTCATACCACGCTTGCTTGCACCATTTTTTTCATACCAAGACTAAACAAATGCCATGCGGTTTTGACCACACAAAAATTTATTTAGACGATTGTTGATAGTTATCTTAATTTTCAAGTTCGTTTCTCAACTTCTAAAATTTACATTTTATCGTCGCTTCATCCACACTTTGCTTTTTCTTAAAAAAATTGACAAAATTATCTTAAAACTATTGAGGAAAAAATAACTAATTACGTATTATATGACGGTAGTTATCTTAATTTTCAAGTTCATTTCTTAATTTTTAAAGTATACACTTTATTATTGCCTCATGAAAACTTTGCTTTTAAAAAAATCGACGAAAGTATCTTAAAACTATCAAGGAAGAAGTAACTAGGATTACATATAGACTAAATAAATATTGAAACAATTATATATTTTTTGTTGAAATTTCGAACCTTTGCTCCAATGTTTTGCAATCGATCTTTAAAACCTTTCAAGCCCTCTGTTCACCGAGACTGAATCCTCTGTAGTGCCATAAAACAGTGGACAACAAAGAGAGAAGAAAAATATATCATGATTGACACATGTATAACTTATATAAATAAAAAATAAAAAATATATAAAATATTTCGAACAATAAAAAAATAAAAAAAATAAAAAAAATATGAAATATTAAATATGTCTTTATACATACTACACATATATATTTGTACTGAATGTGCTAGACAACATATATAATCGTCTCAAAATTATTCAAAAAATGAATATACGTTTAAAAACATAATATAATTAACACATAAACGCGTGATAATATGTATAGCCTGGGGCGGAACCAGAAACGATCGATAGGAGGTGTCTGATTCAAATAAATAGAATGTTTGGGTCAAAATTAAAATTTATTTTTTACCGTATGATATTTATTTTTCAGTGAATCGAGAGAATATCGGACGCCGGCCGGCCTCTACTTTTTTTTCCGCCACTGGGCATAGCTGACACTAATAAATATTTATACACACATTCAACACATTAGTCAATTCACTCTTGTTTCATTCTCGGCCCACCTTATAATATCCCTGGTACATTAATTTTTTTGGTCTCACAACAGGACCACTTTTTATTGTTTTCATACATACATGTACTTAAAAGGAGGAAAGTAACAACAATTATGTGGTGGGATGATCATCAAACTTTGAACCGGGAATTAAAAATATTTTGTGCGGTCATATAAAGTTATAAACCATGCTTCTCGATGTTTTGGTGACAAATTAAAACGACGTGATGATCACATGAATACTTTGTACAGCAGTTGCAGCTTTTGCTATATAAATCTCTCGAAACAACTTATTTTTTTACATGCATCAAATTATTATAGTTTATATTTTTCTTAATACTATATATGTTGTTGGAAACTTAACATTACGAACGGAAATCAGATTTATATACTCATCTATTATGATATCAGAGAGAATTAATAAAAGTTCAAAATGCAATTTTCTTCCAACCATGCCCTAGGGTCATCAAAAGAAAATATCAGAGAAGATGATGGAGGAAATATACGGAAATATTTTAAACCTTAAATTCTAAACCCTAAACTCTAAATTCTAAATTGAGTCTCTAACTCACTTAAATGAGATGAAGTTACCTATATTATGCAAAATAAGAGACACATTTCTTTGTAATCTAACTATTTTTAAAAAAAAATGAAGATTAATAGAAAATATTATTTTTAGAATAATATATTATTGTAATAATTTGCCTTGTGATAACTGTAGATTTTTATTCAATCAATCCGACTTGACATGATCCGAAAATTAATGGAATGAATATGAATTTAATTTTTTGATCCTAATCGGGTTAGGTTCGGGCCAACCTAACTAGATCTGATTAACTATATTTTTTGAAGTAATTTTATGATTTCTTACTAATTAAAATTTAAATATATATTAATTATGTACTAATTAAAATTAATTATAAATTAAATAATATTTTATTGCTTAAAATTATGTAAAAAATAATTAGTAACTAATTAATTATTTTACACAAATTGGGTCGGATCGACCCATGACCCGGTTAAATCGGATATGGATCATGATTTTTGACCCAATTAAATGGGTTGGGTTTAGGTCGGGTCAAGAAAAATAATAAAATAATATAAGTCGATCTTAACCCAATCCATCTTGAACCATTAACACCCCTAAGTAAGACTCATAAGAATTGTTTGCTAGTAGAGGCAGATCAGTGATATGAAATAGAGTAGGGCAAAATTTTCAGGATCAAATATAATCTCAAAATTGCTTTAACCTAAAAGTATATTTTCAATTTTTCTCCACCGGAAAATACACAATGGCTATTGTTGAAATTTTTTGAGATAAGGATTTTGAATCTTTTTTCCATTGATTATCTATAATTTACTGGATATCAATAAGAAAGTTAATGAAATAATGAAATAAAGTTAATGGAATCAAACTCACAGGAGTTGTTACTGATATCAGAGAAATTCCGCATTGTTGTTTCCAAACGTTTTCAATAATTATCTGCAATTTAGTTAGTATTAGTTCCACGCACTACAGAAACTAAAAGTATGGATAAAACTTTATTTTTGATTTTTTGGATATTATCTTCCTTCTTTTAATTACTGTTACAGTTAATTTCGGTACCAAAAAGTGCATTCAGCCACATCATTTTTATTTGGGACACTGCTGATATTTTAATGAAAGTTATCTGTACTCTTCGATGTGATATATGATACACAATATGTTACGGCTATGTGGTTTTCTTTGTCCACATATTTATTATTAATTATACTAGTTGGCAATAAATTATGATTATAAAATTATTTTCTATTTTTGGATTTTTCATTAGTATTTTTGTTCATTTAGATCTTTTACCATGAATTATTTTCTACTGAAAATGCACATCAAATTATTCTAAATAAAAAAAATTCTCTCACACATATTAATAGAAGAGCATATATTATTAAAAATTAAGTGAAGGGATCGAAAAACTAATATATGATTTAAAACACTTCAACCAATTGAAAATTTTATTAAGTATTTTGATGATGTTATATGGATGAGAGACTTAGAAATTTTAACTCTCATTGTAATATATATATATATATATAGTGGAGATACCGTGAGCTTAAGCTCACGGAGGCCTTCCGTGAGCTTAACTCAAAAAACATATTAAATCATCTCGAAATTTTAATTTATCATTCTCATTAAATTCTTTATATAAAAATCTTGTGGGATGCAAAAATTTGGAGTGTTTTGAGGTTTTTAAGTCACCGTTTTTAATTTTTTAAAATGATGTTCAAGTATTGAATATATTATTATTATTTTTAGAGATGATTTTCAAAAATTAAAAACCATAACTTAAAATGCTCAAAACGCTCCAAATTTTTGCATCCCACAAGATTTTTATATAAAGAATTTAATGAGAATGATAAATTAAAATTTCGAGATGATTTAATATATTTTTTGAGTTAAGCTCACGGAAGACCTCCGTGAGCTTAAGCTCACGGAAGACCCTCCGTGAGCTTAAGCTCACGGTATCTCCATTATATATATATATATATATATATATATATATATGAGATGGCTTATCGTGCTTTGTAAAGCAAAAAATTATTAGTTTTGGGGTGAGATTTCATATCCTGATGTCTCAGATGGTCAATCTAAGGTGATCAATAATTTCTTCATGTAAAAATCTTGTAGAATATTAAATTTCATAATTTTTTGAGGTTTCTAACTATTTTTAAATTATTTTCAAAAACAACCCTGAAATAGGCTATTTTCTTATGTTAAACAGTTTTGTTTTTAAAAATAATTTAAAAAATAGTTAGAAAGCTCAAAAAATTATGAAATTTAGTATCATACAAGATTTTGATATGAAGAAATTATTGAGCAACTTAGATTGACCATTTAAGACCTAAGGATATGAAATCTTACCCCAGAGGAATAATATCTTTTTACTTTGCTAAACATCATAAGCTATCTCTTTCTTTCCGTTAGCATTTCAACTCGAAATGCTAACGAGTTAAATTTTAATTTTTCATGCAGCAATTTTAATTTAAGTTGCTCAATAAAATCATTATATGATAATCTTGTGGTATACTAAGTTTCATCGTGTTTGGAGTTAGTTTACTATACTTAATGATTTTTAAAAGTAAGTTTTTTTGATATATAATTTTTATTATTTTTTATTAGGGCTATCTTTCAAAAATTATTAAATATAGTAAAGTAATTCCAAACACGATGAAAATTAGGATTCTATTAGATTATGATATAAAAATTTTATTGAGATATTTAAATTAAAATTATGAATATAAAAGATTAAAATTTTACTTATTAATATTTCGGTTAAAATATTAAAGAATTATGATAAACAAACTCTATATGTATCTATATATATTTTTTGAAATGACAACCTTAAATTCCTCCCGTCCATGCACTGAGGTGATTTATTTCTCTTTCAAGACTTGAAACTTGAAAACCATTGTTCAGCTGAACAGGACAACATAACATGATTTTTTTTGCCCTTTTGAGACGCGAATTAGAAGAGAATTAATTTCCAAACAGATACCTCAATGGCCCAATGAATCGGTCAAGCAATCAATGATGAATCTACTCTGATTATGAAAAGTTAGCAGGGTTACCAGTCACCACGAGCCTCTCTGAACTTTAATTATGACGATGCCAGCATCAAAACAGTAGTCTACTTTTTAATAATAGTAAAGAAGATTCGGGCGATTCTATTTCCATGGCCGGTGTTACCAGGCGTGCTTCTTCTATTATACTTGTCGGCTTATGTCGTTTCTCAAGCTCCAAAAACACTTGAGATTACCAGTTTCTGAAGATAAAAAAAAATACAAATGAGAAATGAACAGAATGAAATTTGAAGGGTTTAAAAATAAATTTATGTTTTTATGGTTGATAATCTTTGTTTCCTCTCCTTATACAACAAAATAAGTAAATAAATAATAATATTTTATGACACGAGCATAATATTTTACTTTTGATAGTAAAATAAAACCCTAATTATTATTTTTTTAATGTTTCACTTACTAAAATTTGTCTACAATTAAATTTGAAAGCTTAACATAATCTCAATAATAACTTATCTATTTACACTGTTTTGATATACATCGTGTAGTGTTGTGTTTATACACATATTGTAATCAAAATAACTTATTTAAATATAGCATTTTAATATTTTTGAATTTTGATACATGAAAATTTTTCCATCATACACCCTAAAGTATTCTAAAACCCTCTCGTGTTGTATAAAGTCACATTCTTACAAATCTGAAGATTCAAACTTGTAAGTAAAAATTGTATTTGTACGCATTATAAAGAAGAGTGGGGATCCATTGACAATGGGTTATTTTGACAACCTTGACAATGAACCTCTAAATAAATATAAAAAAAATTTAAAAGTGAAAAAAAATTATAGATGTGTTTTTCTATCTTTAGATTGATGGTAATTTAAATTTCATTCAATTTTATTATCGTTTAATAGTCCATCAAAAACCGTTAAATTAGAACCGTTATAAATTTCATGAAAATTTGATGGTTTTTGATTGACCATCAATCGATAATGAAATTACATGAAATTTGAATGACCATCAATCTAAATATAGAAGAACACATATATAAATGTTTTTTTTTCATTTTTAAGTTTTTTTTGTATTTATTTAGAGGTCTATCGTCAAGGTTGTCAAAATAACCCATTATCAACCGATCCCTTCTCTATAAAGAATAATAATTTTCAATTATGAAAATATAACTTTTAAATTATCTGGAACTTTTTGAAACAAATCTATATAATAAATAAATAAATAAATAAATGTTATAACAAAATTTACACATCTTATATTAAAAAATTTAATCTATTCGCCACTTTGTCACCAGCACAGTCTACTCTAGCCAATTGAAGGCTCAAGGGCACATCCATTTTATATCAGATTGGAGACATCTAAACTTCTCCTTCTTCTCTCTCTTCCTGTTCCTGTAATGAGGGCTGAAGCTTCAGTTACCGAGATGTTTTATTGGGGAAGAGTTAGGCTCAGAGGGGGCATTTAAATAGGGACAAAAGGATTTCGTGCAAATATATCTTTCTTCAACGGTGGGCTCAAGAAATGTCCCTGCTTTGCCTTGCAACAAAATGTCTCTTAGCTAAGTGCCTATGCCTAAAAGGGGCAAACTTAGCTAAGTGCCTATGCCTAAAGAAATCACAACGGCTGTGGGGAAGTTTAAACACGAATTTTGATGAAACATAACCGTTGATAAATTATCTGACCGTCCAAAACAGTCCATCCAACACACACAAGCGCACGATGCAAGATGAATGTTGAGAGCTATCCGAGGCATGCATCTACTCTCTTTTTTTTAATGCAAGTGACTTTGGGTTTGGGTAAGCGGTAGAATCGAATTAAATATATTTTAGAAAAATGTTACTTTTACTATGTACATTTTTTATGAAAATTATGATAAAATTCACTCCGTACATTTTTTCTAAAAAGTATGATAAATTAACTACTTTCTAAATGGAATCATGAATGTATTCACGCATAAATGTCTCTGCAAAGTTTTAACTGATGCTTATTTATGAGTAGAGGTGGAATCAGAAACGATCAGTAAAGAGTGTTTGGATGAAAAGTAAAATATTTCATGTTTATTATATAGAATTTTATTTTTGTAATAAATTAAAAAGTATTTGAACACCGACACATCTATCTTAATATTTTACTGTTATATGAGAACCAACATGACAATCTCCACCGTCACCGAGATAAACAAATCAATGTAAAAATAAAATAATTATCAGCGTTACAAAAAGAACAGGAGAAAAAGACAAGAAGCCAGAAAACAAGAGCGCAGAAGCTATTATTTATGAAGGGTAGAACGGTCTTTGCACAGGTAGGACACAATCAAGCCCTCCATCGATTGCATTAAATGTGCTCCCTTACCACCAGCCCATCCGGCACGCGGTCGACTTGCGCTGTATATTCAAACCGGGATTTGGTGCAGCTACGGTCGTACCGCCTAGTAGTCCACCCGATAGCATATTATTCGGGAATTCGTTTCTATATAATGAAAATATCAAGATTTAAAACATAAGATGTACAAAAACTTAAGGGTATGTTTCACACTCAATGGAATAGAAAAAGTTAAAATAGAATTGTTATTTTGACGAATTAATTTATCAAATGAATTTTCGCTATTATTTTCTTCCGAATAGTCAAAAATATCACTCTTCTAAAAAGTCATTATTCTATCACTCTTTCACAATTACCACTATTCTAAATCTCTTCCTTGATTTGCCAAACGAACCCTACGTTTTTAAGAGTGAGGATCCATTGACAATGGATAATTTTGACAACCTTGACAATACACCTCTAAATAAATTTTTAAAAATAATTTTTTTATAGATGTGTTATAATACTTTTAGATTGATTGTCATTCAAATTTCATACAATTTCATTACTGTTTGGTAGTCCATCAAAGACCGTTAAATCGGAAACCGTTGCAAATTATATGAAATTTTGATGGACTATCAAACGATAATGAAATTATATGAAATTTGAATAATCATCAATCTAAATGTAGAAAAATACATCTATAAAAAAATTTTATTTTTAAAATTTATTTTGTATCTATTTAGAATTTCCATTGTCAAGGTTGTTAAAATAACTTATATTTTTATTAATAACGTAAAAAAAAATAAAAACACGAAAATAACACTTGGGGGCTGAAATCATGAAAATAATAAATTCGCACTTAATAAACATGGACTAAGGTCCGCGTTTGCTAAAAGAGGACTAGAGTTCGCACTTATTAAGTGCAGACTAAATTTTTTTTTTTTACAGATCCGAATTTTAGAGTTGAATTGGATATGAATATGAATATGAATAATTCGTGTATTAAGAGTTGAATTGTATTAATTTTAATCAATGTATATAACTCAAATCATCTTATAATGTACTAATAAATTCAAGTCCGCTTTTAAAAAATGTGGACTCAGGTCCTCTTTTAAGAAATGCGGACCCGGATCAAGTCGCTTTTAAGAAATATGGATTTAGACCCATTATAAACCCGCAGCTCTTTCAAATCCATACTTCCGACTCTCTCCGAACATAATAAAGATTAGTGCAAATTTTAATTTATTTTATATTAATAAAGTTAAAAGCATATTTAAGAGCGATGATTGACCAGAGAGCAACGGTCCAAGAATCAATCCTGAGCGACGATTGATCTGAAGTGGTCGTAGAAAGTATATTCGTTTATCAATGGTTATGAATGAAATGGAAGGACGACGGATGAAACGAGGATCAAGACTTGCATCAAATAATAACAACTCAGGTAATATTTTAGTATGGAAATAAAATGAAGACTTATATTTTGCTATGTATATATAATTGTGCATTATATATTTTCATACAACAGAAATTTGAATAATCAACAAGTAAGTCAATTTGCCCATCACTCCATTATTGTTTCACCATCGAGAAGTAACATAAGTAATACTATTTTTGATGTTGTACGACATTCAATTAACGGTGTCTCTTCTGCTATATCTTTGAATATACATCATAATACTAATGAGTTAGATAATTATATGAGTTAATTTATGATATAACCATATTTGCAAATAATTTTAACTTTATTCTATCATAGATGCATCATCAAGTCAACACAATAATCAAACTGCACGAAGTCATTTCTAGAAGAATCAGATCGTTATTTAGAGGCTCTTCTAATCGCCGAAATTGAAACGGTTGTATCATATTGTATTGTAATGCAACTCTTTATATTTTTAATAAATTATTACGTAACTAATTATCATATTTTTATCATCAAAGAAATTGAACTGATTGTATTTTTTTAATGTTATTAGGAGATTAACTGATTGCATTCAGCGAGTTTATTATCTCAGTTTATCAGAAAAAATAAATTACAAACTTATTTAATAGCTTAAATAAAATATTAATAAATTTAGTTATTAACTTAACTCTTAATACACGAACCATTCATATTCAACTCTTAATACATGAATTATTTATATTCATATCTATATCCATATTCATAACCAATTCAACTCTAAAATTTGGATCTCTAAAAAAATGAGTCAACACTTAATAAGTGCGGACTCGAGACCGCTTTTGGCAAATGCGGACCCCAGTCCGCGTTTATTAAGTACGGATTTGTTATTTTCGTGATTTTAGGCTCCAAGTGTTATTTTCATATTTTTGAATTTTTTTTACGTTATTAATAAAAATATCGGTCAAAATAACTCATTATCAACCGATCTCTTTTTTTTTTAAAAAAAAAGATGCTTGTTACACAGAAGATTCGAAGAAGAAAGAGGAGAGTGAGGGAATTTATTTTACTCCATTAAATATAAAAAAATAAGCTCGTACAAATCACTAGAAACCTGTCTTCAAATTTCACTTGAAGAACACATAATCAGTTCAAACTATTTTTCAGTTGCACACAGATGTAACGAGTTGTTACGATTTAAACACGAATAATTTATAAATTCATAAAATGCACAAATAATTTACGAAATAAACGTTTGATTCATGAACTTACATTGATTCGTTCTATACTATCAAATTTTAAATTATTTATGAATTTTGTTAGTAGTGAATTGACAAACATATTTGATACGTGGGCATGTATAAACATGTGTACGGATACGTATTGTGTCTATACATATTAGTACGTGAAGTGTTTACGTGTTAAATGTGTCGTGCTCTTAAATATTTTGTGTTCATCTTCTGAATAATTTTGACACAGTTAAACACATACATCTAGTGTAACCCTTGATTACCACTAATAATACTAATTTGGTCAATTAGTAAAAAGTACAAGGGTTAAATTGCAATTTTAACAAATTCTACAACAATCAAGCACAAGCAATTTCTAAACCAAAGATATGAAATAAAGTAAAGAGAAAGAGTTTAGAAATGCTCAATCAAAGGATTGAGTTGACACGCGATGTAACGAGGTTCGGCGTTATGCGCCTACTCCTCGGGTCCCTGGCTTCCCGTCTAACGGTAACAAAGCCAGTCCGATCTATTCAACCAAATATGAGTCTTGTACAAGGTCGAACTTTGCCCTCTTACACACAAAGGATAAGAGACAAAGCTTAAAGTTAAATTGAGTAGCAAAAGCTAGGAATAGATTTAGCAATGAAGCAAATCACTCAAATCTCACAAGTGTTTAGAACAAGTTTAGATCAAAGATCTTGAGCTTTAGCTAGGTATAGCAAAGTTTTCTCAAAGCTCTTTAATGGTGGCTGTAAGAATGTATTTTGCAAGTGTATTTGACAATAGAAGGAGAAAGAAGATGGTCCTCCTTTTATAAAGAGCTGAAAACCAAGCATAACTCACTTTTTCGGTCCGAACCGTTATAACGATTTACCAATCGTTATAACGGTTTACAAATCGTTATAACGGATTAAGTTTCAAACGGTAGGATTGTCAGAGAAATTTGCCCGTTGTTCTGCAGTATAGCCGTTGGATCAATCGAAATGAAACGTTATACGATTTATCAAATCATTATATGTTTCATGAATCGTTGTAATGATTACGAATCGTTATACGTTTTACAAATCGTTGTAACGGTTCGATGTCGTTACATAACGATTCACTCGGTTTCTTTGAGAGTGTTTATGTCTTAGAGTATTTTTGAGTATCGAGATGAACCGTTATAACATTAATTCAACCCGGTTTGAGTTTTACTAAACCTAAGCCTAGTGCGGTCTTGATTAAGCTCTTGTATCCCAGTACTAGTCTTGGTTCTTGTGCACTAGTTCATTTGCATATTTAATCCCTGCACCAAACTTAACAAGGAAAATTATAAAATTCAAGATTATTTTGCAAATCGACAAATCAAAGAATATGTTAAGTGTAACATCTAGCTCGTTAAATGAATATGCACATGTAGTACGTATAAAAACATGTTTAACACTTTATGATTTTCTCGATTTTTTTACAAATTTTATAATATTTCCCAATTGTTTTGAGTTTTTTTTATATTTTTTATTTTTTAACTTATATGTACTATACAAGTGTTGACACATGATAAATATGTATAAATACAAATATGTCTTGAACGATGTGTCAGACATATTATGTATTTTAAATATTTGTTCGAATTTTTTAAGATTTTGACACGTTAAAATATATATGTCTAAGTACATGAATATATATTGGCATAGTATTTTAAAAGAAACCAAGCAGGATAAAAACCAACCTGTCAAATCCGAGGTCGTGACCCGACTCGCCCCAACCCAAGGCCAAATCCGACTAATCCTAGGATCGGCCAACTCATGGTCCAACCACTGATTGCGGTCGAAGTTTTCAAAAAAAAATCCCAAGTTAACCCGCCCCTTCCGAGGACCGACCCCACCCGTCCCGACCTAACTAACCCGACCCAAAAAATGTAAAACCTGTCCAAAAACACGAGAAAGCCTTCCAAAAAAAAGTCGAGAAGACCCGACCCTTTAACCGTGCAAAATTTTAAAAAAGAACTGGTCAGTATGCACTTAACAGAAAATTAATATGTAATTAATCCTTTAAGTTAGGTTTTAATGAAGCCATATAATATGTAACTAATCTTTAACAGAAAATTAATTATGTGCTACAAATTATTTATTTCAAGACTTGAATGGCTCAGTTGAGTTCATCTTGTAGATACTAATTTATTCCAATTTTTAATATTTTATTTATCTTATAAAAAATGTAAAAAAATCAAAATTATTCAAAAATGTTAATGGTTATATATTTTAAAATTTTTCAATAATTTTTGGATTTTTTGAAATATTTTGGAATTATTTGATTTATTTTAAAATTTGAATTATAAAAAATTGTCGGTCCAAAAAAACCGCACCGACCCGGCCCCCTTTTATCCGTCCATCGATCCGTTCGACCCATGGTCATAGGAAAGATCGCAACCAATCTTTCAAAACTCAATCCGTCTTACCCGACCCATTTAACTCGTTGTAACCCGTCGTAATCTGGTCTGTCCTAATATGTTGGACAATTTGAGTTTGAACCGGACCGAAACTCCCCGAGTTTAATACACTATATTGACACGAGACGTCCCGTATTAAATACGTTACATAAGTATATAAAACACAAGATATGGACATTTATCGATTAACAATTTATTGCTACGTCCGACGGATAGTAGGGACTACGGAGGGTGTGGCGTTTATAAATGACATTTATTGCGATTTTTTGTTTTTAAGAAGGTCGACACTTGAGATGATGATGAATAGGAGCAATATCGAACTCCAATTGCTGGCCTAGACGTACGAATTGAACCCGTGAGACAATGCTTTCTACACAGAGATTCTCAAGTTGTTGAGTTAAATCTGTAACTGTCTCAACTGTAAACACGTAATTTGCAACTCGCACAGGTGTTATTTAACGGCCTGTTTCGTGTTATTAGCAGCATCTCAGGAGTCAGGACACTGGGAGACCGTAAGTGCTTTACATAACTGTAAATGAAATAAAAAGTACCACATCAACTGTCATCTGATCAACCTTAGTCCTTAATCGATTTGCCAATGAAATGGAGGTGCTCTGAATTGTATCCGTTCACAACGATTAATTTGTTTGTTTAATAAAATAATATATTCCCATCTTTATCTAAAAAAAATGACAATCATAAAATACCAAATATATTTCGAAACATTTTATTAATCTCTTGGATTCTTGGAATATTTAAATCTTTGAAAATTTTCATTGAAGCCCGTGGGGCATTTTTTTTTGGTCTCAAATCCAAAATTTATTATAGGATGTAAGTTAGGGCTCATGGGTGTCAAAATTTAACCCAACCTGACAGGTCAATCAAATTCGACCTGAACCTAATCCGATTTAAAATGATCCAAAAATAGATAAGTTAGATATGAGTCAAGATTTTTTGTCTCATTACGGATCAGGTCGGATACGGATCAACCCGACTTGATCCATTTAATTATGTTTTTTGTATTTATTTTGTGATTTAATTCTAATCAAAGATTATATATGCTAATTAAGATTAATTATATATTAATTATATTATATTACTTAAAAAATATATAAAAATGATTAACATATACTTAATAAATTTATTTGGGTTGGATCAAAAAATTTGACCCGATTTTAAATGGATTGGATCAGCTTGGGTAAAAAAAATAATAAAATAATAATAACCTGATTAAAAAATGATCCGATCCGATCCATTGACACTCTTAGATATAATCATATAACATTTTCGTATATTTATTAGTTGGGAGTTCAAAATATAGGATGTTACCATTATCATGCATAATTTAGAATTTTATTTAGTACAGTTATCAATATTTTGAACCCTTTTGTTAATGAAACTAAAATTTAACCAATTCCGGTTCATGACGGTATACACGGTACTTCTTTTTACGTGCAAAATTTGAATCGTGATTACATGTAGAATTTCCTTTTTATATAGTAAACAGTCTAATATTATTTCGATCCATAGTAGATTTTTCCTTTTATACATATTATGTGCATGTTATTGAAATAAATGTATATGCGTCGATCAATAAATTTCATCAAAATATTGGTTGCAATTTACATTTAATGACAAGCAAATGTTGCTTGCATGCGGATTTATTTATTTATGTTCTCCTCTATGGTGTTATCTGAAAAAGAAAAAAGATATGGTTAGCTACAACAGAAGCACGGATATGCATATTATTGATTGTATATAATTTAAATCATCCAAAAAATAATAAAATATTTCAATGCGTATCATGTGAGTATTGTACAAATATGTAGTATATATCAGATACTTATTTAATATAAATGCAGTTTTATATACACATAGAGAAGGAACTAATTGACAGTGGTTATTTTTGACAATCCTAAAAGTAAATGAAAAGTAACGAAACTAAAATTTAAAGGTGATTTTATACGTATGTTAATGGACATTAGGATAACCTAATAATCAAATTTCATCTAACTTGGCATGATTTGATGGTGAAAGTCACTTTTTAGCTTTCCTTATATATTATTTTATCTATTATAATATTGTCAAAAAATTTATGATCCTCTTGTTTATTTGAAAACATGCATGGAGCAGAGAAAAAAAAACATAAAATAATTAGGTACACTGTCTAGCTCTGAGCTGAAAATCAACCATATCTAGCAATTTGTCACGAGGCAGACAGTAAGATGGCCCCATGCGATCTCAACATTTGACATAGGAAAGTCCACGTAGTTCGACAAATACTATCCAAACAAAAACAAGATAAAGGTGTATATTATATTTGAAGTGTCCCCCATCTATGCAGCCGGATGAAAATGATTATGTAAAATGAAATTGGCATGCTCTAGTAGTAGATAGATAGGTTGGTCCTGTAAAGGGACGTCTGTAAATTGCAATCGTATAATTTTGATCGAGAGATAACCCGTCCAATTTTTCGCAGATACACTAAAGCAACTTTCCAACTAACCATATTAACTGTTGAATATTTTTTCGCAAATACATTATGATTAATCATGTTTTTTAATCTATACTATTATATAAAACATTTAAGAATTGGAGAGTCCATTTTTTATCATGGTAATTTTTTATTATATCCATTTTATCTCTCAATTAGACGGCTAATATTTATTTTTAGTTGATCGAACGTATGTGATCGCGTCCATTGATCCCCTCTTTCTCTCCATTTCTTTCTCTTAAATTCTATTATTTCCATAATATTATTTTTTTATTTAGAAACCTTGTGCATATTTGGTAAGAAATTAACGGTGATAATATATGTTAGAATAATTTACTTTTCTTGCCATAAAAATCATGAATCATTAGCTCATATTGTGCAAAAATCTCATCCAAGATTAAATATAGTATTTATTATAGGTTTTCTCTATAATTTGGTGAATTTATAATTTAATATTAGATAAATATGAATTTTTTTATTTTATAATATTTTAATATTTAAATAAAAGAGTCTGCTGCAACGCGCGGGTATATAGCTAGTGATTAAAAGAGATGGACGGCTTACTCTGCATATATCTTAATTTCCAACTACAAGAAAACAAAATAAATGGTCATCTCATAGAAGGGAAAAAGAGAGATAGAGAGAGAGCATATAAGAACGGATGCCCTTTTAATCATTTATTCGATTCATAACATATGTTTTCTTAACTTATTTAATTTGAATACGGATAATTTTTTTCAGTAACTAAATGAATACATGTATGGATAAAATTTATTTCGTACTGATACCTTATAAGATAAATTGATAAAAAAATAATTTATATTATTTTAAATATAATTACGTTATGTAACAACTGTCTTTTCTTTTCAATACAGATTTAGTTATTTTGGGTCATATGAATTAATTTAATTTAATTTTTTATACGTAAATTTGAACTAATTAATTACAATTATTTTGTCCTCTCTTTCCAATATAATTTAGTTGATATGCGAACTCAATTTACTTGGACCGATTATGATAAATATAATGTTTTTCAACAAAATAATATGCATGTTTATTAAAAAGTTAATTAATTAACTAATTTAAAATTATTATAATAAAATGTCACTTGAAATGGAGGGGAGTCAATAGAGCAAGTAAAAAGTGTTTTTAAATACAAAACATTGTCCTTTTAATTTATTTATAGAAATTACTGAATTTGGAATTGATTATAAATTTATATTTTGCTTTTATATTAGTAAAATAGAGATGTATTTGTATGTAAAAATAGGATTGCAAGAAATATTTGGGCTCGTGTCTCATTCGAGTTCGGCTTGATTTTTTTAACAGCTCGATTCGAGTTTGATTCGATTTTTTGCTAGCTTGACTCCAGTTCAAGTTTGTTATTTTTTTAATGACTTGGATTGATTCGACTCATAAATAGCTAGATGATAGTTATTTTAATATATTTAAATTATAAATTAGTAAAATATAAGTAACTTAATTAATATAATTCAAAAATTAGAAAAAATATGCTTATTTACGATATATGGTAACGTGAAACAATTAGATATGAGTTTGAATATTTTTTATAAATGATGTCAAATAATGAATATATTAATATTATTTGGAATCCGTTATCATTTTATTACCCACTTATTTTAACGGGTAATGGTAGAGTATGAATAAGTCTAATTTTAATTGATAAGAAAATATATGGGTAAAAATAATTTTAAATGGTTATGATAATAAAAATACTTTCATCTAACCCGTACCATACTCATTGACACCAACGTAAGGGGATTACAAATTCTTAGTTACCTACGATTTGTTGTGTGGTCCTTTTAACATGAAATTAATAAGATAATATGTTTGCTGGTAATTATTATTATTATTATTATTATTATTATTACTATTATTATTATGAAAGGTTCCGGTGTCACTAACTTTAATGGCATCTAATGTCACAAACTTATTTTTTAATTTGTATTTCAAAAAAGAGTTAGGCGAACCATATTTATATGGATATAGAAGGTAGCACAGACGGCCCGTGTACTATGGACTGTTTCTTCATTTTGAAAGTTCAAATGGGCAATCCGACCAGTCAAATATTTTTCATATGAAAATGTAACCGGGGACTAAATTTTATATTATTAAAATTATTTTTACTATTTTTTAAGATATCTAGAAAATCACTTGATTTAACTCTTATGAGCCATTCAAAATGAGTCATTTTTTCGATATTTAAAAAAATAGTAAAAAAAATCTAAAAAATATAAAATATCAGTGACAACATAAGATCAAAGATCTCAAATATCAGTGATAATAATGAATATGATGGAAGAAAAAGAAAATAAATAAATTGAATAATAATAATAATATATAAATAAAGATGATAATGATAATGATAATATGCTAATAATAGTAGCAATAATAACAACAATAATAATAGTACAATAAACCTCTATTATAAAATCTATTTCTCAATCCTAAAATCCTATTTAAAAACCTAATTTCAAATTCTAAATCCTAAAATTCTATCTAAACCTCTATTTTCGAAATCTATTTCTAAATTTTAAATCATAAAATCCTAAAAAATCTAAGAATATAAAGTCTATAACTCTACTATTAGACTCTAACTCCTAAATCATGGTTCTACATGAATCACTATCTTCCACGCACTCCTATCCAAAGCAAACTCTTTGAGTATATTTCATTCCTTCAAATCTCTTTTTATTGTTTCCTCCCATGTCAGTCTCGGTCGACCTCTTTCTCTTCTTGTATTTTCAGGACGACTTAAAATACCGCCGCGCGTCGATGCTTCAGGGAGGCCTTCGTTGGATATGACCAAACCATCACAAACGATGTTGGACTAGCTTCTCTTGAATTGGTGCTACCCCAAGTTTGTCCCTAATATCATCATTTCTGATTCGATCTTTCCTTGTGTGGCCACATATCCAACGCAACATCCGCATTTCAGCTACACTCATCTTCTGGATGTGTTGTCCTTTTGTAGCCCAACATTCTGCGCCATACAACATAGTGGGTGTAATCACCTTCCCGTAGAACTTATCTTTTTAGTTTGTTTGGGACCTTCTTGTCACAAAAAACATCAGATGTTTGTCTCCATTTTACCCATCCAGCTCTTATTCTATGACTCACATCTTCATCGATCTCTCCTTCACTCTGCAGCATCGATCCCAAATACTGAAATGTGTCATTCATGGGTACTACTCGTCCATCCAAACTAACATCTCCGTCATCTAAGTTTTCCCCGCTGAATTGATATCTCATATATTCAGTTTTTGTCCTACTAAGTCTAAAACCTTTCGATTCTAAAGTTTGTCTTCACAACTCTAGTTTCTGATTGACTCCAATTCTGCTCTCGTCAATCAGCACCACATCATCAGCAAAGAGCATACACCAAAGAATATCTTCTTGTATGTCCTTTGTGATCTCATCCATCACTAAGGTGAAAATATATGGACTCAATGCTGACCCTTGATGTAATCCTATCTTAATAGAAAATATATCGGACTCACCGTCACATGCTCTGACACAAGTCACATCATTTGTGTACATAACCTTAATAAGGGTAACGTACTTTGTTGGGACTAGTTTCCTTTTGAGCGCCCACCACATGATATTTCTCGAAATTTTATCATACGCTTTCTTTAAATCAATAAATATCATATATAGGTGTTTCTTCTGTTCTCGATGTCTCTTTATAAGTTGTCTTATCAAGAAAATCGCCTCCATAGTGGACCTCTCAGGCATAAAACCAAACTGATTTTTAGAGACAATTGTCAGTTTTCTTAAACGGTGCTCGATCACTCTCTCCCAAAGCTTCATGGTATGACTCATGAGCTTAATTCCTCTATAATTAGTACAACTTTGAATATCTCCTTTATTCTTGAAGATTGGTACTAATATACTTCTTCTCCACTCATCAGTCATCTTATTGGACCGAAAAATGGTATTAAATAGTTTAGTGAGCCACACTATTGCTATATCTCCAAGACATCTCCATACCTCTATCGGGATGTCATTCGGTCCTAACGCCTTACCTGTTTTCATATTTTTTAAAGCTTCTTTCACTTCAGACTCTTGAATTCTCCGAATAAATCTCCTATTGGTGTCAATTGAGTCGTCCAACTCGATCGCGATTTTCTCACTCTCGTCGTTGAATAGCTTGTCGAAGTATGCTCTCCATCTGTTCGTAATCTCCTCATTTTTCACCAAAAGTCTATCAGTCTCATCCTTAATACATTTAACTTGGTGGAAGTCTCTTGTCTTCCTTTCTCGAAGTTTAGCCATCTTGTAGACATCATTTTCGCCCTCTTTCGTATCTAATTTCCGATACAACTCCGTGTATGCCTGACCCCTTGCTTCGCTCACAGCTTTCTTTACGTTTCTTCTAGCTTCTTTGTACTTCTGTATGTTTTCATCACTCTTATTGTGATGTAAATATTTATGACATTCTTTCTTCTCATTGATAGCTTTTTGTACTTCATCATTCCACCACCAAGTGTCTTTAGGTTCATGTTTATTTCCTCTAGTTACTCCAAACACCTCTATAGCTACCTTCCGAATGCGAGTCGCCATATTTTCTTCCACATATTATTTGCATCCCCACCTTCGTTCCACGATCTTTCTGCAATAACTATATTCTTAAACACATGAGAAACGTCCCCTTTGAGCTTCCACCACCTCGTTCTCGTTATTTTCATGCCTCTATCTCGCCGAACGCATACTTGAAAATAAAAATCAGTCACTAAAAGTTTGTGTTGTGTGACAACACACTCGCCCGGTGTAACCTTACAATCCATGCAGTTTGGTCTCTCCTCCCTTCTAGTCAGGAAAAAATCGATCTGCTCGAGTGTTGGCCACTGCTGAAAGTAATTAAATGCGATTTTTTCTTTCTAAAGAAGATGTTCGCTACCATGAGGTCATAAGCTATAACAAAGTTCAAGATGTCTTCTCCCTCTTGATTCTGTTCGCCATATCCAAAACCCCCATGTACCCTATCAAACCCCCCTCTATCTGTGCCAACATGACCATTAATATCACCTCCAATGAAGAATTTTTCACCGCTAGGCACTCCTCTAACCATGTCATCTAAGTCTTCCTAGAATCGTCTCTTGACATCATCGCTCAAACCTACTTGTGGGGCATACGCACTGATGATGTTCAAGACCAAATCTCCAAAAATCAATTTGATCATGATGATCATGTCCCCTTATCTCCTAACTGCGATAACTCCATTCTTGAGGCTCTTATCAATTAAGATGCCTACACCATTTCTACTTCGTTCTTTTCCCGTGTACCACAATTTAAAGCCTGTATTCTCCACCTCCTTAGCCTTCTGACCCGTCCATTTAGTCTCCTGAACACATAAGATATTAACGCGTCTCCTAATCGTAGTATCAACTATCTTAGTTTACCTGTTAAGGACCCTACATTCCAACTACCTAAACGAATCCTACTTTCCCCGACTAGCTTTCTTGCCCTTCGCACTCGTCGAGTCAAGTGCGAAGACCCTTGTTCATTTGACACTACATCCGGGCGCCGATGCAGCGCGTCACTAAGGTGATGACGATCCGGCCCTCGCTCACTTATCACCATATTCGGGTTCCAATATGGCGCGCCACTAAGGCGGTGACGACCCGGCCCTTGTTCTCTTATCACGATATCCGGGTTCCAATATGGCGCGTCGCTAAGAGGGTGACGCCCCAACGAAAATTGACTGGGTTTCATTTCCATAAAGATTGGTTGTTTTAGTGCAGAGCTCGCCACACCCACCGCAACCCTTCTCTTTTATTCTGGCTTGGGACAGATTGTGTAAAAACTAGTCCACACAGACGGAGTTAAACTTTTAAGAAATTTGACCGGTCAGATTGATCATTTAAACTTTTAAGACGGAGAAACAGTTCGTAGGACACATGTCATCCGTGTTACGCGTGGCACCGTAGCCTAACTCTTTCAAAAATTCATACTTAAATCTTGAATCCAAATCGTCGAACTTGTTCATTTTTATGTTAGATGTTTGTCTGTAAAATTTTATGATTTTTAGAAGTTATTTTATGCTAGATCAAATGATAACAGATGAGTGAACTTAATTAATTATAATTGATTTATTTTATGCATTCATTTTATTTTTAATTGATATAGTATAAAATGATCTCTAAAAATTATGAAAATTTATTAGCATACATCTTCATAAAAATGAAAAAGATCAAGTTTTTGGGTTTAAATTTAAATATTAAATTTAAAAAAATATAAATTAAAAGATAAGTTAATGGCATTAGATGTCACAAAAGCTAGTGGCACCGGATCCCTTCTCTAATATTATTATTATTATTATTGTTATTGTTATTACAGAGTTGGTGATAATTCGTGTGGAAAGACAATGACCACTGAAATATAGCAAAGCAAGTATACAATCGATTATATTATCACAAAATAAATAAAAAAAATCTTGTTTAAATTGTGCTTCACTCGCATAATCTAAGCTTATAACTTTAATCTATGTATGTAAGGAAGCATTATTTATTGTTTGCATTATGTATCTTAACTTTGTTCCTTTTTTTGAGAAAAAATGTTCCATTCGTTTTTAATTCATTTATTATCGTATACGGCAAGACATCAAATTTGAAATATCTAAGGCAGCAAAAAGAAAAATCCAGTCGAGGCTCAGTGAATATGTAGTTATATACTAAAGGGAGCTGATACACATATGGGTGTTGATATCATCATCCATACGAGCTTAATTTTGCATATTACACAAACTAATATGTATGTTAATGCCTTTATTATTTAATTTATTTTGTACATTGTTATAATTTTGTATCTTAAATGAGTTATTATGGGAATTAATGGTATTTGAGTTAGAATAATAGTCATAAAGTTAGTACAAAATTAGTTGCGTAATATATTTATTAACATGTATAATAATGCGTGTAATATGCATAATTAAACCCTTATTCTCCACAACAATCAGCATAGGAAATACAACCAAAAGATTGATATTTATTGTATCAGTACATATTTTTTTTTGGGAATAATAATCAGTATAGTAAATATCAATCCTTTGTCTGTATTCTCTTCTACTTCTTTTTTCCTTTTTTTTATCTTTTTCAGACTGTTCTTTTCGTCCCATCAAGGTAATTTTTCACAAACAACACACATGACCTCCTTTGAGAAGAGCATAACTGTATAAGATGGGCTACTGTGCAAATTGTCAGATAACTTATGGGTAAGTACTATAGTTCACAGGGGGCAGGACAGGAGTGCTTGGCCATACCCAATTCTGTTAGGAAACACACACTCTATGCTGTTGCTTTTGTTATATATATTGTTCTTCTTGCTCTTATTTCCAAGGAATGCAAACAAGCAGAGCAGCAGCAACTCATCAACACATTGACACATAGTTCAAGAACTCCGACCTTTTGGGCCGATAATTTGAGCCCATTACGAGAGCACACTATAAAAACACATCTACTAAAAGGGTTACAACTACCATATGCAGCCGCCACAGCCCATTTACCTTTTCCATTCCCTCAAAATAGTCCGAATCAGTGGTGATGCTCCACAGAGGAGGGAAGGAAGAGAATGAAAATATGAATGGTTAAGAGTGGCCACTGGAGAGTAAAATTTGATATTATAATTTGAAAGGTAAATTTTTGATGAAGTTTATATTGAGGAGTCTCTCGTCTCTCCTCCTCTTCCCTCCCCTCTCCCTCACTTTCTTTTAAATTGTATGATTATGGAGCAAGTAAAATTTTATCCAGTCAAACTCTCTTCTCTTCGACTCCTCTTCTCTATCATCTTTCGGAGCACAATGTGATTGGTGACTGGACACAAATAGCTTCTCAAAACCACCTGAGAATCCGCTCAACATCTTTCTTTGAACATCCCGTCTTCCCGCCTCAGATGGTTATGTAAAAATAGAATTGAGAACTAGAGCACGTTGAAAGTGAAATGGGGGCTGTAAGAAAAGTAAGAGACTCATGGCTTTCTCGAGTTGGGCTCGATCCAGCTCGATTTTTTAACAATTTGATTTAGTTCGACTTATAAATACCTTGATATTAATTATAAAATCAGTAAAATATAGATAAATAATTAATATAATTCAAAAAATAGAAAAATATACTTATTTATACTATATAATCATGTATGATAATATGAAAATATTAATTATTTTTAAATATCATTATAAAATTAATAAAATATTAATTATTTTAAATCTAGTTATTGAAAATTATACAAAAATAAGTAGAAAATAATAATAATTGAGTTCACATAGAGTTCGATCTCAACTTGAGTTCAAACCAGCTCAAACGATTTTAGTTGGTTCAATTTTAGTTCGAGTTGAATTTAGCAAAATTTTAAATCTATGAATTTTAAATTTTAGTTCGAGTTAAATTTTAGTGATAAAAGAAAAATTTTAAATCTACGAATGGCAGCGCGCCACTGCCAGTGGCGCAGAGCAAGCGCACCACCTGCCAGTGGCACGGAGCAAACACGCCACTGTCAGTGACGTTTTTGTGTAAACACACTTCTTACAGTGACGTGTATGCCTAAAAATGGGTTTTTAATCACTATAAAATATACGCGCAGGTATCTATCTGCATGGGCGGATGTAGAATTTTAGTCAGGGGGGCAAATATCGGATTGTAATAGCTTATCGGGTTTAAATCCATTAACTAATCGGGTACTAAATAAAAAAATAATAATTTAATATATATTCTTACCTAATAAAAAATTTATTAGAATAATAACATTTTATATATTAAAAATAACAATAAAATAAAGCTCAAAGTAATAGATAATCAAGTTGATGAAGAAAATTTTCATCTATAAAACTTTATATTTTGATATCTTTGCATAATTATTTCATTATATATGATATTAAATATTTTTTTCTCAATAAAATTAATCAGACAATCCAGGGGGGGCAAAAAAATTTTCCAGGGGGGGCAAACTACCGAAAGTATTACCGAAAAGCACCGTTTTTCAAAATCCAGGGGGCGCAGCACCGTGCATCCGCCCCTGTCTATCTGCGATGTTGGTATTTGTAGGAGACAAACGCGCCACTGGCAGTGGCGCATTTCAGTAAAGACGTCGTTGGCAGTGACGCGTTTGCTCCACGCCACTGCCAGCGGCACGCTGCCATTCGTAAATTAAAATTTTGCTTTTATCATCTTATTATTAATAATATAATTATTATATTTAAAAAAATCTGACAAACCTTAGAAGATATCACTTGTTTACAATTTGCAACATTTTAATTCGAATAGTACAATTTGAAATTGTGTTTTTGACAGTATCTGGTTAGCTGCTTGCTTGTTAAAAAAATAGATTAATGGAAAAAATAATCAAAACAAATTAACTAACTCACTAGTAAAATATCAGAAAAAATAAACAAAGGAACACAAGATATCATAAGGAGGATGAAAAGGAAAAAAAACACTGAAGGTTAAATGCAAGGACCTTTGCTGTCAAATCATGAATTTAATTAAGCAATAATAATAATTAAGATAATAATTAAAATAATTTAACATAAATTAATAAATAACTTAAACCAAAAATTTAGGAAGTATATATATATAGTTAGATTATTGGGAAACGTTTGCATTTCAAGCTCAAGTGCATACGGCTCAAATTTTATCGTAACACGTCCAAAATTCAAAATTATCATTCTCATTAAATTGTTCATATCAAATTATTGAGGAATACAAAAATTTGGGGTATTTTGAGTTTTCTAAGTATTTTTTTGGATTTTTGAAAATCAGCACTATAATAATAATAAAATATTGAATTGTTGTATATTATGTATTATGTATAATTGTAATCGAAATGGAATCAACAAAATGAATTAAGTATTTATCTCTTGTATTTGTGTTGTTACTTGGATGTTTATCGATTATCGAATTTGAACTGTCGAATAGCGTAATTAAATTAGTTTATGAGTAACCCAAGAAAATTAATAAAGAAGTAAAAAGACTGTTATGGTAATCAGAACTCGAATAAAATAAAAGGGATTAACAACACATGCTTAACGCAAATAATTGATTAACTTAACGAAATCCCGAACAAATTATCAAGCTACACATAAAAGTGATTTATATGATGACGTTGTAAAGTAAACAAAAACATGTTAATTAAAATTTTCAACACCCTAAATATAGTAGAAATATTGTCAGATTTTTAAGAAAAAAGATGATGATAACCTGAATGGACCATAGTTTAAAATACCGTTATAATTAATTATCCTATATGAAATAAATAACGTTAAAACTAACAGACATTTAATTTAAATTAATCATAGGTGATATAGTTGACTCGGATCCACTCACGGAGATCGAGGCCGATCCCGAGATGGGCGTGCTACCTTCGGAGTTGAGCGATTTCACGATCCTCATCAGCATTTCTGAAGTACGAATTTCTAAGATTTGATTTTCTTTCTTCAGAAATAGAAATCCAAATTGAAAATGAAAACATTTAAAAAAAACTAAATTGCAATAACTTTGACCAAACAAATCATTAGAGATCAAATTTAAACTACCATTGTATTCGATAAATTGATCAGTATATTTTGAGGCTTATCTACGCATTCGCATATCATATCATGTTATATTATATGTAGATAGGATAGACGTAGAACTCAGGAACTAGTCTCGAGATAGGATAGGCGTAGGCGTAGAACTCGGGAACTTGTCCGACTCTTGGACTCATCAGCACAAGTATACGCCTCACTTCATCAAATAAAACAATTGTGTATTTTGTATAAACTGTGTACATTCATTCATTAATTTCGTTACTTGAGAATCATAAGCCTATAGGTCAATGATGTGATCGTTTTTTTCTTACTGATGATGCGAGGAAATATAAGGCAAGCAGGACAAGCTATAACAATACACAACAAGAGGCAACACAGAGGCATTACTAATGAAGAAATACTATGAGAGTGAGCTACAGATGCAACACGTTTTTTCCTTTAGTACTTGTCATTAAGAATATTAATGAAGAAACATTACTAATGAAGAAATACTATGCTGCATGTTGAATGGCTTGAAGTAACGCATTATTAATAAATATTTCAGCTCATTTATCATACACTTAATGATTTAATTATTAATAATTTGAGTTTTTTCTAATGGTGTAGACCTTATTCTTCAATGGAGTCTTGGGCCCCACTGTGAATGATACGGCTATCTCAGGAACCGACCGCATCGAAATGAATTGACGGTGTGTGTGTGGATAGATAGTACATGACTCTTCCACATAAGAACTATCAGATAGATGAATTTCAAGGTGACAGAGAGAATCAGAGAAAGAGTCTCCTTCTCAGTGAGGCCTTATATTACGATGTTTTTATTAGAGTATGCATTAGACACAACTAACTGCACGGAGTTAGACAAACAATCATTTAAATTAGGAATTAGTTACCACATATTGTTGGATAGAACCATCTAGAAACAATTAGTTATACCCAATGTTCTAGAGAGATTGTAACTCTTTTCAATCAACTAGCAACGTAACCGCGCGTTGCAAAATAATATTTTATTTGCTATATCCATTTTCATTTTCTTTTGAATTAAATAAATATGACACCACAAATATAAGAATAATATTTTCAAATGTGTTGCATTATAACAATCACAAAAACAATATAGATTTAGAGCGAAGAAGAACTACTTTAGAAACAATATTATGGAAATAATTGTTAAACCATAAAATTTAATTAAGCAATAATGATAATTAAAATGAATTTAAAATAAATTAATGAATGATTTATTTTAAACAATCAAGGGAATACACATAATGAATTAAATAAATAGGCAAATGGATAAATAGAGTTTATATATATATATATATTAGTAAAATAATAATTAAACTATTGTGTGGTTGATGACTTACGTAGATAAAATGAATAATCAATTTTTCGAGTAAATTTTAAGAATTCCATTAAAAATCAAATAAAGATAAAAATTCGAAGTTTGAGATGAGTAATGAATAAATCAAAATTTGGGACAGGAATAAAACTAAATGAGATTAGATATCGATTAATAGACCCAAAGATCAAATTAAAATATATAAATTTTAATATAAATAAAATCATAACAAAGTAACCGAAATAAATATCTTGATCCATTGATTTAATGATTTTGACCAGGAGTCTAATAACGGTGATAATAATAATAATAATAATATTAATTAATTAAAAGAAGAATGATGGACTAATAAAATCTAAATTAATGATTAACTTTAAAGAATATGGATTGGTTAGTTTCGACAAGTTATGATAATCGAAACATCAATGAAATAATAAATTGATAGATTAAAATTTATGATTGTCTTACAAATAACTGCACAAAACCGCCACAGAAAATCTGAGTGTAATATCCCCTCTCTCTTCATTTAATCCTGCATTAAATGCAGACACTCTCTCTCTCTCTCCCTGTCCCGTCTCTCCCCTCTCTGACCCGACCCACTAACCTATTCTTTACTCCCCCCGTCGCATCTGGGCGACGACACTCATCACCCTCTTCGCCCCTCTCTTTCGCTTGCAAATCTCTCTCTCGGACTCGACGAGGGCTGTGATTTCCCCTCCCCACTCTTCCGCCTCCCTTCCCTTCAAGGGTGTCGAGCTCCAAACAACTCCCCTTCCGTCTATCCCAAAGTCCATTTACTCACCCCTCTTGCTTGGTTCACCTTCCACTAGTCTGCTAACAGTGGCCATCGAAGCCATCTCGTCCCCTTCGGTGTTGCTGGCCACTAGCCCTTGCCATCGACTCTGGGGCTCTGCCCTGGCCGTCGCTGACTGCCCCTTTTTAATTCCAGCTTGTTGCCTTGTGCTTGATTCCGGTAACACCTCTCTTAACTCTCATCTGGCCGTGTGGGCTTTGTGTTGAGGCTGAGCCTCGCGCCCTTGTCTTGTTTGCTATTTTGCTTCTCTGTGAAGGTTTGTCTAAACTGGGTTGGGCAGATTTAATTGTTGTCTCAATACTGGTAATTTCTGATTTTTTTCTCTTCTTGTTGGTTGTGCCTTGCCTTGAACCAGCCTTCAAATCCCTTTGTCTGCTGTCGAGTCCGACTCTTGGTACACTGGTACCGGTGGTACCAGTGAAGTGAGGGTTGGATTGACATCGTGTTGGTTGATGCCTTACTAAGCAGTGGTAACTGTTTAGTTTTAAGGGTGCTCGGGTGATGTTTGCTTGTCTGTCGGGTTTGAGATGTGCTTGCTTGTGGGATGGTTCTTGCTTGATCTGTGTTGATTGTCTGATAATATTGTGGCTGCTCCTGATTTTTGTGGTGCCAAATTTCTTGACTTATCTGGCTTGTGTTGTGATGCATGGTTGTTTAGCTATGGGTGATCTGATGCTTGGGGTACTGTTGCTTGATATTAATTTGCTTGAAAGTGTTGTTCCACATATAATTCACCCTGGCCCGTTGTTTATTGATGTTGTCATTTCTTCGGATTTGTTGTTGTGCTTTGGTACAATGGTACCAATTGGTACCATTGATGCAAGGCTCGTACCATTCAGCTGGTTGTGATTGTTGGTGATCATTCGTTATTGTGCTTGTTCTAAATGTCCAGTGTGCTTGCATTACATCGGTACCATTTGTACCAAATGAAGCGAAGACTTGCCCCGGCCCACTTGTATTTCTTTGGCCAATTGTGCTTACTTGTGTATTGATTTCTTTCTTATGGTGGTTTGGCTTGTGCTTGACCTTGCCCTTTCTTTGCTTGCTCAAATGTGTGTTGATTCAATTTTGGTGTTGTTCTATCATGAACTGGGATATTGGGCTAGTTTATTGAACCCTTCTTGCGGTTAATTTTGGTATGGTGCACTTTATCATGGACCAAATTATGAAAATCATGAAGTTAAGGGACAAAATGAATTTTTGTGGTAATAACCCCTTTTTCTAGGGTTATATGCGCAAAATAAACCTGAACGGATAATTATAAATGCAGAAAATAATTTGATCTTAACGAAGTGGGCCGAAAGGTTAAATTGGATAAAAGTGTAATTAATTAATTAGCAAGTGCCGTAAATTTAAAAACGTGCGCACTAATAATTAATTAATACTTAAAGATAAACATGGGAGATGATTACACGATCTACCTCAATAATGAAAATCCGAACAGATACAGTGGTTTCGGAGGCAGCCTATGATCCCAAGCACATTAAAACACCAACACATTAATAATATAATAATTTTTTTCTTTACTTTTATTTTATATTAGTTTTCGTTTATTTTATTTTATTTCTTTTTATTTTACTTTTATTTTTAAAACTATTTTTTTTCTAACTTATAAAAACCTAATAATAGTACTTATATATAATAAAGTAAACCACCTAATTTAAAAACATAGTAACAATAATAATTAGAATAATTAATATATATTAGAATATATATTAATTAATTTCTCTATTTTTAAAATAAATAAAAGAATAATAAAATAAAATATTATATGTATAATATATATATTAATCAATTTCTCTATTTAATAATATAATATTAATAAATATATAATATAAATATATGTTAATGCAATCTCTCTAATTTAAAAATAAATAAATAAGAGAATATTAGAATATAATATTAGATATATTAATCAATTTCTCTATTTTAAATTAATTGATTTAATAATTAAATCCATAACCTCGAAATGTAAAATAAAGGATGAACGTATAAAAGCGATCAAGAATGATAAACACAACTTAACGGATCGATATGCGAGCAATTAAAATTTCCGACACCGCATATATGCAGTAGAAATGCTGCCGAGTTTATTTAGAAAGGACGATAAAACCCGAACAAACGTTTAATTAAATTATTAATCTAATCCAAGTATTAATTAGTAAATCAAGTTAAAACTAATAAACATCTAATTTAAATTAAATAGGTGATATAGTCGACTCGGATCCACTCGCGGGGTACGAGGTCACTCCCGATCAGACGTACGCGGACACCGACCCCGAGGCCGGTGTTCTACCTCCGGAGTAGAGCGACTCCGTGATCCTCACCAGCACTCTCAAGTACGGTTTCCTGGGATTTTATTTCCTTTCTTCAGAATTAGGAAACCCAAACCGAAAATAAATGTTTTTAAAATAACTCTGAACTGCGGTATTTTCTGACCAAACATTATTTAGAGACCCGAATTAAATTGTCATATGCATTCAGTACTTGACCGGCATATTCGAGACATACCCGCATTTGCATGTCATATCATATCATGATGCATGTAGACAGGATATGAGTAGGACTCGGGAAATAGTCCCGAGATAGGATTTTGTTAGAGTTAAATAAATAAAGTTATATATTATAATTAGTAGATTAATACTATTAATATCATTAATTATAAATTAAGTTAGGTAATTAATCATGCAAAATGCATGGGAAAAGTGCTGAGAGGCGGGCCGGGTGATCTCAGTCTGAGGTTGTCTTGTATAACCAGACCAACGGGTTATATTCCTTTGGTCTGTATATACACTGCGCACCTTTGCTTGTCGGTTATCCACCGACCCCGTCATTTGGCGGGTTCGGCCGTGCCGAGTGTTTTTCTTTTGATCAATATTATACTTTTAATATTCTTAATATGATTAAGATTTCTAATCCAAATTTGAGCGATTAGGATACCATGTCTTTCAGTGTTTAGTGTGGGTGTCCATATCCGAGTCTGGATTCTACCCTATTTTGTTAATTCTCGGGATGCGGTCCTCTGACCCCTAGTGGGTACAGTGTAGGCTCTCATTTGTATCATCTGTCATTTTGTCATTTCTCGGGATGCGGTCCTCTGGCCCCTGGTTGGTACAGTGTAGGCTCCCCTTTGGGATGCGGTCCTCTGGCCCCAGGTTGGTACAGTGTAGGCTCCCATCTGTATTATATTTCATTTTGTCATTATTTTCGGGATGCGGTCCTCTGGCCCTTAGTTGGTACAGTGTAGGCTCTCATTTGTATTAGTTTCCGATTTGTTATTTCCTGGGTAGTTATCTCCTTTGACGATATGGCAACTGAAAGCATAACTTCTTAATCCATTTTGTTTTATTATATTATTATTATTCTGTGAGGTGGATCATCAGATTCAGAATACCGAGTACGTGCTTTTAGCCGTCACTCTCCTAGGGCGTTATCGCTCCGGAGGCCGAATTTTCCCGGGGTATTCGGGGCATTGGCGCGCCCGCTTACTCGAAAATCCTAAGTTTGTAAGTTGGGCCCGAATACGTGCCCGCTTAGGTAAGTCACAAGTCCAGGGCCCGACCACGCGTGCCCGCTTGTGGATGGACCGATGATCTCGCAACGGGTTATATATATACGGTGCTTTAAATCTCGTATCTTATATATATATATTTAGTTTATATATTATATATTATTATCCATAGATTTTTTTTAATTTGTGTTTATGTGTCATTGCATGTCATCGCATCATAGCGAATTGTTAAACGGAATGCATTAAACTAAAATTTTATTTATAAATAGATAATTAATGCATTTAAAATACAGTATCGGTATGTGGGTCCAGTCTAGGGAAGAAGATCAAATCTTAAGGCTGGATCTAAATCCGTACTGAGTAATTTTTAAATTACTCACGTTTTCACGGTGGTTGTGGGATCCAGGGTATTTCGTTTCGGGATTTTCTTGGAGCGAGTGCTAGGGACAATCCTGCACGATGACAGAGATGCTTCGCTGCATTTGCATGTGAGCCGGGTAGTTGGATAGGATCCATCAGGTTTTGAGTTTTATTTCTTTCTTTTGGATTTTTTTATTTGAGAGATTTGCTGCCCATTCCGATGGAGCTAGCCCCTCCTATGTAGGCGTTGTATACTCTTTGTTCATTCTGGACTGTATGGTAATGTATTTATATTTACTAGTAAATGTACCCGCTCTTACGCACGGATTTCTTTTTAATATGCAGATTCTTTTTGAATGCTCGCGGCATCTATGAGTAATTTTGAGAATTTATTAATTACTCATAAAAGTTATAGACGACATTTTAATTTCTAAATAGAATAATTAAATGATGGAAAAAGTTCTTAAAAAATATAAAATTATGTACAAATTAGTTCAACCGATATAAGTCTCTTTAAAAAACACTTATAAATTAATTACATTAAAGCAGTCAAGTGTACAAAAAAAGGACAAACAAATAAACTTACATTTAAACACAAACAAAATACAATTGCTACATCTATAATGAATGGTAGATGAGTAAGAACGATCGAGATTGATTTTGCTTCATAAATCAATTACATTCAACTCAGAGATCCATGCACAAGATTTTGCCTCATAAATATTATATATTATCACCCAGATATTTCCTAAGATGCCCTAACTTGACACCACAAAACTCATTGCACATTTCACCTTCTCACTCATGAGGGCCACCTTTTTCAGATTTTTGAAAATTTTAGGGAGGAAAAAATGTTAGTGGCTGAACAACGACGTACTCCATGCGTGACTTTGGAGGAGGCACGTCAGGGTCCTGAATTGAAACTCAAAATTCTAGAGGAATAGCTCCCTTGGTACATTTCTGAGGTAGCTTTATGATATTACTGCTTCATATTTTATTACATGAATGCCTTAAAAATCAGAGCCTCATGACATAAAAATTTAGCACATCAGTCACTACTTGAAAAATCACGTCTCCTCTCACCTATAAAAGAAGAATCATGAGGCATAAGATTCAGATGTGATGAAAATTTAACTTTAAAAAACTGATAAACCAATTCTAATGTCTTTTAGTAAAAATAATAAATAATATATTTTAGCAGTTCTGCCATGCTTCTTTGTTATTTGATTGAGCTATACATAATAAAATGTTATCGTCAAAAGAATACTTGTTCATGCATCTACTGGATTATTCATCTAGATATTAAGGTAGCTAATATTTCTAATGTTGCGAAGAGAAAGAAGGTTGACAAAAAAGAGGAGATGACCTTCAGCTTTTCTTCAGCCTCCTTAAGTGCCTTGGCTTCAGCTTTGGCAAGCTTCTTCTCAGCCAACTTCTTCTTTCTCTCCAGTGTCATCTTGTTCTTTGCAATCTCCTCTCTCTTCAACTTCTTCAATTTTTCCAGATGACCTTCTCCTTCTCATTCTTCTCCATCTTCTCCTTCTCTTTCATCCTGTCAGCCTCCAGAATAGTTCCACTTTGACTTTCACGTCCTCTTCTGCTTTGGCAATAGCCTCCTTCTCCTTGGAGTGCTTTGACAGAGTAGGTTTGGGAAGGGGAGTGGACATGGGGGAAGGTTCAGATGCGTCCATCACGGCTGAGAAGGTTCGGGGTAGGTTTGGAAAGGTTCGGAGTTTCTAATGCGTCCATCACAGCTGAGAAAACGTTGGTCCAGTGATGGGAGGATGCGCTTCTCATAGTCCTCACGAAATGCCTTCTTCTTTGCTCACAGTGTCATGAACTTTCATCTATAGAATATTGAACATAATAAATAAGCTAGCATAATCACATTGCTTTAATTTTATTCTATTTATTTCATGATTAGAATGTTCAATCGCACACAGAGCAAGAGAGATACCTCAGTGTTAGCACAAGATTTCAATGCCACAATATCTTTTTTTGAAGCAAACACTTTAGCTTGAGTCAGCATCTTGCGGTCCCTGTGAAGACAGTATTCTGAAGGCATAAAAAATAGAAAAGCCCGTTTAACACCAAATGATCAAATACAAGTATCAGTCCAGTGCCAAAAGTGCAACTAACTATAAATAAATACACAAAATATACTGTATGATGAACAACTCACAAGAGATTCTTTGTCACTATTGAGCTCGAGAATGGAATTGTAAGCCTTATCGTTCCTCTCATTAATGTCATTGAGTTGTTCTTCTAGGAACTTGATGGAGACATCAATGGCGATCTTCTCATCCTCGAGGGGCTTTATCTTTTGCTCTTATCACCTCCCTCTCCTTCCTCACTTCATCCATATCTGCTCCTATCGGCTTTTCATTTCTAATTTGATTCAATTCTATTACACTAATCCAAATAAAATAAAATTTTCTACTAAGCCTAACAAATAAAGGTGTCCATAATACCAGTCAACCTATTCGTCCGACAGCTTCATAAAATCATTTTCAAATAAACCGCTTGAGAAAAAAAATATTTCAAATATGAATACCAAAATGGCACTCAGAATCAGGTATTGATATAACTATTTCAGGGAAGTTAAATTAAAAAAAAAAGAAGAGAATGTAGAGACCTTTGGACTTGATTGTTGTCTCAGTTGCATTTTTGGTGGCAGGAGCTTTTGACCTACATGCCACTTTATTTTCTGAATAAAAGAGAAAAAGAAAAGAAAAATAATCAATAGAAGAAAACAAGAATTAAAAGTAATCTTAACATAAATCCTGAAAGCACGCACATAAGTCTCAAAGACGATAGCACATTAACGCATCATCTAAAATATATCTAGATAAGTAATAAAATTATTGAAAATTTTCATCATGTCTTTGAATAAGATTACTCGTAAATTATCGCAAATAACACAAAATCTCTACTAAACATTGAATTGAATATCTTACTTGCATTTTCAATAATGCACACATAGATACACTAATTCAACTTCTCCATCCTTAGGCTTATCATTTTAGTCACCAATTCAGCTTCTCCATTTGCACAATAAGTCAAACCAACAAACGTCCTAAAAAACAGATAAAAGACAAAAGGTATTATCAATTAAGTACTTTGATAAATTGGAATATATCAAGTTGAAGTCAAGATATTTGTTAACTCCAGTAAAAAAATATGAAAAAGAAACTAAAAAAACTCTTGATTCGGTACAACAATAGAAATCCCTTGTAATGTTGAAGGTAAGATGTTTCTTTCTCTACAGCTTGACATATTGTCACACAAGGTGTGTTTTTCAAAGATTTCAATTTTATATTGGTCCACAACAAATACATAATGGTACCTACCCGATATTCTTTAGAAACCTCATTTTTCAAAATTAAATAAGCAACAATACAGCCCATTGTGCCATTAATCATCAGTCAACCCAAATCTACCTTGAAACCATTGATTGTGCCGTATGCCCTAAACTTCCAAAATTAATATTAAAGTCCGACAAAATATTTATTTCAGCTGTTACAAAACCACAAAGTGCTTTAATCTCTGTGATAGCGACTACCATATCAGGCTTGTGATTTGCATCCTTATTTAACAATACAAAATAAAAGAAAAAAGTCAAAAGCACGATATGAGAAAGTGCTGCAGCAAAGTATAAGTATACCTTAGATAAAATAGCAAAATGATCACAACATAGCTGAAGAACTCCATCTACCACCAACTATAAAAGAACATGCCAATGATTTATCAATTTGTTTGACAGCAAAGCATAATTATGCTTTGGAAATGAAAAAAAAATACTAAAGGTCATTTTTTTAAATTAACAACCAATTACAACTTACCTATAATCTTTGTAAATTTCGGGGGCTGTTAAAAGATACTGAATCTCTTATGCTTATGTTTCCTACTGCATGCTTTCTGCTTGCATCAACTACTGGAAGTTCGCCCATCCCCTTTTTCTCCAAACTCTTCTTGGTTGTCTATTTTTTTTATAATTATCAAAATTTAAATTAGCTTCTAATCATTACCATGTGCGACTAAAACATTCATAGAATCTACATATGAAAAGTCATCCAAAAGGATAAATTAAAACATGAAGTTGAAATTAACTTTGAAGGGTGAAGGTTCCTTTATTTTCCAATACCAAAACAAATATGATTTACTTACCAAGAGGACACCGTCATAGAAGTGAGCAGTCGTTGGCGCCATGGCTGGCACTCCTCCTCGTTCCCGTCAAAGCCACCATCCACCCCGCCATGAAATTAACTCCGATCAGTTGAGTTAATTTCCATTTGTACAGAAGCTACACAAATCGATAGGGAACTCGAATGATGTTGGTACCAGACTGGTGCAGGAGAGGGTTTACCAGTATACAAATGCAAATGCTATGAGAATTAAAAAAAAGCGATACAAACCAATAAAGATTAGAATGACAAAAATCCAAGGTTCAAAATATTTGTAAGAAGAATTATAATTTAAGATGAGTGCTCATATTCTATGGGTGTATGCAGAGTCTATCATGCCATATCCGTTCTGTACGAGGAATGATTTTTCTAATCACCGAACCAGCAAATAGAAAATTAAAACCAGAATTTAAGGGGAAAAAGATAAAAAGTACAGCAAATAGGAATATGGAAGCATGCGTAACCCAAATCATTCCATTAAGCATCTGGATGAGGGATTTAAACGCTACCCAAAAGTATTTCAGTGTTAGGACCTCAAACCCTCGATATTTGCTAGATCTATCTATTACACTCCTTCTCTCTTTTTTTTAGTCCCCCCTTCACCCCTGCTAGCGATTAGATTTCTCGCTCTGTAACAACCTCCGATAATTTCAGATAGTTCCAGAATTAAATGAAATAATTGCAAAGTAATTTTCAAAATACCAAAAAGATAGCTAATTTGATGGCGTGATAAAGAAAGAGAGAGCTAAATCTAAAATTTGCGACCAATATGTGTACCATGTGTCCGATGTGGCCATTTTTATCTCAGACAAATCCATTAGAGTTCGTACCATGTTAATGCCGAAGAGAGGACGATCCTCGCTCTCTCGCTTTGCTTCGCTGGGGTTTTGGCAGCACCGCATAAGGCAGTGGAAGCATCAGTCGTCGTGGTTAGCAGTTTTCTCAAAAATTAGAGAGCGTCACAAAGCGAAAGGAGAGAGGTCTCGGAGGATGCAGGTGACAGAGAGCGGAGTGTAGAAAGAGGCGATGGGTGATGTGATTTGGAAGAGAGAGACGTAAGAGGCGCGATCGAGGTGAATCCAGCGAAAAAAATGTGGATTGGACTGGAGAAGAAGAGAAAGGAGAGTGTTACATTCCGATTACATCTCGTTCGTTGATTTCTTTATTTTTAATCTGAACGGTTTGCTGAAGGGTATTTATGAAATTTCACGTCTTAAAAATAAAAAACAAACTGAACAAAACAACTGGACTGTCCAGTCTTTGGGTGCTTTTTAAGATAGTAAGATTATTGTTTTGTTTATTCTGAGATTTATATTATTTTATTCATTTAGCTTTCGTGCACGCTTGTAAATGCGTCGTGCGTGTGATTAACACCCCTAATCCGTTCAATTTATTCTGGGGTGTGACAATAATAGTATATATGAGAAAGAAATGGAGAGAAAGAGGAGATCAATGGATGCGATCACATACATTCGATCAACCAAAAATAAATATTATCCGTTTAATTGAGGGATAAAATGAGTATAATAAAAAATTACCATGACAAAAAATGGACTCTTCAATTTGTAGATGTTTCATTCAATTAGAGATATTTTGGTGATTAAAAGGAGTTGGAAAGACGGAAAATCAATCGACGTGTTCAATAAATAATACCATGGTTAAGTGTATTAAAAATCAAAGGTTGTGGAAATTACGTGTATTAAAAATTACCTGATAATACCATGGTTAAGTGCAGTTAGTGCGTACAGATAGGCACTTAATACCACCAATCAGGAGCAATTACTGTTTTTGAACACCGCACAACTTACAAAAACTGGCTATCAGATTATTTCCTTGGAAGTTGGAGCAGAAAAATATCAGACAGCATAATAAGCATCTTAATTTATTTATTTTTCATCTTATTTTCTGAAAGCAGATAGCAATTAATTATCTAATCAGCTTGACCAGTCCAGAGTTCAGATCACCTTCCAACAAGAATTTGTTCTCTTAAAAGATAACAAAGACTTGGACCATTGACGAAGACTTGGACCATTGACTGACTGACTCGTTGATTGTGCTATCATTGGTTCCAATCACTTTCTTCCAAAAGATATCAATGATCCATACACTCGTTTCTACCAAGTTGAATATAGAATATTTTCATGGTTCTAGCAAATTAGAACCATCATTTTTGAACTATTTTGTAGACTGATAACATCACTGAACCAGCAATAAAAAATAGTACCTTTCCGGAACAGAATAAAAGTAAATTATTATTATTATGGTTTACAGAATTACAGGTCTAGTCTTCTCTCTTACATCCGTTACAGAATCATGCAATGATGAAACTTTGTTTTCCAACTTAACGTATAGAGCAGCAGTCGCTTTTGACATCAATCTACTAGGGAACGAATATTGAGTAAGAAAGAACATGTACAGGGGCTGCTGAGTCTTAATAATAAAGCATCTTTTGATTTGAAGCCTCAATTTTTCTTTTCTTTATTTTTTAAAATTTTTTTTAGCATAAGCTGCATATCAAAGTCCTCAACCACTCACATTGTGAGTACTGAATTTCAAGCCTCATCTCCTTTTTTTCCCCTTGAGAAAACATATTTTCTTTTCATCCCTTTTTTACTGACTACCTACTGGAGTATTTAATTACAAAAAAATACATTTACAAGTATTGTAGACGAATTCCAGGCCATTGTAAAGAAAAAAAAAACAAAAGAACAGAAAATGGATTTCTAGATCACTCTAGCAATGTGTGTCACACTTTATAGTTTATAGTAAAGCTAATAACTTTTATCCCCAAGCCACTTCAAACTTATAATTTCTCGCACGAAAATTTGAAACTTAATTAGCTCTGAAGCCTAAAACTAAAGCTATTGTAGAATATTCCTTTTAAACGCTTTTTATACAAATGCCCCTCCAATGTTTATACCTTACTGGCTCCTCTGTGTAATAGTACAAAGAAAAAAATATTTATTCGGTTCCGTTACTAACTTTGGTAGTTTTGTGTAGAATAATTGCAAATGTTTTTTTAAGAGCATCCGCATTTCATTGTCAAATTGATTGTCAAATCTCATTTGATAATTGTCATTTGAATTTCAGAGATGCAGAGACTAGGCAAAATTAGATAATTGTCTAAATTTGACAATCCATTTGACAAGCCACGTCAGCGAAGAAGTAAAAAATTAATTACGAATTCAGAGATGCCACTTTTAAAATAAATTGTCAATTGATGGCATGACATAAAAATTTAATTTTGACAGTCGACACCAATGCGGATGGTCTAATATACAGAAGTTGATTCTGATATAGCAACGTCGGAAATTATCTTTCTGTCGTGTACTCGTGTTCCATAATTTTGGTATCATTAAAATAACAACTAAAGTAAACAATCAGATAAATTTCTCGCCATCTAACCATTGTAGACCATTGAAAGCAAGGTGCTTATCGTATGTATCCAATGAATTCCTCCCAGACTCTCGTACTAAGCTCACATCAAATTACCCAATGAATTCTTCCCATTCCCTTTCGTTACCATTGCTTGTACTTCTCATTTCCCTGATATCTCAATCCAACTGCCAAGAAGACTCACAGACACAAATCCTACTCCAAATCAAGGCTACATGGGGCAGCCCTTCAGCTCTTGCCTCCTGGAACTCCACTTCTGGAAACCCCTGCAGCTGGGAAGGCATCACTTGCACCAACAGTGTCGTCACAAAAATCAACCTCACCAACCAAAATATAAGCCAACCAATCCCTGATTCCGTATGCCTCTTGAAAAACCTCTCTCACCTTGATCTCTCCTACAACGATATCATCAGCCCCTTCCCTCAGCTCCTTTACAATTGCTCTTCATTGAAATACTTGGATATATCCCAGAACTACTTTGTTGGTACACTTCCGACTGATATACATAAGTTGTCTTCTTCTCTTGCTTATCTTAATCTCTCAGGAAATAATTTCACTGGGGACATACCGGCTTCCATTGGAAGTTTAGTAGGATTGAAAGAGATCCACTTGGAAGGTAATCTTTTTAATGGTACCTATCCACGAGAAATTGCAAATTTGTACAATTTAGAGTATTTTTCTCTTGCTTGGAATCCTTTCCTTGAGCCTGCCCAGATACCAGAAGAATTTGGCAATTTGGCTAAACTCAAGTATCTATGGATGACACGAACAAACACAATAGGCGAACTTCCCAGTACACTGGCGAATCTTACTGAGCTTGAGCACTTCGATTTGGGATGGAACCAAGTAAATGGTACTCTGCCCAGTTGGATTTGGTCCCTGGAGAAACTGAACAAACTATATTTGTACTCAAATGAACTGATAGGTGAGATCAGTTTTGCGAGTCCAATTCGCTGTCTTGGTCTGAACGAATTAGATTTGTCTCTAAACAAATTTAACGGTTCAATACCTGACAACTTGAGTGTTTTCAAAAACCTTTCGGTCCTTCTCCTGTACTATAATTTTTTCAGTGGTGAAATACCCACAAGTATCGAGCTTTTGCCAAACCTATATGACATTCGCTTGTTTGGTAACAACCTTACTGGGGTATTACCCGAAAATTTAGGAAAATACTCTAAACTTTGGAATCTCGAAGTAAATGATAACAGACTATCCGGTCAAATACCACCTCATCTCTGCTCTAGGCAACAACCTTATGTCGATTGTCATGTTCAATAATGATTTTAGTGGTGAAATACCATCGTCCCTCTCAGTCTGCAATACACTAAAGAGTATCCAATTATACAAAAATAGATTTTCTGGTGAATTCCCATCAAAAATTTGGTCAATAGGTAATCTTAATGAGGTACTGATTCATGACAATGAGTTCAGTGGTGCGCTCCCTAAAGAACTATCGTGGAACCTTACTCGTCTTGAAATATATAACAATCATTTCACTGGTGAAATTCCTTCTTTTGCTGATCAGCTTCAAGTTTTGAAAGCATCAAACAATTTGTTAAATGGAAGGCTGCCATCTACATTCACTAATTTTCCGCAATTACAGGAGTTGTCCCTCGGAAGCAACCAGATTACAGGTTTTATACCCTATAAATTATCTGATTTAACTTCCCTAACAATACTCAATCTTAGCCGCAACCAACTCATCAGTTCAATCCCACCATCAATTGGGTTGCTCCATAGAACGCTAACTACACTGGACCTTTCAGAAAACTACCTATCTGGATCAATCCCGGTAGAGCTTGCCAATCTGACTCTTAGCTTCTTAAACTTATCAGTGAATCAACTGACAGGCATGATTCCTAGCATTTTCAATTTAGAACCATTTGCTCAGAGCTTTCTGTCAAACCCCGGTCTCTGCACAACAACTAAAACTGTGCTTAATCTCCCATTGTGTGACAAAAATTCAGACAATACACATAATTCTCAGGAAGAACCTAATTATTCCCATGATAGAGATATCCTAAAAAGATCAAAGAGGCTCTCGAAGGGGCTTATTGCATTTGTGGTTGTTGGATGTACAGCTTTCATAGGAACAGCTTTAATCGGTCTTTACATAGCAAGAGAGCATCGCAAAAGGATAAAAGATGGCCTTGATCATGAATCATGGAAACTAACTCCCTTCTCCACTTTGGATTTCACCGAGTCCGGACATCCTTAATGGGCTTATAGAGGATAACCTGATTGGGCGTGGTGGTTTCGGGACAGTTTATAAGATCAACCTCAGAAACTCCACCCAGGGGAAGTTAGCTGTTAAAAAGATATGGAGTGGTCACAGACCAGAAGCAAATCTCGAGAAGCAATTTCAAGCAGAGGTCCAAATCCTAGGATCTATGAGGCATGCCAACATTGTGAAATTATTGTGCTGCATTGCAAGCACACGCACCAAATTATTGGCGTATGAGTACATGGAGAACAGCAGCTTAGATAGGTGGCTTCATGGGAAGGGGAGGAAGGGAAACTGGAGACCGTTGGATTGGCCAACAAGGCTACAAATTGCTATTGGCGCGGCAAGGGGGTTGTGCCACATGCACCATGATTGCTCGCCTCCTGTCGTGCACAGAGATATCAAGTCCAGTAATATCTTGCTTGATCCACAGTTCAAAGCTAAAATTGCTGATTTTGGGTTGGCACGTGTGTTACTTAAGGCCGGTGATCCTGAGACTGTTTCAGCAATAGCAGGCTCTTATGGATACATGGCACCAGGTATGATCTCTCTAGCTCTTTCATATAAAACTTTGTTAATCTTTAATTCTTCCAAATTATAATGAAATTATGAGAAAATTTCATTTTGGTTTCTCTTTGTAGAATGTGAATATATGAGAAAAATAAATCAGAAGGTAGATGTGTACAGCTTTGGCGTTGTCCTTTTGGAGCTGACAACTGGTAAAAGAGCAAATGGAGGAGACGATGAGCATCCTTCCTGGCAGATTGGGCATGGCACCGTTTCCAAGAGACTGACATGTTGCTTGATGCAATTGACGAGCATATAAGAGATCCAATTTATCTGGATCAAGTAGCTCAGGTGTTCAGATTAGGTCTGGTTTGCACAGCTAAATTGCCTCCATCAAGACCATCAATGAAAGGAGGTGCTTAGGTGCTTGATTCGTTGTGAAGAAACGAACCCACAGGGTTACACTTTAAGGGGTGAATATGAGGTGGCGCGAATGAGGGTTATCTTCTTTAAGGGGTGAATATGAGGTGGCTCGTCTTTTTTGCGAGCACAATGGAAGAGGTGAAAGAGAAATGGAAATGCTTACAATGACGGGAGTGGACGGAGAAACAGTTGATTTTTCTGTGCATATAGTATCAGTGTCAAAACATTAAAATAAGCATTTTAAGCTATTTGAATCAATAATTTAGATTTTGAGAATGAAGAAACGATTTATAGCATGGAGGCGATCCATGTTATGGATAACCATAACCCAACTCATATATATATATATATAGAGTGGAGATAGCGTGAGCTTAAGCTTTCACGGAGGCGCTCAAATGAGCTTAACTCAAAAAACATATTAAATCATCTCGAAATTTTAATTTATCATTCTCATTAAATTCTTTATATGAAAATCTCATGGGATGCTAAAATTTGGAGCGTTTTGAGCTTTTTAAGTCGCCATTTTTAATTTTTGAAAATGATGTTCAAGTATTGAATATATTATTATTATTTTTAGAGCTGATTTTCAAAAATTAAAAACGGTGACTTAAAAAGCTCAAAACGCTCCAATTTTTTGCATCCCATGTGATTTTCATATAAAGAATTTAATGAGAATGATAAATTAAAATTTTAAGATAATTTAATATATTTTTTGAGTTAAGCTCACGGAAGGCCTCCGTGAGCTTAAGCTCACGCTATCTCCACTCTATATATATATATATATATATATATATATCGAGGATTTTTTTTCTTTCTTTTATTACACATATTTTTTTCGTACAACTCATGTAATATTTGTTATTTTTCTATCGATATACCTAATTCACTTATTTATATATCTCATATATTATATAAATACCTGATGCACATATATAAATATCTAAGTCTTTTTTTGAGGTTTTCTTCTCTCATCTATTACATGTGTTTTCTCATATAATTCATATGATATCTGTCATTTTCTCCCACTTAATTTTATTTTCCAAGACTCTTTTTTCTCTCTCCAGCTATTTTTTTTATCAATAATTCATAATACATAAAGAGGATTAAGATTCTAAACTTTTCAAACATGTCACTTCATCAATTTTCTTCACTATTGATTTTATTTAAATGTTTCATCTTTTTGAATCTAAGAGTTCATATAAAATAGTTTTTCTCTCCTCATTTAAATTAATGTGTGTAATATACTTAAGGTGAAATTTAACTCTTAAAATGATCTAAATTTTTTATATGTTCATTTATAGATTATTATGTGTTTAATTATATTATTTATTATTATAATTATCATTATTACTTATTACTTAGCATTAAAAAATATTATGTCTAAATTTTCTTTAATGTGAACTTTTATTAATATATTTAAAATTTTATATTGTTAATTATTTATTTGAGTACTATATTATCGGAGCAAAATCTGAATTACAACCCTAATTTATATGAATACCCGAATCTGATATGTAAATACCTAGGTCACTTAGATAAATACTTGACTTATATAAATATCTAACTTATATAAATACCTGAGTATCATATCTAAATATTTGACTCGCTTTTTTTAAAAATCTAACTCACTTAATATAAATATATGTGTTGTTTATCTTTTCGCTTATGTAGATAGGCATATCTTTTTATCAAAAATAAAAAGTTAATTATAGAAAATGTATTATTTTTTGCCAAAAATAAAAAAAAGTAGGAATATTTTTTGAGAGATTTGCTCTTAGAAATTGTTAATCAGACTCTATATTTTATGTATATTAACTTTAATTTAAATAATAAATTATAAGTTTTTTAGTAAAATTTGAAATTTAACTCCAGGCACTTGCCCCGGACTTGTGTACAACTGGATCCATCCCGGCTAAAGAAAGTTATAATCAAAATAATTTTGCAATAAGAACTTCTACAACAACTAAATTTGTGTCGGTATCTTTACCTTAATTATGAGAAAAAAATATTTCGAACATTTAACATTAAATGTTAAACAAAATTGACAAATTCTTTTGCTTTATAATATAATATAAATATAGATTATAATTTACAAAATGAATAATTAATAAGAAATTGTCGCATAGTTGTACCGAGGTCAAAATTATAATGCTGACAAAAATACATTTGAAAACGTACAGCACAATTGTCTGGAAAATTATTTGCTCACATTCCGGGCTTTATGGATCTGGTTGAAGAGAGCGTTCATCATCCATGATTGATGCTTTTCAAATTAGGCAGTTAGTTCAAAAAATTGCTTATAGATAAATTAGCCGTCTTTTATGACATTTTTTTATCGGTATTAACAAAAAAATAGATTGAGTTATTTTGAAAAATACGATATGATTGCTTTAGCTTTGTGCTCAGTGGTGACATATTTTTGTGGTGGTATTAGTAAAAAATGCATTGAATAATCTTGATAACTACATTATGACTTTGATTTTTATATGACTCATAAGGATTTGTCCGTTTTGCAGACACTTTAAAATTTAAAAATATTTATATTTAATATTAATTTTATTATAAATAAATAAAATATTTTATTTAAATATAATTTATACATAAATAAAGTATAAAAACTCTTAAAATTTTAAATAAAATTAATTACTATTTAATAAATAAAAAATGATGTACAAAATACAAAATACAGCATTGCCATATGTTGGATTTAATTATCGGTACGTCCATTATGAGAAATCTGAATCCAAACTCAATCCGTTATAAGATTGAACAGATGCACTGAAGATGTGCATTGAATAGGTGCACTAGAGGGGTGCATTGAACAAGTGTATTGAGCAGATACATTGGCTTATAAATATACACCAGTATATCCTCTCTCTCTCACTTATCATAAAAAGAAAATGAATCAGTCACTATTATCAGAGAGAGAAGGAGAAAATATATTATGTTAAGACTTGAAGAATTTAGGTTGTGAAAAACGCAAGACTTCCGACTTCGGCTCGTGATTTCTTGTAGAACCAGTGATAGTGTTGTATTAGTCAGAACCGCTTCCGCACGAAGATTAACGAAGCAACTTATAAATTTTATCCGTTAAATATTACACCATATATGTTTTGTGTACCATAATTAATGTTATTAGTTTGTACATCATTCTAAAAGCGTTGTGTTAAATTTTAATCGGTACTTTCTCTCGCATCCTTTCTTCTAACCATTGTCTCAGACTAATAATAAAAATTGTCATTTAATTCGGCTAGCTCCATAATTCAGCTTCAAGAAAAGTATGGGTTGATTTTGCTTAAAATCTTGTAGAGAGCATTATATTATACTCGAATTTGAATTACCCATACGTCAATAATCAATATCAATTGGACACCGCAAATAACTACCTGATCTACTTATCCAATGTATACGACATTAAGATTAAACCCTAGTATAATGATAGTGAATGACCATTAAATTGTAAAATTAATTTCAAAATATTCTAGATTAGATCTTGTCAAATTAACTTCGAATTATAAATTCATATACGTTATAGACTAACAAATCAAATCAATCTCACTTCAGTAAAGAATAAAGAGGTAATATTTTTCATTCTTGAAAATGCTTCTAGCGGGATTACTTATTATAAGGTTTGTCAATTAGAACAACAGCTATGTTTGGACGTGAATGATTTTGAATTATAACTTTATGTGCGCATTTTAGATATAGATACTATTTATAAAACATAACAATTTTCATATTTTTAGATATAATTGTACAGTAAATATTTTTAAATTAAAATTACTTGATTATTAATTTATTTGATGGAAAATTTCTTTTTCTAGACCTCCTATTAATAATGTATGAATCGTTAGTTTTTTAAAATATTGATCGCACCATTCGATTAGAGTTATTTTTATCATTAAAAAAAGATTAAAATAATAAAAAAATCCAGCACATATGATCTTTATACTATAGTATAAATATAGATATTACTACATCTTACAATCAAGTGGTTTGATTTTAATATGATAACTATAATAAGTAAAATAATGTTCTCTTTTATGAATATTAGATGTAAATCAACTTTTTTAAGTACATGTCTAGTACAAATAATATTAAGGATGACAATGTGGTGGATGATTGGGTTATTTATCAATTCCAAGGACAAGTCTAATCTATCAGGCCCATGCTTTCAAGCCTAAAATTTTACCCACCTACTCACGGGTCATTCGATCTCGACCTAGTTCAATCCATCTCGACTCGATAATTTACATTAAATAAATGATTAAAAAAATTGATGAAATATTTTATAAATGAATTGTATCGTAACTGAATATTTTTATATAATATAAGTGACATTATTGTTACTTTGAGATTTAAAATATATATAATGAATTAATAACTTCATAGTACTATACACATTATAGTATTCATTGATGATATCATATATAATATTTAGGATCGGACGGGTGGATCTAATCTCAAGTTCGTACCCGCCCAATCTGGCTCTACCCGTTCTCGTTCCGAACCGAGTGAATTAGTCATCAGACTGGACAGAACAAAACAGATATAATGGGTCACAAACTATATTATCATCCCTAAATAATATCCTCATCTCTTTACCTTAGTGGTGCACGCTCATGTCTCAGAAAAAAAAATACAAATTAATATTATATGTTATATATATTTTAATTTTTAAAGAAGTATTTGTATATATGGTAAATAAATCGAGAGTTGGTTCAATAAATAGAATGCTAATTATTAAGGGCAAAGTCTGTATAAATAGGGAAGAAAAACGTTCTATGTAGTCAGTTTTGTAGTTTTAGGTCTGAAATAGAGCATGCCTCAAAACAGAGGATTCACATTATCTACGGGACTATAAAAATTACAATGGACAGCTCAATCAATTTGGACCATTCAAAACACTCAACGCGGATCTTGATGGTGTCGGATTATTATAACAATCGTAGAAAAACTATCCATTATACTCTTTAGAATGACTCCCTACTCTAGATAATTTTTTTTATTTTTAGTAATTAAAATAAATAAAAATAGATAAATAGTCTGATTACACCGTATATTTGCACGAATAATCAAATCCAAGTTTGAACCTCGATTCCAGCACCCTAAATCGAGTTTCCAGCGATTTCAGCATTTAAACGGTGCAACATAGCATGAGTGGGGCCCAGTGCGCAAGTGTATTGGCCTTCAATATCTATCATTTAACTATTTCAAATCAGTATCAGCGCCGAAAACGCGAATTAAACTTCTTTAAATTTATTATTGTTATTTATACCCAATTGCACCCATTTATATACAAAAAATATTTTTCTTAATAAATATTCATATTATACATGAAATATTATTATAAAATTTCCTGTTTGATAAGTTTATTTTGGTTTTCCTAAAAGAGGAATATTTTCATACGCTAATATTCATTATTTATTAATATTTTAAAGTCATCTTAAAAGAAACTTAATCAAATATTTAAGAAGCTTGAAAAAAAAATATCTCATAAATGTTTTAATATAAAGATATGCTAAGCAATATAAATGATAATGTAAAATAACTAAATGTATTTTTAAGTTAAGCTCATAAAGCAACTTGGTAAGCTCGAGTGCACAGTATTCCGACTATAGTGCTTTGTAAAGCACAAAGATGTTGTGTGTTTTGCGCTCTATTTTCAATTTCAAGTAATAAATAATCGATCCGAACCGTTCAATCTAATCTTCATATCAAAATCTATTAGTAAACCAAATTTTATATATTTTTTTTTAATTTTTTGGCTAATTTTTCTAATGAGGAGAAAATGACTTGATCTGAGAATTCTTGTTCATCTAAAAATGACGGTTTACCTCCTATAAAAAAAATAGCAAATGAATTCCAAAAAAATATAAAAATTTGGTTTACTGATAGATTTTGATATAGAGAATAGTTTGAGCGGTTTGAATTGATCATTTCTGAGTAAAAATTAATAATAGAGCGCAAATCACACAACGCTCTTGTGTTTTGTAAAACACCATAGCCTAATTATATATATATATATATATATATATATAAGTGCGATGAAATTATATAACATTTGAAATTTATTTTGAAGGAAATCAACATTAAATGCATCGATCATACAATTCTTTTAAAGATGTAATTATTAATTTCTCTTATCTTGAACAAACTAAAAGATATTCCTCCATATATAATAATATTTCATGTAGAATATGATATTTAATTTTAATTTATCAAAATTATATAAAAATGACTTATAACTAAGAACAATAACTTTTATATGTAATCAGATACAAATTGGATGTAGATAGTAATAATAATAATAATAATAATAATAATAATAATAATAATTTGGCTGTAAATGCTCTTCACATGTGTCAGCGTGAGATCCTTCACATCCATTAATACAACACATCAACACCCAATTCACTTTTTATTCAATGCAGCTACGGATTTGGCTTTATATTACATAATTGTATGGGTCCCACTGATTATAAGATTGTGTGAGTTATAGATTATAAAATTCAATCCGCATAAATTTGTCTTCGTTGCGTTACTGAAATCACTGGTTCAAATTGTTGGTACCGAGTTTAAAATTTAGGTCTTAATTACAAAAAAAAATAAAAAATTGTTCTAAATGTGAACCCTAAAACGAAAGACTGTAATCGTATAGCTTTGTCGGCACACTGTCTGATCAGAAACAACCCCTTCATATTAGCTTTTATCTAATCCCCACTCTTCATTTCTAATCAAACGGCTCACAACATATTGGTTTATGACAGACGACGTGCAGTAACTAGATCTCTATCTATAAGCATCATTCTTAATGGTCGGGCCTGCGCTAACTGGTCTATGAGAGAGTCAGATAAGAACCGAATTTGATAAAAAAATTTAAAGAACTGAATTCAAAAGATTTTATTTTTAAAAAGTAAATTTAGTACTTGAGAAGTCTGATCCTTATCAAACTCTCTGATCTCTAAGAATTGAGTGAAAACAGACAAGATAAGAATCAAATATGGGTCGACAGGTTAGAGACTCATATATATATATATATACTGATTAAGTATTTTTAATGTTAATTTATGTTTACATAAAAATATTAAATTATTATTTTTGTTTGAGCATTTTGTTTTAGTTTTTTTTTTTGTTTTTTAAAGTGTAATTAATATACACATAAAATATTAAACAAAAAATTTAAAAAGGACAAAAAAGAATCAGAAAGGATCTAGTTTGATAAGAATTAAATAATTTTTTTTTAAAATCAACTCTGATCTTTTAAAAATCTGACTCTTATCATTCAAAAATGCCGGATGAACTTATGAGGGTGAGATAGACTCATTCCGGCCGAACCGGATTGAATGAATGGCCGAGACCTTGAATGCGAACTCAACGGTTTCCAATTCGTACAATCCTACTTTCTCAATTCTCATCGATGGAGTTGTCCGGTGGTGATGACATGGTGAACATCAGCATCAACAAAGCGGCGAGAAAGATTAAGAAAAGAAAGACCTAGCTCTACAACGCCTTGCGCTCCATCTACGAAGACTTGGCGTTCGTTGCCGAGATCAGCGGCCTATGGCCCGACCTCCCGCTGGTTGCAAATCTCCGCTGCGGCCTCTGGTACGCGCCTCGCTTTGTCGCCACGTGTTACTTCAAGTCGACGGATGGGCACCAGAATAACTGTTCTTTCAGCGCCGCTCGCCTCAACCTCCATCTCGCTCTCCTCTCTGGTCTGTACTCATGCTGGATAGTGGATGTTTTTCAGTCTTGACCATTTCTTCTATGATAAATTATTTGAAGCTTGAGAAATAAAATTACCAACCTCGTTTTAGGTTTGTTATACTTGTACCTAAAAGGCGGTCCGTGTTTCACTGTGATCGCTCAGATTTGGTTTGTACGTACACACCATGACACCAACTGAACTTTCAGATTGTTCAGGATGGTTTTGCTTTTGTTGAAGATTTCATATTACCTGCAAATATAAATTTTAATTGTTCCAGTCAATTATATTATGATAAAGCACTAGCTTTTTAGGTAAAAGAAGGTTCCACAAATCAACTAGAATGAATGAAATAATTTTTCAACCAATTCATAACTTGTAGGTTGTTTGAATTTGAATATAATAGGTTACTCAGGTAAGAAATTAAACCTCTACATAGTTGGCTGACCTCCTTATTCAATGAGGTTGTATTATACTATTACTATAGAATATAGATGGGTTCCAGGGTTTGTAATGGGTAGTCTACATAGAGACACCTCAGTTTGTTCAAGCTATATGTGAAGCAACTGATTTTTTTCCTTAAATTTATTTAATGTCTTGCTACCAGTTAACAAATGATAACCTTCCACTGTATGATTACGAACCCAAATGGAAGTGAGAACTTTTACATTTTACATTACATGATTTTTAGAATTTAGCCTTGATTTTTGTGAAAAAAATTAAACTTCTTTTTGTGTAATTAATGAAATGAAACCTCTTCTGTGGTAGGTCAGAGAGGAGGGTGTATTATAGTGGATTCCACAAGGAAGGGAAGAGATTTCCTGTCCCATTTGGTGCTGTCTTGAATCGGGCTATTTGCAATAATCTGCAAGCATCCCAGGTCCAAGAGGAATGCCCAACAGTAAGTTCCCTTACCTTACATGCTCAAATTTCACGTACTACACCAATACCATATACTATGTATGCAAGAAGTACATCCAATTGACCTTAACATATCCAATTTTCTTCAATTTGACCCCTTGACTATCAAATTTCTGATCCCCAAATTATCTGATTATTTTTCATTGAGAAAAAATATTTAATATTGTGGATAATGAAATAATTATGCAAAAGTTTTAAATATAAAGTCTCATAGAGAAGAATTTTCTTCATCGCTACGATTATCTATTATTTTGACTTTTATTTTTTGTTATTTTTATTATATAAAAGATATTATTTTAATAGTTTTATTTAATACACGATTAGTTAATAGATTTAAACCTGCTAAGCTATTGAATTCAATTACTGACTTTCTTGACCAAAATCCTACATCTGCCCCTAAAGTCTGCCATAGAATCTTGTATGCCCTATTGGGTCGAGCAATTTGAGTCTTGCGGAGCTGATATATCTTCCCTTGTGCATCATCTGAAAAAGCCCCTGCGACCTTTGTGGATTTCCCAAAACACCCTAATATGGCTAAACGTGGTCCCCCCATACCTTTCATGGGATTTTACACTTGTTATATTGGTCTCAGCTTGGGCCGAGATGGGCTAATAAAACAATCAGTACAAGCTGAGTTCAGCTGGCGGTACATACCTGGTGCAGGGGATGATGAAGAGAGCTGGGCCCGTGGCTTGACACCAGATATGTTCTGGAAAAATTCATTTAGTATAGTGGATGCTGGACCTGAGGCTTGTAATAGAATGGTGTCAGAGATTGTAGAGAAAGATCGAGTTTATCGTTCACAGAGGGCTGAATGTTTGCCTCAGGTGAAGATTGGTGCTTCAAGATCCATGCCATCCGAGAAATTAGATATTCGACTTAATGATTTTGCAGGGGATTATCCAAAAAATGAGACTAATTTGGCTGATGTAAACGGTATATTTTGGATTGGTTCAACATGTGCTGCTGTAGCCTCAATTTTGAATGGTATGCTGATTTTTAATATGATATTTGGTAATACATGCCACAGTTAATAACTTGTGTGAGGTTTTTTCTCTTATTTTCTTTTTCGGTTCCAGATGAACCAATTGGTTTTGATTGTGTATTAAATTGCGATTCTGGCGCAAGGATCTCAGTTAATATATCATCTGATTCATTCCTTTGCTTACTGATAGTGGTATGCTATAGAGCAATCTTTCTTTCATTGAAGTTGTATGTTTTATTCAGGCACGATTAATATAAATTCTTTTTGCTTCTTTTGTGGGCAGAGTTCAAAGATAGACCGGTTTTCCCTGTATAAGAGTCTCCCTTCTGCTGTCAACTTTGCTAAGTCGCATTTATTGAGAGGAAAGAGGATTCTGATATGTCGTCGAAATGGTATATATGTTCAACTGTATTATTTTATTTCTTCTTTTGTTTGATATGGATACATGATGTTCTTTATTTGTATGGAAACTTGAATGTGATAAATATGTAAATATGCAGGAGAAGATATTAGTTTCTGCGTGTCTTGCCATAGTGACTTGTTTATTTGATGAATCAGGTATTTGTTTCTTGCCCTTTTACAATGATTCAGATTCAAGTTATAAATCGAAGGACAATATATTGTCTTGTTGAGTCTTCTTTTTCCGAAGAAGGCAAATTAAACAGCCTTTTTTTCTTTTTATTTATGTGTCAAGAAGATTTGATAGCGGGGAGTCATTCAAGCAGAAAATTCTAACAAAATGGGAGATGAGAAAGAGATTAGTATTTGTTTGTAATTTTGCGATAAATGCACGACCCTCTAGGGGGAACCTAAAACAGGTTTTCGGTTTTCTTGCTAGTGAGGAAGTTCCATTGACAGATTAGATAATTTAGCTGAATTTTGTTGTATCATTTTTCTTCTCTATCTATATTTCTTTATTTACGTCCTTTTGTTATCTCAAACTATTTTTTAAATGTATTTACTTATTCTTAAACTAATTTAACTGATCTCGTGGGATGTTAGCCTTAATTATCAGGTTTTGTTACTAAACACTAGTGCGTTATCCCATTCATATAGTGTCACGTCGGTCAGTATTATTTTTGATAAAATCCGTATGGGTCAATTCGACCCACGCTTTGATAAAATCCGTACGGGTCAATTCGACCCACGTCCATCCGCCCCCGTCGCCTGTCCGAACCCATTCGTGGACTCAACTTGTAACCCTCCGTACTCGTGCTCAGGGCGAGTTTCATACGAATTTAAGTCGCCCTTTAAAATTTCATCCGTGATAACCCGTCCATTCTCAATCCGCCCCAATCCATACCTGTGACCCTTCCCATCCTTCACAACGGTAAAAAAATAAATTCCCACCCGTGGGGCCCACCCCAAACGGTAAAAAATTAAAACCCCCTCACCCCTACCCCTTTAAAATTCAAATTATCCCTCCCTCCTCCATTTGTATCCTTACAAATATACTAATAAACAAACAATCTCTCCACACAAACATTTTTTTTTGGAGCGAGGGTACCGGATGAAATTGACATTCTTCATTATTGGAGGAGAAATGCAAACATCTTTCTAACTTTGGCGATGATGGCTCACGACATATTTACCGTTCCCGTGTCAACGGTGTCTTCCGAATCTTATTTTAGTTCGGCAAATAGAATTCTCATCGATAAAATAAGCAAGTTGGGTCCAAACAGTTTTCGAGCGACTCGTGTGCCTCAAGGATTTGATTGATGCAGAAAATCAAATGCAATATAAAATTGAAGCCGCTACAGACGGTGCCAAAACTCAAGAAAGCGGTACCGGTATGGAGGCAGATAATGATTCGGACGATGAAGGCGATCTTTAAGATGACGATCTATGATATATGAACTCCGGCTTCTAAAAAGATAGCTTCAATATGAAATCTCTACACTTTTTTAATTGTTTTTATCTATTTTTTAGATATTTCAATATCTTTTTTATATATTTTTACTATAAAAAAAAAATTAAAACTCCGTCTATGTTATTTTTTTACATATTAACATAGCCGGTCTCAAGTCCGGAATAAAGGATGATGATAACTTGTATTTTTAACAAATATTATTTTTTCTAAGTGTTTATTTTCTTTTAAGGTTATTTTATTTATTTATTTATTTTCTTTTATTATCTTTCAAAGACAATATATTACTTACAAATAATTAAAAAAATAATCAAGTTATACATAAAAAGTAATGTTTTTTTTATAATTGTTTCGAATTTTTTGGCAAACACTTGAAATATTTTTGTGATTTTTTAATTACTTTCGAATTTTAGAATTTTAACTTAAAAAATAAATTATTTTGAAAAAAAATAAATATGACATTATTTTTTAATTTTTAAAATTTTTTTTGAAATCATAAGGAATTATTTGAGAATTTTCAGATTGACAACCCATGTCCATACCCATCTGTTTGGTAAACACTAGTCAGTATTGATCATTTCTATTCAAAAAATATAACAGTATGACTTCGTTATTCACAAAATAAATCGTTTCAAAAAAATAAATACTCCATTATCGAACTTATTTTACCTAAATAAAAGATGTCAGTATTGATAACGGTATTAATTATGCCGCTCACAATTTCTTTTATTTAAATTTGTTCTCGCATTTTGTTTATTTAAGATAAAGATGAACTCTTAAAGATGGTACACAAAAATTAAATGACTTCATAAAGGGAATACGCAGGCAAAATTCTAAACTCATTGTCGTACAAAATCACAAAGCCAAAATCCCCTAAAATTAACTAGCATTGATCAACATAGATTCCATTCCTCAACAAGAACAGTTCTAATACCGGGTAAAACAAAGAGAAAAACAAGAAAAGAAAACTAGAGAATTGAACTGTTCCCTCTCTTCATTTCTTCTTGCCTGCCTTGGCTGCATCTCCAGCCTTTGTCTGTATTGAAATGAATAAAGAATCATTGATACCAGTAAAATAAAAACCATACAAAAAGGTCCTGTTATAACATGTACCATGAATTTATAACAGTTCCTCACAACACAATACCAAGAGGTCATATGTATCATCAAATTAACCATTTGATACTCCATATAATACCCAAACAATAACATTTGCATATGGAACTGATAGTAAAGGAAAATGCAGAATCAGATGCATACCTTTTTGACACCACGATCTTCTTGGCTCTGTTCTTCCTTTCTTTCATCTGCTTTCTCGACTTCTCTACCTTAGTGGCCAATCCATTCTACATTTACACAAAATAAAACATATGTTAGGTAACTTGACAAACATTACCATACCAGAAAAAATACCATCCTTAAATAGGAGATCAAATTATGTATGAGTACTGAATTAGTGTTATCAAAAGTTATTATATAAACTGAACTTTCCAGACACCAAAGTTCTTTAGAAAAATTATATAGTTTTGAAATCAATATTCAGAATCATTATTAGATAACCATGTTCATTCACTTCTGCTGGGAAAATCAGTACTATTATACCGGAAAGAAAATAATAAAAATGAAATAGTTCAAAAATTGAATGGACGGTCAGTATATTTAAATTTCTAAATAGAGCATCTTGCATTTAGAAAATAGCAATAAATTGCTAATAACAAAATGAATAAATTTAACTTTATACTTATGCCACAATTAAAATTCAATGTCCATATATGGTGAACTTAAAATAAAAACAAAGAATGGGAACAGATTATCACAAGATGTTGGGCTGATGAGGAAAATATGAGATGAGGAAACTAACCCTGATGAGCCTGTACTTGGGCTCGTACTTCTTGGCAGCTTCGAGATTATCATAAATGAGACCAAATCCAGTTGATTTGCCACCTCCAAAATGGGTGCGGAACTTGAAAACAAAGATGCAGTTGGGGTCCTTGACCTCATAGAGACTAGCCAATTTCTCCTTCAACTCCACCTACCCAATTTATCAAACAGATTAATCAGAAGTTCCATTGATTAATGTTTTCTCAGAAAATACCATGGGAATAATTTGAGTTTCAGGCTATCAAAGGTATAATGTTCATAGAAAAGAACCCAGGCAAACAATTTAAGATGATAATTTAATATGGTACTATGTTACCCTTCCCACAACATGGATGTACAGCAATGCTTCACAGGAGAGAAGTACTTAGTCTTGTCAAATTTGTAAATGCACGAGAAAATCGATATTTTGGCTCATGTACCTTAGATACGTTGGCGCGACCAGGATGAAGAACATCAATGACCTATAAAAAAAAACCAAGCCAAAACAAATTTAGTCAATCAACCAGATCTAAAAGCTGCATGCCATTAAGAAGAGCAGAGACCGAGAGCTGATTGGATCAAGGGAACTTACGAATTGCCTCCTTGAGAGGAGACGGTTGGTCATGAACTTGCGCGTACGGAGAGTAACAGCCTTTGAATCCGCCATTTTCAATCTCTCCCCTTCCCCTCTCTCTAACCTCTCGCTCCTCTCCTCTCGGCTTAAGCAAGCGGCGGCGCAGAGACTTCAAAGAGGAGGGAGACATGTCAAATAAAGGGTTTATATATATGCAAACCCTAGTAATTCGCGAGCTGAGCCTGAGATCGCTTACCGGGTTCTTTCCGGGTCGGGGTCGGCGTGGTAAATGAATTGGGCTCCAATAACAAAACTTCCTTTCTTGTATTGTATTGTATGGGCTGATGACAGTATAGTCTGGGCCTCATTATTTGACCCGAAAATATCAAACTTCTTTTCTTGTATTTGTATTGTATACGCAGAAAGAATTGTTCAAGTCAACCATTTCGGAGCAAATTGCAAATCACATGATTTTAATTTTATTTAAGTGGGATATGCTTCTTTATCCAAAATAAGCGGAGAGTTTTCTTATGGATCGACATTTTTTTTTACTGTTAGTGTGTTTGAAATGAAAACTATTAATTTTCGTTTAATATTTCGTCCATGATGCATATTCTGACATATAACAGACTTAGTCATAAAAGAATATTTCTACATGTATTTTTTTTTTGGTGCATGCATCGCATATATTTGACAAATATTATTCAATTAAAAAAAAAAATTACAAATGTGCTGTTATTTACTCGAATAAAATATGCATTATATAAATTTGGGTCATTGGGAAAATATTTAACCTTCCATCTAACAATTTAAAATTTGTAAAGATGAAGTTTTGATAAGTTTATTAGGAATATCCATTCAAATTTGATATATACACTGCACAACCTTTCATTGCCAGACCGCTTGGCTTACTTTGATATAATATTTCCTTTCTTTTTCAATAAACTATAGCTAGTGATCGCCTGCTACTTCAAAAAAAAAATTCTTTTAATTTGACTATTTTTTTGTTATATATAGAGAAGAGTTGAATTTATCATGAATTTTGAATATCTGTTAGAACCACAATAATAAAAAAATAACTCAAAATACGTTGAAAGACAAAATGCAACAGAAATAGAAGCGGTCCTAAATCGGGATTAAATTTAATCATAGAAATAGTCAGTTAAATGCAGCCCTCAAATTCAGATAAGTTTTGGATGAAAAACAAATTAGTAAATATATAAGAAGTGGTCATGAGCAGGAATTGGTCCAAATGCGAATAACATTTGTTTAATCGGTTAATTAATTTTGACCCACTGGTATTAGACAAATATCCAGGAGTTGATAGTTGCAGTAGCTGGAATTTCCCTATTAATTAAATTTGACAGCCATCTTTCTTAGATTTTTCAATGTAATGATATAAATACAAATCAGATTGATATTTTTGTCCTGTCCGCAGCGTCGACATCTAAGAACTAAGAAGAAAATTGATCTTTTTTATATACTGTGAGATAAATTAATTCTGACGACGACTTGAATGCGTTAATTGGCCGGTCCATTGAATTAGTTAGCTCAAGGAGAGATTATTTATAAATAGGTGATGTATAAGTATAATTGATTTTAAATTGATTTGCCATCAAACTCACGAGATGATTTATAAATAGTGGTTTAACCATTTAAGATCACAAGAAAAGCTACATTAATTCAACAAATTAAATACTCAATCGGTAGGTGTAGATCAAGACTTTAGTTTAGATGGGGCAAAAATTAATTTTTTTTTCAAGGAGATCAAAAATTTAAAAGAAAATTCAATATAAATATATTTTGTATTTTTTTTTTTTGCAGAGGGGGAGCTGCCCTCAACCTTCTTGGATCCACCCCTGTTGATCGGTGCTTAATAATGATGAATGCAAATCAATCAATAGAAATTTAGGATAAATTACACACCGACAATAAAAAACTCTTTCCTACAAAATTCTTTCATGGAAATTTTCAAAATTTATGTTACCTTCAGTTATCAGTTTAATAAATCGACCATAATGCTAAATGGTTAAAAATACCTTGACAACTGCTTATCTTAGCAACCTTTACAACGATTTCTAAAATCGAGTAAAAAAATAAAATGTCAAAAATTATAGACATGTTATTTTTTTAATAGATTAATTATTTATCATTTTTTTTGTAAATTTCAATATTTATATTTTTTTAATACATTCAATAGCGGTTATAAATTTCATTTAATTTGATAACCCTTGATTTTACATCGCACTTTATTATCTTTTTCATGTATGTGATATGTATAGAGTTCACACACTCTTTAATTGTCTATTTAGAACTTTCAAATTTTCAATTCTCTGAGGTTATCGATTTTGGAAAATCAAATAAAGAAGACGAGGATTATTTTCCCCGCCAAATTTTGATGTAAAGAAAAAAACCATAAACATATATATATATATATATATATATATATATATATATATATATATATATATATATATATATATATATTGAAAAAAGCGATCTCATTCACCACCTTCCATTTCTTTGTAGGAGGTAGCCAAGCTATGGTTTATGAAAGTTCGCAATTATCTTTTAGTAGTTTTTAAAGTTTAAACTGGCATGAAGTTAACTTAAAAATATATATATATATAATAATTTAAGTGAAGTGAACGGATCCTCAGTACAAAAACGAAGTCTTCGAATTCTAAAATTTTGAAATAAACTTAAAAAGTATATCAATATTTTTGTGGCACAATGGATAATGACACTGAAATATTCATTAAAACAAGTCAAGTTCCCTTGCCAATAATTAATAGAGCTCACGGTCACGTGGACCCACAAAACAAAGGCCTACAGCCCACCATTTTAACCAGCTAATAGTTTGTCATATATGATATATCATCATCAAGCACCGCTACTATTTTCTTAGGAAAATCTTGTACCAAACTAATTGGTTCTCGGTGGTCAAATTTGTTGACTAATGTAGTCAAAAGGGAAATGAAGTTGCTTTTCAAAAGAAATGGAAAATGGAGTCCACAAAACCAAAAGCAGTCTTAAAAGAGACCAAAGCAAGAAGAGAATATGTGGAAATATATGAAGCACTCGCAATGTAGAAATATGAAAATATTGAAATATCACACGTGTGAATTTTGTAACTGATTAAGCCGAGCTGATAGTAATTCGTAATAAATAAAAAAAGTTAAGTTTTTAAGTTTTTTTTTCTAGCATGTCAAGTCATCATTTTTCTTTATTATTGTTCTTACTTAATTTTTTTCATCTATTTAAATCTAATGGTTTATATGTAATTTTTCTTCTTCCTCATTTAAAATGATCATTAATTCTTTTATATTATATTTATAGATTTTATGTATTTAATTATAGATGTATCATCATCATCATTGGGATTTGAAATTTTCCTTAATTATAAACGTATTATTATTATTATTTATAGATTTTTGTATTACCTAATATGAGTCATATAAGCTATCTTTCTTTCTGTTGTGCCTCGGTCCTAATAGCCCGACAAGAGATGTTTTGGTGCCATCAGATACCAAGAAACCATCTGCATTATTACTCCAACTGGAAAGCACAAAAGAATATATGATAAAAAGTTTCCACAAAAGAATCCATGATAAAAAGTTGTTCTTAAATTACTCAATTAGACTTAAGAAAATGAATCCGCACTTGGGCTATATTTGAATTCAAATCCTTACAACTAGGGACGCTCAAAACTATAGATTTTTTAAAAATGAAAAATCAAGAGGTTGACTTCAATCTTAGGAACAGTTGAATTTGAAATAAACGAGGGCATGACATCTTGATGGCAACACGAACCTGAAATAAACGAGGGCATGACATCTTGATCGCAAGTCATGTTCGTGGTTAGTGGTTAAATTTGATTTGAACTAAATCTGATTCTAATTGACTGGCTCGTATACTTTTATCAATTAATTTGTATACTTGAATCTGTCATATTTTTATTTTTATTTAAAAGTTATTTATATTGTTTAAGCTCATTTAATTATGTCATTATTATTATTTATATTTGAGATTTCTGATTTTATCTTTTCATATTGGATTTCATTTTTAACTTACCCTGATTTATTTGAGATTAAAGATTTTGTTGTTGCTGTTGTAATCTCATTTAATTATGTAATATAATTATTGTTATAAAATTTATTTATCTAAATTATGTAATTTATTTATTATTTATTTTGATTTACCATGTGTTATGATTTCAGTTTTTATTTTGAAATCAACTAATAAATCAAAACACAAAAACAAGCTAATTTGATGAACTTGTGAGTTGATTCGAGCTACACACGAACTTAGTATGAATTAAACTGACAACTCGGATTAAACTTGCTGCCTCGAATCGATTCAGCTTATATTGCTGACTCAAATTCGAACTGCCACTAACACAGGCCAGCTCGCTCGTTGAACACCCCTAGACCTCTTTGAATTAATGTCGATCTTTACCTCACAAGAGAAGGCAAATTCTTGCGGTTTTCTTACATGTACGTAGGGGTGTCAATTATTGACCCGATCCGACATAATCCAAAGATAAATAGGTCGGGTATGAGTTTAATTTTAATGATCTGAATCGGGTCGGATCGGGTTCGGGTCAACCCTACTTGACCCGATTAATTATGTTTTTTGAAGTAATTTTATGATTTAGTACTAATTAAAACTTAAATATATATTAATTATATACTAATTAAGATTAATTATAAATTAATCAATATCTAATTACTTAATATTATATAAAAATAATTAATAAATATTTAATTATTTTACACGAGTCGGTCGGGTCAATCCGTGACCCGATCGGGTCGGATATGGATTAAGATTTTTTAACCCTAATTTAATCGGATCGAGTTCGGATCGGATCAAAAATAATAATAAAATAATATGACCCGACCCGACCCTTTGAGACCCCTGCATGTACGTTATTGATATGATGCAAATTGCAAAATCACATCTTAAAAGTTGTTAAAGCCGACATAAAAAGGACGGATATTATTATCTAAAACGCAATTATGAAGTTTTTACTATTCAATTCTCGGTCTTTTTTTAAGGGACTACTGGATCATTTGACAATGGTTATCTTGACAATTTTGACAATAGTTCTTCAAATAAATATTGAAAAATCTTAAAACTAGAAAATAACTTATAGGTATGATTTTCTACTTATAAATTGATAGTGATTTAAATTTTATGTAATTTCATTATCGTTTGATAGTCCATCAAAAACCGTTAAATTAGAAATGTTATAAATTACATAATATTTTGTTAATATTTGATGAACTATCATGATAATAAAATTATATTAAATTTAAATCACTATCAATCTATAAGTAAAAAACAAATATTTATATTTTTTATTTTTAAGAATTATTTTGTATTTGAACATCAATTGTTAAGATTGTCAAAATAAGCCATCGTCAAGGGATCATTGCTTTTTATATCAAAATATTGAAATATTACAAAAATTAACAATATTTTCTAAATGGAGGTATTTAGAAAAATATTTTTCTCTTTGGATTTCTTCTTTTAGTCTTGCACGCTTTATTTAATTTTGTAGGAAAAACATGATTTTTCATGCAATTAAAATTAACAAAAGTACAGTGAGGAATCTTGATAAGTCAACATATTGCCTAAAATACAACATACTATCTACAGTGAATTTATCAACAATATTTATTATTTTATTCATACATGGATAATAGTAAATATAATGAAATAAGAAACTGTAATGAATATAAATTTCATGTTAATTATGAGTATTTTGATGCATATTTTTTTTACGGAGTCGCGATCGCTGGCATGTCAATCTTTTAGAAAAGAAAAAATATATTATTTTTTCTTTTGATGAAAAGACAAAAAGGAGAAAATTTTCAAAGTTTAATTTCTCGTGAGAGGCGACTCTAATGTCCTTGTGACATCTTATAATTCTCTTCCCACAATGTCTACTTTGATTGGCACCGTACAACATTTGGAATGGTGCATGTATAATTGTATATATACAGCCAAAGAGGCAGAGACAGACTAGTGATATGGAACTTTGACTAACGGCGTGACACGTGGCATTATATTAGCCGTTAGTTGCTTTCAGATTGAAGTATGACATAAACGCATTTTGATTTTCAAAAATATAAAATCACAATGTATGTACCTTTACAACTCGGACATTATTGAATTTCTGCATGATTTTATAGAGAACAAAATCATCAGGATTTTAATTATTCTAACCATAAAATTAGTGAATATGTGAATTATCTTGCTTTCGATTTTGTAGAATCTTCTACACTTCTCCATCGGTTGACAACGTATTGTCTGGATATTTTATAGGGGAGAGTAACACAATGGATTATTTTGACAATGATTTTTTAAATAAATATGAAAAAATAGAAAATAGAAAAAACATTATAGATATGAGTTTTTTCACTTATAATGGATTATGTTTTAAATTTTATATAATTTTAAAAGTCAATAAAAAATTATATAATTTACAATGATTTAAATTTAAGTTTTATATAATTTCAAAGTTCATCAAAATTTATATAATTTACAGCAGTTCAAATTTAATGGTCTTTAAATTATGAAATACTATCAATATATGAGTAAAATAACACATCTTTAAAAAAATATTTTAAAATTTAGTTGAAAATTCATTGTCAAAATAGTCATCATGATCCTCAATGGCGAATGCACACATAGCCGAGGGGTTAGCTGACCCCCTAGATTTTGAAAAATAATGATTTTAGACTAAAATTTTGCTAATATGATCTTCTTGAAATATTTAATTACTTTCACAACAAAAATAACAAAATCTTTAATCTCAAACAAATTGGGGTATGTTAGAAATGAAACTCAATCCGAAAGAATAGAGATCATAAATCTCAAATGTAAAAGAAAAAAATTGATAATGATGATGATAACAATGATGATAATAAATAATAATGATGATAGTACTAATAATAATACATACATCAATAATAATAATACTAATAATACTAATAATAATATAGACACCCATAATAATAATACTAATAATAATAATAATAATAATATATTATTATTATCTATTAATTTGAGTTTAATTTTTGTTGTTATTTTTAATATATAAAAAGATATTATTTTAATATATTTTTATTAGAATAATGTATATTAAATTATTTTTTATTTAATACTAAATTAACTATTATAATCTGCTTAATAACCCTTAATTAAAATTCTGCCCTCAATTTTATATTCGCACTATATTCATTGCAGTTTCTACTATCATTTTCTCTCTTTTTGACTTGGACAATCTTCAATAACACTGTATATTGAAGTAGGTCACTGATAGCCTGTCACATTACATCTACAGCGCTGGCCAAAAGTAGCCAAGATATAATTTCAGAAGATCACATATCTTGATCAATACCAACTTCTTGTTTGTCTGACAATTGACATTTTTTTGGTAGGCCACCAGCGGTGCATGACACGTTTGATTAGTTTGACTTAATAAACATTTTTGGTTCTATTGGGCCGGCACCTCAAATGAAGTTGTGGCACAAGCTCTGTCAAACATCTGTCAAGACATCTTTTTTTTGTTTTTGTTTTTTCAATATCTGAAATAGGCAAATAGCTCAACTAGACATGACTCCACTAATGGATGTAAAATATTTCGTAATTTTTTTTAACTTTTCATTTCTTTTTACACCATTAATTATTATCCTCATTCATTTGCTTTAGTCTCCTCTTTTCTATTGTTTATTATGATTGCCATTGAGTGTTCAAAATTTTCCATACCGTCTCTCATTATCTAAAAGAGAATGTACAATTATATTTCTACTTTGAAATTTCCATATGGATAATCGTTTTCAGTTCTTAATTTATATAGAGTTTACTTTTACAAAATTTATTGATGTCCATAACTTCTAAGATTATATATATATAATTATTGTTGTATGATTTTAGTTTATTTTCAAATATTTTTTGACAGCGAAGCGCGAACAATCTTATTATATGTAAAAATTAGCATCCAGATCAATACACGCCAATCCTTGTAATAAATAATTTTGAGGTATAGATATTAAAAATATAATTATTTGAAAAAGATCAAACTCAAATTTAGTGTGTATCAAAACATTTACATTTCGACCTCAAATATACACGGTTCAATTTTATCATAATATGTCCAAAAAAATTAAAATTATTCTTCTCATTAAATTCTTCATGTAAAAAGTATTGGGGATACACTGGAAATGAGGATCATTGTCATTCATTCAGAAAAATGAAGAACAAATTTCTTTCTTAATGATGAACAATTAAACACATGGTTTGATAGTATTTTGAATAATTTCCCACGCTGTTTTTATAGGGCTACCTCTGTTATTCAAGTTTAAGATTGTAGGATTAAAGTGTACTTGTATTTAGCTAGTAAATGCGAAAACATTCTTCAAGAATCAAGACTCAAAAGTTCAAGACTTCAAGGAACAAATATATATATATTTATTCTGAAATAAAAACATTGTTAATAATTAATTCCAACGTGCCGTTTGAGCATCATATTCAATTACCTACAAAGTGCAAATCACATCCTGCATTCCAAAACACAGTACTCTGGTCCAACCTATGACTTCCGAAGACGATAGATAGTAAACGGTGAAGATACGATCAAAACCATGGAATAATTTCCTTCCAATTGGAGAGGATCCCATCGTTTCCCGCCGCTAACCTAAGCAAAGGCTCTCTGTTCCCTGACCTAAGCAAAGTTACTGTACCAACCTGAATAAAAGATGCCTCAGTCGCTCAGTTCGTTGGAATTTGAAAAGGTACACCATTTCTTTGGAATTTGAAAAGGGTACACCATTTCTTTGGAATTTGACAAGGTCACCACTCACCAGGCTGATTCCCCACCCCACCGCAGAGAACAAATAACAGATAGGAAAGGATGATTTGAGCAAACTCTCGAATGGATTAATTTGTGACTCCTTTGGTCTCATATAATGCTAAAACATATCGATTTAGATATCGGGTTCTTGTTCAATATGTTATAGTCATGGGTGGGATCACTTGACAGTTGACAATGGTTATTTTGTCAATATTGACAATGGACTGTTAAATAAATATAAAAAAATTAAAATGGAAAAAAATATAGACGTGTTATTCTATTTCTAGATTGATAGTCATTCAAATTTCATATAATTTCATTATCGTTTGATACTTTATCAAAGACCGTTAAATTAAAACCATTATAAATTGTATAAAATTTTGTTAGTCTTTGATGGACCAAATGATAATAAAATTACATAAAATTTAAATTACCATTAATTTATAAGTAGAACAACATATTTGTAAAAAATTTCCTATTTTTTATTTTTTTACATTTATTTAAAAAATTATTATTAAAATTGTTAAGATAAACTATTATCAAAGGATCCCTACCCGACCTGTATATATGAGTGTTAATATAAATATCCGTTAGCAATGATTGACGATCGTTGCTATGAAATATTCATATTAACACTCATATATAACCCTACACATAAAATTAAAAATATTATCCTAACATGTCAACAAATGTTCTTTTTTTTATATATTTTTTTCAATTTATTTTTAAAAAAATTGATACAAATGTAAAATGAAATTTATCTAAAGAGTTGATAAAATTTTGAAAATAATATATTACTTCAAAAGTGGTAAAAAAATGCTTAAAAAAATGTGTGAGAGATCGTAGAAAAATAAAAAAAAATAAAAAATCATAGTTAAAATCTTTAATTTTTCAATAATTCCAAAACTTTTTTAACTATGCATATGTTTGAATGAATTGTATAGTTCTTTATGACTATATAAAAGACAAATTAGCAATGATTTGAACTGTTTTCTTCGAAACATCCCCGTCCTTTCACACCAACTGCGAATCTTTTACTTGAAAAAGGAAACGAACATCTTCACCTTCAAAGAATATATAATAGTTCACAACCAAAAAGGACAAAAAAAAATTGTGTCCGACTTTGCAAGCCGATCCCTTTCGAGGAGTCGGTCATCACCAAACATTAGGACTGTCAATTATTTTATTTATTTAATTAGTATTGTATTCAATAAGATAAATATAAATAAAAAATTTCTTCCGTTTATTTGATTAAAACGAATAAGAGTAAAATTCTTTTCGTGAAATAAATAAGTATGAATATAGATAAAAATGATTTCATATTCCTTATATTATAGAATAAATTATTATTTTTATTATTTTGAATATAATTATATTATCTAATAGGTATTTTTTAATATAAAATTAATTATTTTGAGTCTCATGAATTATTTTTTTAAATAAAAAAAATAAAATTACTGAATTAAATTTTATATTTTTATTTTATATGAATAAAATAGAGATGCATTTATATGAAATTAAATTTTGATGGTATTTAATGAACTATCAAATCATAATAAAATTATATAAAATTTAAAATAGTATCAATTTATAAGTAAGAGAATATATTTAAAATTTATATTTATTTGAAAATTTATTATCAAAATTATCTTTATTACCCCATCATCGAGGATACCTACCATATTATATGTTTATGTTGTGCCTGCTCTTTGTATTTGTATATTTCCCTTTCAACAAATAATACAACAAAGAAAAATTAAAAGTGAAACCCAATATATATCACCACCTTCCCAAATAAAAGGCTACCACTGTCACACACGACATTCCAAAGCTCTCCTCCCCCCTCTGTTCTAAGAAATCCGAATAGAAACCTTACCAAATAGGTTCTCGCCCAAGAAAATAGCCAAGGCACAGCCACAAAATCCAGGCACGCATCCACACCGGATAAAGCACAACCAAAACCATGGAGAGCATGGAGAGGCTAGGTAGAAACCTGAGCAGAAGCTTCAGTAGAAGCATGAATGTAGATAACTGGGGCAGGGAGGATGCTTTTTCACGCAACTCATCTTACGGCAACCGGAGATCCATAGCTGATGCGGATGAGGAGGCGCTGAGGTGGGCTGCCATCGAGCGGCTCCCAACATACAATCGTCTCAGGACCGCCATTCTCAAAGCAGCGGTCGATGAAGGTGGGGGTGAGACTAAAGATGATCGAAGGGGTACACTGAAATTTGAGCACAGAGAGGTGGATGTGAGAAATCTGGGGATGAGGGAGAGGGAGGAGTTCATCAAGAGGGTATTTCGCGTGGCAGATGAGGATAACGAGAAGTTCTTGCGAAAGTTCCGTGAGAGAATTGATCGGTAATTAAGCTTCTATTTTGCAATTCTTGTCCAGTTCTTTTATTTTTATGATTTCTGGTGGTTTTGAAATGGATGGCAAGGGTAATTTACATGGCTTTTTTTTTTTAAATTTGCATTCAATTTCTTGAATTCTTTGGGGTATGTTTCGACTTGGGCGTGTGCTTTCGTGAATAGGAATCTTGTGGTGTATGATCAGTTTTGGGCGCTGTTGGATATATATAAAGTATTAGAAAGCTGCTTGGTTGTTTGTCAAGTATTCATATATAGAAATGAGAAAATGTTTCTATTGTTCTTTATTTGAAAGTTTGTACGAAATTAGAGGGAAAAAGAGAACACCTGTCTTTTGATCTTTTTACCTTCTCGATAGATCGAGCTGGTAATTAACATCTCTGTTTTTTTTTTCTCGATCGGTGCTGTTTTGGCGCAATTAGGCATGCTTTGATAGCTTAGAGCTAATAAATAAGCAAACTGAAAAGTCTTGAATAAAAGATTATACAGAACTAATTAAAATATCTTCAATTTAGTATTCCATGTTAATTTCTACTTTCCTGGAATCTATTTGCTCTTTATCCGATAAGATAGAATATTTCCAAGATTCGCCCATGAAAATAGTAATATTGTAGAAACTGGAAGTCCTAGATGAAAGCTTATCTACAATTTTATGGGGCGAATTTTGAAAAATTGTCCCTGCTTTTAGTTTGTACTTTGTACCATCTTTACCTATCTTTATGTGATTCCCTATATTGTATTTCTTTAAATTATCGGTACATGCACTTTGCATGCAGATGAGATGACGCACACTTGTTGCGCGTCTTGGATATATGTTATAGTTTTGAGTTGGGAGGAAATGTTTGTTTCAACAAAGTTGCCTCCAAATATTTCATGGAATTAGTCAACACTCTTTTTGATAAGCGCGTTTAAGCTTCTTCACCTAACCACTAGACCATAAAAAGGATAAGAATTGTCTAAATAAACAAATGACAACTGGAAAAGAAATGGGAAATAGTTCACAATGCATGCCTTGAACTTTTCTCCTGTCCAATATGATTAATTATATATTTTATGTGCTAATGTATTATAAAGTTGCTAGTGCAATCAATGATCTATCTCGTGATTTAGTAATTTGGCTGAGCTAGGTCAATTCATTATACGTGCAAGTAGAGTTAACTTGTCTGTACTTAAAATAAATGTCATTTTCCTTGGTTTACATTGTTGACATTCTGGTGTAAACTCACATCATAGAGCTAGTCTATTTAAAATTTTCACCACAGGAATTAGTAACTTTTCTTATCATCATCTTGGGTTGCAAACCGAACCTACTTTCTTGATCTTGTGATGTACAAACTTTATCTCAACAAAGTAAAAAAAGAAAGAAAGATGAGTTTTAATTAATGGTTTAAGCTTCAAATTTAATATTTAAAAACTACATGAAATGCCTTAGGGGAGCTTCCTTTCTGGACATAGGGATTAAAAGTAATATGATTGAATGAGTCTAACTAATCATCAAAGTGTTAATAATCTGAATTTTCAAATAATCAAGATTTTTTCACAACAAATGCATTATGCTCTTGTTCTTGATCTTTAACTGAAAATGATAGGATCCTATGGCTAATTAAATATTTTTTGTGAAGACATGTTTTTGTTGACTTGACAAATCACAACAAATGCAGGAGTCCCCTTTTAAATTAGAAATCTGTTTTCACAATAAGCTAACAAAAGCATATTTCTTTGGTAATCAATATCTCTTTGTACATAAATATGCCAACAAAACTAATTTTGCGTTTGTGTTAATAAATGGAAATACTGGTGCAAACTATATACTCATAATATTTGTGCAGTTAATTTGTAGTCGGCTTAATAATATCTGATTAATTTAAGGGGAGGGATCACTTGACAATGGCTATTTTGACAAACATGAGATTAAATTTTAAAATAAATTTGATAAAAATCTTAAAAATAGAAAAAAATTTCTAGATAGTTCTTTTACTTATAGAATGACAGTGATTCAAATTTCATATAATTTCATTAATGTTTGATAGTACATAAAAACTATTAAATTAAAACCGTTGTAAATTACATAAAATTTTGATAGTCTTTGGTAGACTATCAAATGATAATGAAATGATATGAAATTGGAACTTACTATCAATCTATAAGTAAAAAACATATCTATAATTTTTTTTTCTATTTTTAAGAATATTTTTTTCATATTTATTTGAAAATCCGTTTCAAGATTGTCACAATAACCCATTGACAAGGGATTCCTCCCCTTAATTTAATTGGCAGATTAATTAATCAAACATAACAATGTCCCTTCTGTACGTATGTTTTTGTCTACAAATTAATCATACTAATGCAAAGATGCTGTTTTCATTAAGTACATTCTGATGTATGCATTGATATATTGATTCGTTAAAATATGCTACATGTACAGGGTCGGGATCAATCTCCCAAAAGTTGAGGTGAGATTTGAGCACCTAAACATACAAGCTAAGTGCCATGTAGGCACCCGTGCTCTACCAACTCTTGCCAACACAGTGCTTAACATCGCAGAATCAGCCTTGGAACTTGTTGGTGTACCTTTAGCAAAGAGGACCACTTTAACAATACTTAAGGATGTTTCTGGCATCATCAAACCCTCAAGGTTATTTATCCCATTCATATTTCCTCACATGCTTCTATGGTATAAATCTTGGAGTCACAATTGGTAGCTATAACACTATCTTGGTCAGAGTGAGACACCAAAATGCATTAAAGATTTTACATCAACACCATATGTAATGGTACATGCAAAAATGAAAATAGAAATGAAAAAGAAAAAGAAGAAAATGCCTAACAAAAGTTCATAACAGGATGACTTTGTTGCTGGGACCACCATCATCTGGGAAGACCACTCTGCTTCTTGCCTTAGCTGGAAAACTGGATCCCACATTAAAGGTATAGTGATTACAAGTTAGTGCATTAATGAACCTGTTCTATTATGATTTCCTATTAATAGGAATAACCTAATTATTTAAGATGATTTTAATGGATAAACTTTTTAATTTCGTGTGGAATGCAGTCAAGAGGAGAGATAACATACAACGGGTATGCACTGAATGAATTTGTGCCTCAAAAGACAGCTGCATATATCAGCCAGACAGATGTGCATGTTGGAGAGATGACTGTAAAAGAGACATTTGATTTCTCTGCAAGGTGTCAAGGAGTGGGTACTAAATATGGTATGGATTTAACTTTTCTTTAAAATTGGTGAGGAAGGATCAACTCTTGCTGTCATCTAAAAATTTTAATTACCTTTTCCTAAGACCTACTGTCCAGTAAAAATCTTCTATATGTGAAATCAAAAGAATTGTAAATTGGAGGTAAATTGAATTAATTGAAGTTATCTGAAAGTATTCTTCTGATTTTAGTATTGTTAGTCTTATATGTAAGTGTCCTTTACAGACCTTTTAGCAGAGTTAGCAAGGAGAGAGCAGCAGATTGGGATAATGCCAGAGGCTGAAGTAGATTTGTTCATGAAGGTTCATTTGTCAACAAAATTTAATTTTACATATTATTAATGAAAGGATAGATTTTATTATAGTGTACAGTAAATTGTGAGGAAAAAATCAACACATTTACTGATATTTTATTTTTATAATGATTTGACATGATCTTTCATGCTTGTGGAAAGAGAACTTAATTATGATATTTATTAATTACACAGGCAACATCTATGAAAGGAGTCAAGAGCAGCCTTCAAACTGATTATACTCTCAAGGTAACATCATTTGTCTCTTTTTTTATTTAATTAATTTCCATAATCTCACAAGTAACATCATGAATGCATGATTTTAATATTTTTTGGTTACCCTTTTTATTTAGTGCTATTTCTGTATTTTTTTTATGCTTTTTGCATGCATCTACTACTCTATGTACATATTGCATCTACTATATTTTTCTATTTGCCACTTATGGGTATAAATTTGTGTTGACAAATATAAAGGTCTCTTTATTGTATATATATTGTTGGAGACTAATAGCTGTTATAGTAGAGCAGGTTCACATTCCTTGACCAATAGCAGACATCAAACTAGGAAATTTATTTATTTTTTTAGGCTAATTTGAAAGTACTTGCAGTCGTCCGACCCCAATTTCTATACATTATTTAGTGGAGATATAAAGTTGGCAATGCTAGTTAATTGTGTGCATTCTTAAAAGGGGAGAAGTATTTTGGATGGGGTTTGATTGCCCTTTGACAAAAGATGCCCTCACCTACCATGATCCTACAGATGTTTGGTGAACAAATTTTGAAATGATAATCCAATCTTTGAAATCTCTTAAAATCTGCAGCCATATGTATGGTCTTTTTTCACCTCTTTCTACTAAATGCACATGATTTGTTTTGTTGTGTAATCCTAGTGAAATGTCCAGTGCTTCCCTTTCTATTGACGTGGCAATGTTGTTCTCCTGTGTGCTACCTTGTGTAGGTTTCTGTGTGGCTAAGAAATGTCATGCAATTCTGAACACAGGATAAACAACCTTGTTTTTAGTGAATTAATTGAGTTGGCATTCTGCAAATTTTGTGGTGCTAAATAAACAATAAAGAAAGGGTCATGTCATGAATTGAGTGTTTCACAAAATTCTTTGGACAGAACTATGTGATTGAGAAGTTTCACCGATAGATAGAATAGTTTTATTGAAGCATCTTAATGGCAGATACTCGGTCTAGACATATGTGCAGATACTATTGTCGGAGACCAGATGCAGAGGGGAATATCGGGTGGCCAAAAGAAGCGTGTCACTACTGGTATTTTTAACTTACCTACTTGATGACATATTAATAGGGCATTTTGTAATACATAGTGGAAAGGTTGTCATTGGTGAACAGTGGCCTTACCTACTTGATGACGAACCAAGTTTGATGCTGAATTTGATGTTAACCAGAAAACTATCACATTTAATTTATTCTGTATTGAGATTGATTAAGAAGATGTTTTTCTTCTTCTTCAATAAAAAAATCTTGTCATGCTAAACAATTTTCATGTCATGTCAGAAAAATGAGCTGTAAACTGTTTTTATTTCACTTTAGTAGTTTTAGAGCATGGAAAATATGTACCGACTCTAAGATTGCAATAAAAGTTGTTCTGGATAACGAATGCAAAAATTGCAGGGGAAATGCTGGTGGGTCCCACAAAGGTGCTCTTCATGGATGAAATATCGACGGGATTAGACAGCTCGACAACATACCAAATTGTGAAGTGCATGCAACAAATAGTGCACTTAGGAGAAGCTACAATCCTCATGTCACTTCTCCAGCCGGCACCAGAGACCTTCAACCTTTTTGATGACATCATTCTTCTATCAGAGGGGCAGATTGTGTATCAGGGTCCACGTCAGCATGTCCTCAATTTTTTGAGTCTTGCGGGTTTCGCTGCCCTGAGAGGAAAGGCACCGCTGACTTCCTTCAAGAGGTGCTTTTTATGTCAAAATAACAATTTTCTCTGGATGTTTTTAGTTTTCTGTGTCACACTACACTGGCTTGATGAATTTATAGTATATTCTTCTTAAGTCAGTTCCATACAAGGGAATAACTTTGATTAGCAAGGGAATATCTTTACTAATAAACTGTGATAAAGTACTCCTTTTTGTCTCAAAAGGGTTGGCAATGGATCATGTTGGGTCAGCATAAATTATTTTGTGTGTCGGAGCCATCCTCACCTGGCTTTAACTTTTCAATTTTTGTGTTTTACCTATTTTGTTAATTTTTTATTTATTTTTCAACCAAGTAGTTAGTTCAGCTGGTAACAGTGTGGCTTCTGAACTATTGACAGAGGAAACACTCAACCCAGACCCGATCCGCCAACCTGTTGTGGTCAGTGGCGGAGTGAGAAATATTTCTCACTGGTGTCAACAATATCAGATTTAAAGGAATGAGATAAGAAAATTATCTCATTTATAATATTTGTAAGGTAATTTGTCAAATATCAATGAGGTCATTTGAACCCATAGCGGACAATGTGGCTCCGCCACTGGTTGTGGTCAGTCTTGTGGGAGACAAGTAAAAAATTTTGAAATTCCTAGTCTCATGCAATTCATACTTGAGCAGAATGTTCCCTTTTGATTCATATATCCCTTGTCAAAGTGAATTCTTTACCCTAACAGGTTACATCAATGAAAGACCAAGAGCAGTACTGGGCAGATAATAGAAGGCCTTACAGGTACATATCTGTTTCAGAATTTGCACAGAGATTCAAAGAGTTCTGTGTGGGCCTACAGCTGGAGAATCAGCTGTCAGTCCCATTTGAGAAGGAGCGCAGCCACCGGGCTGCCCTCGTTTTCTCCCGTCACTCTGTATCCACCTCTGAGTTGCTGAAGGCTTCCTTTGCCAAAGAGTGGCTACTCATCAAACGCAACTCCTTCGTATACATATTCAAAACTGTGCAGGTATGTTCAACACCTTTTGTACAATAAAAAAAAAAAAACAGATCTATAGCAGTACTTGTACCAGTCGGTACCAGGAAACAGTACCACCATGATTAAAACACAGGCACCAGAAACTGAGTAATCTCAAATCACGTGCGCATTTTAATTAATTTATAATCAAGTTCATAGAATTCATGCACAAGAAAACATCCAAAATCGGACCTATTGACTGGTACTTTTAGAAAGTGAGAACAAACTCTAATTGGACCACTGAGGAAAGTAGAACTGAGAAGGGTGCAGTCAAATGAACTGACAGCTGATAACAGCCACTGAGTTGAGTCGAGAAATCAAGCTCCAGAAGCCACAAGACTACTCTTGACTTGATTATTTCTCTCTGTTAACGCTAAATGCTGCCAAGAGGCTTGTACTGGATTTTGTAACTAATGCATCCTCTTGGTACAGTTAGACTTTAGTTCTGTTAGTGAAGTTTATCCAAAATAACAGCATTTGAAGGTGCTTTATCATATTTACTGTCTTCGTACCAATTAAGAGGTATATAAACAATTCCATAAATATGTACCAAACATTATGTTTACCTAGCTAACATTAATGACTTCTTTTTAATTTTTAATAGATAATAATCGTTGCTGCAATTGCGTCAAGCGTGTTTGTTCGGACACGTATGCACCAGCAAACAGTGGATGATGGGGTGCTTTATATAGGCGCACTACTGTTTGGGATGATAGTGAACATGTTTAATGGGTTTGCAGAGCTTTCCCTCACCATTAATCGACTACCTGTTTTCTACAAGCATCGTGACCTTCTCTTCTATCCAGCATGGATATTCTCTTTTCCTAATGTTGTCCTTCGCATCCCCATGTCTATCGTGGAGTCCATTGTTTGGGTGATTGTCACCTATTTCTCCATTGGCTTTGCCCCTGATGCCTCAAGGTGAAGATTTTGTCTCTCACCCTCATTGTGTGTATAATTTACAGGGATTACCTCAGTGCCTTAAATGCCCCCCCAAAGTAAGAATTAAAAAGAAAGAAAAAGTCAGTTCATGAGACAATTCAAGCTTAGAATGTTGTCATAAATTGAATGAATAAATGAGGGATTGAATATGACACATTGTGAGGAGCAACAAAAACAGCATCATAGTAATTTTTGGTTTTGTGCATGGATGAAGGTTCTTCAAGCACCTGTTGGTGGTGTTCTTGATACAACAGATGGCAGGAGGTCTGTTCAGAACAATAGCTGGTCTTGGTCGTTCCATGGTTATTGCACAAACTGGAGGTGCTCTGTCTCTCCTCATCATGTTTGCCCTTGGAGGGTTTCTCCTCCCTAAAGGTCATCTCTCTCTCTCAAACTTGGAAGTCCTGCCCCCCCCCCCCCCCCCCCCCCCCCAACACACACACACACACACAAAGACAAACGTACTCATGCGTTTACATGTGCAATGACTGAAGTTTTTCAATACTCTTGTGTTAAACAGCTATAATTCCAAAATGGTGGATATGGGGCTACTGGATATCACCACTGATGTATGGGTTTAATGCATTAGCAATCAATGAATTTTCTGCTCCTAGGTGGATGAACAAGCTTGTTGGTGTAAGAGTTCCTTAAAAACAATCCCTCTTTTTTCATCAAATTTCAAGAACATAAGAGAACTGATGTCTGCCTTTTGTTTTCTGGTAGGGAGATCCATTAGGGACTGCAATAATGAAAAGTGCAAATATATTTACCGAGAATTACTGGTTTTGGATTGGAGCTGGTGCTCTTTTGGGCTTTAGTATCTTCTTCAATGTTCTCTTCACACTCTCCCTCATGTATCTCAATTGTATGCAACTCTATCTTGGTCCATTGGATGACACAATCTAATTATCTAATTATGTTTTCATGCTCAAAGGCGACTCTGATTTCTCATCCTTTCAATACTGTCAGCTCTTGGCAAGCCACAAGCTATAATATCTGAAGAAGCAGCAAATGAAATTGAAGGAAGAGCAATGAACTCTGCTCCGAGTAAGAAAAGTGAGGATCTAATAACCATCTCACTACCCGAGTAGTGATGTCATATAATATAGTCATTTTTTTAAAATGTGCTACCATTAACCCAGACATGTAATATTTTTCATATACCTTTTGTAGAACATGAACATGCATCTCTTTGTAGAGACACAAGACCTCTTATCATCTGTACTAGGTTTCTGATTCTATAATATATAGTTGTTAACGTGGGGTTTTTAAAATTAGGGGAGATGAGGACATTTCATGCATTCAGTCAGAGCACGACCAGCGGTTCATCTAATGGCCATGTTCTGAACACATCACAGAATATGGATTCAGATAATGGATCGGTGCAGAAAAGAGGGATGGTGCTTCCCTTCACTCCCCTCTCCATGTCCTTTGATGATGTTAATTATTCTGTTGACATGCCTCCGGTCAGGAACCTTTTCTCTTTTAGTTTCGTTGTGTTTTTGTTTGTGGCCATTCATATCTAGCTTTGTGTTTTATCATAGAGAAAAAAAAAATCAGATGAATAATTTTGTTGATTGCTGATACCTGTGATGTGTTGTAATCCTTGGTTTACTGGCTAAATTATTGTTTTAATCTTTTATCAGGAGATGAAGAGGGAAGGCGTTGTGGAAGACAGGCTGCAACTACTAAGCGGAGTAACCGGTGCCTTTGAGCCTGGAGTATTGACAGCTCTCATGGGTGTTAGTGGGGCCGGAAAAACAACACTCATGGATGTCCTTGCGGGCCGCAAGACTGGTGGCTACATTGAAGGGGATATTAGAATCTCGGGTTTTCCGAAGAACCAGTCAACCTTTGCCAGAATCTCCGGATACTGTGAGCAGAATGATATCCATTCCCCTCAGGTTACAGTGAGAGAGTCTTTGATGTACTCAGCATTCCTGAGGCTTTCAAAGGAAATTGATGATTATGAGAAGCTGGTGAACTTTTTGTTATTTTTTATTAGGGATTACAAATTTGGATAGGTTATTGGATAAAATGGCCTATGAGTAACTGTTAGCCCAAGTCACATATTTATATTTTTCCCTGTAGACATTTGTTGATGAGGTGATGGAACTGGTTGAGCTGGACAATCTTCGCGACGCTCTCGTGGGGCTGCCGGGTGTCACTGGGCTCTCCACTGAGCAGAGGAAGCGTCTGACAATAGCTGTTGAGTTAGTGGCAAACCCCTCAATTATTTTCATGGATGAGCCGACTTCTGGCCTTGATGCACGTGCCGCTGCAATTGTTATGCGAACTGTCAGAAACACAGTCAATACAGGTCGAACTGTTGTCTGCACAATCCATCAGCCTAGCATTGACATATTTGATGCATTTGATCAGGTAAAACAAGTTATATGTATCATTTTTTTACTATCTTTGGCCATTGCCTGTACCTTAATAATGTTCATGCTAACATTATTGATATTCTATTTTCCCTTTGGTTTCATTTTCTCTGTTGGGCAGTTGCTTTTGTTAAAAAGAGGAGGCCAGGTGATCTATGCTGGTCAGCTTGGGAGCCGTTCGCACAAGATGATCCAGTACTTTGAGGTACCTTTGATTTTCCATATACAGTTTATACATGTGTATTGAATTTAGACTTCATAAAGTTTTTATGATCAAGAGTTCATCAAAACCTTATTACTTTTTGTTCTTTCTTATTCTAGGCAATTCCTGGAGTGCCCAAAATACAAAATAACTACAACCCTGCAGCTTGGATGCTTGAAGTGAGCTCTGCTGCAGCTGAAACACGTCTGGGAATTGATTTTGCTGAGTACTACAAGTCATCTAACCTGTATAGGTAGGTGCAATGCGTATTTTACTTTAGGACAAAAATATGCAATGAGAATGGTGTATAAATTACATCTAAGTGAATGAACAGTATGTGCAAATGCAATCCAACTTGAACTTTAGGACAAAGATAATGAATATGTGAAGTAAAAAAGGTACTTCTATATTTAGAGTCTACTGTCTCTTTCTATTTGGTAAACTCATACTACATATCACCTATCTCCATTGCTTTTTGGAGATAGTAAGGTGTACTTGATATTTTTGTGATTTTAAAGCCACATAATTTGGAAGAGAGGTATCATGTTATAGCTTTTATTTTTTGGAGAATTGTCTCTGCATTCTTAGGTCTCACATTAAGTTAGAAAATTTGGAAAAAAATCATGTGATTTAATCTTTGTAATTCATTTAGGCAAGTCAAGAAAACTAACATGTAATTCAATTTTTGTAATACATATAGGCAAGTCAAGATCCTGGTTGAACAGCTTAGTGTGCCGGACCCACTCGCGAAGGATCTCTACTTCCCGACAAAATATGCAACATCAACGATCGGTCAGTTCAGAGCTTGTCTCTGGAAGCAGTGGTGGACCTACTGGAGGAGCCCTGATTATAACCTTGTCAGGCTTTTCTTCACTTTCTTTACTGCACTTCTCCTAGGCTCCATCTTCTGGCAGGTTGGCAGTCGCATGTAAGTTACTTAGTCCCTGTTATATTGTGTAATAAAGATGCTAAAATATAACTCACTGATGATGAACTTCTTATGTAATCTTTTACAGGGGAAGTGCAAACAATTTGAGGATTGTGATTGGTTCAATGTACACTGCCGTGATGTTTGTTGGCATAAACAATTGTTCAACTGTGCAACCAGTTGTGGCGATTGAGAGGACAGTTTACTATCGTGAGAGAGCTGCTGGGATGTACGCTGCCTTGCCTTATGCCATTGCTCAGGTAGACCAAAAATAGTACCAAATTTATATTCCATCTGCTTGATTTTTTGCAAGATTCCAATGCTTAGATTGCATACAGAACTTAGGTAGATACAATAATTTGGTACTGTTGGCAGTTTCTGGGGATTCCTTGCCACCATTTAATTTGGAGAAGAAAGAGTGAACTCTAAGGATTTTGTTTGGATTGTGCTTTTAGGTTGTGATGGAGATACCATATGTGTTCGTACAAGCGCTATACTATACAGCTATTGTATACTCCATGATGGGATTCCAGTGGACAGCGGCCAAGTTCTTGTGGTTCTTCTTCATTTCTTTCTCATCATTCCTCTACTTCACCTACTATGGTATGATGACTGTCGCGATATCTCCCAATCATGAGGTTGCTGCAATATTTGCTGCCACATTCTACTCCCTCTTCAACCTTTTCTCTGGCTTCTTCATCCCTCTCCCAGTATGTCCCCCCTTTTAAGTTTATTTTTTTTTTTTTTTCTTTTTTACCAACTTTCTGTGTAGGATTTGCTTCATTTAACCCAGTAATTCTACTGCACATCTAGCAATCACACTTCTCATATTTGAGACATGAGAGATGACTGCAAAAACCAAGGTTGATTCTAGCAGGAACAACTAAATTGTCCTTGACATCTGATGGATTATACAAATTTCTTGGCCAGCTTTTTTAGAAAAAAATCTAATCAAAAGGAAGGGTGAAATTGTCAATGTTAGAATTTGCTTTACCTAATCTAAGGTTCCGGGTACTGATTGCTTAATTACCAAGCAAAGTTACTATTTGGTGAACTTTGGTGGCTACTTAATAAGAATCTTGGTTGTATAAATTAACTTCCGATCTCACTGTTTCTTTTGAAATTTGCAGAGGATTCCAAAATGGTGGGTATGGTATTACTGGATATGTCCATTGGCATGGACAGTGTACGGCCTTATTGTGAGCCAGTACATGGATCTGGACGAGAGCATTGAGGTACCTGGCGAGGGCCGCCAGCCAATCAAGCATTACATCACTAACTACTATGGTTACCATGCCGACTTCATGCCAGTTGTTGCTGTTGTATTGATCGCTTTCTGTGTGTTCTTTGCCTTCATGTATGCTTACTGCATCAAGAAGCTTAACTTCCAGCAGAGGTAGGACAAAAAAATCATGAAAAAGAAAGCAGTTAAGAGGAGGCTGCGCCAAGGGTTGTTAAGGTTTTGGAATTATTTTTTAACGACAGTTTTTTGTTCTTTATAGCTTGGGTAGATGATTAACTATACTGTAAATATGGTATAGTTCATATTGTGGCTTGCTTAGCTAGCTTATGATGCGATTATAAGTCAATTACAGAAATGAATAGAATTCTGCTAGTTAAATTGCATAAACTTTCTTCTTTCATTTTGCACCAATTGAAAAAAACTCTTAACCATTTCGAGGAGAAGGGTAGATTTACAAAATCTTGGTGAAGTTAAATACGAGCAACTCTTTTCTCAAATCGTATTAGACACTGCTTAATTTTTCTGTTATTCTACGCCCGTTGTGAATCCTACTGCAAAGGAAGTATCATTGAAATATGAGGAGGGTTTTAATGCTATTTTTTTGTATACCGTAAGATGCTATTAATTTATTTTTTATTTATATTTTAAAACATAATATTTTAAATTTGAATTCAAATTATTGATCTTATTAATTTTCATGGTATATGTATGTTCATAAAATTTTATAATTTTTAGAGCCCATTTTATACTAGATCAAATGATAACAAAATGGATGAATCTATTTAATTATGATTGATTATTTTTTATGCATTCATTTTGTTATCTTTTGATCTAGTATAAAATGATCTTCAACAATCACAAAAAAATTTGCAACATACAAATTAACAAGACTAATGGTTTTGATTCAATATTTGAGTGTTAAATTTGAAATATAAATTAAAATGTAAGTTGGTGGTATTAGAATTTTCCTCTCTTGAAATATTAGTATTTTTGTTGTTGTGACATATTTTGAAAATAAAACTACGAGAAAGTGCAAAGACAGAAGAAAATCTATAACAACCTTAAAAGAATTTGAGGATATTACTAGCAATTAAGCTGTTACCGTATTGCAGGCATCTAATGGAGTCACTTCAATGAAGCAATTATCAACTAAGTTGATTGACTCTAATCATATAAAAAATAGAAGTAAAAAAATATATGAATTAGATTAAGTAGTATGAATTATTTTCTTTCCAATTAAATATCAGACGATTGAAAATTTAGTACAAAATAATGGTGGGTTGTGGGCCGGGTTATCTTCATATATTAAAAAAAATTATAAAAAAAGAAAGGCTGCAGATTCAGTTTGCGGCCAAAATGGCCCAAAGAACGTCGCAGATCCAGTCCGCGGTCTATCTTTTAGCGTCAATTTTCGATATCCATAACTTTCTTTTCATTTGTCATAATTTAATGTTTTTATATTTTTTAAAAATATTATAAAGTGCTCTATAATATACTAAAAGTTATAAATTTTAGACTAACCAATTAAAAGAAAAATGTCTCGAGACACATAAAGTTCACTGAAATTTTAGTCTTTAACTTTAGACCTTTATGTGCTTCGGTGTATTTTTATCTCAATTGGTTAGTTCAGAGTTCATGAAATTTTAATATGTTATAGAATACTTTCTGCGATTTCCAAAGAGTATAAGAATATTAAATTTCGACAAAAGACGAGAAAATTATAAACATCGAAAGTTGATATTGAGAGTTAGGTCGTAAACTGAATTTGTGGTAAAAACTTCTTTCGGCCATTCTGGCCCGTAGACCTCTCTTTTTGTAATTTTTTTAAATTAATTTTATCTTTTGTAATTTAGTTTTTTATTTTTATTTTTTATATAAAAATAACTTGGGTGGGCCGGGTGATCAGGAATCCCTATTTTCTCCGAGATTTTTAACCAAAGTATGATTCTCATCTAGTCATATAAAAAGCGGACATTCGGATATATACCCCTCAAAATATCTCTGATCGAAAATTTATCCCTCAAAATTAAAATTTGAATATTTACTCATTAAAGTCTTGAATATTTACCTTTGAAAACATCACTAATTTGATATCTGTCCTTATAAATTTGTAATTTAAATATTTATTCTGTTAAATGTAGATCTAATACAATTTGAGAGCAGGCTCTGTACATATTTGTTTTTGGGAATATAAACCCTATAAATTTGAATTTTATCGGTATTAGCTCTTTTGAGTTTTGTATGATTTCTGCAACATTATGACGCCTAATGATAGGCGAATAAACCCAGGATAAAATGCCCTATTGATGGTTGTAATTCCTGATTTGACATCTTTGAGAAAAATTATAGTTTCATCAGCACTGATGTATGCAAGCACCAATCTCAAATATTGATAAAAGCTATAGAGATGGAGCCCAAAAAATAACATAGAGAGGGCCGAATAATGAGTGTAATATTTTTTTATTTTATTTAGAGGGAAAGGAGGTGAACAATATATCTTTACAAATATATATAATTTATGTAAGAAATATACAGAAATAAAAATTTTAATTTTTGTGGAGGGCCTTGACTCTTTGGGTCCCTTTCCCTCTTCCCTGAATTCCTCTTGTTTAGGACAGTTTGCTACTTTTCTAAATTTTCTCTGTCTCAATAAATGGTCTTTGAATTTAAACGCCGTTCTTAAGTGAGTTCCATTATGTCATATCAAAATTCATTACGCATTTTGACTAAAAATGTTCCGATGTCACCATTCCGTGCCATAATTTGTTACATGTCGAATCTACTTTATGAAGATAAGTACATTCATTGTGAAGACCTATGCAGTCGGTAACTTCAAGTACAACCATTGTGAATTCAGACCTCTGATATTGGAGAAATCAAACAAATTTTTCGTCATAAAGAAAATCAAAATCAACAACTCAAATTTGTCGTTTGAATTTAAGTTTTTAAATTACTATGGCAAAAGAAAATTATGGCAATTTATAGTACAGACATCTCGTGACAATCCGACATCCTCGTCATGTCTTAGTTTTAATATTGATATTAGAATAGCCAAGACCCTTATTTTTCCTAAAAAGAAAAGTTTAAAATAACAAAAGTTGGAGAAAAGAATAAAAATTATTACTTTATTTGAGTCAACTGAAACGAATGAGGTGCTTTACATTATGTTATAGGACAGGATTTTAGATTACTTTAAGAGAGATGCAAAATGAAGTTAAAAAATAATTAAATTTTATATGCGGATATAGTCTTAATTATCCTGATTCGGGAACAAAACAAATGTAATTACACGTTCTCTGAACAAGAACAAAATATTTGACTAGTTATCCTATGCACATTTAATCATCGGTCCTAACAAAAGCTTTTTTTTTAAAAAAAAAAGAAAAAGAATGTATGCAGAGGCCAGCTATCAATGTCGCGGCCATCTGAAAAAATACCAGTGACTTTTTCTTTTTTCTTTTGACGGGCTAAGTGTACAGAAAGCTTGTGAGGTTTAAGATAAAAAAAAAGTTAGGATATTTCTATTTCCGTTTTAAAGGAGTCTTTGGTGAAGATGTAGGTGCCTGGGTAGATGCAGCTCTTCTTACACTTGTAACTGCAAAAAATTTAGATGCCTAATTTCAAATTACCATCACCAAATTAGAGAAAACAACTTGGCTATTACAATTTCAGGCGTTCTTAAACATAAAACAATTCTATGATAAAACCATGAATGATTGTTATTTCAGACATGCAGGTATGGATCAATTCTCCTGGATCAGACCGGCCAATCTAATACACGTGTCAGATCATTCTGTTCACACCATCTACAAGTGGATTTTTTTTTATGATGTTAACAAACTGATCTGGTTAGATCATTTTATATAGAGTGGTTCAGACCCAAAAGGTAGGATTATGTAATCTAGTCCGAAATAACAGGGAAATGAAGGCATATCGATAAATGTTATAATGTCTTGCAAATAAGTATACATACATGGAGATTTTGGGGTTGTAGCTTCTCTAGTCTTGACATGAAGTGGATTAGCTGGTGATGGCAGTCCTGATCTCGGAGACGATGGAGTTACTTTCAGAGGAGATGGCTTTGGAATTCGTGTATTGGTGACTTTTGTCCTGATTAAAATTTAAAACGGAAAGATTTTATAATTTTGGTGTTAGAGATAAAAAAAAAGAGGAAAAAACTATTAAGTTATTTCCGCAGGTTTGGAGAATTATCAGGTAATAGGTATTGGTACCATCTTTTGGTACAGAGAGGTACTGCAAGTTCTGTTTTTGGATCATGTATTGCGAATTATATCAGTCTCAACAATGTGTGCCATTGCTCTACAATACATTAATATACCCACAAGAGATTATTTTATAAAAAATATAAATTTGAGATAAATATTTCCAATTTGGTCCGGTATTATAAAAGCCTCTTTTTGTACAAACCAGATTGAAACTTGACTGAAATTCAAAACTTCTCTTTCTTTGATGTTGGGCTTCGAACTGGTTAAGTGATCATTGGACAAGAGTGAAAAATTTTAGGAGAAGCATGATCAAAGTTTTGCATTTCTTGACCTTAGTGTTAACTCTAATTTGACCAATGTTTTGCATGTCTTGCATAACATGCAAACATTTTGTATGCCAGACGCAACAGCAAAAAGAAATCCAACACTAAATATAATTTGCAGATGCTGTACTCACACTTTATCTTTTACTGGTAGTGCTGATGCAGCAACCTTGTACTGAGGTGGTGGTGGTGGTGCAGGTGTCTTATCTTGGTCACTGAACATTGCAAACTCTGCCAAGCTACTTGACCCATCAGTTTCAGTCCCCATCGAGAGGCCTCCATCTGAAATGTCACTCAACCTGTCGTCACTATCTGCATCAAATCCAGCCATTTGTTCCATGTCCATGGTGGTGCTCCAGTTGCCGTTGAGACGTGATGACTTCTGCGATCCTGCCTCAGATTGTGTGTCAGTTCCGTCAGAGTCACCCTTGCGGGAGCGAGCTGTACGACCAAGGGAGGAGACACCAGGAGAAGAGGAGGAGTGTTTCAGTAAGGTTGAAGATCTTGTCGCTCGTGGAGTTGATGTTTTAAAATGCTGGAGACGTTCAATCTCATCGTCCTTTCTTGCTATCGTGTCTTTGAGATCAGCTACCTGAGAAGGAAAATAGTTAATAAAGACTGGGTTGTTATATTATTGGTAGTAATTTAACAGAACTATCTCAGACATTGTTATGCAACAAATAACAGTGCACAGTGCGAAGAAGGAAAATTTATATTAATTGCATGGTTTCTGCAGGAACATATGAAGACAAAAGAAAAAAAAAACTAAAATGATACACATATAACAAGGCACTTGTTAAAAAAAAAAAGTTTTAGAAATGAGACCAATTCCATTAAATCTCGGAGTTCTTTGCCTTCCTTATTGCTTTTTGCAGCACCTAATTCAACCGAAGATACTCTTTCAGCAAATTTCAATGTGCTTAGAGTTTCTGAATAGGACGAAGCATCTGGATTGACTTGAACAAACATTAGTGTTTTTGCATGCCCACCTAGATCACCAGAAAAAGAAAGTTTCCGTCTTAATACTAAACACAATAAATTGGTGAAATATCCAATGTATTAGGAAATTATTTTGAATTTTGAATTTCTGAATATACCTATTCCAAATAACAATTGGTTAATAAATCATTCTGTAGTTCAAAGCCTTAATCATAACATAGTCTTAACTCTTAAGAGAGTCAAATATCAACTAATTGCATGTATTAATAACAGGAAGGTTCTTCCAATCCTGCCTAAGATAGGGACTCTTCCTGCATATCCCTAACAAGTAACAACAATGACTGGAGGTGGCCACTTTTGATTGGAAAGGCAAGGAGACGTGGAAGTACCTAAAGAAGTTTGCAAGACTTGAGTGAGCTTGCTGTTACGATATGGCACATGGGGACTCTTTTGTGCCAAGGCAAATATGACATCTCCTAGAGCTGACAAAGACTTGTTTATGTGTTGGGCTTCTTTCAACCTATCTCCAGTCACCTCTGATCGGTCAACCCTCTCACTCCCAGCAAGGTCAACCAGGTGCAAGGACCCACGTAAGATGGATTGGGTCTTTTGGTCCATGCCCCGGACATGTATTGTCAAAATACTGCCCCCAAAAAAACTATGATTTCAGAGTGGTGCTAGGAAATATTATATTCTCTACATCAATTTTGAAAAAGGGGATGAAAACCTGTGAGATCGACTGCTTCGCTCATTTAATGCCGTGGCTCCCATTGATCGGTTGGAGAAGCCCAATTCCATCAGGTCAATAACGTCAGATGTTGACTGCACTGTCTGCATGGTTGCATCAGGTACGGCTAACCCATTTGGATGAGAAGTATTCACAATTGCCAGCGTTTGCAGGTTAAGGAAATCAACCCTTGATAGTTAATTTTCAACAAACAAAAACCACAGAAGTTAAAGCCAAACTAAAACTATAAGAGCATTATTCTGAACAAATTATAGGAAGATTATCCAAGGCATAATCATGAAAAGGATATTTCTTTTGGCCACCATCAGTGGAGAGGAGGTCACGAAGTTGCTCATTATATACCTCAATCATCTGTACCCCGACCTCATAATCAATCACTTGTTTCCTCTCTTGTGATATGTTGAACAGATCATTAAGTGCTCGGTAGTTCACACCCCAATCCTTCTCTGTTGGCGAATTTGGTCCTGACTGAAAATGACAATGATAACAGTTGTATTACAGGGTAGAGAATTTGGGCCATCAGAACCATCATTTTCTCCATGAAAGCTTCTTCAAAAATGCCAAGAATATCAGTGGTACATCAATATTGAAGATGTTTTCATGTTTTCTAGGGCACATAGAATGTTTCCTGTATTTTTATTGATTTCCTAGAAGATATTATGAGATAAACAAGAATTTTCCAATGATCATAAGAATGTTTATAAAAAGTACAGTACCATCGTGTATGTTTTTCCTGATCCAGTCTGTCCATAAGCGAAGATACACACATTATAGCCATCAAGAACTGATCGTACCAATGGCTGAATGTCCAAGAATACTTGCTCTGGTGTAGTAAATTAAACACAATTAAGCAGGTCCATGAACTAACAATATCTTGTGTTTGAAATCAGCTTAGTGCACCTGTTGGTCAATTCTGACAGCTAACTCTTCTAAACAGTGACATATCAAATTACCAATGATGACAGTGAGTTCCTTAAAATGGTCTTTATAAAATTAGTACTACATTGTTGTCTCCATTCTGGATAGTTAATTTATGTACATTACTTGCACCATTTGATACCAGTACATATTTTCAAAAAGAAATTGTACGTTGTGTGGTTGCTGGGCCAAATACTCTGTTGAAATTGAATGTCTTGTTCCCATCTTTTCCTGGTTTTGAGGGGTGTGCAAGAATAAGCTCCCCATCATCACCAATGCTCTCAATTGATGTGTTTTTCCTATCTTCACCAGGAAGGAAAGGCCTTATGCGGCAGTAAACCCTAATATTGCCTGTACAAATTTCACATATATTTTAAGTAATATTAAGTCAACTTTCAATTGAAGTTATGATTACATCATATTAAAGGACCTTATACTGCAGCAGGATTATGAAGCTTTTTCCTATGCCTTGTTTTTCTGTTCTTTTCCTTTTTCTTCCCCTAATAACATCTAGCCATTTAGAAATTCATTCCTCAGTTCAAACATAACTGGTGATCAAATTGCTTGGAGCAGAAGCTTCAAACTAGCGGATGGGTTCTGGTCATCAATTTTTGTTCATCTAGCAGCTAGGTGTTTTTGTATACCACAAGAGTTCTCAGTATTATTGGTTACCAGAACACCAAGCTGAGAACTCATATATTTATATGTAAATTAAGCACCTTTCAATTCTAGGACTTCATTGTGCAGTTGCCTGTTGTCTGCTAGAACAGCATGGTACTTGTCAGCTGCCTTTACTAACACCTTCAGATTATGGCCTACATAAGTATAACACAAAAGGAGATATTTATTATCCGTATGCAAACAGATTTCTAATACATACCCTAGGAAACATGAAGTTGCAGTCAGTGTATTATAAATTTAGGACTAACGGTTGCTAGGATAATGTGCAACAATGCTCTTGTAATTGATGGTATCATCTTTCTATTACAATTCACTTTTAAGGTTTTGCGAAGTAAAAGATCTTTTAAATTTGAGAAAAGATATTCTTTTACCTAAGCCATTTACTTGTTTAGAAAATTTGTTCTGTGAATCTATTACATCTTGCCTCAATGAAAAGGACGACATCCTCAATTCCTGTCACAAGAGCAAAAAGTTATATCTGTGATTAGGGGAAAAAAGGATACGAATCCGGAAAATTTAATAATTTGAGGACCAAAAAAAAATTGTGCATATAGAGTTATAGACACTATACCTGCATGGATTTAAGTTGGGAACCAACGAACTTCTGAAAAAGATACTCTTTGTGATCTGAATTCCTCAATTTTAACTCTGCAAATGCTTCCATCTCCCTGCTCCTTATTTTAGACTCTTCTAGAAGCATCTGGGCCTCCTTTAATTTCCTCTCAAGTCGTCCATTCATCTCTTCAGATCTAGTTTGCAACTCTGAGTACCTTTCTGAAAAATCCTTCTTTGCTTGTTCCAACTCATTCTGCACTTCCAAGTACCTTTTCTCATAATTTTTTTGGTTTCTTCTAGCTCCAAGTATCTTTTCTCATAACTACGTTTGGTTTCTTCCAATTCCATGTACCTTTTCTCATACCCCTTTGCCTTTTCTTCTTCTTCTTCTAAATATCTTTTCTCAGAACCCATTTTCATTTTCTCTAACTCCATGTACCTTTTCTCATACCCCTTTGCCTTTTCTTCTACTTCCAAATATTTTTTCTCAGAAACCAGTTTCATTTCCTCTAGTTCCCGTTTTAATTTTAATATTGTCACATCTTCTGACTCTTTCTCCTTGATGAGTTTTAGCATTCCTCCCATATTACAGTCCAACATTCTAGATTTTTCTTCACATGACCTCCTAGAATCTTCCAGGTCCTTCTGGAGTTGAGAAATCATGTTGTTCGCATATTGTTTCTCAGAGCTGAGTCGACCAGTTTCTAGTTGCTGCAGTTCTAGTGCATGACATTTCTCTTCATATGATCTTTTATTTGTGTCTAAATGTTCCTTTAATTTGGAGATCATCATAATGTTTTCTTCTTTCTCCTTCATTAGCCTATCCACCTCTTCATCTCTAGCATTCGGACTATTTGAAGAACTTCCTCTTTGCCTCTGCAAGCAAGAGAATTGAAATCAATAGTTATCTTTGTCTACTAAAAGGAGGAAAATCACTGTTAGAGTTCAAAATTAGCCCCCAGAATATGAAACATAATGCATAAAATTGTAAATATAATATATATCACATAAAAAGGAAAAACAATTGCTGTTCCTCTATACCCATTTTTTCCCTATTCAGACACTCAAAAGAAGTAACTGTTCTTTTTGTGCGTTTGAAAGGAATTGGAAATAGGGCTACACCAAAATTTACCATTTTTCAAAGGCGATATGAGAAATTTTCTCATCTTACAGAAGTATTAGTTACAATTTCACATTCTATATGGGCATGTTATTCTCTAAAATTTGAAAACATTTTTTAATATGTACAGGAGAAAGAGGCCCGCTAGCATCTTCCGTGGGTTCCAATGCAAGTCTCTCAAGCACCTTTACTCTTGAATTATACTTCTCTTCCCGAGATTTCAGAGAGAGTTGCAGCTGTAGATAATTTAATAGTAGACAGAATTATTACAGAGACATATAAAGTGCCCATGTCTATACATGTTGTACCAGTCCAGTCACCAATATGCTAATACAGGAAAAGGCCCATATAAAAAGGGGAAAAATCAAGCTGGTTGTGAGACCCCCCCCTCTCTCGTTAGTACTGGAACTGACATGTACAATATGTAAATAATAGATACAGAATGCTCTCTTTTTAGAACAAGGAACTTTCAATTCAAATAGTTAAAGAAAACTATACTTAAAGTGAACCAATTGCATGACAATATGCCATGACAGTAACACAGTTAAAGAACTAATATTATAGAGTTTGAACCATACACACACACAAAAAGATATGTATATAAATCTTACATTTCGGATATGTTCTGAATATGATACAATACGTCTTTCAAGTTCTTGCATGGCCTTTTTCAACAAGACAGATACACGCTGCATAACACAGAAGCAAGAAAATGTGTTTACACAAATAAAATAGAAAATTAAAATGTAAAATATGTTTGATGGCATTGCCAAAGTTTGATAGATCATATCATAAATTACACTGATAAGAAAATTACTTGCAAAAATGAAAAAGGAGAGAAATTTAATTGCTTACTTGAGGCAATTCAACGCCTTTCCTATTTTCAAGATCTTCTAAAAGGCTACTAGCAAAACTAACAATCGCTTGAGTAGGTTGGCCCTGGAAAAGGTTACAGTTTCATTAATGCTACACCAGACAAGTATGGTAAATAGTTCCTGTTATTAAACATTACTAACTAAAAACAAAACTACTAAACTAAACAAATTTCAGCTGAGAAACTTGAACAGGACTGCTGAAACCTATATGCAGAATGATTTCTTAACAAGGTGAAATAAAAATCAACTCCTTCAAAGAATGGTCTCAGATCAAAGCGATAACATTGAACCAGATCAGATAAAGTTTAAATTGGCACAAAAATTTATACCAGAGAAAAATAGTACAACAATACTATATAGCTGCAGTAATAAAAGATGACTTACTTCAAAGCTATCAACACCCAACTCTGACCTAGCTAATTCTGATGGTAGTCTAGGGCTAGACAAAAGTGGAGTTCTGGCACTATTAGTAACAGCCTGAGCATAGCTAGTAGGCCTTGGTTGAAACACATCATGAAATACTGGGCTTGACGGCAGTTGTGAGGCAAATCGTCCCCTGGGTGTTGTAGGGGTAGTTGGAGTTGAAGGTTCTGTATCAAATTACAAAATTGAGAATCAGGGTTTAATCACAGACTTCGGTACCGTACCAGTCAAGTACCAGTTTGGTACCGGCACGGTACCAGTGCACACTTACCCAATATTTTTATTTTGGAAGCATGAACCAAGGATTGCAATATATTGAGGTACAGTCCGGTACGGTACCGATTGGTGCTGGATTCCTGTTGCTTGATTTGTGCTTACTTGGTGATTTACAGCCGAATTGAAGCTTTATGGAAAAACATTTTGGTCGTAACGCCAGTGTAAAGGGCTGGCATAGACAATCACCTCTGTAACGCTTTGCACGCCCTGGTGCCAGCACTAACAGGTGAGATTGCAATCCTTGGTATGGAATATTTTTCAATTTATTTTTTGCATAAAATATAGCAATTATCCCTTTTTTAAAGTGTAATGAATTCTTAATTATGCTCTTCACTGGCATAATTGAACAAAATACTTAAAAGTACAATATTGGCAATAATGATTTTTTTATTTTTATTTTTGTGCTCCAGCGCAAATCCTTCCTAGATGAACTATTTCCATAAAAAGTAGCTGAAGTTGATCCAAATGGAAAATCGGACAGAGACTTATTGGTTCCTATTTTCGTCCAAAAAAAAAAATAGATATGGAAGAAGAAAAATTGCTGAACAACCGTATTTTTTTTTCTTCTGGGTGGCTCAACCAACATAAAAGTAAAAAGTGAAAACCACGAAGAAACACTGCAATATCTAACAATGATGATTAAACTTCTCAAATAGAACATTAAGAAATGGCAAACAGAACATTAACATATCAAATATCCGCAAAAAACAAAGTGCAGACAAAAAATGAATTGATAATAGAAAAGTCTATCAAAATATAATTCCATATAGCGTCAACATACAACGAAAATGTTGAATTAAAACAAGGGTTAATACCCAATAAACAAAATTTGAAATCATGGGAAAAGGCTGAGCTTACTGGAGCTATCGTGAGACCCTGGGGAGGAAGATCGGCTCGCCATGGCGAAGGGAAGGGCGAGCTCGATGGAAACGTGGCACTGTGTGGCAAACCTGACGGTTTATTGGAGGCAGAGGCGAAAGGCAGGAGAGAGCGACGGAGAGGAGAGGAGAGGAGAGGAGAGGAAAAGACGAAGAAAAGAAAGGAGAAGCGCGCGAAGTATAGGAAAGGAGATCAACAGCTCGTTGTCAGACCAACAGTCACTGATTCTCTGTGTAAATGTTCCCGTGTAGACGAGTGTGTTGTATATATCTGAAAGTTCCTTTATCCATAGAATGTAAATGGAACCCACAAGCATAGAGGCTTCAACAACATGTTCGCTTGAGAGGTCGTATAGAGCCACAGAGGAGAGGATTACACGGAGACGTGGTTGCACGTAACTGCCGGATTCCAATTTTAGATGTCTAAACCATCGGTGGGGATTATTAACCCGGATCCGATCCAATAAGCCCCGTTTCAGACTTCCGAAGTAATATGAATCTTCGGAAGTCCGACACGTCAGATACCGGATCGGGTTGTGGATGCGGGTCAACGAATCATGTTGTGGATAATTGGATTTTGCAAGTCGTTTCTCACAAATTATGTCAAAAGTATTGTTTTGTTTGTTTTTACTTTTAATCGATTAATGTCCTGATTTTTTGAACAGCGGGGATGTCACGCTGGTTATTGGTACTCGATATGAACACTTTGAATCCAATAATTGTGCTGGTGATTACATGTTCACATGCAATCAAACTTTTATACCAAACAATTTAATGATTTTACCAAAAAAAAAACAAAAATATCGTTTGTGTTTAAGGACAGTTCACATGTAAACCATTTCTGGGCTGGTGATACTTCATTTCGAAAAGGAAACTTGTATATTTATTGTACGACTGGACAATTAAATTCAGTTTGATTTAGTTATGAATTGTAGCTTACAAAATCAGAATAGGTGACAGTAGTAGTTCTTAATAAGTTATATTATTCAAGAAGTGGGGAGGTTTAGGTGATTAGGTTAGTGCAAATGGAAACATATGCAAAACGAACCGTGTCGTGACAAAAATAAGGGTTTCTTTTTTTAATAACTGAGCACTTACAAAGTTATTATAAGCACAGCGATAAGTTTAAAATTCCAGAACATTCGTATATAGATAGATGAGATATAAATTGAAAGTAATTTTATAATATTTATTTGTACTATATTATGGAATATTCTTGACCATTTCGTTTCACTTAAAACTGAAAATGTTTGAAATACCCTTCTCACTCAATTAACGATATGCAAATAAACAGTTTTACTAAAAGAACAAGTGATTATATTTTAAAAATAATTTTCTATATCATTTTATTTAATAATTTAAGGGTTCTACAGTTGATTTTAGGTATATATTATACCTAAGAAATATTTATCATTTACCATAAATCTTCTCCCACACATGCATGGCAATTAATTTGACAGGCACGAGCACAGAGCCCTGACGAGTGAAGGATCCGTATAATATATGTAATGAAAAATTTGAAACTTATAAAGAAAGCTGCACCAGAAGGACAAGCACAAAGCAACTAAAGCTATGGTTTAAAGGCTGGGCTATATTTCTCATGAAATTGGGATGATTAACATAATAACATTCTTACATTCTTCATGGGCTCATTATCACCTGGAAGTGGACTGAGAATAATGCTTTGGGCTCATTATCCTGGTTTTTTTTTATTAATAACAAAGAAAAAAAAATAGAAACCACGAGACTAACGGTTATATCTGAAAATTTACGAAAAATGACAATGAAGGATTCTGATATAGTATTTAGAAGATTTTATTTCCTTTCATGTGAGACTGTTTACTTTGATCTTAAATAAAAGGAGAAAATATGTTATATACCAGATTTGGAAGTTATTTTATTATATTATATTAGATCTTCTGGTTTGGTAATTGAATAAATTACTACCCAATTATCGAATTATATCAGAAATTAATTAGATGTATCTGACTGTACATAAATACTCATGTTAATATTATTATTGATCAAAATAAACTTCGTCGTCATTTCATTTGGAAACTTTAAAACAAAAAACCTCATAATATGTTTTTTTATAATTTAGATCAAATAGTTAGATCTGAAATATAATTATTCCGAAACAAAAAATATCACTCCAAAATTCAAATTTAATTTAATGTTACTGTAAACTCAATTATCTTTTTATTTTCTCATAATTGCCTGTGTTGATTCTCTAACTTGTTCAATCACAGCTGACAAAGTTTAATTTACTAATCTAATTTTACAAACTGAATGAAAATTTTAGTTGCTACTGTTTCATTCAAATCTATACAGTGAATGGAAATCTTAACCACTATATTAACAGCAACAACGATGCCGGATTTGAATTTAGGTGACTGACAAAGCGGAGAAAATGACTGGCGTGGCCAGCGAAGAGGAGAGATCGGCGGTGGGGAGGTGGTGGAGAGGAGAGATAGCGGACAGGAGGGCTAGGATTCAAAGGTGTATAGTTGTTTTAATTTATGTGGACCATTTACTAATTTAATATAATGATACAAGTACAAGTTGAATTTCTAAATAGAAGTTTGATATTTGCGTCATATAATTTTAGAGTAATTAGATATATATATATATATGCATATAAGATATGTTGTGGAATGTCTGAGAAAGATATATCATTTTTAATTATAGTTTAATTATATTTAAAATTTTCAAAATCGTGTCGGATTGGTTTTCAGATTGTTTAATTTCGGATCATTTCGGGTTTCAGGTCGTTTGGTTCGGATCGGGTCGGGTTTCAAGTCGTCTGATCTTGGATCATCTTAGGTTTTTGGTCGTTCGGGTCCGGATCGGATTGAATTTTGAGTTGTCTGATCTCAGATCATGTTGGGTTTTGAGTCATTGAGGTTCGGACCGGACCAGATATCGAATTGTCTGATCTCAGATCATCTCAGTTTCAAATCATCCAGATTCGAATTAATTTGATTTTCTAAAAAAATCAAATTAAATTAATTCAAATTCAGATGAATCGAAGAAATTTCTCAAATTCAAATCGGGTTACGTGACCTCTAAATAAAATATCAAAAAAAGAGAGTAGCATCTTTGTACATCACCGCAAATAACAATTCTTCGTGTTTGGAAGAGCTCAAATTTGTAATCTGACAATTTAGATGGTATTGCTTGCATACAATTTTTGTGTTACATTTATTTGAGTCAACTTAACTTTTATTGGTTTCCACACAAGAGGTCACTATTTCATGCCAAGTGTACCACTTTGATAGGGCACGGTACACCGACCTGGTTTCCAATTAGAAATCCATTATCTGTTTCCTTTCTTTTCTCTTATTTTTCTGAGTCCCACTTATCATAATCACCTATATATGAAGTTAGTGCCTCATACTGTTTATACTTTTTATGCATTAATTTAATCCTTCTAAACATGACTGCCAATGTCATTTTGTCCCCCCACCACACACACACACACACCGAAAATATATTTTTTTTTCAAAAAACCAAAAAGGAGATGACACCCACAGTAACCAATAATACGCTGCTCTTTGAATCTACGTCTGCATGGAAGTTCACAATTCTAGATGAAATATTCTAGGAAATATATTAAGTTTTTGAAGAAAACTTGCCGGTTTTCGTGGGTTTATTAATTATAAAAGAAACTTACATGATATTCACAATGACAAATTGACAATGTCAACAAAAAAAGTAAAAAAGAAAAACCGAATAAGCTATATTCTCTTCTTAAAACTTTCATTTTAATAAGTAAAATTGGACGGTTTTATTACCTCATGGTCCTCATCATTATCTAATCCGGATTTTAAGACCAAAATGTTCTGTGAAGGAAGCATGCAGGTTGCAAGACATATTTTAGACTTTAGATTAAGAATATAAGATCTTATTTGATTTTTTTCTTTTTCTTTCATTTTGTTTGTATTGGATATTAGATAATTAATTAGTACCCAAGACTCGAATTTACTATAAATGTACTGGGTGTTTTGGTATTTTTTGGTGATTTTACGTTGCAGAAAGAAAAAAATACCAGGTTTCATGAAATTTCTGGGGACTAATTAATTTGTACGTATCATCTGCAATTCGACATGCATCACCTTATGGCCTTAAAGTAACAAACAGCCCTTAAACCTCTTGACTTGTGACAATCAATTTCCTAATTTCTCAGTTTTAATTCGTGGCAGTTAATTTCCTTATTCTTCTGTTTACGTAATATTTTAAATTCGCAACAAAGAAATCATGACTATATCATTCATACTTTAGTTTGTCGTTCTTACTGAAATAGTTTTAAAATAATTAAATAATTGAACGTTTTATGCTGCTCCAATACCACACAAAAGAGCTTTAATAATATTTTTTTTATCCTTTTTAATAACGGTTCTCCAACCTTTGTCAAAGGAATGTTAGAAAAAGAATCACGTTATTATTATTTTCGAAAGAGCAACGTTTCTTTGAAAACACTGTCGTTAAAGGTTAATTTAGCAATAATTTTTATTACATAACTATGGTTAAAAGTCCTTGTTTTTTTTTAAATATGTTTTAACTTTAACGATTTTCTTTAATAATTATGAATATATAAAGAAATATAAATATATAACAACAAATATTATTATTTATATGTATAATGTGAATATATATGTTATTCATTCAATAATTAATATAAAAGATATACAATTTTCTATGAAAAATTCAAAAAATAAAAATAATAAAAATCAGATTTATTCAATAAACGTATTTTATTCATTTAATAACATAAAAATGTATACAATTTGTTAGAAAAATATGAAAAGTAACTTCAAAAACAGATTTTGAAACTCAAAATGCATTTTTGATGAGTTTTTCCCCCGAAAACTGCCGTCACGGTGTTAGCTATGACCCCGTAGATCAATTTGAAATCTAGGATTAGGGATTTCCTTAGCTATTAACCCCCGTAGATCAATTGAAATATAGGATTAGGAACCCCTTCACGTTATTTTGATTTTCGACATTACCGATGGAAAATAATTAATATAGGTTTATTGTTCATAATTAGAAACTTATTAAAGATTGACTTTCGAACTTCATTTAATTAAATAGACCTCACACGTACATTGATATAATGTTTGGCATATAAATATAATTATCATGATTATGATTATGATTATTATATTATGATCATATTATTAAAATTATGATTACTTATTATTATTATTATATTATTATAATTATGATTGTAATTATAAATTATTATTATTATTTTACTATATTATGATTATGTTTATATTTTTATTATATTACTATTATAATATTATTATTTATTATGATTATTTTTTATTACTTTATTATTATTTTATTATGTTGTATTATATTATTATATGTTGATTATAGTTATATTTAATTTATTATTATATTATTATAATTATAATTATTTATAATTATTTTTATGGTTATATTATTATGATTATGACTATAATTATTATTATCATGATTATGATTACATTATTCAAATTATGATTACTTATTATTATTATATTATTATAATGATGATTGTAATTATAATTTTTTATTATTATATTACTATATTATGATTATGTTTATATTTTTATTATATTACTATTATAATATTATTATTTATTATGATTATTTTTTATTACTTTATTATTATTTTATTATGTTATATTATATTATTATATGTTGATTATATTTATGATTAATTTATTATTATATTATTATAATTATAATTATTTATAATTATTTTTATGATTATGATTATATTTTTATTATTCTATTATTATGATTATGATTATGGTTATATTACTATGATTATGATTATAATTATTCTTATCATGATTGTTAGAATTTGAACGTCCTAGGATGGTGGTATTGAAAGGTCAAGGTGTAAGAATGTAAAGAATTTAAGGTAGAAATGTATAAACCGGTTTGGAGCTTAATGTTCAAGTGTAATGGCAGCGGAATACGATTTAAATCAATTCAATTCTCACAAGAATATAGCAATCAAAGAAATGTGAAAAAAGAAAGTAAAGATAAAGCAAGAACACAAGATTTAACAGAGTTCGACTTTAACAATGTCTACGTCTCCGAGACCCTCAACCTCTAACAATTGAGGTTAAGCCGATATATTTAAAAAAAAAAAAGAGTTTTACACTTGTAGAACTTGGTCCCTTACAAAAATAGACTGTCAAGCCTATCGGTAACAAGAGTGATAACACACTCAAAAAGGGTGAGTGACAACACACTCAAGAAAATGTGAGCACTACAGCTCAAAAGAATGTTTTCAAGAAGATCACGAAGGATCAAGTTGGGATAATAGAGAGAAGTAAGATTAAGGTTAAACAAAGATTTGGCTAATTTAGTGTATCAATCTCTTGAATTATTTTTCTCACTTTGTATATAGCTAATAAGCTCTCTGGAGTAATGATTTTGCTAGATCAGTTAACCACATGCATTGAAAGAGATGATTCTTTTAAATAGATCTTCTAAAACAACTGAAGAAACTATTTTTCGGCCTGAACTGTTATAACGTTTTGTGAATCGTTATAACAGTTTGGAAAGAATAGCCGTTGGATCAACTGAACTGAAACGTTATAACGATTTATCAAATCATTATATGTTTCCCAAATCGTTGTAATGATTACTGAATCATTACATAACGATACACTCTGATTTATTTTAGAATATTTCTGTCTTAGAATATTTTTGAGTATTGAGATGAACCGTTATAACGTTTACTGAATCGTTATAACGATTACCTGAGCAGATGTAATTTTCTTGTTGTTTAAGCTCAATTTATCTTGACCAATTCAACCCAGTTTGAATCTAACTAAACATAAGCCTAATGTAGTCTTGATTAAGCTCTTATATTCCAGCACTAGTCTTGGTTCTTGTGCACTAGTCCATTTGCATGTTAATTTCTGCATAAAACTCAAACAAGGCAAATTGTAAAATTCAAGATTATTTTGCAAATCGACAAATCAAAGAAGATGTTAAGTGTAACAATGATTATGATTATGATTATTATATTATGATTATATTATTAAAATTATGATTACTTATTATTATTATATTATTATAATTATGATTGTAATTATAATTTTTTATTATTATATTATTATATTATGATTATGTTTATATTTTTATTATATTACTATTATAATATTATTATTTATTATTATTATATTTTATTACTTTATTATTATTATTATCTTACTATTATGATTATTATTTTACTATTATTATTATTATCATCATCATTATTAGTATCATAATTATTCATATTTTAACTATTCTGAGTAACAACTGCCAAACGATATTTTCGCTCTTCCGAATAGTAAAAAATACCACTCTTCTAAAAAAAAATACTATTCTATCACTCTTCCAAAATTACCACTCTTCCAAAACTATTCCTTAATTTGCCAAATGAACCCTAATATAATATACCACATGAAAGGCACGAGACTACCTTTCCCTACTTTTTTTTTTAGAACTTAGAAGTGAAAATAATTGGGGTGTGAGTTGGATATTTATTTATCTTATATATTCGCCAAGTGTCATTCTTTTAAGAAGTGGAGAACACATCTTTAGGTAAACTTTGGTAGAGTCCGACGACTCTGGAATGCTTTGCCCTACAATACAGCTCTGGACTTGGACTAACATATATTGCGAATATGCAAGCGTTCGGAAATTTAGATATAAACATAGCAATAAAATCATTAATTATTGCTAATTAAAGTATCTTCAACTGCCGAGCTCACACTGAAAATTTTCATTTTTTGGTTAAACGATTTACTCCGAAAAATTGACATGTTTTCACAAAACTAACCTAATAAAATATTAAAACATCTAATGAAGGCTTAACCAAAAATATCTTCTAGAAAATAAAACAGTTGCTTGATATGAGTCGTTAATTTTTTTAAAGAAGTTTTTTTTTAAAAAACTTAAAACTTATTACTTTTTAAATGTTTCTGACAAAACTAAAATCTATTACAGTTTGTGCTTGCTTCATTGTGGATCCTACTCCTCTAATGTTCACCTAGTGTCTGTCTGATGATGTAGTGAACATATACAGTATATTTGAAAGACATTTGTAAATTAAAAAATATTTTATATTAATTTTAAAAAAATCATATATTATAATGAACTATATTTTAGAATATATTATCAAATTTTTGTATATATATAAAACCTAAACATTTTTTATTATGTGAAAGATTTATTTATTGAAATGGAAATAATATTTATCATGATAAATTAGCTCATCAAAGATTAAAAGAACTGTAGAGAAAAAAAATGAGAGAAATAGAAATAGACCATGTAATTAGTAATGTGATCTTGTAAAATAGTGCTTTTAAATAATTAATTTTATTAATATTATTGACTTAATATATATTAACAAAACCATGTTATATGTAAAAATTTATGAATGTTTTTTTATAACGTGATCTCATGAAATATATTTATTTCTTTCAAGATTTTTATTGTTATGATTGTCTTAATATATATTAAGATAACTTGTTATATATTAACATTTATGCATATTATTAGTTTAGTTAGTTTTATAAGAAAATTTCGAGTCAATTCCCAAAATTTACTGAATTATCTTAATAACTTGGTAATTAAAATTTAAATGCTTTACCATACTAGGATTCTAGAAAGAAAATTTCTATAATCTGTGGTAGTCCGACCAGTCTATTTAGTGCTTGCTTTCCTCTTTGGCGCTTTGCTGATCCGTCCCCCTTTTACTCTCTATTATTTCTTCCATTCCTTAGGCCAATAACCAATGAAATTTCTAGTGCACAGCTTTTATGCTGGAGATATTTTAATTTGCTTCATTTCTTTTTTTTTAAAAAAAGATCATTCATCATATTTAATTTCGTGATGTATATAAATAGTATCGTTATTATATGATTAGTTTGATTTCATAAATAATTAAATTGTTAAAGAACTTATAAATCAGTCTTTAATCTAATGATAAAGATAATTTTGTTTGTATGTAAGGTTGCATATTCAACATTCAAATGGAGATTTTTTTATAGACATTTAAATTTGAGTGATTGGAATCATCTTTATCTAAAAAGAGATTTCAAAAAATCTTATGAGGATCAGTTACATATAATACACAATATGTGATTTTTTGACATAACGTTGCAATTTTTGCTCGTGATAATTTCTCTATATAGACTATGCTCATTTTTTGCTCGTGATGCTAACTATAAGCCTAGAATAGAGCCTTGTGAAGGATTTTACAAAGCAAATATAACATGCTGATCTAGCAACACATAAGAGCGATAACCTTTAGGGATGGTAATTCCGTCCATTGGCCCGTAGGCCTGCTCATACATGCTCGGTCCGAAATCTTATCCGGTCGGCCTGACATCTCTAATAGTTTAGATAAAATCATAACGGATCAGATCAGACACAAGATTTCATTAATTACTTAGGTAGCCTGCTAGGCTTATTGAGGACCGTTGGATCTCTATGAAATTAATCTCATCCATTGGTATTAGGGTTAAATCATTTTTCTTGCCCCCAGTCCTCAAATACTTCGGGTAACTATTCTCTGAAGAGTATTTTCTATGGAGAGTTTTTAAAAATTAATTACAACGGTTCATTTTAATCACAACGATTGTGGGAGAGTCTAAACATAAATTTTGATGTACAGAGGTTTATTATTGTTAAATCAAAATCGTTGATCTCTAATCAAACGAATTAGATCAAAAATACTCCACCTGAAAAGTTTTTTTTTTTTTTTTGTTGTCCAGACGATGTCATTCCGAGATACTCCGCTCATTTAGCGCTCTCTCTGTCTCATCCTCTCTCATTCGGCGCTCTCTCTCTCTCGCCGTCACACGGTGCATATGGACTAAGGAAATACTCATGCGCGACATTCCTCACGAGTTCTTCCACCTGAATCACTCTGCTTCCCATCCGCTCGACCCCCCCTCATCGGCTTTTTCGCGCTTGATGTGATACTTCCTCACGGAGTCACTGAGTCACACAACACCCTCCTACAATGGCTGAAACCTTATGTGACGCTATTCTCCAGCAGGCAGTGGCTCAGATCTCACATGACTCAGCAGCAATCGTCATACCCTGCCGTCGTACTCAACAATGAAGGAAATAACAGGACTATTTTTTGGATCATCTCAGGTTAAATCGTTTTCTTAGTTTTATTTTCACGTTTGTTTTTCTTTATTGTCCAGTAATCGACTGAAACTGATGATTTAGTGTCAAGATATTGTCTGCCACGAATTTTGAAATCGCAAATCAATTATAATCAAATCGCATAATTTTTACTTCTTTGCTTCTCTGTCACACATTTACCTAAATTCGTGGTGTGCATTTTTTTAATATGTATTAAAAAAATGAAATAAATATTTCAATGTTAAATGCATTTTTTTCAAATTTATGTCTATTTATCCATGTTCATTTTTCTAGTATGATGTTAAATGTAAAATTTACATTTAAGTTCCTGACACCAACCAAAATCAAAATCTGTTATTGTTAAAGTATTGCTATTTAATTCTTAGTTGTGTTTTTTTTTTCAGATTTGGGAGAGAATAATCCTATATTTAATTCTATTGTGTATTCTGTTTTATTTGTAAATTTTAGGTCTATTCTATCATGCTCCGACATAACGTGTCGGTAGGCGGAATGGAGATGTGGAGAAATCCCACAGGTGACAAAATTTTAGGCTCATTCTATCATGCTCAAGTATGGGCTGATCAAATGTCCTACGAGTATGGCCCATTGCCATCTCTATTAACCTCCAACTCCAACCTCTTTCGTTTATAATAATTAATGCCAAACTATGATTGATTTAGACAATCACCATATATCTTTCCTCTTCCTTTTTTTGAACATCAAACTCATAAATAACTATTTCATTCAAAAGAGATAATTACATCCATAAAATCAAGAAGAAAACTCTTTAATCTAAAATCAAATAACATAAAATATCAAATTAACTCTAGATTAAATCATCTACTGAAATAGTCTAAATAATTTTATCTCTAATACATATAAAGAAATTTTTTAAGAAACTCAAAAAAAAATTTCAACCAACTGACCATGATGAATACCGTAGTGTTTGATTTTACTGAATCCTATAAATTATTAAGCACACTGCAAGATTTTAAATCTTAAATTTATTAAAATTAAAGCAAACAAAAAATTTTACCTCATGGCGCAACACCTCAAATGATAAACACTTTTTATAATAAAAGAGAGACAAAAAGAGAGACAAAAAAATAAAAAATCAATCAAAGTGGCAAAATCTAAACGATCATCCGTTAAATAAAAGTGGAGAAGAAAAGAGATGACGGGAGAGACAAATCAATTGCTGCAATAAATTGGTGGTTGTATGTACATTAACTATCTTCAATTTGATCTTTTATATATTTTAATTCAGTGGATGTATGCAAGTGTAGGCGAACAAATTAGGCATGTGAGGTACCATTTTTTTGTTCGTTGTTTTTATTATCTTTAAAATATGGAAAGTTAGAAATTAATTACTGATGGAGATACTATTAATAATTTCATTGTGATGTCAAACGAGTTTTCTCATTTTGGTCTAGATTTTATCAGGCCGCCTTTTAATCTTTTCAGATATTTTAATACTAAATTTATTATGAAGTAAGAAAAATTTGTAGTAGTTTCCAATATTTTAACAATGATTGATTATAGATTAATGAAATATTACCAAGATTAACCTTACTATACTAAATAGTGTGTAAATGCGAAAGAATGTTGAGTTAATTTGGGTAGCGAAGTAGGAATTCGAATACGTTTTAATTAAATAATTAATATCAAATGCTATTTAAAACGAGCAACGCAGACGAACTTAAATACGGTAGAGCCTAAAAAGGAGGAAGAGAAACTAGCACCAGTAATGTATTGACAAACGTGTGTATCGTGTGTGTCGTGTGTGTCACGTACGAGTACGTAATGTGTTCGACACGGAATGTGTCGTATCAATATATATGTTTACGTGTTTGAACATGCGTGTTTTAATGTGTCAAAAACTTGAAAACTCGAACACGCATGTCTAAGACACGTGATACATCTAGCACGCCGTATTAAACATGTTCGTATTTATACGTGTTTGACATGTGTCAACACTTGTAGCACGTATAAATTCAATAAAATTCAAATAAGATAAATATATAAGAAAATCATGAAAAATTATAAAATGATAAAAAAATTGGTAATCTTGATTTAAATTTTAAAAAAGTTTAATTATAAAACAAAATTTTAATTTTTTCTTCCTTTTTTTGGATTTGGGACCGACTACGTTTTGAAAATGTATGCAAAGTTAAAAACTTGAAAATTTATTAGTACAATATTTGAAAATATTTTAAAAAATGAAGTAATATGAATAATATAAAATGCATACCTTTTTGTTATTATTTTTCATATTTAAGTATTTAATCTTCATCTTCATTATCATCTTGAGACACATTATCATAATTGTAACGTGAAGATCCAAGATTTGACGTGGCATCCATGTGCCTGGGGTCCACTCGTGGCAGTTTTGGTTATGTCGATAAAAATTAAGAATGTTAATAGACGTGTTAGACGTGCTGCACGTGCTACACGTGCTATACGTGTACACATGTTAGACGTGTGTGTTCGGGTTAGACGTTCGTGTTTAGTCCACGTTGAAATTATTTATATATTAATTACGTACATTTAACAATATGGCACATGTGACACGTGAATACATCACGTGCAGATACGTTTAGACATGAACACGTATTTGTGTCCGTGTTTACACGTGTCTGACATAATTATCAGGTTAGGGGGAAAAGCAAAGAAAGTTGAAACTAAAAATAAGGAGAAAAAAATCGGATGGTGGTCCATCCAAGTCAGTATTAAATCGGAGCAGATGTTTTTAAATTGAATATGTTGGAAGATGTAAAATAAATGTCATGAACGCTTACAAATATATGGAACCTTTACCTAATAAGAACAACGATGTACGCTGCAATGTAGGTTTTAATCGAAGTCTGAAGATGCTTGATAAATGTGACCTCAACCTCATGTGAAAAATCAAAATCTCATAAAGTTGAGTGCCACAAATAATTATTACATAGACAGTTTTAAAACCATGTTTTGACATGTGGATTTCATCGTTTTTGTGAAAAAGTTGGAACTGAAGGTGATTTGCAAAAGCCTTTATCCAGCTTTATTAATTAGTGAGGTTAGATAGTTATGGGGTCATTTATTAAAAACAAAATATGTGCAAGAGTACATTTGTCGCAAATTTACTTGGTCAATTTGGCGATCACATAAATGAAGGTTTTATTATTAATTATCGAAAAAATAAAAAAAATTAAAGAAAAATTGAGGGCCGCGAATTAGAATAAGTTTGTTGACCACATAGAAGTCTTTTATAACTTTGTGTTTAATTATGTATATATGCGAGAGAGATGGGATTCAATAATATGGAGATTCAATGTCGGATTTTTTATGAATATTTGTGTTGGATTTTTTATCTGACACTGAATCTTCTAACACTAATGATAAGATACTAATGTAATGAATAAAAAATGACACTAATGACCACAATTAGTATCGAATTTTGGAGAAAAATTAACATTAATTTTCACAAATAGTGTCGAATTCTTATAAAAATTCAATACTAATTGTTGATATTGGAAAAAAAACCCGATAGTAATTAGTGTGAGATTTTTATTAAGAAACCGACACTAGTTGACATTTTTTGTTGGATTTTATTAAAAAAATCAATATTAATTAACATTTATGTCAACATTTTTAAAAATCAACACTAATTAAATAATGTCAGATTTTTATTAAAAAACTGGCAGTAGTTGGCATTTTGTGTCGGTTTTAATAAAATATGATACTAATTGTTAAATATCAATTTTTAGAAAAAAAAAGGAATGAATGTCAGTTATTTTAAAAAAAAAGTCGATAATATGTTTTAAAATATAATCAATTAAACACTCAAAAATTTTATAGTCATCAATAACATTAAGTTACAAAAGTACGAAAAAAGAAATTATCAATAATACTCCATATAATTGTACACGGTTATAAATAAAAATGAACTAAAAATTACCTAATCCTAAAACTACACAATAAACTGTACTAAATTTAATACGATCGATAATATATATAATTTCTTACTATTTCTAAGGAAAAACCCCCAAAATAAAATAAAAAATACATTGAGAAATTTCAAACAAAGTTTTAATGCTTCGAATGAAGTTTTTTTTGCTCTAAAAATGTGTTTTAATTTGCTTTTGCCCCTCGAGATCTCGTCAGAGTTTTATATCACCGCATAGCATATTCCAATTAGAGTTTTTATTAAAAATTATAATCATTTGAAAGTAAGGTATTCCAATTTTGATTATGCCTTCAGATGTTGTCTCCATTTTTGTTGTTGCTCTATCTTTTATCTCTCTTTTCTTTATCTGAGTTTTAAAAATAAATAGAAAGAGAAAATTAAATAGAAAGGGATGGGATTACATATTGGGCAATTCATTCGATAAGAAATGTCGAATGGAGTAGATAATTGACGATGAATATGATAAGAGTTATGAGTGTCTCGTTTTCTAAATTTTTGTTGATTGAAACTTTCAACGTTCAATTTATTAAAAAAATGACACCAATTGAAATCTCAAAATTTTGAATAGAATAGGCGGGGAAAAAAGTATCGAATTTTCAATAGAAATCTGAGATAAACTAAGTACTAAAACTTATCATAACATTTAATAGTGATATTGATTTAATAATTTATAGTTGTCAATACATTTTATGCATATAATGTTCATTAGTTAATGGACTATTTCACAAGATTTGGTCTCTTTTTTTTCTATTGAAATACTGTTGATTAATATATTTCAAATTGAATGTTGTATGTACATAGGATTTAATTGAGTGGCCATATAATGCTAAAAATATGCGAAAATTTGTAGACATGATATTTTAGTAAATTTGAATGCATCAGTATGATTGAATTTTGTATAAATAGTTAAAATCATCAAAGAGATATAAGTTTTCATATAAGCTATACGAGTAAGCAACATGAGATGACATTATTTGTGAAAGAATGAAGGTATTTATGCCTCTTCTTTAAAAAAAAAAATTTATCTATCCATACCGTTAAGTTTCTAATGTTCGGTAAAATAATTATGTTGAAAAATTTTCAACAAATTTCAATTTGAAATGATGGTTGATCCAATGAAATAAAGAAATACTAATCAATGACTAGAATGGAAGCTTTATCAAGTATAAAATAAAACGAATTATTCGGCTGCTGTAATTTATTGATTTTTGATCGGTTTTGAAAAAAATATTTCATCCAAATATCATATATATGTTCAAACACCATAATTTTAGATTGTACGGTTAGTATTAAATAACACAATAAGTATCAATATTTTTTTATAAAAATCCAACACAATTGAAATCTCAAATTTTGAATAGAAAAAAGGGGAAACTTTTATTGCCATTTAAAAAAAAAAAACTGACAGTAACTGTCTACTTTTAATGTCGTTTTTTAATAAAAAAAATCAACACTAATGACTCAGCAAATATTTTAGTGTCCGATTTTTATAAAAATAAAATCGACAGTAAAAATAGATGATCAGTGTCAGTTTTATTTAAAATTTAACATGTGATCTATTTAATGGTACGATACTAATGGCGTTGAATCTCCTTTGACAACTAGTGATTAAAAGTGAATTGAAAAGGAATTTCATTACTTGCTCACTTATAAGTTGTTAGTGCAAGGGACAATTATCTTAAATAAAATATTGATAATGGGAATGCCAAATGCGGGCAGGGGCGGCTATAATTAAGGTGGCGCAAGAGAAGGTTCAACTATTATGATGAAAAATAATTGTAATTTTTATTTTTATTATTCGAAGAAACATTTTATACTGTCTATTTAATTAATAAGGTTGTGCTCAATTGAAACATATGAACCATATTGAATACATCTATTAAATATTTTCAAAATTCAGCCCCCAACTTGCTACGACAAATTTTAATTCCCCCCTACTCAGTAATTAATATTTATTTGTATGTCATTTGGATGGTATTATCATGGGAGGTTTCATGTTCGAAATCTGTAAAAAAAATTTTTTTAATTTGAATGATTTAATTTTATTTTATATTAAAAATGAAAAAAAATATATTTACTGTTGCGAAATTATAATCAATTTATTGTATTGTTGGAGGCCTGTAATTAATATAGTCAACTAAATAAATGCAGTATCATTTAAAACGATATCCTTATATTTTTACTCTGCGAATTGGCTGCCATATGTGAACAATTTTGAAGTTGAAATTAAAGATTAACGTAAGTTCTCGGTGTTGCAGAAATAATAACTCTAACCTAACTTATAAATGAATGAGGAAGGAAAGAATAGTTTTGAAAATTGTCTGTACGATCAGTAATGAAAAAAACATTATACAGTACGATTCCATATTTTAACACAGCCCACGACCCCACATACCAATGCCACTTCTATGCAGCCATTTGTCTTTACTATATTTAATATAATATAAAAGGTCAAGAATTTTTTCATTTATTAATTTATAATAATATGGTGGCGCTCAGCTATCAAGTAATCAAATAAAAATTAATTATATAACAGTACGTGATTAATAAATGTTCATAGCCTTATATTTTGATTTATATATATACAAAGAAAACGGTTCTCAAATCTCGACCAACAATTCTACAAGTACATATCCGTTACACGCAATCTCCCTTGAAATTCACCAGAAAAGGATCTAATTTTGCAAGTGTAACTGAAGCTAGGGAGTGAAAAAAAAGTGACCCAAAAATAACCAAAACAAATAAAACTAGAAGTAATAAGGCATATATGTAACTGCCCATGGTGCCCCGGTACATGTACTATACAAATGAGAAACCCTATATATCTAAACCCGTAGTTTGCAGACCGGTGTAGCCGGTACACTTTGCTGAGACCGGAGTTGCTCATAGAATCTTCGGATAAATTCTTCGGCTTCCATGTCTATCTCCTTATTCATGTCACCATCTTCCTCCTCTATGACAGGAAAGGGGGAATCAGTAATCCTCAACTGATGTGTCATTGGTGCCGGGCTTTTACCGATGCTCCATATGGGCGACTCTACATATGGAGATTCGCTTCCATTTAGAGCTTCAAGTGCTTTGGCAATCTCCTTGACATCAAAATTGTGAAAATAGTTATTCTGGTCATGGTTGTAGTATTTGTTTGTTTTCCTCTTTGGAAGATTGAATGAGGGGTAGGAGGAGGTGTTGCTACAACTGAACTCCACTTCACTGGAGTTATACTTGCTGCGGTGATGGTGACGGTGATGGGTGAGGTGGTAGATGAATGATTTACCGGCAAGCTTGCCGCGGTCAAGAAAGAGATGGAAGTCGAGCATAAGTTTCTTTTTTGAGATACCGCGCACACGTAACATGTAGAAGACGGCGTGAACTACTTGCCATAAACGCTTTGCTACAATTGAAGAATGCTCCATTTGTGTTGTGAAGTTGCTTTTATTTGCTTTGAGTGAGAGGAGGGGTTTCCTTTTTGAAAGAGAAGTAATGCTATGAGTTCCAGAAGGGAGCAGGGTGGTATTTAAAGTGTAAATGATGAGGTATTTAAAGTGTAAAATTATTAATTAATTTCTTTCTGATGTGAATGGAAATTTTTCAATGATACCCAGCAAATGTATCATTTTGATTTTTGAGGATTAAATTAAATGCTTCCTGTATAACTTCAGAAAAGACAGAATTTTCAAAAAAAAAAAAGAAGAAGAAGAAGATGTTATCATGCATCCTAATTTTCGGGGAAAAAAGGCACAGCAAACAAAATTACAAAATAATTTTGTAATAAACAAAATTCTGTTTTATGTAGTGGTACTAGGATTAGCATGCATATAATTAATTAGTGGATTTAATTGAAAAGTCGGTCAATTACAATAACGGCAAATTAAATAGTGGTTCCATTATCGACGAATTAATTATGGAAATGAATATGATATTAGTGTTGTATGACCCCATCTCAGAATCTCAGATCCATTGTTACATAAAAATTGCTTGCACCACAATCTAAAAATTCCATTTCTTACTTACATAAAAATAAATTAGTGTTTTAAAAGGGACATTCACGCATATTAAATAGATGTTCCTTTCATTTCTCCTGTGCTTGAAGTGGAAATTGTGGAGAAAAAAGGCTAAGGGGTTCAGACGTGCAGTGTTACTTTTTTGTGGTGTCGCTTAAGTGTATTGAATTGATGTTGACACAGAAATTACCAGAAACCCTTCAGGGTTTGGCGCTGATCGATAGATCTCCATTAAATTAGGAACATGATTGTTTTTAAATGATTGGGCTTGATACTTGATTGTTCTGAAATTTTGTAGTTTTTCGTGATAATTATGTTCATAATAATGTAGCACACATGATGATTAATCGGCTAGATATTCAAGTCCATAAATCCAATTTTATATCAGGAAAATTGGTTGTGCTAACTTGAAAACGAAATGAAACTATTGTAGTTTTCTTGAGAAAAAAAAAATGAGGATGTGACTCTCAAATTTTTATATATGAAGATCACAACTTGTGATCTGAAATTAAAAGGAGCTGAAACAAAAGAAAAAAATACAAGAAAAAAATATTATATTTTTAAAACAATTTTGAAAAACTCGTATTTGTCAGTATCAATTGCTATTTCCCCCCCTTTTGCAATCAATATAAAACATAAATATAAGGAGAACAGAAGAACGTTTTGAACTCCTGATAACCATAATTTTTGTTATTTTTTGTTCCTTGCTTGTAGTCACCTTTAACATTTTCCTTCGGTTTAACTAAAGATAGAGCCTAAATTTTCAGATTTATTTATTTATAAAAAATTTTATGAATGCGGATTTCAAATATATAATCTCTCCAAAAAAGGAACATTGTTATCTTCGTTATCAAACCAAACTCTGATTCTCTTAATTTTGACCTCCTTAAAACACATTTAATTGATTTGATCTACATCGGTTGGTTGACATGCTGTTTAGTTTCTACTACACTGCAAAGTATAAACACATCTAATTAAATTTTCATCTGGTTTCGAATTTCTCAGTACTTTTTACTACAATGTCAATATTGATCGATTTATCAGGTATTGGATATTATTGAATATTGATTTATATATATGGTCCAGGGCCCATATCAATGCAAAGTGTAGTACGGAGCCAGGAGCCTGCGCCTTCACTTCACACCAGCTTTCATTTGACATAAATTTTGGACAAATAATTTTGTTCTAATCGAAATTCAGTAGAAAATCACACAAGAGAAATACGTGTTGATCAGTACTGTCTTTAATTTTAGTGCACCAAAACGATCCTTTATGGCAGATCCTACCTTTCCTTTGAAAAAGTAACAGATACATATATCATTTATCAAATATTTTTACAAAATTTACATGCTAAGGTGCAGCCCACAGAAATGAAGAATTAACTGTTTAGCGCACTCAATTCTCATATTGCTACAACTTACAAGTTACAAGAGGTGATAAAGAAGCAATAATGCTGTTTCCGGTGCCCATTGGAACGGGGAAAGAATAAAGACAGGTACTGATCATCAGTGGATATATGATTTGATAGACTATAGTTGATACTAAGTTTGTGCAACTTGGTAATTATTAAGAGTTTTAAGACCAAGATTGCCCTTCCTTTTTTGTTAAGTAAGAATAAATAATGTCATTTATTCATGCAAGTACACGTACTACGTCAATATATATCATATGCCATGTACACGTATCGTGCTAACTTTTTATGTCTGCATAAATTAACAATATAAACTGTTGGTGTACTAAAATAATAATAATTATATGCATATAAAGTATTAACTGTGAAGTTTATATTTATCCCAATAGCCAGCAGGACAGGAGGGGGTTACACTGTGAAGTTGATTTTGCTAGATTTTATCTGCATATCTACACACAGGATAGTGAGCGCGTATTCTCTGAAGGGGTTTCTCTCTAGAGAGATCTCTGCACGTTAATTTGCACGGCTGTGCGGAGGAGTAAATATGATTTTTGATGCACAAGACAATTTATTATTATTAAATCAAGACCGTTGATTGTTAATTGGACGATTCCAAAGAAAAAACTGCAGGTGTGAAGCCTTGCAAGTTTGCAGAGGATATGAATTCTAGGGACAGCTCCTCTCCCCCTCCCCCCAAAAAAATGTTTTATAGATACTCTTCTATTTATGTATATTTTAAGAAAAAAATAGAAAATATGTTTATATTGAAGAAAATATTCAAAGTTTGACTCTTCTGAAAAAAAATAATTTTTGTCCTCCCAGACCAAAGTATGGATCCACCCTTATATCTACACAACACTGAAATGGTTGTTGCATATCAAACTAATATGAAATGGTGTATTTTTTTCTTTATACATATATAACATTAACATGATATAAATTTTTTTTCAATCAATTAATTTTATTATTTGAAAGTTTAGAAATTAATTATTTGACATTTGATTCTAATTAAAATGTCTCAACATCGGATCCTTGCTCTTAAAACATGACAACCGTCTAAAATTACAATCGAGTTATTCTTTTAGTCTTATATTTGCACATAAATAGTTATTAGCACAATTAGTTGACCAGTAGATAATTTCAATTTTACATTATCTGATGAATTTTGGAACTGGGACAGTATAATTGTGTTTGATAAGATATATATTTTTTTCTAACAACAACTAATACTTTCCGTTCATTACCTCCCTAAGTGGTCTGAGTTCACCAATTAATTTGTTGATTGCTTAAACATATATAAGGCCTAAAATGCATAAATAAAGAAATAAATCATAGTATAAAACAACACTGTGGTTGTAGCTGTGTTCCTCCACTGCGAGCTTTCATTTTTTTTTTAAACAAGAAATTGATTGTGGGCAAGTTGCCTTGTTCCTCCACTGTGAAGTCTCCGGTGGTTGGGGGTGGAAAGTAGCACCATGTTTAAAATTACTAAAGTAGCACTTTAAAAATTAAAAGTGCTCTATTATTGAATTTCTAAAAATATTATCTCATTGCAATCGTAGAAATGAGATATTGCCATGTGTTCAGTGCAGATTTAATCGCATGAATTCGCTAAAGTCGGTCGATCCGTTTGATTTGATTTAAAAATAATTTGACTTTAGTTTTTCAATAATTGAAATTTTGAATGCAGATTTTATATAGCATCAGTAGTAAGAAGTAGTAGTAATAATATATTATTATTATTATTATTATTATTATTATTATTATTATTATTATTATTATATATGTCTTATATTATTACTTATTTTGTCGTCGATTAAAATATGACTATATGATAAATTAACTACCGTGTCTTGTATACATTTGTTAATTTTCAATGCTATTAAAGAAAACTTTATTATGGTTATCTTCACAATCTTGACATTGAAATTTTAAATAAATTCAAAAAGTAAATAAAATATATTTATAAAAGGAGTAGTCTTCTATGAATTGAAAGGAGTGTCATTAATTTATTGATCCAGGATAATAATTTTCACTAATCAACATCCCTTCTCTAGTCATACACAAAAAAATCTTACCCATCTGATATTTAAAGTTAAATGGTCTAAAATTATTCTGATCCATAGTAGAATCTCTCTTATAAAATATTCTAAAACTTACACATTGATAATATTTTAAATTTCATTTGGTAACTCATCAAAAATCATCAATTTTTTCTATAATTTGTAATAGTGTTAATTTAATAATATTTAGTAGACAATTAAATTATATGAGATCCAATCAATCTATAAATTCAGCTTATGTCCATGAATATATCTTATTCTTAAGATTTAAAAAGTTCAGATTTATTAGAAATTTCTTTCTCAAAAATACCAAAATAACAATTATCAAGAATAGATCCCTCCAATACATAAAGATATTTTCTCTTTCTAAATTTACAAACATAATAAATTCATATCCTCTTGGAAAATTTTTGTAGCGCATATGTTTTAGAATCTAGAATGACATAAAGAGAAAGCAACATAGTGCCACAAAAGATCGGGCTCATCGCTTCAATTCTGCTGCCATGGTTTTTCTATAGCATGTTCCAAATAATTCTGAGGCGTCCGATTTGATTTTAAACTGTTCAGATTTAATTACAGTGGATCAAAATTCCAAAAAATCCTACGTGCTGTTTGCTAAGGTCTTTTTCCTTTTGGATAGAGTGTAATGTGTCAGGTGTAGCAATCCGTGTTGTACAACATCCTAAATTGCACAACAAATGACACTTTAACATGCATTGAACAGACTTTTTGCAAAAAGAAATAAAATATAATATAGTTAAATAATTAAAAAAAAACATCAAGTATAATGCAATATATATATTTTTTTTTGTTAGAGCTCAATTCTAAATATATTCTTTTTTCTTAGCACTCAACATATTTGTTGTTGTTGTATTATGATGAGTTGATGGGAATATGCAAACAGCAGTCCTTGAGCTTATCCACTAGCCTAATTAAAGCTTTGACAAGGCAAAAAAGAGACCAATACAAGGCCAATCAATGCTATTCCCCACCATCGCAAACCAGAAAAAGGGAAAAAGAAAAAAGGTGCGAGTGTGAGGATTTAAGTAAACAAAAAAAATGCCTTTAAGCGTTTTTTTAAGTCTTTTAATTAGGTGAAGAAACCTGGGCTACATTTGGATAAACATCGCTTTATTATTCTGACTAAGCAACTGAATATCTATCCTTGGATCATCATTTGAGATTTTCAGATAGTTCTTATAATATTGCAATTTTTGTGTTGGATAATTATTGGTATAACAAAAGCAGTGTAAAATGATATCTTACCTTGTTTGTCCTATGCGGGCGTTGGTTGTACATTCCTTTAGCACTTTGTAATATATATATTTCAATTGTATATGTTATTCACATTATATATATTTTATTGATTAAGAGTCACTTCATTGGCTTTGAGTTTGGGATAAAGATTGTGGTTTGGTTTCATCTTTTGAGACAATATGCAAATCGATGCTCATTTCGAGAAAAAGAAGCAACTTGCAATAATCGAAAAATAATTAATGGTGCAAAATATTCTTTAATACATTTATAAAAAAATTAAAGGTAAGTTTTTAACCTTTTCAAACAAGTCATATCATCACTTTTTTTATACCATTGATTTTGCTTAAGTCCTTTCATCTATTTGAATCCAATGATTCATATAAAGTAGTTTCTCTCTTCTCATTTAAAATTATGTCTGTAATATACTTAAAGTGAAATTTAACTCTTAAATAATTAAATTTTTTATATGATTCTTTATAGATTATTATATAATTATTTATATTTATTATTATAATATTAATTATTATTATCATTATTATTTAATATTTAAAAATATTGTGTCTAGTGTGAAATTATATTAAATATATTTAAAATTTTATATTATTAATTATTTATTTAAAGACTATATTATCGAGACGAAATCCGAGTAACAACTCTAGTTTAAGAAAAGTGACAACTTAATTTGTCCATAACACATATAACATTGCAGTGAAGAATTGATATTACTCTATTTGGATTAATTTTTTTCTTAAGTACCTAATATGCATCAAAAGCACCAAAAGGAACCATTATCAAGAAAGAGACTAAAAAATTTTATTGATTTTTTTTTTTGAAGATCTATAAAGTTATATATAGTCTTTAGCTAGTGCCAAAACCTGAAATTTTTGACTAAAAGCGCATTTTTTTTTTGCGATGTTCATATAATTAATTAGATATATCACTGTCTAATAATTACTTATCACCCACTCAAATAATTAACACATTTCATGTCACATTCTCCCTTGCCAAAGATCTACAATTCCACTACGGGACTCGGTAATTGGTAATTGGAGTACTTTTTTGGGCGTTTCCCATTGGTACAATGTAAACTATTAATAATATTTTTCAAATATTGGACACACAAATCATATAGCATTTTCCAGTTGAACTATTGGCTCCCAATCCTTGTTACTGGCAACTCATAATCAATTTTTTTTTAAAAAAGAAATATATTCGTGCTGAAATCTGAAATTCAATTAAACGGCACACAAAATAGCTTCAGTGATTTCATAAAAAAAAATTAACGCAAAGACTTAAGAGAAAATTACCAATCAAACTTATGTTACATTATTTTATTTTCTATTTACTCATTCGGACTCGTGTATTAAATCTAATAATGATTTTGGGTTTAATACAAAACTTTTTGCAGTCGACGTGTGAGATTTTTTGGGCTTAAATCCGGGTATAGGCCTTCCTTTAGAATTGGGTTAGAATAAGACTCGATCATTTATTGGAATTCTCATGATTCCTGACTCCTGAGCGTGTAAAATGGGACCACTTTTTTATAGTTTTTCTTACCAATTAAGTAGAAAAGATTAAAATGTAAAAACAACGAGGTTTGATTGCAATTTTCAATCAAACTCCTCTCTTCCATCATTCCACACTTTCATGCAATTATAATCCCCTCAGACGCTCTTATTATTATTTTTTTAATAAAATTCCTTTATTCTTGCGACGAGCCTGTGATAAGTGAATATAAATAGTCTGAACACAGTTACATTTTTTAAAATACTCCAACGAAGTAATTAAATAATAGATATGGAGGAGCGATCACTTATCTTGACATGTTTGACAATGAAATTTTAAATAAATTTCAAAAAATCTGAAAAATAGAAAAAAAATTATAGATGTGTTTTTTTACTTATAGAATGATAGTGTTTCAAATTTTATATAATTTTATTATCATTTGATACTTCATCAAAGATCAATAAATTAGAATCATTGTAAATTACATAAAATTTTGATGATTTTTGATGAAATATCAAACAATGATCAAATTACATGAAATTTTAAAAAATAATAATTTATAAGTTGAAGAATATATCTATTTTTTTCTATTTAAGAACTTTTTATATGCTTTTTGGAATACCATTATCAAAATTGTCAAAACAATCCATTTTCAAGCGATCCCTCCCAACAGATATTCCTGATATTCCACTTCGTCATTATTGTGGATATCATTTTAAAAAAAGAAATATTTTTAAGGACAAATTATATTGAGAAAAAACTTATTTAGCAACCGTAAAAATTGGTCTTATTATATTGTCGATATTCATAAACTAAAATATAGATATTTTATCAGTTAGAAAGGTGTATTGAATTGTGTGCAACTTGAGAACTTATTGGTCGTCCAACGAACTGCTTGGAAAGTTATGGTTCAAATTTAGTGACAATTGATTGACAACCAAACAATTTAAAATTACATAGAATTTGATAGAAAAAAAATGTACTTAAGTTACAAAAGACTATAGATTGTTTATTTTCGAAAACTATTTATTTCAATTTTTAAATAAAATTGATTTCCATATATATAGCTACACAGAAAAAAAAATGTTCAGACTTAAGTTCATCCTATTTTTTTTAATGTGATGCTAACAAGTAAATCATAGTCTAAAATTCGAAATTCTAATAAGTAGCTTGCATTGGGATCATATCCATACCAACTAGATGTGTTTAATTTAAATCAATGTTTACCCTAAAAAATCAACAAGAGTAAGCGCATGTAAATGAAAACGCACCGAAGCTCAAGATTACATTAAACCAATTTAATTAATATATATATATTTATTTCTAGCTAACTGGTGTCTGTACTGTAGTCACCTATTTATTTCTAGCTGATTAGAGCGAAACGAAATGAGGATTTCCAAATTCTTGATACTCACAATTAGCTGGTGGAGTAGGTGTGAATAATTTGACTTGCTAACTTAACAGTTGGAAGCAACCTAACCACATTTTTATTTTTATTTTGCAAAAATTAACCACACTAAAAACCAGTTGCCATTTTTTACTTTTCAGACTATAGTGAATAAAATAAGTAAATCTTGACCAACCTCTTATTTCATAGTCATCGCAAATTCATATGCAGCTATAGTATTTCTGTCATAATATTAATGACCGCAATTTAAGACTATTTATCGATAATTTTATATGAGTCTTAAAAAAATCCTTCTGAAAAAAATCAAATCGTATCATGTCCATTATTCGAATTTAATGATGGAGATTGCGTGCCATAAAATCACTGTCCTCATTATAATAATAAAATTTATGAATCTATACCACCTAATTAATTATCCCGATTTTTTTTTATTGTCAATAAGGTATTATATTGCTATTCAATATGAAAATCAAATATGTTTTATGTAGCGAATTGATTCGTCCATATTTGTCTTTACACGTGGATGGTATTAGTACTTTAATAGTAGTTTGCTATTATACTTTTTTTTTTATAGTTTACACATTCAATATCACACAATTCATTTTTGAAGTAACGATTAACGGCAAAGCTCGGCAAAATAATAATAATAATAATAATAATAATAATAATAATAATAATAATAATAATAATAATAATAAAATCTCTCTTGTATGAGAATCCTGCGGGACCCTTGAAAAAGTGCACTTCAACATATCATCAATGAAGGATGGATAAATTATGATATATTTTTTTTACAAATATCATAATTCCATGTTATCCCGTTCGGTTGTTTCCTTATTCTCATCGATCTAATTATGAGATTTGTTTCCAGAGAAGAGAGTGTCAGATGGAAACTCACCAAATCACACTCATGGAACCCATGCCGCGGATTTAAATCCCCATTAAAAATCATCCGCCTATCGGACCTAAAAGTATAAAACCCACCCACCACAGAAACTGAACTCATCGATTTGGATCTTGACCCAGGCCAGAAATAACAGCCATTTAACACTTCGGGAGTGTTTGGCAATCAATGGAATAGCAAAAAGTTGGAATAGAATAGCTATTCCGACGAATTAATTTGCCAAATGAATTTTAGACTAAGTAGAAGAGTGCGGAATAGTCTTAATCCGGTATACCAACTAATATGTGGAATACCGGATTAGCTCTCGTCGAATAGCGATTATTATTTGATTATGATGTATTATATTATTATATTATGATTATGATTAAGATTTAGTATTATTATATTATTATATTATATTTATGATTATAATTTATTATTATATTAATATTATGATTATTATTTATTATTATTATTATCATTATATTATTATTATTAAATTATTATTATCATTATTGTTATTATATTATCATTACCATTAGTATTATTATTATATTTATTATTATTATAAATATAATTTTAATATTATATTATTATATTATGAATATAAATATAATTATTTTATTATTATATTATTATGTTCAAGATTATTTATTATTATATTATTATATTATGATGATTATGATTATGATTATTATTACTTATTATTATTTTATTATGTATTATATTATTATATGTTGATTATAGTGATGATTAATTTATTATTATATTATTATAATTATAATTATTTATAATTATTTTTATGATTATGATTATATTTTTATTATTATATTATTATGATTATGATTATGATTATATTATTATGATTATGACTATAATTATTATTATCATGATTATGATTATAATTATTATATTATAATTATATTATTAAAATTATGATTACTTATTATTATTATATTATTATAATGATAATTATTTATAATTATTTTTATGATTATGATTATATTTTTATTATTATATTATTATGATTATAATTATGGTTATATTATTATGATTATGACTATAATTATTATTATCATGATTATGATTATAATTATTATATTATGATTATATTATTAAAATTATGATTACTTATTATTATTATATTATTATAATTATGATTGTAATTATAATTTTTTATTATTATATTATTATATTATTATTATGCTTATATTTTTATTATATTACTATTATAATATTATTATTTATTATGATTATTTTTTATTACTTTATTATTATTATTATCTTACTATTATGATTATTATTTTACAATTATTATTATCATCATCATTATTAGCATCATAATTATTCATATTTTAACTATTCTAGTAACAACCGCTAAACGATATTTTCGCTCTTCCGAATAGTCAAGAATACCACTCTTCTACCACTCTTTTTCATCATTACTCGACAAGAGTCTTTGCACAGAGTACGAGCACTAGACCTGGATCTCTTATTATATTCTCTGTTTTCTTTACTTCTTTAATAAACTATTAATTTCCTTATTTTCCTGGTATGGAAATTAGTACTTTATTTACCAAAATAGCCTAACCACGAACACGACCAGCTCTCTGTACCATCTTTTGTCTGATCTATTACTAGTACTCGGGATCTCACTCTCTTAATTTGTCTTTCTGGATCAAGAGCAGCGTGCACTTCACTCGTGAAAGGTATGGCTCTCTTTTCGTGCTACATTGTCTGATTTCTTGCGATTAGGATAAAGTGCTTTACTGAATTTATTTGTTCTTTGAAGATTCGTGTAAAGAGTTGATTTTCTTTGAAGGTTCGTGGAAATAGTCGTTTTTCTTAGATCTTTTGGGTCGCAAATAGCTCCAAATCTGGAGAGTTGAGGACTTATCTTCCTGCTTGATTCAGTTTTATTTATTTCTTCAGTTCCAATCGAAGTTTCATGTAAATGTCGCCGGATTTGTTTTCTTATCAAACAACCACAGGTTTGTGGATAAGAACTATTCTGTGAAGTTTGAACTGGAATTTCGGAATAAACTAGTAAAGACCTCGAATTTCTTCTTCTAGGAAATGGTTATAACTGGAAATTCTTAATTGGGAGATTTTAGTCTCTAAACTCTTTGCTTCTATGCAATTTGACCCCTGTACCTTTTATTTCACAGTAGGTTGATTGTATATTCCAATTGCAATTTCGCTAGGAGAAAATTTTATTACTAGTTTAAACCAGAAACAGTACCAGTAAAGTACCAAGCTTGTTTAACACCACTGAGGTAAGCACGCTGCTCTTTTTTTCTTCTTGCCTGGAATTTGGGTACACGGTGCTCATTAAAACAATTAATTTTGTCAAATTATTTCAATCTAGAACACTGTAAATCCAACAACCAGAAAAAAAAAAGATGGATAAGAATAGACTTAGTATAATTACAGTACCAATAAGCATTTAATCATAGCAGATCAGCAGGGACTTTTACCTGTCTTTTAGAATTTACTGACAAACTAAAAGATAATAGAAGACCGATAACCATATTGAATATCTTTGTTTTTTCTTCAGAAAGTTGGTCCACAATGTTTCATCATGCGAATAGCCGGAGCACAAGAAGTAGATATTCTAAAATAAAGAGAACCCTTCAAACAACCCTGATTATATGCGTGTCTGTTTGGCTTCTCTACCAAATGAAGCATACATATGATAAGAAGAGACATTATGCATTGAATGATGAAATCATTGGGGGAGGAAATGGAGAGGGAGATTTCTTGGGCCGCAAGGAGAGAGCGGGCACATCTTTTGATCAGGACCCTGAAATTACCAATGTGGTCGTGAGCAGTGATTCTGATCAGAGACAAGATGATGGGAATGATAATAACAGTAATGATGGTAATAATAGCATTGATGAAGGGGTTGAAGAAATTAATTTTGATCAGAATCGTGTTAGGAATGTGGAACAGGCAAATATAAATGATGATAAAGCGCAGGGTGGAATTGAAGAAGTGTCTGGTCTGTTTGATAATGGAGAAACAAATGGGGATGGAGAAAAGAATTTCACTGTAGGTGAAGAAAATGACAAATCTGATGAAAATAACGGTAATGGTGGTGACGTTAATTCTAGCTCTAATGGTGATGATGTCTCAAATGGAGAGGAGCATAAAATGGAGGCAAGAACCTATGAGAATGGGGATATAGAAGTTCCAACCGAAGAAAATAGTCAGCTGGTGGTTCAAAATAATGAGAATGGGATTGCTGGTGATTCCAATGGAGAAAATGATAAATCGCAAGCAGAAACTGATGTGAATACAACTGGAGATGTCCAAAATGGGGAAACTAATATTATTGGAAATGGAGATGGTTCAAATGGAGAGAATGATCAGCTGCAGGTGCAAACTGATGAGAATAGAACAAGCGATGTTCAAAACGGAGAAAATGATCAAAATGGGAATAGAGAAAATGATAAGGCGGAGGTGCAAACTGATGAAAGCACAACTGGTGATGTTGCACAAGAGGAAAATAATCAGAATGGAAGTGGAGATGGTTCAAATGGTAATAATGATAAGCAGGACGTGCAGCATGGTGAGAACATAGCTGGAGAAAATAATGCATTAGAAGTACAAAATGAGGGTAGCACTGATGGGTCTGAAAGCGGGTCTCATGAAGAAAAACTGCTGAGGCTGAAAGTGGTGGGACCCAGATCAATGAAAACTTAAATAGCGAAATAAAGGTTGAAGAAGGCACTGTTTCTGGAGAAGGTACAAACCCTAACTCTGAAAACATTGTGAACATAAATACTGAGATGCAAAATGAGGGGGGAAACAAATGGAATTCGGAAAATCAAAATAGTAATGGTTTAGATTCGACGGAGTTGGAATCAAACAAGTCAGAAGAAATTAAAAAGGAAGAAAAGTCTGAGGATGCAGCTGGGGAGACAAAAACAGGTGGTGATGCTGGTGCATCTCAGAGTGGTACAGCTTCTGAATAGGAAAACGAGGAATTTGCAAACTTGAACTTTATTTTTGGATATGTAGGAACTACATATTGTGGTAAATATAAGGTAAAGGGCTTTGGTAGTATGATGGGACTGGAAGATGATTGCTGTTAGTTTTCAAATTTTATTCAATTTTTAGTTTGTTCAATTTGCCAACACCATATTGGTACTTGACGCTGTATTTCATTATTAATATGTTTGAGTCAGAGCAATAAATCATTTGCAATATTTCTCGGTTTTTCTTTAAATTGGCTTGAAATGACTCGAAGAGTCTTAATAATGTGCTTGCAGACCTAAAATGGAAAATACCTGTAATCAAAACCTAGACTTCAAGCTTATTAGAGAAAATACTGAAAAACGGCCATCATCTTTTAAGTATTTTCAGGAAAATACATGGCTTAAAATACCCTTCTCCCTGTTAACATTAACTAAGGTTCGAGCCTATCCAAACTAAGTCAGTTAAATGACAAATTCTATCGCAGTAATGCCTTACCAGTTATCAGTTATCGTTCTCTCTTTTTAATTAAAGGAAAAAGAACTAAACTCGTGGGCATCCACGGCTACAACTTCCTCATCATTGAGTCCATTAGAGTTCTCTTCAATAAAAAAAAAAAAAAGCCCAAACAGTATTTGATTCTTCGATAAATAGGCCTGAAACGGTTTAGACTCAAATTGGATTCGACAGAAACCCGACCCGAAATACTGGCCCGACCCAAACAAAGCTTATCTGTTGTTTTCTCTAGAACCAGGGGCGGCACCGGGAAATCTGAGCTATAGCCTATAGGCTATCGCCAAGCGACGCTGACATGGCGAGCGTTGAATCTCTCAGATTCGTTAACGTGTGCAGAGAAAATGGCAAATTCTCTGCTTTTCGTCTCCAGTTTGGCCCCAACCGCGCATCACTGCTGGAAGAATGCCACTGCGTGCAGAACAGGTTTGAAAAGAGTGAGAGCGTCTCTTAGAGCGGCTGAGCTGTTTGAGCCTGGATCCACTGTCAGTTCCTCTGGTGTGGTTGCTACTCACCGGGTCACTGTGCACGACCGCCAGCGTGGCGTCACCCATGAATTCGTTGTGCCTGAGGTATGATTTTACTTTACATCTGAAGTGTTTTTTGTTGATTTTAAGTTTACAACTGAGGCCGTGCAAACCAAATAATGTTCATAACAGCTGAAAGACTAACAGCCCAACCGAATTGTTTTTACTACCCATGCTGGTATTTGCATGCTGGATCCAGTCCCCACCATTTGTTTTTCATTGCAGTTCTATGTTAAGATTCGACTGAGTCTCCAATTACTGCAGTTTCTCGTTCTTATACAATTTTAACATTAATTTCTTAAAATATGTTCCAGGACCAATACATACTACACACGGCTGAATCACAAGACATAACACTCCCCTTTGCATGCCGTCATGGTAATTTCCTGTACCAATCATGTTTCTATTTAATTGTTACTATGTCTGACAATGTTTTAATTTTCGTAATTATATTCTACATATGAGATTTCTATTATTAACTTGTTTGTCTTCGTCCATCCTATTGTTAGGTTGTTGTACCAGTTGTGCGGTACGAATAAAATCTGGCCAAATTAGGCAACCTGAAGCTCTAGGTATATCTGCTGAGCTAAAAGCGAAGGTAATTCATTTATCATGCCATGCTTTCGGATAATTTGAACTTATGTCTGACATACTTGAATACTTCAAATTCTAATCATCTCTTATCAGGGTTATGCATTGCTATGTGTTGGTTTTGCATGTTCTGATGTTGAAGTTGAAACTCAAGATGAAGACGAGGCAAGTATTAATGCTCTTTAAATAATTGATCGGTGATTGGTATCCATACTTTGGGATGCCATCAGTTCTAAGGCACTGTTTTTTTTTGTGCTTGGTTTTTATTTAGTAGTCAACCATTTTTTTTCAGGTATACTGGCTTCAATTCGGAAGATATTTTGCAAGAGGACCTATCGTGAGTCCCGTTTACTCTCTCTCAACCCTTCCTTTTATAATGACAATCACATAATGAGTTTGATAATTTTTTTATTGTTGTGCAGGAGAGGGATGATTATGCCTTGGAACTTGCTCTAGGGGATGAATGATCAATTCACATTATGAGATTTGGAAATAGAAGGATCTTCCTCTTTTTCTTTTTTGTGTTATTCAAAAACTATAGGCAGTTGTGTAGTTAACTTTATGAGAAGATGAGTGCTGAAACAATTTCCAATTTTCTACTGTTGCCATGGACCATGTGGAATATATGAAGGCGAAATTATGCATTGCTGAACACTCTTTTGTTGGAATGGTCAAATAGAACCTTAAAAAAGCACTTTTGCCAAAGATGCCAATTTAACTTGGACACGGTTACCTATCTAGTTCCTATCAGCAATTTTGTGGTTTTCCAAAGCTACGAGATCAATTTTCCTGTTTAGCTACGAGATCAATTTTCCTGTTTAGGAAGAACAATTTATAGCGCAACAGTTTCAGAATTTCAAAATCTAAAGCTTGGTGCTAGAACCATTTGATTAATTGGTTGGTGCAATTTGACTGATCTGCAGTTGTTTAAAAAGGCAATAAAAAAATATGCATTGAATAAAATAGCATTACCATGACAAAGAACAAATGAAATCTTACAAAGGGGTTAAATCAGCGATCTAATATCTTATTCAATGTCAAACTGAGAACAAATTCTCTCCTAGTTTGGAAACTATTTACATTTACATCAAATTATACATGCACATTCTGAGAAGTAACTAGACTCCCAAATAATCCATGAATGCATCATCAACCTGCACAGAACTCCTCATCTCTATCTTGCACTGCATTGTCATCCCTGTTAACATACACTGACAAGTTTACGTACACGTCTCCTTCTCTTGTTTCTCTCCACCGAGCCCGGCAGACAACACAGCTGACCCCACGACGTCCCCGACTCCTTTTCCACCTATTAAAGCACTCTCTGTGAACCGAATTTCCACATGTGCCACATGTAACCAGCCTAACTCCCTGACCATTACTCATTTCATCTAAACAAACTGGGCACGTTGCACCTTCCTGCCTTAGCACTGTAACTTCTGTTAACACCCTTCCCTGCTGATTCGGACCAGATAGTAGCCTCAGAAACATTGCACGTGCACGTGGCCCAGCTAGAACATCTGTAGTAGTAGGGATAGCTAAAAACCGTGCGAGCTCACATGGACGAATCGACCTGCGCCACACACATGCCTCGTCGAATGTTAAGTTTAATACACGTAGAAGAACAAATAGAATGTGTTTGCATGGATTTTCTTGGTCAGGACACGTGCATGTCGGGGTGGCAGCTAGAGTAACAGTGTACACATTGCCGGTGGAGCCAAGGATATAGAACTGGTGCCCATCACGGTGCAGAAGGCGCAGTTGGTGCTCTAGGGCACGAATTATGCGGTCAGCAACTTGTTGTGCTGAGTCAACTTGGTTCGAGCTGTTAGACCGTGAACGGGTTCGGGTCCGGGGCGGGGAGTTTGACCTGACGGACTCCATTAGTTATGTTTCGTTTATGAAATGTACGTCGGGCTTCCTTGGTTTGGGATAATGGAAGAGTCTGATATTGGCGTGTTTGTTGTTATGTTATGGCTGGTTAACACATAGAAGGAAGAGAAAAGTAAAGGGTACTTTGAGTGGCGTATTGGAATAGGGCAAGAGGGAATGGCGGGAGGGAAAGGGAAAAGGGTTGTCAAGTAACTTTGGTTTTAAGTCTCTGTTTGAAATTTCCACAACCTCCTGGATTAAATAAACTTAGTCAATTTGATTGAAGTATTTTGTAGGTAATGTACGAAAGATGATGAATGTGTAGGTGATAAGTACATGATCATCTCCGTTACACATAGTTGACCCGGTTTTATGGAAATTCCGAACTGAATTTGATAAATATTTTTGCCTACGAGCATTCCACCACCAACAAATTTTGCTTGGTATTTTTCAGACAAAAAGAAACATAGCAAACTTTTGTACATAAAAGGTCAGAGGAATCAACAGTGAAGGACGAAAACTACAAGTGTCGGAAACAAGCAAGATCTTCAAATTTCATACATGGAAAAATTGGTCTCTATCTTCGTATGATATCTAGAAATCATGTACTGGATCAGCCTCTAATTTAATTTTAATTTCTCTGTGCTCTCTTAAATTTAGCTAAATCCAGTAGAAGTGATAAGTAAAGTTAAAGAAGCAATGATGATAATTTAGGGCGCCAGCAATTGCAGGAAAAAACATTTGCACTAAAACAAAATGGTTAAAAATAACATTTTTACCAGGTTTGCTACAATACAAAAATGAAATATGAAATCAATTTGGTCAATTTTCTCTTACAACAAAACATAACTGAACCTCTGCATTACAAAAAGAAATTGCTCAAGAGTTCCTAACAAAAGAACATTTTATTCAAGATTCCTCAAGTCATACAGCAGCAGAAAGCTCCACATTTGGCTGTGACATCAAATCATATTATCGAGGGACACTCAGACCATTTTCTGGGAGAAGCAAACAAGAAAACTGTTAATGAAAATACCAAATAATTATCTATATCCAATTCCAAGGAGAACAAAATAAAAATACCAAACAGCAAACATTCAAGCAAACTAAACTATACTACCTGATTATATAGAAGATTATCTATATCAAATTCTAAGGAGAAAGCAAAATAAAAATACCAAATAGCAAACTTTCAAGCAAAACTATACACCCAATTATATAGAAAACATGCATGATTCACCAAAATAATCACAGAATGCAGTTGTCTAAAAATTTTTGATTGATGAACAAACTAGAGTAGTACAGTACATTCATTCCAGGAGTAGGATTGCTTTGGATGAACAGTTGCATGGGTCAAAATATTAATTGTTGGAAAAACATATTTTGGGATGCCTTGTTATATAAATTTCAGACTGCTGGGCCTGCATCAGGCAAGTTTGAATTAGCTTTACATATTGGGGTTCTCATTTCCTGAGCTAGGATTTGGTGAATCAGGCTGGTACGTGGGGAAGATTATAAGCTTGTCAAGTTCCTTAGAACACCATTAACAACTATAAAGCACTTTATAGCAACATCTGTTTTGTCGAGCAGAGCAGCAGCAACAATAACAAGAACAACAAAGCCTTTAATCCCAAATAAAAATCCTTCATTCCTCGGATTGGGAAATAAATTGAGGTAGGCTAGAAATGACTAAGAAGCCACGTCAGTCTTCAAACTTATATTGCATAAAATTAGGTTTTGAAAATTTAAACAAAGAAGTAAAGACAAGTTGGCCCTGCAACTTTGGAGATCAAATTTGGTACCTAACATATCTGTACTCGAACTTTGCAAAAGAACTAAATTGGTCATGGAACTTCTACGAAGATAGACAAATTAGTCCTTACGGAAAGGACTATCAGGACTATTAGGAATTTCTACAAAGATGGACAAATTAGTCCTTGTGGAAAGTTAAAATGACCATCCTTTTTGGAAAGCTCAGGGACTCATGAATGGAGGATCTTTTGAAGAAATTCAATAACCTAAATGGTACAAATAAAAGTTCAAGGACCAATAGGTTAATTTCCAAAAAAAAAAAAACTTGACCTTTCTGAATAAATAATTCACAGCTTTGCAATTATTGGACATAGATAAGAAAATATAGAGGCAGCAAATCAACTTGATCCCTAAACCTTGATTGGCAACAAATCAGTACCTAAAATTTTCAAACAGGAAACAAATTGGTTCCAGGACTTTTGGCATAAGAAATTTTGAGTATCTGAACTATCTTTGATCCAAATTTGTCCTTGGACTTGCCAAAAAAAAACAAGTTATGAACTTCCAGGAAAGAAAAACGTATCATCAAGTCTCCTCTTAAGAGAAAAAAAGTTAGTCATTTAAGTGATTGAGTCTGAATCAGCTTCTATAAAAAAGATGGTATCTCACTAGCATGACTTCCACATGCTGTATGGTACTTTGGTCTCATTACCTCTCTGTCAGCAGATGTAAAACCAAAGTCCCAGAAGGACAAACTTTATTATTTCAAGAGAAGTTTGTGTGTCTTCATTTTGTTATTGAAACTTCGAGGACTATTTAGTTCAAACACAAGGTTCATGGACAAAATTTTTTCCTCTCCAATAGTTAAAAAAACTGAGTATTTTTATTTCTGAATGCTCAAGCACCGATTAATGCCAAAAAGTTCAAGGACCAAATTACTTTCCTTGCAGAAAGTTCAAGGACCAAAACCAGTATTCTGTTGTAGCAAGTATCTTAGTTGACACCAATTGTTCGAATCAGAATAATATAGCAGATTTATATAGTGTAGTGCATGAAAATCTTACTCACGATTATTTTTATCCAGTCCTTTCAGATAAAAATCATTCAGTTAAGAGAATATTATCCCTGTGTTTGCTAAAATTTCCATCAATTTTCTTAATAATTAATTACATAAATGTGAGGATCACTTGACATTGTTTATTTTGACAACCTTGACAATGGGATCTAAAATTAATTTGGAAAAATCTTTAAAAATCTTAAAAATAGAAAAAAATATAGACATATTGTTAAATTTATATATTGATTGTGTTTCAAATTTCATGCAATTTAAGTGTTATTTGATAGTCCATTAAAAACCCCTTAAATCATAACCCTTGCAAATTGCATTAAGTTTTGATGTTCTTAATGTCAAACAATGTGTAAATTGTATGAAATTTGAAGCACTATATCTATAAGTTTAAGAATGTCTGAAAATTTGTTTCTATTTTTTTTTTAAAATCAAATTTATTTGAAATTTTATGGTCAGGATTGCCAAAGTAACCATTTTCAGGTGATCTCTCCTCTATGGACTCGTACCATACCGAAAAACAACTTATTTGTTTTATCAAAGTGTAAAGATTTGACCAGAAAACCACACAGGTAAATAAAAAAACAGAGCAAACGAGAGGAACCGGTGGCTTACTGAAGAAGGAAAATCAAAGAAATTGACAAGGAGATCAGACTCCTGGGTTTGATCCGCAGAGCATACCCTGTGATAGTGACCTGGAAAGCCCTGATGCATCAATCCCCAGTCGTGATGTCAGCCGTGCTGATGAAACCACACTATGTAATGGCATCAGTGATTCCATCACCACCATCTCCCGCCTCACTCTATGTACGAATTAAAGCATCAATTGGTGAAATGCTAAAGGCCAAATTGAGAAATACTACTCTTTTTTTAAGATGGAAATTCCAGTGCGCTCATACATAAACATAACATGTAACAGGAATGGATAACATTGGAGACGTTAAAATTGATTAAGTCTGTAGTATTACCTAAGAAAGGAAGGAGAGGCACGAGGAAGAGAACTCGAGGACAGAGGAGGGGAGGGTTTTGCGGAAGAGCATGACTTGAAGAACGAGAAGGCGGGTCTGGAGAGAGCCCGGCAGCGCGACGCCATTGCTACGACAGTCGACGGAGGAGAGGAGAAAGATGGACAAATGGAGAGGTTCCTACATTCTAGGGTTTAATTCGTGGGACTTTTTACTTAAAAAACCTAATAACCAGATGTTATCTAAACATCCGGTCTTAATCCTTCATTTTATTTGTCAGAATACTGTTCAAAGATATAAAAGACATGAGTTTAACTCACACCTTATATTATTTTCAATTATCTGATTACAATCATTACAGTTAAACACACCTAACCATTGTAGTTGAACTCACGCTCTTTAGACGTTGATGCGCTATAATTGTTACCTTTCAAAAACATCAAAAGTAAAAAAAATAATATAAATGCGATATGTGGACTTAAAGGGTGTGAGTTCAACTTACGTCTTTTAAGTCATTTTGTTCTCTCTTTTGTTTGGACAGCGGGCGGACAGAGAAAATAGCGTTTTAAGGGCGTGAGTTCAACTCACGCCCTTTATTAAACCGTTTGTGAAAATAAATTTATTTTTAACCCATCTATGTAGATAAGATCTATTTTTGGGCCATTTAAGTAAAAAATCCCTAATTCGTGTAGGCTATCACCAAAACCTCCATTTTTTAGCGTAATTAATTTATTTTTATGAAGGGTCATGTTCTGAACTTTTTTTATAGAGGGCCATGAAAATGGTGCAATCTGGGCTCACGCCCTTTAAAGTATATTTTTCATGCCTGATAACTGACCGCGTTTGATCCAAGATTGAAGGGCACAAACCCAACTCACACCCTTCAATTCATACTTGAAAGGCGCAAGCCCGGCTTACGCTCTTCAATTGAGTTAGCAGATAAATTTTTTCGTGAGGTTTTCCAGATAGTATTTAAACGTCCCGATCAGAGTTTTCTATAAAAAATATAACTGTTTAAAGATCACTGATTTAGAAATTGTTCAACCCACTACTCATTATATATATAACAAATAAATAAATTATATTTAAAATTTTAATTAATAAATTTAAATATAACTTTAATTATATATATAGTTAAAATTAATTAAAATTATATTTATATTTTTAATTAAAAATTAAATATAAATTTAGTTATTTATATATGTAAACAGATAAAATTAATTAAAATTATATTTAAAATTATAATATGTAAATATAATTAATATCTAATCGGATTATATTTAAAAATATAAATGTAATTTTAATTATAATTTTAACTATAATTTTAACTATATATATATATCAAATTATATTTAAATTTTTAATTAAAAAAAATAAATATAATTTTAAGTATTTATTATGTATAATGAGTAGTGGGCCAGAAATATAGTGAAAAGATCTATCAGCTAGTTTAATTAAAGGGCTAGTTTAATTAAAGGGCGTGAGCGAGACTTACGTATTTCAAGTATGTACTGAAGGACGTGAGTTGAGTTTACGCCCTTCAATACTAATTAAACACAGTTAACTATCAAATATAAAAAATATATTTTAAACCACGTGAGCTCAAATTAGGTCCTTTCTATGACCTCTGTTTAAGAGCCGTTAAAGAAAAAATTCCCAAAGTGGTGCAGCGAACCGTAAACCCACTCCAGCAGGCCCGCACATGAGGGCAGCCCGTTTATACTGGTTTAACTGCCAGATGGGTCCCATTCGTTATTCCCCCATGTCGTCAAAGAATAGTGGCGGTCCCATCTCCCATTGTGGGACCCTAAGTCAGCCAGAAACAGCCACCATGCGATTGCGGTCTTCTTTTCTTGCTTTCTTCCGAAATCCGAAATCATCAAACTCAGTGCTAGTGTAGAATAGAAGCTCCGAGAACCGGAAACAAAGTAAAATCGAGAATCTCTTCTTCCTCTTCGATTAGAAATGGAAACCAATCCGACTGAGGAGTCGCGGTTTCTAGACCTGACGAGCTGGCAGTTGCACGACCTTGCGGAGATCGACTTACCTGAAAGCCTAGAAGAGATCGATCTCACGGCCAACCGCCTCTCCAATCTCGACGAGCGCATCTCCCTCCTGTCTCATCTTAGAAAGTTGTCGTTGCGTCAGAATTTGATCGATGATCAAGCTGTTGAGCCCCTCACGCACTGGACTACAATTTCTGGACTGGAGGTGAGTAAGATTCTTTGTTTTTCGTTAATGCCCCTCAAAAGTTAAGTAGTTTTTATCTTCACCCTTACTTTTTGCTGATGTTTCATAATAGGTATTGCTTTTATTCCCATTTATGTTAACGTAATGCTTAACCAATGCGTACCTGTTTTGTAGTTGCTGCACCTTAACAGTTGTACCAAAATGGTAAGATATATGCTACGGTTAGTCGCTAAGTACAAAACGTTTTTGTATTTCGCGTCGTATCTTCTATTTCTGAATTCAAAACACCGATCCTACTGTTAAAAGTTTTCTCCATATTAAAATATGTTTAGAGATCAAATTTTATATTTTTTTAGAAAAAATTTTCTAATTTTTTTATGGGATGAAAATACATTGAGTTTATGATTTTTAATAAGAATGATTTTCTAATCCTCAAAAAAATAGAAAACAATTTCTAAAAAAATGTAAAATTTGATTTCCAAACATATTTCAATATGGAGAACACTTTTAATGGTTAGATCGGTGTTTTGAATTTAAAAATGAGAGATACGACGCGAAGTACAAAATATTTTTGTACTTCGTGACTAACCGTAGCATAACTCTATATATATATTTGCCGGCAACTAGTTTGGTGCCAATCATCAGAACTTTATGTTATTCTGGTATTTCGCTGAACAAATGCAGTTTTGCTTATTAGTGATATTATTTAACTGTAGATACCAGTATGTTGTTGGACCTGAGAAGTATTTACTATTTCTATCTTTTCCCCGGACCACATTTTTCATTTTTATTTTGTTTCTTTCAAATAGGAGCTGGTCTTGAGGGATAACAAGCTAAAAAACATACCAGACGTGAGTATTTTCAAGAGTCTCCTAGTGTTTGATGTCTCTTTTAATGAGATAACAGCTCTGAAGGGTCTTTCCAAGGTGTCTCCGACACTAAAGGAGCTTTATGTCTCCAAAAACGAAGTCATGAAGATGGAAGAGTTGGACCATTTCCATTCTTTAGAAATTCTTGAACTTGGTTCAAATCAACTCAGGGTTAGTTCCAATCTCATCTATCTTTAATGGTGCTTCCAATACCGATACACTGGAGGATTTTGAGTGATGCTTTCTATTGGTGCTGATATACGAGTGTCATTTAGTTTGTACTGTAACCAGCTTTGGACAGTTGCTGGTACCTTTTTTGGGTTAATATCTGTGTACGTACATTGCTACGGCATGGTCCTTTTCTGGTGAAAGTGTTTTAGAATCCTCCTGTTACTGGTATATTGAAGTAACTTTGAAATTAGATCTTCTATATTTTTTGTTAATTTTTCTTTTCTTTCTTTGTCATTCCTTTTTTTTATTCAATCGATTATCAGATAATGGAAAAGATGGAAACTTTAACAAATCTTCAAGAGCTGTGGCTTGGCCGAAACCGTATCAAAGCTATCAACTTGTATGGCTTGAAATGCATTAAAAAATTGAGCTTACAAAGCAACCGTCTGACAAGCATGTTGGGTCTGCAGGTATTAAACTTCCGCAAAATGTTTTATTCCATTTATATGAAAAGAGCTTTTAGAGCTAGGACAGTACAATACTATTTAATACATCTCACTGTGTGCATAATTATAACTGACAACCTAATTCCTCCCTTATCCCAAAGAACATATTTAGTCCAAACCAAAGTTTTGGAATGTTAAAATTGGTACCAACCATAAATCCCAAGATAATGTTAATGCAACTTTGGAAAGTAGCATGTTGAGTAGCATGATGGAAGAATTTTACAAGAGATATGTTGCAACCACTCGGCAAATGTGACAAATATAACAGATCAGAAAAAATATATATCAAAATTGTAATAGTAAAATTGTAATTATTTTCTTTAATAATTTATATATATTCTATGTAAAATATGGTACCAATTGAATTTTAAGCGATAAATTCTGTTTTAAATATGGTACCAACTAAATTTTCAAGCAATTAGATTTATTTGATGGACGATCAATCAATTTTCCCAATTGTGCCAAATTTTGATACACAACTTACCTAAGCTACAGATACTGCAATTTTACTTTCTATTTAAACTATTCGATTATTGTCATCACAGTCAAAGAAGTTTGTTGTCAAGATAATCTCTTCCTTTTAATAAAAGATACGAGTTATATGCATCTAAATGTACACTGATGAACTTCCACAATATATCAGTTGGATCCTTTTGCATTTGTAAACAAAATAGCTCATCTTTTAAACATTTGATTATTCTATTTCTTTCTACAGCTCATAAATGATTACTTCTTTTATGACAAACTTACAGGAGTGTGTTGCTCTAGAAGAACTATATCTAAGTCACAATGGCATTCAAAAAATGGAAGGATTATCAACTCTGCACAACCTTCGCGTATTTGATGTTTCTTCAAATAAATTAAGTTCCATTAATGATATTGAGAACCTGACCAAGTAAGATCAATCTTATTTAACTGCATTGTTTATTGTGGTTAAATAAAATTTCTTAACTTTCCTCATTCAATATATGTTTTTATAGGTTAGAGGATTTGTGGCTTAATGACAACCAAATAGAAACTCTTGAAGGAATGGAAGAAGCTGTGGCTGGTTCAAGGGAGAAACTCAGTACAATATATCTTGAGAGAAATCCTTGTGTATGCTTTTCTTTTTCTCTTTCTCGATTATATGAAACTTCATCATATATAATGTTCATTTTATTTAATGATCTCTATTTCAATTTAAATGTTTTTACTTTTGATTTCAGGCAAAATCTCCAGACTACACAACTCGCGTCAAGAAGATATTTCCCAATATACAGCAAATTGATTCTGATATAATTATGTGAGCTGTTTTTTTTTGAGTGATTGGGTTTAAGCTCGAATGTCAAGTTGAGACGCCAACTAATTTTGAAGCATCTTTATATTTTGTTTTCCCTTTTTGTTTGTTTAGGTTGGTCTATCAGACTATCACTAACGTCTTTCAATTTTTTCCCCTTGGAAGTAATTATTGATTGTCTTATATGGTTTCTAAGTAGTTTGCTTACTGCTTGGAGATGAATATACATGTGTATCTAAAACGGGAATATGCTTGGTGCTCATCTTCTTTTAGTTCATTTTATCTTTCCTGAAATAAATTTCCAAGATGAAGTCAGATCAACTCATTTGTAATATCATCACTATATTGTATGGTTCAAGTGGATCTAACATATGGATTGGACTTCATAAGCAATTTGTATATTTCTGTGATTTTCCTTAAGGAGGAAATTATAAATTTTTACATCTTATACTCTATAATCTCTTTGTTTGTACTGAAAGGACATTATTTTCAGATTGCAGTTAATGTGCCTTCCAATAAAATGAACAGGATTCAGCGTGATAACGAATGTTTGATCTAAGTGGTTTTACTTCTATACTTGGAATTTAACGGAAATGAATTTGGAAAAATTACAAGCATCCCTCCAATCTCAGGTCTTTCGATCAGTTTAATTAAGCGCCTGTCTCAGAAGTTTAAAAGCCGTGATGTTTCAAATTTAATTTTTCTCAAATGCAAACTTGTAAGCGCCTCCCGCCTGTTAACCGAATCCATTAGCCTATTTAAAGTCTCGATCTTATTCTGCATTGCTCTCAGAAACCTTCTCGATCTCCTCCTCTCCGAATTCCAATTATCGCCATCATGGCCAAGTCCTTTGCTCTTAGCATAATTGTGTTTGTCATAATTATTTCTTCAACCTTTTCAGTGGTGTCTGCGTTTCAGTACAAGGTTGGTGATGCTGAGGGGTGGCGTTTACCAGATGATAACAACCAAGAAATATATGAAACATGGGCGAGCAACATCAATTTTCACATCAGAGATTCCATCCGTGAGTGGCGGATTTGATCAATTATCTCCTTTTCTTAAGAATAAAATTAATATTTTGTTTAGATCTTCTTATACTCGCTAGTTGTAAGCGGAATTCCAAATAATGTGTTATATAATTTTACAAATTACAATAGTCCTACTAGTCTTCTGAATTTTCTTTTTATTATGTTGCAAGAAATAGTTTTTTCTTTACAAAATTATACTAGTAAGGTGTCTTTCTTTAGGTTTTGCATGTTTTTGAGTAAATTTAATGCTGCTATATATTAGATTATATATATTCTTAATTGTAAATATCTTTGAACAAAATGAAATCTAGTAGCCAATTAATTCTTTCTATCCTTTTGTCTACTTATCTGAAACATTACAGCCAGATTAAATATTTAGTCTTATTTGACATAGGGATCATAGGCCTAAATTTCATATATTTTCTCTCTTTCTTAGACCAAACATTCGGGTCAGTAGTTACATAAAAGGGTTATCAAATATCAATATATGTGAACAACAACAGAATACTGAATAAATGATCAAAATAATGAAAATTACTTAAAAAATACATCATTATACTTCATCGGACAACTATACACAGATTTCTTTATATTTGGTACCAGAATCCATTGACATTTCTGCATGTTAATACTTGATCAGTTCATTGTACTCTCATGTGTCACATTCTCTATTTTCCTTTTTCTTGTTTCTAAATAATGTTCTTAAATTTTTTTTCCCAGTGTTCATTTACAAAAATGACTCAGTGATTAAGGTCTCAAAACCTGGCTATTACCACTGCAATGAGACAGCCGCCGGTGTAACACCAAAAGATGGGAGTACCCTTTTCACTTTAGACAAACCAGGCTTCTACTATTTCGTAAGTGGCAACCTGGACCATTGCAACAGGGGACAGAGGCTTATGATAGAAGTGCCAGACCCAGCATCATCCGGCTTCTCCCGCTCCAAGGGTAATGCGGCTGCCTCATTGTCCATGGTGGGGTTAGGCATGCATCTCTTGGCATCGTTGCTTATTTGGAAGTAATTTTTGGTTGGAGAACATGTGAAGAACTAATGAAAACTCTTACCTAGTAGTATTAATTTTGGTTAGTGTTTGTTTTTTGAACTATGTAGTTGCTTGTAACTTGTATCTGATCTTGTTGGGTAGTTAATTTGGATTTGCAATATTTTATCTCTTGTTGAAGAAAAGTTTTATTGGATTTCATATTATTGTTTGCTTTGTAATTTCGTTATTAGAAGTTTTGATTAGTTCTTAATTAAAAATATCATATAGTTCCATTGCTTGTTCTGAAGATTAGGAACATTTTTAGTTCTCAGTCTCTTCGTTTGAAACAGTGAAAGAATTTTATTTTAGCATTTAGTTTCAAATATCAGAAGCATTAATTTGAAAACACACACACAAAAAAAAAAGATAAAAAATGAAGTGACCATCAGATGCATCCATTAATACAAATAACATAATTTGACACGGTCGTAGTTGTTAATTAACCGACAACATTATTTTGAATTTGAAACAAGGTAAACTGCAAGATGCATTGATAGATAGATACAGGCATATCAAATTGAAATATAATGTAGGAACCTGAATCAGCATCATTTTAGAATTACTTAAATTCCACATATCTTTTCTCAACAAAAAAAAATTGGAATTCCATATATATATCTTGTGCTAAATTTTATCTGGATTCCAATTCAGTCCTATAGACATTTCTGGACTGGCGTTTGTCATTTGGAATAACCTGGACTTGATTAAATGTTACATGCTGGATATAATCTACTTCAAGTTCATATAATATCTCACTAACATCGAGCCCGTTACCAATCATTTCTCTGAATAGCCCGTTATAGACCAATATAGTTCTTCCCTTCTATATATTATTATTTTCTTCCATTGCAACGCTCATGATGATCAAGAGATGCATAAGCATAACTATACAATGCATAAAAGGCATGTGTTATATTTATTGCTGATATAACATATGTCATTTACTTGAAGAAGACTAAGAAAAAACAAACAAGATTAGATGTGAGAGCATCTTAATTCCATGTTAGGGATTTTTAATAAAAAGTTTTAAGGCTCATCTCAACCGTTTCATTATAGTTTCATACAGTTAGGAAGATATGGACAACATCTTAATTCGTTGTATTCCTACAGTGCAACACTTTATTTTTGGTGTTATTCAATATCATTATATCAAGATTTTTGGTGTTAACTAATGATTAAAAGGGGATCGGATGTTCATTTGTATAATGTAAAAAGTATTTGATCACCGATCACCAAACAGTAGAATTTTCATATAATGAAGGACTTTAAGAATATAATACAAGACAGACTGTTGTGAAAATATTTACACTTCAACCCGATGTGCAAGCCTCAAAATATACTTTATTACATCCAAATTTTAGTTTTATATATGTGGCTCAATAAATTTTTATATCAAAACATTTTAAGAACTAGATACAATTTTTTTTTAAATTTTAGAGGTTAGATGTTGGTAACTACTTGCTTTGTTTTTTTTAAAGAGCTCTAAAATAATAACTATTTTCACATGTAAATATGTCATTAAAAAAAATCTGAAATAAATACTTAAATACCTCAGAAAATAGAAAATTTTATATCCTATGTGCATGTCAACACCTCCTTGAGGTTCCTTTAGCCTCCTTAGTCTCTTAATCCCAATGAACACGAGCTCCTTATTAGAATGGATTAAATTCATCACCTTTAACCTCCTTTTTCTCCATTCTTAATCCTTGCCTGAAATTTTGAGGAAGCCATATCTATGGATTAAGCCTCCTTTGCATTTTAATCCTTTTGTCTCTTAATCCACACCACCGAACACAACCTTCTTAAGGTAAGTAGATTAAATTTTTAATCTCGCTTGATTGCGGAACAATTTATTTGGGATTAAAGGTTTTGTTGTTGTTGTTGTTGTTGTTGCTTGATTGCGGAACAAGCCTTATAAGATTTTGATATAAAGAACATTGTATTAAGCAATATAAATCAAAATTTTAAAATATATTTTGAAAATTTTGCAGTTGGACAAAATTTTCATAATATTCTATCACAATATATAGGTGAAGTGTTTTGAGAGTTTCTAATCATAATTTATATTTTGAGAGATTCTAATCATTCAGTCACACGTCTGATACACCTCAGAGAAGAGAAAATGACAGAGTCTAAACTAATGATGAAAACTTATTGTACTTTGTCCGATCTATTCAGTTACTAATTAACCTACTTGACCTAATCATTCAAATATCTACTTGACTACTTGTACATCTACTCATATCATTACTCTCTGCTATACCACTTAATCTGCACGGGATTGTGCTAAAACTACATTTAAGAAAAAAAAATCATTAACTTTCAGTCCTTTTGCCTTCATATCTACTTGACTACTTGTACATGCATGTTGTAGATCACAAAGTTTGGAAATATACTACCTAGGCACCTAGCTAGAGCATATAAAATATGTATGTTAATTGCTGCTTTTGGGACAGCACATGATTATATTCTGTTGATAATTTGGTTGTACTACGATTGGTCAACCGATTCCGGTCTTGTCTAAGACAACATTGGTCCACATACAGCATCAGCATGGTATAATCTGATTGGATGTCTCGTTTTATTTCTCTGTTCATTTTTTTATATAATGTTATTTTTTTTATGCATGCATGAAAAATGAGAGATGCGGTCTTGCCTCGGCCACATGTATCCAAAAAAAGTGGCCATTATCTATCCATTTCAAGACAAGAGTTAGACAGACCACCTGGCCTCTGATTTTTCTACAGAGTATAGAGGTCGTAGCTATAACTAACTAGCTAGCTCTCAATTTTTAATTGCATGCAAGTGGATTTATACAAAAGTAATTCCGAAAATAAACAATTTTCTATGATTTTGTTAAATTTGGATAGTTCAGATTTGTAATTTTTTTTAAAGGGAGCTATTAGTTGTGATTCGAACACTAAAATTTTAAATTAAATTTGTTTTCTAAAAAAATGATCTCCACCAAATAATGAGAAATAGATAGATAGCTGCGCACAATATTTTTTTTGCCAAATTATAGGAAATACAGAAAAATCGAATGAAATTTTGTGAATACGGATTACTAAGGGTGATTTTTATTAAAAAAATAAAAATTTCTAATTATAAAGTTAGATACAACAACAACAACAACAAAGCCTTTAATCCCAAATAAATTGGGGTAGGCTAGGAATGAAACCCAATCGGAAAACATAAGATCAAAGATCTCAAATATCAGTGATAAAAATGAATATGATGGAAGAAAAAATAAAATAAAATAATAATAATAATAATATATAAATAAAGATGATAATGATAATGATAATGATAATATAATATGCTAATAATAGTAGCAATAATAACAATAATAATAATAGTACAATAAATCTCTATTATAAAATCTATTTCTAATTTCTAAAATCATATTTTAAAACCTAATTCTAAATTCTAAATCCTAAAATCCTATCTAAACCTCTATTTCTGAAATCTATTTCCAAATTCTAAATCCTAATATCCTAAAAAATCTAAGAATATGAAGTTTATAACTCTACTATTAGACTCTAACTCCTAAATCATGGTTCAGGTACATGAATCGTTATCTTCCACGCACTCCTATCCAAAGCAAGCTCTTTGGGTATATTCCATTTCTTCAAATCTCTTTTTATTGCTTCCTCCCATGTCAATCTCGGTCGACCTCTTCCTCTTCTTGTATTTTCAGGACGACTTAAAATACCGCACGTAACGTCGATGCTTCAGGAGGCCTTCGTTGGATATGACCAAACCATCGCAAACGATGTTGGACTAGCTTCTCTTGAATTGGTGCTACCCCAAGTTTGTCCCTAATATCATCATTTCTGATTCGATCTTTCCTTGTGTGGCCACATATCCAACGCAACATCCGTATTTCAGCTACACTCATCTTCTGGATGTGTTGTCCTTTTGTAGCCCAACATTCTGCGCCATACAACATCGCGGGTCTAATCACCGTCATGTAGAACTTGCCTTTTAGTTTATTTGGGACCTTCTTGTCACAAAGAACACCAGATGCTTGTCTCCATTTTATCCATCCAGCTCTTATTCTATGACTAACATCTTCATCGATCTCTCCTTCACTCTGCAACATCGATCCCAAATACCGAAATATGTCATTCATGGGTACTACTCGTCCATCTAAACTAACATCTTCGTCATCTAAGTTTTCCCCGCTGAACTGACACCTCATATATTCAGTTTTTGTCCTACTAAGTCTAAAACTTTTCGATTCTAAAGTTTGTCTCCACAACTCTAATTTCTGATTGACTCTAATTCTGCTCTCGTCAATCGGCACCACATCATCAACAAAGAGTATACACCAGGAATATCTTCTTGTATGTCCTTTGTGATCTCATCCATCACTAAGGTGAAAAATGAAAAACCACCTTGAGGATGTGGCCGATTTATTTTTTATTTATTCTTTTTATTTTACGGGTTTTCCTTGGACATTCCAATAGGAGTTTCGTACAAAAGTTATATTTCAAATAAGAGTTTCTCATTTTATAATAAAATCACCCGGTTACCAATTTGTTGCTTAATTTGTGGTTATAACTTGTTTGTACTGTACTGAACTACTGTTAATATGGCCCAACCATTATTTTAGGATTGTACGATACTCCCGCGGCCCATGTCCTAAAATTTCTAAATCAGGTCATTAAGACATTAACCATGAACATTACTAAAAAAAAACATAACATGAAATTTGTTGAAGGAATTATCATTCATGATTCCAGTACATCTACGTGCTTTACTTTATATGGGTTTGTTTGGCAAATCAAGAAATAGTTTTGGAAGAGTGATAGAATAGTATATTTTTTTTTTTTTTTTTGGAAAAGTGATAGAATAATATCTTTTTAGAAAAATGATATTTTTAACTATTTGAAAGAACGAAAATATCATTTGACTATTGTTAATCATAATAGTTAAAATATGAATAATTATGATACTAACAATGATGATGATGATAATAAAAATAATAGTAAAATAATAATAATATAATAAATAATAATAATAATCCATAATAATAAACATAATAAATAATAATAATAAATATAATTATAATTATAATCATAATCATAATATAATAATAATAATAATAATAATAAATAATCATAATTTTAATAATATGATAATGATATAACCATAATCATAATATAATAATATAATAATAAATAATCATAATCATAATATAATAATAAAATTATAATCATAATCTTAATAATATAATAATAAAATAATCATATTTATATTCATAATATAAAATATAATACTAAAATCATATTTATTATAATATAATAATAATAAATAATATAATAATACTAACAGTGATGATAATATAATAATAATCATTATAATAATATAATAATACTAATAGTGATGATAATATAATAATAATAATGATATTTAATAATATAATTATAATCATAATGATAACATTAAATAAATAATAATAATAATAAATAATAATAATAATATTAATATAATAATAAATCATAATCATAATCATAATCATAATATAATAATAAATTATAATTATAATCATAATATAATAATATAATACAATATAATCAAACAATAATCGTTATCCCAACAAGAACTAATCCGGTATACTATCTATAACTTGATATACCGGATTAGCACTCTCAAAAATTCATTTGACAAATTAATTTATCGAAATAATAATTATATTGCTACTTTTTGTTATTCCATAGAGTGTCAAACAAACTCTTAAAAGAAGATTATAATTGATAATCAATGACAAATATCTTCAGCTTTAATTTCTGGTAAGATAACAAATTAAACGTCCTTACCTCAAAATAAGAAACGTAATTAAATCTCCTTAATTATTTGTCATTTTTTTTAGTCATAAGAAAAAAATGTATATGACTTTGTACGGATAAACTAACTAAATACATACAGCACTAACTTTTCTTGACCCATGATCACTCAATTTTTCTTGACCCACCATCACTCAACTTTTCTTGACCCACTATATATGTAGCACCAACTTTTTCTCGACTCACTAAGTTTGGGAGACTGATATAGAGGTGGCGATTGGGGGGCGGGTCGGATTCAGGTATGTGCGGATCAGATTGAATTAATTTGATATTTTAAAAGAAAACAGGTCAGATTAAAGTTGGTTGGGTTGTGATAATTTATATATTTGATTTTGGGTCGAATCGGGTCAAATCGGATTGAATCGGTTTAATTTTTTAAAAGATAAAATGAAATTAGGTTCAAACTCGAACGGGTTGAATGATTTTTCGATTTGGATCATATTTTGTCACCCCTAGTCGGATTAAAAAGAGATAGTGAAGATAAACTTATCATCTCTCTCACACATGATAACTTTATCCTCGTTATCACTCAATTTTATCTCATTTTCAAATATGGATGAAGATTTTTTAGACAATCATTTAGTTTAACAATCTCGACAACTAATTCTATAATTTCATAGAAATCTCAAAAAATAGAAAAAACTTTATTATCACATTCTTAAGCTTATGGATTGATTGTGTTTCAAATTTAATATAATTTGGATATAATTTAATATCCATAAAAATTCAGTAAATTTAAACTATCATTTGAAACACAGTATATTCATAATCATAAATTTATATTTTATATTTTATATTTATATTTTTTTTATAAATTTATTTAAAGTTAGTTATCAAAACTATCAAAATAAATGATTGTTGATAGAGTTGTGTTCTCCAGAACTCAATAAACCTTCAGCTACGATCCAAAACTTATAATTCTAAATAGATGACAAATATGAAATATGAAAGGACAAGAATATAAAAAATCGCACATATGAAAAACAAGAATATAAAAAGTCTCCATCAGCCTTGTATATATTTTTAAAGGTCATGAGATGGGGACTCTTTTTTTTTTATTGTTCTCTCTCATTGAGAGCTCATCCATTATACATAATACTAAATGGATTAAAATAGCGCACTATCCACATGACCACCATCCTCTGGAACGGCCTATCACTAAGGGCATGTTTGGCGAAATGGATGGAATGAAAATAGAATTTGAACTAAAAAGTTACTGTACAGATGAGAAAAAAAAAAGCATTTTGAGTGAATTTATTATTTCCCACGCGCACAGTGTAAGACCGAACGGGGCCTAATATAGTACGTATCAATTGTCAAGGATATTCCACCAATCACAAATATATAATTAAAAGGTATCAATTGTCTGAACATAATTAAAAGGTATAACTCTTAAATATTGGACACGTTTTAAAGTGCTTTATAACATATACAAATACACAGAAAAATAAGCCTAGTTATCGATCCGATTTGATATGATCCAAAAATAAATGAATTGGATATGAATTTAATTTTTTTGAAGAAATTTTATGATTTAGTATAAATTAAAGCTTAAATATATACTAATTAAGATTAATTATAAATTAATTAATATTTAATTACTTAAATTATATAAAAATATTTAATTATTTTACACGGGTCATATCGGGACAACCTATGACCTGATCGTGTCGAGTATGAGTTAAAAAATTTTGAACTAAATTTAATCGTGACAGATTCAGATTGAATAAAAAAAATAATAAAATAATATGAACTGATCTGAACCCGATCCGACCCGACCCACACCCCCTAATACAACGCAATATTAATTGCATGCATTCGATCGTTTGATTAAATCTGCACCGCGCGTCACATTCGTCAACGTGCCGCACTATGCTAATAATCATGATTCATGAAAGCACACAATCATTCACACTCCAAGTACCACATTGGTGACAATTTGCTTTTAAAAAGTATAGTTTGCTCGCTGCTTTTCAGAAGTTTAAAACTCTTACCATTTTGTAAGATCCAAACGAAATAAATAAATGTAAATAAAGGGACAAATTAATTAGTTGATTAATCAGTTAGTTATAATATCAAAGTAAAAATATTTGAAGACATTGAAATATCTCAAGGAATGCTACCCGCATTAATGAATTCGTACTAATTAAAGAACAAGGAACACAACAATAGTTGCTAAAAAGTATGGAAACAAACAAAAAATAAATAATTGCCAGATGACTGAGCATACTATTAGTACGTGATTGTCAATTAATCTAAGAATAAGTAATAGTATTACTTCATCAATTATACTTTTTAAGAATTAGCAGTCGCCTGAATGAGAGAATCTTTTTTTTCCTATTAGCATAAGTTAAGTTGACCTTAATGGATGCTTAGATAGGACGTGTTACCAACTTATTAACTATTCTTTATAAGTTATCATATGCTATTTCTTTATTTTCCTTTTAATTATATTATAGGTCGGCAGTTTGCATATATGCACGCATTAAACTAATTATTCTTTCTCGTTTCGTTATGGTATTTTCGTATGTGGTGTACAGTTCTACAATTGTTGTATGCAGTTCATAAAAAGGATGAACAACAAGGTTGTATTAATTTTCGAAAGCAAAGATATACAACTTATTTCTTTGTTGTGGGAATCCACCTATATATTTTACTGATATATAAATTTATTGATAGCTACGCCTACCTGTGTAACTCATGAATCTTCCTCTTTTAAAAGACGGTCTCTCGCTAAGGCCTGGGAGAGAGAACACGTTATCATTTTTCTCTCAGCCGCTTGATCTCCAAAATATAAGTAATGAATACTGATTAACGTGTAGGATTCATTTATTTATATGATATCAAGTCTCACTATTATAATAAGAATATATGTGGGGGGTTGGTTGCAAAATATTTTTAAATGAGAAGTAAAACCATTGTATTTTCTCTCTCTCCGAGGAAACATAATATCTGAAGGCAATTGTAAAGAGTCGCAAATGACTAAATAGTTGAGTGGAGGATCTTCTATGCCATGAAAATTGTAGTTAGTATATTGAAGTTGTTATTTAGTTCATAACATAACTGTTACATTTAAATCCATACAAATTTATATTTGTCTTTTGCGCTATTTTCTAACCCCTTCCTGTTTTTTACTTCATTGTTCCTTCTCTAATTTTCTTTCATCTCCGATAATGAGGTTCTAAATTGATGTTGTCAACCCTTTTGTGTGTATTTCCTTCACAATCGAGAAGGCGTCCTCCGCTGTCGTAATACATTCTTCTATGCCCTGAATAACCGCCCTCAAACTCATTGCACATCATTGATCTCCTTGTCTCCTTTGTGTTTTTCTTTGTTTGATTCTTCCCAACTTGATTTTATTTATTTCATTCTTATTTCTCCAAATCAAGTGACAAAAATTTTGTCGACCCTCCCCATATGGTTGCTTGTAAAAATAAAAAAAATGATTATATAGTTTCAAAATCGAGGTCTCACAAGAGTACATTAGTGGATTTCAATTGTTCCTGACCATCAGTACCAGTTGGTTTCAGCGATTTTGGGTCAACTGATACGGCTTACCAGTATTGAACCAAGGCCAAGTAGCAGGCCAAGCGATTTTGGGTCTTGCACAGAATCCTTAACTTTGTGATTTCTGTTGTAATTGATTTTTTTCAAGTTGCAATTTTTTAATGTTTTCCACTTTATTAGTTTCATTAAAACTTATAAAAGTGAAAGTGAATTTATATTGTGTTGGACATCTGATATGCTATACCTGTTGGTACCAGTATCATAGAGTGTACCACTAGGTATCACTTTGCTTTATCTTTTCTTGAAAAATTTGCTACAGACCAGTATATTGTGCTTGATTGCAGTTTATCCTTCTTTTAATTTACTGGGATATTCAATTGATTTCCCTGAGATATAGAGGAAATTAACCTTTGGATTTGGAATTTTTATTCATTATATTGAGTTCTGTTTGAAATTTCATCAATTTCTTCTTCTTAAAAAAAAGTAAAGATTTTGATTAGTTTCAGTTTAGACCTTATTAGAACTGATATGAGATGCTGGTTAATGTGACACATGCTGAAGGTATATATTAAAGATGACCTTCTAATTACAGTATAACAATGTTGGCTAATTAAGGTTGGTATAACTAATATCTCATTTACTGGCCTAACCGATGGAAAAATAATAAGAATGAATATTACTAATAATGATAGTTTTTTTTTATAAGAGTACCTGTGCCGATTGTTGTTTTTCTTATCAATAGTGACATCTATATTTTTCCACCTGAAATAGGTGGTGAGGTAGTGAAGCTCCTTCTACATATTTTTGTCGTCTACATAAAACTTTTATATACCATATGATAAGAATTCGAAAGGTCAATACATATTTCAATATGAAATTGAGTTCCACTATATATGCAGTATATATTAATAAAAATGACTCATTGATTTTTGCTATCTTTCTCTTTTTGTTGAGTAAAAATGAGAGTTAAATTATCCAATATTTAGATATTCACAAAGGACCTCATATTCAAATTCGAATATGTGATCTTCTACACAAAGATCATTGTTTTTGCTATTAAATTAAATATTGGTTCTCCAAAACTATCTTTCTTTCTATAGTTTTGTAATGCATAATTAATATTTGTTATAAAAATGTGATTAATACAAAAACTATCCCGCAGCGAAGCGCGGGTTATCATTGCTAGTATTAACTAATTTCTCAGATATGTTTGTCGTATATATTTGGTTACATCTGAAAAAAAATGCTAAACAATTTCGATAGGCTTCTGCCAATAAGTTAATATTATGTTGCCAGAAATTAAATTAAGAGGAAAAGTTATTAACTAGCTGAGTTGGAGAGTGTTCCAAGCTTCAATGCTCCCCATCAATTTCATAAAAATTGGGAATGTTTTGTCATGCATCATGTGTTAAGATATAAATAAAAATAAGAGAGTTGGGCTATGGTGCTAATTATATCACAGATCGTTTATATTATAGATTATTTTTTCATTGTTAAAATTTAAATAGTTAATTTGAGCCACACAAAATGATTTTTATACAAAAATTTAATTGGGACTAAATTTTATATAGTTTTTTATTTTTTTAATATTATTTTAGATAGATAGAAAATCACTTAATTTAATTATTATGAGACGTTCAAAAGAAATAATTTTCTAAATATTTAAAAAAAATCAAAAATATTCTAAAATCATAAAATTTGGTCTCCAACTAAATTTTAATATGAAAATAATTTTAAGTGGTTTGGATCAATCATTTAGGATTTGACGATGAAGAAATGTTCCATTTGCACAGGGGGTGATCTGTGCTATGCATAGTATTATAGCCTAACTTATATATATATATATAGAGTGGAGATAGCGTGAGCTTAAGCTCACGGAGGTCTTCCGTGAGCTTAACTCAAAAAACATATTAAATCATCTCAAAATTTTAATTTATCATTCTCATTAAATTCTTTATATGAAAATCTCATGGGATGCTAAAATTTGGAGCGTTTTGAGCTTTTTAAGTTGCCGTTTTTAATTTTTGAAAATGATGTTCAAGTATTGAATATATTATTATTATTTTTAGAGCTGATTTTCAAAAATTAAAAACGGTGACTTAAAAAGCTCAAAACGCTCCAAATTTTTGCATTAAGCTCACGCTATATATATATATATATATATATATATATATATAGAGAGAGAGAGAGAGAGAGAGTAAAGATAGCGTGAGCTTAAACTCAAAAAATATATTAAATCATCTTTATATTTTAATTTATCATGCTCACTAAATTATTAATAGGGAAATCTTATGGTAAATAAAAATTTGAGATGTTTTGAGTTTTCTAACTCATAGTTTTTAATTTTTGAAAAATCAGCTCTAAAAATAGTAATAAAATATTCAATATTTGTACATCATTTTCATAAAAACAATAACTTATTTAAAGCATCTCAAATTATTATATCTGACAAAGTTTTCATATGAAGGGTATAATAAGCATGATAAATTAAATTTAAAGATGATTTGATGTATTTTTTGAGTTAAACACACGAAAGTTCTTCGTGATATTAACTCAAAAAATAAGTCAAATCATCACTAAATTTTGATTTTTCTAGCTCAATAAAATTTTCATATCAAAATATTAAGGGATGCATAAATTTTGTGGTGTTTTGTGTTTTCTAAGTATTTCTTTTTTATTTTTCAAAATTAGGTACAAAAATTTAATACTTTATTATTAGAGCTCATTTTCAAACAATCAAAATAAATACTTAGAAAACTCGAAACACCTCAGATTTTTATATCCCCCAGTAGTTTGATATGAAGAATTTATTGAACTATATAAATCAAAATTTAGAGATGATTTAATATATATTTTGAGTTAAATTTGTGCTATACTTACTCATATAACATGATCTTCATATTGAAATATTTTTGGAGATCAAATTATATATATTTTTTAAATTTTTTTGCTATTTTATATTTTTTTATACTTTTTCAGTTAAACTCACTAGGTCTCCATGAGTTTAATCTCACAAAATCTACATATATATATATATATATCTATATATATATATATATATAGATATAGAGTTTGGCTACGGTGCTACGCATAGCACGGATGACCCATGTGCTACGGACCGTTTCTCCATTTACAAAGTTCAAATAGTCGATCCGACTGGTCAAAATATTTTTTATATGAAAATCTACTTGGGGACCAAATTTTATATTTTTTAGAATTTATTTACAATTTTTTAAGATAGCTAGAAAATCACTTAATTTAATTATTATGAGCCATTCAAAGGGAGTCATTTTCTACATATCTTAAAAAATAGTAAAAAATTATAAAAAATATAAAATTTGGTCTCCAAGTAGATTTTTATATGAAAAATATTTTGACAGGTCAGATCGACCATTTACACTTTGAAGATGGAGAAACGGTCCATAGCACACGGACCATCTGTGCTACGCGTAGCACCGTAGCGCTATATATATATATATATATATATATATATATATATATATATATATATATACTGAATGCTATCTTCTACTAGTTTAAGTAAAAAGCGTTCAGATTTGAAGCCTCATTTTTGCACATAAAATCAGTAAGACGAAAAGAGTTGTTGCAAATAATATATTCTCTTGATTTATGTTATAATCGTTGGGTGCTCAAGCTGGTTAGAGTATGAATTGCACACAAAGATGAACACAAATGTATTAAAAGTTATACTTCTTTTGTTATTTTATTTAACTTTCTATCATTTGTCGTCTCATTTTATGACATAAAATCACTAAAATGTTAATAATTTCATGAAATGATGTCTCATATTTATTTGAGTTTTGTAATTTTCACGCATAAAATCATCGCAATATATATATAATTATTTTAAATGAGGTACTCTATTGATTTGTATTATAATCATTGCGTGCTCGAACTGTTGTTGCTCAAAATTATGCACAAAGATTAATGTAAATGCATTAAAAATTCCATTTTTCTACTAATTTATTCGAGTTTTCTATTACTTGTAGCCTAATTGTAACACGTAAAGTCATAAAAATGCATAAAATTATTTTGAATGATGTCCCATATTCATTTATTTTATAGTTATTTTATTCTCGAGCCTTTATGACATTGATTGAATTGAAAGATTCACACAAATCTATAAAAAATAATAGTTCACTTATTTAAATTTTGATATCATTTGAATCATCATTTTAACACATAAAATCATAAAATTATACGAAGTTATTTTATATTATATATTCTATTAATTTATATTATAAATGTTATGTGCATGAGCCGTTAGGGCAATAATTGCTCGAGTTTTCTATCATTTATAGCCTTATTTTAACACATAGAATCACCAAAAGAACAAAACTATTTTTAATGATGTTTTATTGATTTATATTATAATTATTGTGTTCACGGTACTTTGTAACACGAATTGAATTGAGAATTAACATAAATATATTAAAATAGTATTTCTATTAATTAGAGTTTCATATAATTTGAAACCTCATTTTCTCACATAAAATCACTAAAATACACAAATTTATTTTAAACAATATATTCTATGGATTTGTTTTATAAACATAGCATGCTCGAGCCGTTAGGGCACCAATTGTGCACAAAATTAAATAAAATGCAATAAAATTGTACTTATTTAGTTATTTTATTCAAAATTTCTATTATTTGTATTCCTCATTTAACACATAAAACCATCAAAATATACAAATTTGCCTTAAATGAGACCCCCTAATGGTTTATATTACAATTATTGTATTCTCGAGCCATTATAACGTGAATGGCGTTGAAAGATTAATATAAATATATTAAAATAATATTTTAATTTATTTGAGTTTTGTGTCATTTGAATTCTCATTTCCACTCATAAAATCACCATAATACATAGAACTATTTTCAATGTTGTATTCTATGGATTTTCATTATAATTGTTGCGTGTTCGAGCCTTAGGGTTCAAAATAGCGCACAAAAAGAATACAAATGCATTAAAAATGATACTTTTTCTATTAGTATATTCGAGCTTTGTAATATCAGTAGCCTTATTTCAAGACATAAAAACACATAAATGCACAAATACATAAGAAAAAATATATATTAATTTATTCAAGTTTTGTATGATTTCAAGCATATTTCAAAACATTAAATTCACAAAAAAATACACAGAGTTGTTCTACACAATGTATTCTATTAGTTTATATTATAATCATTGCATGCTCGAGTCGCTAGGGCACGATTTGCGTACAAAAATGAACACAAATTTACTAAAATTTCACTTCTTTTGTTAGTTATTCAAATTTTATATTATTTGTTACCTCATTTTAACACAAAAAAATCATAAAAATGCTCATAGTTATTTTAAATGAGGCATTTTATTAATTTGTATTATAATTGTTGCGTGCTCAAAATTATGTGCAAAGAGGAATGTAAATGCATTAAACACACTACTTTTTCTGTTAGTTTATTCGAGCATTCTATAATTTATAGTCTCATTTATGATATGTGATAATCATTATGTTCTCAAACCTATATGACATAGATTTTGTTGAAAAATTAACATAAATACATAAAAATAGTATGTCATTTTATTCAAGTTTTACATCATTTGAGCTCTCATTTCTGCGCACATATCACCAAAATACACCATGCTATTTTCAATGATATATTATATTAGTTTATATTATAATCATTGTGTGCTTGAGCCGTTAGGGTATGAATACAAAAGAATTAAAAATTATACTTTTTATGTTAGTTTATTTCAGTTTTCTATCATTTGTTGCATCATTTTAACACATAAAATGTCCAATATATATATAATTATTTTGAATGATGTCCCTATTGATTTATACTATAATCGTTGTCTTCTCGAGACTTTATAACACGAATAACGCTGAAAGAGTCACACAAATGCATTAAAATAGTATTTCAATTTATTAGAGTTTTGTATCATTTAAAGCCTTAATTCCGCATATAAAATCACCAAAATACATAAAGTTATTTAAAATAATATATTCTATGGATTTGTGTTATAATCGTTGTGTGTTCGTGCCGTTACGGCACAAATTACACACAAAAATGAATACAAATGCATTAAAAAATTACACTTATTCTGTTAGTTTATTCAATTTTCTATCAATTATAGTTTTATTTTAAATGACATATTCTATGGCATTAATAGATTAACCCAAATGCACTAAAAAAATATTTCAGTTTATTACAATTTTATATCATTTGAAGCCTCATTTTCGTGCATAAATCACCATAATATATATATAAAGGTAGACTATTGTGAAAACGTTTGCATTTCAGATGATATACAAACGGATCAAAAACTATGTTTTAAAATCTCAAAAATTTTAATTTATGATTTCTATTAAATTATTCATATGAAAACCTTATGGGATACAAAAATTTGAAGTATTTTGAGTTTTTTAAGTCACTCTTTTGAATTTTTAAAAAATAACTTTAATAATAATAATAAATATTCAATGTTTGTGTTATTTTTTAAAAAATTCAAAAGAGTGACTTAAAAAGCTCAAAACACTCCAAATTTTTTTATCCACGAGGTTTTCATCTATAAAATTTAATGAAAACTATAAATTGAAATTTTTGAGATTTTAAAATATTGTTTTTGATTTGTTTGCATAAACAATCGATTTAACTTTGGCATGAGATTTTATATTCCGATAGCTTAAATGGTTAATCTAAGTTGCTCAATAATTTTTTTATTATAAAATCTTATGGGATATTAAATTTCATAATTTTTTTAGGTTTCTAACTATTTTTAAATTATTTTTAAAAACAGCCCTGAAATAGACCATTTTCTTATATCAAACAAAGCTATTTTTTAAAATAATTTAAAAAATAGTTAGGAAGTTCAAAAAATCATGAAATTTAATATCTCATAAGATTTTAATATAAATAAATTTTTGAGCAATTTAGATTGACCATTTGAGCCGTCGGTATATGATATCTCACAAATTACACATAAAGAGAAATATAAGTACCTTAAAAATATATTTTCTGTTAGTCTATTTGAGTTTTGTATAATTTATTATTTTATTTTAACACATAATCGATAAAATATATAAAATATTTTGAATGATATTATCTATTAGTTTATATTATTATAACTATGAGATCAAGATTTCATGACATAAATTGTGTACAAATTTAAGCATGAATACATTAAAATGAGGAGTCTTTTGTTAGTCTATTTGATACTACTCATTGCCTTATTTCATCACATAAAAGTTATAAAAATACATAAAATTATTTTGAACTATGTGTTCTATTGGTTTAATTTATAATCATTGTGAGCTCCAAACTTTTATGATATAAATTGCACACAAACTTGAAGAAAGGTGGATTAAAAGAGTATTTCTTCTATATTAGTCTATTTCAATTTTGTATAATTTATTGTCTTATTTCAACACATAAAGTAATAAAAACACACAAGTTAATTTAACGATATTTTCTAATAATTTATATATAATTACTTCAAGCATAAAACATTATTACATAAATTACACATTAAGATGAATACAAATGCATTATAACATTAGTTGTTCCGTTAGTCTATTTGAGTTTTATTTATAATATATTTCTTAGTTCAACGCATAAAATTAATAAAAATATATAAATTTATTTTGAATAATATTATTTATTAGTTGATGTTATTATCACTACGAGTTCAAGGTTTCATGAAATGGATTGCATACAAATCTAAGCACAGATATATTAAAACAATAACGTTAGTCTATTTGTCGTATAATTTGTTATCATATATCAAGGCATAAACTCCAACGTATCTAAAGTTATTTTGAAATAATATTTTTTATTGATTTAAGTTATAACCATTAAGATGTCAAAACTTTTATGACGTGTGCGTATATATATAAACACACAAAACTCTATATAGAGTGTATATAGACACACACATGGACTGAACCAAAGGCCAGGCCTCCTATGAAATGAAATTTTATAATATTTTTATTTATGTTTTATATATTTTAAAATATAAATATTCTTTGATCACTTGTAAAAATAAATTTGTGATTTGGATCCCTATTTTGAATTTTTTAGTCCTCCCCTAGACACATACTATATTTCTAATATTTTCCGATAACAAATCATACTATCACTATTAATCTGTATAGACTATAGAATCCCTATAGGAATTGTGCCGACGACAATTAATGATGGAACATAAAGTTGGGAGTGATGTGATGAAATATGAATGATTCGGATTATTGAGATACCAAAAACTAAATTAAGGATTGCAATTATTGTTTTCATACTTTAGCTTGACTTCTGATTAATTAGAGGAGTAGGCTTAGTGGTGTTTTTGGAAATCAAGATAAATTTCACTTTATTATATTTATGCTTGATAAGGTCGGTTCAATTTCAAATTCGATTGAATATCTCCAATTCTCCATTTCACTGCTTTAATTAATCTTTCTCGGAGAATTCATTTCATATCGTTCCATGTAATTAATATTATAATCGGGTGAATAGTACAAAATAGAAAAGTTTAATTTATCTGAAAACTTTTTTTATTATAAATCACGTAATTATTTTACTTTATTTTTCCGAACACAACTGCTTCTAACTCCTTTTTCGGAGAAAAGTAAGGATCAAGTCTTTACTGTTGAAATGCTTCTAACTCCTTTCCTGTGCAGATTGAAATGTCTCTCTGATATGCGGTTACACCTCTATCCAGATAATGAAACAAATAATGAAAATTATTTCTTTCATGTGAGATCTTCACTCATTACAAATACTTCTAATTCTTGTTTGTTTTATAATGCTGAACAAAGCTAATTATGTAGATATATATGGACGCTGAAACAGCGCCTCAAGTATTTTCTTTTATTCCTCCACTATCTCACACGCTTAGTTTTTTAGAGAGCATTTTGAGTCATGATAGGAGAATTGATGATGGTTTGATGGAACATTTTATAATTATCTGTAATATATATGTAGACTATTTTCTATCCTAATCGAACACGAACGAACTAACGTGTAAGTTATATATATATATATATATATATATATATATATATATATATATACGAGTTTGATTTGAAACCTATTCATAATCTTATAGAACTAGTTTGATTCGAAATAGATAAATTGACAAGATCGGTCAAACTCAAATCATAGTTAGGGATTCGAAATTCGATACGTTAAATAAAAGACTATTCAAACTAACTTAAGCTTAGGGTTCGATTCTTTAACCCTTTATTAATAGTTCTAAAATAGAATTATCATAAGATGTTAACAAATTCCACAATTCATATCAAGATAACAGAATCAAATATAAAAAATGTCAATTTAATATAAATTCATACAAAACTAAAATTTCATTCAACAAAAATTAATAAATTTCATATAAATTCATACTACTCAAAGTCTCAAACAATCAAATAATTAATACAAATTCAAACAAAAATAGTTCGTGAACACATTTTGAACGAATTCACCATGATTTGAGTTTGATTTGATATAATTTCGAATCGAATCAGTTTGATTTGAAATTAATTTCGAATCGAATCAGTTTGATTTGAAATTAATTTCGAACTAGAATCGAACGAACTTTTTTTGAACTTTTTTTGATTCGAACACGAACGAACTACGAACTTCGAATATTTCTTATGTTAAATAGGCTATTTTCTTTTGTTAAATAGGGCTGTTTTTAAAAATAATTTAAAAAATAGTTAGAAATCTCAAAAAATCATGAAATTTTATACATGGTACACAAACGCATCTGTGCAACGCGTTGCATATTAGACTTCCTATATACATATAGAGTGAGACTATAGTGCTTCGCAAAGTACAAAAACTCCTGTGCTTCGTGTTCATATCTCGAACTTGAAAGTCTAAACGGTCGATAGCTTATCTTGACAATCTTGATAATGGATTTTCAAATAAATATGAAAACAATCTTAAAAATATAATTTTTTTTATGGATATATTTTTAAGATGGACATATAAGGTTTTTTCTATTTTTAAGATTTTTTTTATATTTATTAAAAAAATCATTGTCATGTGATCCCTTCCCATATATATATATATATATATATATATATATATATATATATATATATATATATGAGAGATTTTACGGTGTTTTGCGAAGTAAAGAGGAGTTTTTATTTCAGTTTCAAATCTCATATACAAAAAGCTCAAAATATTAATATAATTAATCCAAAATAATCTAGATATTGAAAACTTGTTGAATATCAAATTTTACTATTTTTGTAGTTTTCTAACTATTTTTTGGATTTTTGAAATTTGACAATTTTATAAGTGCATCTATCATTATTTTTGGGCCATTTTTTAAAAAATCCAAAAAATAGTTAGAAAGTCTCAAATATAATTAAATTTGATATTCAACAATATTTAAATATATAGTTTATGTTGGGTGAATTAGATTTGTAATTTGAACTTTAGTTTTGTGAGATTTTTAGGCCGAATTAAAATATCTTTTTGCTTCGCGAAACACAGGATATTTTGTATTTCGCGAATCACCATAGCCTCACTATATATATACATGTATATATATATATATATATATATATATATATAGAGAGAGAGAGAGAGAGAGAGAGAGTTTATCTATTGTGCTTCGGTAGCACTTCGGTAAAACGCTTCCGGTCCAAATTTTAATTTTTCATATTTAAAATTTCAACTTAAATAGCTCAATAAAATATTCATATCATAATCTTATATAATAATAATTTATATTCTATATGATTATGATATAAATATTTTATTGAGCTATTTAAATTGAAATTTTGTATACAAGAAATTAAAATTTGGACAGATAGCATTTCGGTTGAAGTGCTATCGGAATCATAATAGATAAATTATATATATTAGTGGATATACCGTGAGCTTAAGCTCACAGAGGCCTTCCGTGAACTTTACTCAAAAAATATATCAAATCATCTCGAAATTTTAATTTATCATCTTCATTAAATTCTTTATATGAAAATCTTGTGGGATGCAAAAATTTAGAGTTTTTTGAGTTTTTTAAGTCATCATTTTTAATTTTTAAAAATAATGTTCAAATATTAAATATATTATTATTTTTTTTAGAGCTGATTTTCAAAAATTAAAAATCATGACTTAAAAAACTCAAAATACTCTTTGAGTTAAACTTTCATATAAAGAATTTAATGAGAATGATAAATTAAAATTTCGAGATGATTTGATATATTTTTTGAGTTAAACTCATAGAAGGCTTCCGTGAGCTTAAGCTAACGCGTATCTTTACTCTCTCTCTCTCTCTCTCTATATATATAATATATATATATAAGTGATGCTATTGTGCTTAGAAAAGTACAAAATCTTTTGTGCTTCACATCTGTATCTCGAATTTAAAATGTCAAACGACCGATCCAAATCGTTGAACATCATCTTCATATTGAAATATCCTTGGAGATCAAATTTTATATTTTTTTGAATTTTTTGCTATTTTTTAGATGGGTAAAAAATCGCTAGTTTTGGATGGTGCAGAAATCATTAGATTAGCAAACTTTGTACCCATTTAAAAATATAAAATTTAATCTCCAAGGATATTTCAATATGAAGATGATGTTCAATGATTTGGATCGGCCATTTGAACTTTTAAATTCGAAATACGGACGTAAAGTACAAAAGATTTTGTGTTTCATGAAGCACCTTATTATCTATCTCTCTCTCTCTATATATATATATATATATATATATATATATATATATGAGTAAAGATACTGTGAGATCAAACTCAAGGAGGCATTCCGTGAGCCTAACTCAAAAAGTACATCAAATCATATTCAAATTTTAATTTATCATTCTCATTAAATTATTTTTATGAAAATCTTATGGGATGCAAAAATTTGAAGTGTTTTGAGGTTCTTAAGCCACCGTTTTTTTAATTTTTAAAACTGATGTTCAAACATTGAATATTTCATTATTTTTTTTGAGTTGATTTTCAAAAATTAAAAACCATGACTTAAAAAGCTCAAACACTTTAAATTTTTGTATCCCATAAATTTTCATATAAATAATTTAATGAGAATGATAAATTAAAATTTGAAATGATTTTTGTATTTGTGGTTATTTCCTAAGTTATGATACTGTGAGTCATGAAGTACAAAATATAATTTTACTTTGTGCCATATCTCATAGTACTAAATTCAAAATACCGATTTTAACTTTTTTAGTGTTCTCCATATTAATTTATGTTTGGCGATAAAATTTTATATTTTTTTTAAGGATAGAAAATTATTAGGGTGATGCCTCACACTCTTAAAATTTTCACTTATGATAAATTGACTTTCAACTTTTAATTTTGACAATCACCCCCTCCTCCCCTCTCTCGAACTCTCAAATCTATGATAAATTGTCCCCCGATGGTTAATTAATTATATAATAATTTATTTTTAGTTATAAAATGATAAAAATAATATCATATATTTATAACATTGTAAATTGAATTTTATATTTCATATACTTTTAACAAAAATATAAAGTGCCAATTAAATAACATTTAATATATTTTTAATCTTTTTTGTCTTTATTTTTATCTACTTTGTCTATGTATTTAAATAAATAATTAAAATTCATAATTATTTTTTATATTTTTATATTTTAATTTTGAAAATTAATTTTTAAATTAATAAAAACTAATTACTAACCACATGGTGTTTTAATTTTTTGATATGTACATATTAATTTAAATTATTTAATAATTATTTTATGATAATAATAAAAAAATAAGTTATGTGAATTATGACTAAAAATGACGTAGCAAACATATATTATTAATATTTAATTAAATTACTCTAATTATTTAATTTTTTTTATAAATTAAAAGTATATGAAACATAAATATTCAATTTATAAAGGTATAGGCATTACATGATTATTTTTTTATTTTACAACTAAAAATGAATTATTATAAGTTAATTAATTGGGGAGGGGGGATTTGTCACAGATTTGATAGTTGAGGTGGTGTTTGTCAAAATTAAAAGTTTGGGGACCAACTAATCACAAGTGAAAAAATTGAGGTATGTGGAGATATTACCCCAAATTATTATATTAATGCATTTTCTATCTATAAAAATATAGAAATTATTTTAAATAAATTTAAAATTTGATCTTCAAATATAATTTAAAATGGAGATTGCTTTAAAGAGTTTAATCGGTATTTTAATTTGGAAATAAAAATAAAACATAAAGTATAAAAATATTTTGTTCTTCATGACTAATAATAACATAACTCATTTTTCTAAAAGGAACTTAATCATTTTTTGTAATCAAATGGATCGTTTCAAACTGCAGGGTATCAAAACGGACAAAAAGCATATTTTATGTATACCTCTAATCATTTCTGATGCAAAATGATCACTTAATAATAAGAGGTTGGTACTCTCACAATCATGGGAAAAGAAACAACTTGAAACTACGGGTGTGTGATATTGCCTCGGCAATTATTTTAAAGAAATATTAAATAATAATCTTCAGATTTTTTTAAGTATTTCTAAGATAGATTTTGATCTCTTTGTAATATTTGCACTTTTGACTTTATACTTAATTTTCTAAATAAAAAATCAATCTTGTTTAATGTATCGTTGCGCCCTAATTTTGTCCCTCCATTTACCCTGCTTCTTTGACAAATGGACCCCGCACTTAGATGCATTTTAGAGGGCCCGTTTTACAAGAAAGTGGTGGAAAAGAAGGGGCAACATATATTTTTTGCTCTGATAATAACAACAACCATAATAATCATCACTGTCATCATTATATTATTATTATTATTATTATTATTATTATTGTTGTTGTTGTTGTTGTTGTCTATTATTAATGATTCTATACTCAGGTAAAATACAGATAGTCCAGACATTCATCCGTCCAGAGCGATTCTGAATCATTACATGAAATTTATCTAAAATATCAGACTGTTCATATTATTTAACAATTGTTTTAATTGCTTAAAATCTCAACTTTCCCAGCTGATAATTATTGAACCCAGGCCCAGCTAACGACGAGCGGGTTCCGTTACATTATTAATTATGTCACCAATATTAAAAGAGATAAAAAAGGGTGAGGATCACTTGACACTGGGTTATTTTGACATTTTTGATAATGAATTTTCAAATAAATATGAAAAAAATATTAAAAATATAATTTTTTTATGGAAATATTCTTCTAATTTTATTATCATTTGATACCCATCAAAGACCATCAATATTTTATATAATTTACAATAATTATAATTTGATGATGACTATCAAACGATAATAAAATTACATAAAATTTAAATCACCATCAATTTATAAATATAAAAATATATAAAAAAATTTTTCCATTTTTAAATTTTTTTATATTTATTTAAAAATTTATTTTCAAAATTATCAAAATAACCATTATCAAATTGATCCCTTTCCCATAAAGAATTAAAGAAGTCTCACTTTTGCCGACCTAACATTTGTTCCCTCTTTATAAAATAATAAAATTTAAGCTTAGATTAGTTTCAAATCCCACCTAGTTTTTCTTCTCGAGGAGTTGGTCTGGTCCATGACCTTTTTTTAATTCTTCTTTTTGTTACATATTTTAATTCAAGTTTCCTATTGCTGTACTCTTAATTAAACGGATAGGAAATTCTAGCATAATTTCAGTCTGTATCCACTACAACAACATAATATAGAAAGGATTCGCGTCAAAGTTTTGAATGGAGCCGAACCAAAATTTTAGTATAGAGAGTCGAGATACTGATTTATATTAATAAAATATTAAAATTGATAAATTAAAAGGGGTTAGTACTCCTTACAAAATAAAAATACGTGATAAATTTGAGCCTCAACATATATTTTTATGAATTTGGAAGGGCCAACCCTCCTTAAATCTGCCCTGATTTTGGATATTTCAGTCAATTAACATCTACGCTTCAAATTGCAAAATACATACATTACTAAAATATACTTTTTTTTTGTATAAATATGAAGTAAGAATATTAATTTAATAAGGCTAACTTGTAAGAAAAAAATACTATTTATTAGGTTATTTTGGTTATGTAAAAGTAGCTCAAAAATTTAATTGGTTGCTAAAAAAAAATACTATTTATCTAGTTCTCTGTTTACTTCTAAACTATAATGTAAATTCCACATGAAAACCGGCCACATAGTCGGCTTATTGGATAGTGTGATATCCAAATTTGTAGTCTAATATATATGGCTAAGCAGCGGAGCATGGGGATTCATAAATGAGGAATTTTTTTTGATGAACCATAATTGATGGCTTTAAATTTATTTTTTTTCTAGATAAAAATTTGATAGTAAATATCACTAACTATATAACACTGTGGATAGCGTTGCACTTGCCTTTTGGTTTTTAAATTGTTTCACTGTGTGGATGTATCTCAAAGGACGGATTTGCATATTATAGGCTCGGAGTAGTTGGTTTTGAGAATTAATAATTCAGGGTTTTTTAGGTATACAGGGAATTTATGTCGTAATTTGTTTCATGATTTATATTTTTTAGTTTTTAAGGGAGTCTCTGTCACTAAAATTGATATATCTGGATCGATGTCGCAGAATTTTTTTACTGTAATGTTTTAATATAAAATTCAAAATATAAATCTATTTTTTTATTCTTTCTTTGTTCCCTCTTGGGTCCACGCAAATTTTCATAATGGAATGTTAAATACATTGCAGTGTCTTCATTAATACGGTTCTTAAATCTTATATTAAAAAACCCTTATAAAATTAATTGTGGATTTTTATCTAAACTTATCTTTCGTGAAAAGAAGATCGTTACTTTGAATTTTGAAATTTGATATTTTTGTTGAAAAAGAAAGATTGCGACAATTTGTCCTAATGCAACATTATATATTGTCTTCGAACACCCCTTACTTTTCTAATCTAGATTAGCCAATGATCGCCATAATGAAATGTTGTTTATTGCTTTCTCTCATCAACAGAGGAAAGTATGTACACTGATATTTTATTTAATTACAAGTGATTTCTATTTAAATGAAATTTAATTTAACATTTCACTGCAATAGCGGCACAAGGTCATGTTCGAACTTTGGTCCATTAAGTTCTATTTTATTTTATATACAGAAAGAGTGTTAAGTTTCCTCTTAATAAATTCAGGATTTGGGAATTGTTCGGCGAGGTCAAAAATTCACGATTCGGGTATAATACAAGTATAATTAAGAACAATTCATTTCATATAATATAAATACAAAGATATTAAAAGATAGAAAATTCTAATTAAATAATATATAATGTGTTTTATTCATGAATAAAATACTTTTTATAAAAAATATATATTATATATATTAAACTGACGAATTATTCATGAAATATCCAGTTATGAATAAAAAATAAATTATTCACAAATAAAATGAGAGTAATGTGACTATGCTCTCAACCATAGGTGCATAGCACCTCATTTTAATTTAGAACCATTGGATATCTCTCTCTTTTTTCATCAAACGGTTATATATATGCAATTAGACACGAATAATTAAGTCTCTTCGTTTCTCAATATATTTAATAACTATGAAAAAGAAAAGAAAAAAGAACTATGAAATATTTACAAAAAAATATTCACAAATTTATGTTTTAGATGGTAAATATTATAATGTACATACATTTTTTTTGTTATTTTTAACATTCTGCGAAAAAAACGAGTACAAGGGTCGAAATCATTTAAGCTGACCTATTTGGTGATGCATTGTGTTTGAATTAATTTAGATCTAGCAGTCGAAAATAAAAAAAAATGAACAGGTTGATAAAAGTACATCTAAATATTTAGTCTTGAATAGCTGGATTTTGTAGTAAATTAAAAATATTACAAATTAGTCATATAAATGCATTGTAAAAAAATTAGTTGGAACCTTAACAAAATCGATTTTAGTTATGAATTTAAGAATTCCAATTTTCTCTCTATGGATCTTATCTGTCTGACTAGGTGTGTCAATTATTGATCCGATCCGAAAATAAATAGGTCGGGTATGGATTTAATTTTTTTTATACGAATTGGGTCAGGTCGGGTTTAGGTCAATCTGATCTGATCCGATTAATTATGTTTTTTGAAGTAATTTTATAATTTAGCACTAATTAAAGCTTAAATATATACTAATTATCTACTAATTAAGATTAATTAAAAATTTATTAAAAAAATATTAATTAAAACTACATAAAAATAATTAATAAATAATTAATTATTTTACACGGGTCGGGTCGGGTATGGCTCAAGATTTTTTTACCCGAATTTAATCGGATCGGGTTCGAATCGGGTTCAAAAAATAAAAAAATAATATGTCCGGACCCGAAAGCGACCCGACCCCACCCGACCCATTGACACCCCTACGCCTGACGTTGGTTGGACAGTGAAGAGAATTTTGTCTTTGCATAAATTTTTTGAAAAAAATTTGTATGCTTTATTTTCTTTTCTTTTCATTTGCAAGAACACTTAATATTGATCTAATTTTTATGAATAATTTAGATATGATATGTCTTTACAATATATCAACACTTAAACAAATCCTTTTAATATTAGCGACATATTGTTAAACTTTTCATTCTTAGTATATACTGCACTACAAAATAACAAAGTAGCTTGAATTTTAAAGACTATAATTAAAAATAAAGCGTCACAACGCTTTATTATCCATTACTTGTCAATCAAAATATTATAGCCCCTTTTTTGTTTGAAATTCTAATAATCTTTTGATGCCAGATTTTGTCCTTGTAAGAATACTTAAGAATAAAAACGGTAAGACATGTAGGTCGCACTGTTGTACTGCATGAATCATGGAAGAATTAATCAGTTGATAATTGAAATAAGTTAAAGAAGTAACCAATTGATCATGTTTTGATTAAACTAATGATGGTGTCTACATCAGTTGATTCGGTACAATTGTCAGATAAATATCCTTGATTAGAGAATCAATCGCAATTATTGCACAATGAGGTAGTCCAACCTAATTAAACAATTAATCAACTAATCAATTGATTAATTAACTAGTGGGTAATTACTATTCTTGATGATGACAAGGACCTCTAATTCAACTGTTAACTTCTCTGTACGTACGCTGACGTCATTGTTGCAACGCTTCAATTATACCCCTAGAAAGTTGGATTTAGTCAACATTTTTTTATTTTTGTTTAAAAGTTCTGTTTTTTTTCCTACAAATACATTGGGGATCTTATATACGAAGTCTCGCAATTCGAGGAGCATATATATACATGCCGAATTTATATATTTATAATTAACTATTATTATTTGTGTGATTATATATCAACAAGATTTTTAATTAAAGCCCTAGAGATTCAGGCATGGAAATCCTTGCACCAACATTTTTCTGGTGGAAATTGGAGCTATTAGTGGTCTTAATTTTTTAACATTTTTTTATTGGGCTCAGCAAAAAAAATCTGATTTATTTCTGTTTCTGATGTTCTAACACTACTTTATTATTATTATTTTGGAGAAAAAACACTACATTATTTATCCTTTACATATATAGCCATGTAGCACAAACATGAGCTACAGAGACCTAGCAAAGGAACTGACAATCTATTACATATCCTTGTAAGTTGATTCACTCAAAAAGAAAAATTACACAAAGTACAGAAGCCTAGCTGAATTTGGGCCTATTTGGCAATTGGATGAAATAGAGGAAAAGTGAAAAAAAAAATGCTTTTTATTATTTTAATTTTAATTATATTTGATAAATTTGAAATAGCAGAAACGTGAATTTATGACTTTTTCAACCCTTGGAAAAATCACTCTTTCATAATTTCATCCCCTCTAAAATAGTGGAATGAAATAGAGAGAAACCAAAATACAAAAGAAATAGATTTGACTTATATTTTCATTGTTATAACTTATTCCACTGTTCTATTTTTTTTACAATTTTATTCAATTTATCCCTATTTGACTACTATTCCAACATAATTTCACATATTTTCTCTATTCTACCCTTGACGAGTAGACACGCCCTGTTTGCTGACATAGACAACCAAACTGGAGACAGCAGGATGCCAAGTCACTCCCAACCAGACAACCAGTGATATTGTGAATTTGTGCCCTAAAAAGAATATTGTAAATTTGTAACTGCACGTGTCAGAATTATATGAGCTTCTCTTGGGACCACATAAGCTGCCAGCTCATCGTAAGCAAGACATCGATGTCAATTGTCAAATATCCTGCCCGGAAATTTTAGATCCAAACTCCTGTCCTAAATTTGAATAATAGGCCATATTTCTAAATATAAGAAATTACAAGTTTGGAAATCTGACTGATATAAATAGGGTTGTATAAAAAAGTGTGAAACCCGCTTAACCCATCCAATCCAACCCGTTTTTAACCGGGTTTTTTTTTATCTAATCCATTATATGAGTTGTGTGTTATGGATTTGCTCTAAGAAAACCTTATAAATCGGACCACATTGTATATTATCATATTTTCCATGTTTTTCAAATTTTTGTATAAACAATTTATCGGGTAATCAATCCAATAAAAATCAAGAGTTGAAAATTTCCCTTGTATTTTAATTATTCCTATGTACTTTTTTCTTTTATAAATATTATATATCACTATTTTTAATATTAATTATTAGTTATTAGCATCTTATCGGTGTATTGCTACGGATGATGATTTTTAAAAGTATAAATTTAAAATTTTATGAGAAAATAATATAAATAAAAAATAAAGATAATTTAATTACCCATACTGCTTTCTTTTGCTTGGCCTTCCCTTCGTTTATTGCGCAGTTGGGTCTCTTTTTATGAGGGTTTTGGGTGTGTTTTTCTCTTGTTTTCTTGCTCGAATTCTCTTTTGATAAAACCAATAAATATAAAATTGAGAGAAAAAAATATAAAATAGAGCAATTATAGTCATTTATTATGTAGCATTGGCGTATAATAATTAGAATTAAGAGAAAAATATAACTTCAGCACAACGACCATATAAATAGTTAACATTATTTGAAGAATAATCCAATATAATAGTTGATATTACCTCAAAAAATGCAACAAAAAGAACCGTTGCGGAATCATAACACTTAGATACTTAATAAGTAGTAGAGAAATTTTTTTATGAGACGTAACAAATATTTAATGTTTAATAAATTATTGATGCTTGATGTTAAATTTATTTCTAATTACTCAGATACTTTAGTTTTCTAAAATTGAGTTGTAATATCTTCAATATGACATTTGATATTGACAAAAAATAATAAAAAATATTAAATTATTCAATCAAAATAAGTAATAGCAACCCATTTAATCCGTATTAATCTTCCCCTCTAACAGTCAACAATACTATTATGCCTTTTATGTTCAAAGCAATTGAAAAAGGTCGTGAATTTTTGGAAACCTTGGTATCGTTTTCAAGCCAGCTGGTCCGTACGAATGCCGGACCCCACTTAAGCCACGTGCCTGCAAAATGGGATGCCGACAGTCGCTACCACAGTAACTTTTTGGCATCAGAAACGGTTCGAATAAAAACAAACTGAATCGGGTCGAACTATCTTCCAGTTTGGTATTCTACGTAATAGCAAAATATAAGAATAATAATACTATTTCGATAAAAAAATTGTTTATTAAATTTTAAACTAAATAGAAGGATGTGGAAGAATTCTAAACTGATATAATAATGTTATATTATATTATATTATTATTATTTATTTTTATATTATCATTACTGTTAATGTTATTATTATATTATTATATTTTTATTATTATTAATATATTAATATATTATAATTATAATTATATTATTATTATTATACTATGATTATGATTATTATTACTATGATTATGATTATATAATTATATTATTATGATTATTATTATGATTATATTATCATAATTATTATGATTATGATTTTATTATTATTATCATTATTTTTATTATTTAATTATATTATATTATATTATGTTATATTATATTATATTATATTATTATAATAATTATTATTTTATTTTTATCATCATTGTTAGTATCATAATTATTAATATTTTAACTATTATGATTAATAACAGTAAATGATATTTTATTTTTCTAGATAGTTAAGAGTATCACTATTCTAAAATAATATTATTCTACCATTTTTCCAAAACTATAATTCTTCCAAATTATTCCTTAATTTATCAAATGATTCTAAATGAATAACGCGCAATGTGATCTAGATCCGCTATGTAGGCCCGAATGTCCGACGAATTGGATCTCTTGCGGCTCTATTTGTGTAGCGAGTCTAGATGCAGCCAATTTAACAAATTACATTATTTATTTATTTTGAGATATGGAAAATACTATGACCATTTAAATGATTAACTTAGTTAAAATTTAGTTCAAATGATTGATCTTTATCATATAAATATTTGAGTTGCAAATTACTGTAAATAAATGCAATTTTTCTGTTTGTCTTTGTCATTTATTTGTTTCCATTGTTTCTATTATTTATTGGTTAATCTATGGCCACTAGTACATAATTTTTAATTTTGATCGTAATTGTATTTATTTTTTCAAGTACAAGTTTACTGGATTGGGATATAAATTTTAAGGAACATAATTTTATTTCTGAACATAACTAAATTCGAAGTAGGCTTATTCTTGAATTTCACTCACTATTGATATGTCACGTTCTAGTTTGTAATTTTTTTATGATATTTATAGTACGTCCCGGCGTTTTGATTCTAAATAATAAAAAAAAGTAAACATTATATTTGTTTCACAATAGCATGTCGTTGTAATTTCGCATCTTACAAAACAAAACAAAACAAAAAATCGCAAGTTGAAGAGGATATGTCCCACTCGGTTACTAGTCACTTCCAATTACATACATTAATTATGGATTTAAACAGTGCAGTGAAATAATTGCTGGCGAAAATCTCAGTTCGTTTCATATTTATATCCAAATCTATGCTTGACTCTTAACTACTAGTCCATATAAGAGGTCAGCACCGTCATAATTTCCCTCAACGCTGAGGTTAGACACAAGTTTAATGAATTGAAACAACAACACTATTTATTTTTCTTCATTTCATTTCTATTGAAGGAAGGTGGTCCCTGCGTTTACTGCATAATTAATGCAACAAAATTTACATCCTTGATTCATTGAATCCATTTATGATTTATTTGCTTAATATTTAATCACCGGCTTTAAAGAAAAAAGTATATATAATATTTAATCACAGGCTTATAATTATAATTATAATAAGAACTTCGGCAAATATTTCAACTCATTCTTTAACAAATGTTATGTGATCTTGCATTTTTTCAGTCATTAATTCCATTTAAACCATTTAACTTCGCCACTGATGCCATTTTAATACATGTTATCCTTGTTGCAGAAATAAAATTGAAATATTCTAAAAATAACCCAATACTCATTTGGTGAAATATTTTGCATGTCAATTTTTTTTTCAACTTTTTGGGAGAATATTCCTTTCTTATCTCTGTGTTTTAGTCAAAACCACACACCTCACACCAGATGTAGCTAGGATTCGGAAATCGGAACAACATCTCCACTTATTTGTTGTGATTAGTGCTTATTTAACTGCGCTAAGCATTGATGACTTCAAGGGAAATTTTTCAAAAGTAAGAAAAAACAATGCATAAATCAAGTATGTTATTATTATGAATAAATATAAGTTGCCCTAAGACCCGCCCCTTGATTTGTTGATGTGTTCATGGTGAAAGCGATAAACATATGTACTGACCATTCATTAGTTATTAGCTGCCTAACATCAAATGTTTAATAGTAAAATTAAAGAAAAGTTATGCATCATATTGATTTTTTAGGAAAAAAATCATTGAGAGCATTTTATCTTGCAATTATTTACCACTTATTTCTTTTACCATTCAAATTCTACATTTTTTTTAGCTTTTTGTTGAATTTTGATATATCTGTCCCTTTTTGTTTGAATAATTTAATCTTTAAAAATATTTTTATTTTATTTAAAAAAAAAACAACTCTATACCTACTTGCTTAATACATGAATTCAATAGTTTTGAACTAACAATTGTTCAGATAATTGAAACATAACCAAAAACCATTTACGTGGCACTTAATGTGTTGCAAATAATTTCATTTCTTATTTGACTAATTTGCCAAATAACTGTCATTGATTTTAATAATTTTCTTGTTATACAATAATTTTAATTATTAATTTTTTTAATATTCTTAGTTCCATTAAATAATATTTGCAATTGGTAAGGATATGTTGTCAATATTTGAGGCAGTCCATAACATTATTCGATCTAAGCCATGCTCTATAATTACCTTATCTTTTGTACAATTTTACGTCATCGTATTATGCCGGGTACATAACATTGGGCACAGTATCACCACCCACCAATTATTATATATACCCCTAGCTAGATCCCTAGACAGATCTTTGTCCATTATGCACAGCAGCACAGTCCCGCTTCATATATAATTAAACAATTTGCAATGATATATGTTCTAGGATTATCTGATAAATTACTAAGCAGTTATAAAAGTTAAAAATAAGAGTGAAATTATGGATTTTCTTTGCATAGTGTAGATAGAATTCGTATTTAGAAGTAATTTACAAACATATATTCCATCAAACACTGAAAATTTAATGGGTTTGCTTTGTCAGTTAGTTTTAAAAATAATTATTCATGTTGTTAAGGTCAATATATTTCTTCTCATATGCTAAATTCATCAATTATCTCTGTTAGTGTTAGAAATAAGCTATCCCATCCTCAAATTGGATTGATCCAAATACTAGTACCAAGTACTGTTTAAACAGAAGAATGAATCATATAAAAACATGTGTTATCAACTATTTAGAGCTCTTACTTCGAAATAATAACAACAACGACGACAATAATAAATTATTAGTATATATCATCACATTAGACAATATTACACCATAATCATCACAACTACAAAAAAAAAATGAGAAGTAAATAATCCTAATAATTATTAAATACATGTGAAATGAAGGACGGGAATATATACTTCTTATGATTTCTAAGAAAAAAAAAAAAACAATGAATTGAAAAAATAGATTCCAAACATTGAAACGGAATTTTGAGGATTCGGATGATTTTTTTGACCCCAAAATGACATCATAACGATAACGGTGAACCTCATAACTGACCCTATTATGAGTATTTCTGCCCTTGTGTTATTTCCACTCCACTCCACTTATTGAAGTAACGATAACGGTGAACCTCATAACTGACACTGTAGGCCTGTACTGAAATAATTGACCCACTTTACCCCCCTCACATTTTTTTCTTCATATTTATTAATTAAGTAGGACTCTTAAGATTATTCCATCCTATACACAAATTAAGTTATGTTCCGATTTTTTTTAATTTTAGGAAAAAAACATCTAATTTATAATTATTTTAATGTAATCGTTCCATAATGAAATGAGTTTTTTTTTGAAATAAAAAGCAGGCACGGAGTTATTAAGTCGTATTATTTCATAACTGAAACATAGTTTGGTTAAAATAAAAAGGCGAGGTTCTTTTATTATTTCACAATTGACATCTCAGTATAAAATTAAAAAAATTAATTGATAATGTCCACCGGTTAATAATAAATAGAAAAAAATATCTAAAATGAAATGAAAATTAAGAGTAACGGAGAGTTCTTATTTTAAAAAAAAATGTAAATAATTTTGGTGCACTACATATTTTCTAGCCAAGCGTGCTTTGCAATGTATAATTGACCAAATAGTGCAGGGCTCAAGCTGTTAAAAGTGTATATATCCGCTTTCTTCCCTCAATCTACAAAGTTCTCTTGATAAATTACATGAAAGTCACCTATTCTTGTAGAAACACCAAAAAAACTTGTCGGGGGACCGTTGGCCGTTTGGATAGAGACGTTGCAGAAACATGCATTAAATTCTCATGCAACCCAAACCTGTTCTACATGCTCTCTCTCTTTCTCTTTCTCTTCCTCTCCACCATACACTTGCCCGCAAATAAACGGCGATGTAACACGTACGTACTCATGTCCACATTAAGACCTTGATAGGTAGTTTTATGCTTCTATTGGGTTCTACTCAGGAATTGACTAGGAAGCACTCCATTTTATCGTGACAATATATGTTTTAATGAAAAAGTAAGTTTGGGCTTATTTCATATTCAATGAAAATAATTAGATCAGGCACAGCATCACACTGAGCTAGGAAGGATACTGTTGTAAATTACAGGATGAATAAAAATGGTTTTTTATTTCTGATATATTTACAATACAACAGTGATGCCGATTTATAGGCTTGTAAATTATTTTGTCGTTGCTTGATTTATTTCCTAATAAATGGCTACTAGCCGTTGTTACTTTTCTAATTACATTTAGCTATAATTGTACACAGATCTATGGTTCGATTTCAAAGAAAGTGACGTCCCTTGAAATATCTGATTTTTTGTGTATTGTCATAACATTTGTACTCTTTTTTTTGAAAAGAGTAACCAAGAAAAATAGTTTTAATAAAAAATTTATCTAACTTGTCAGATCTTTTGACGTGAACAAAACTGGTACACCCGAAAATCCTTAAGTGACTAAGATTCATAATTCTTCGATTGAGAACTGCTAGAGGACTTTAATTGTTAAAAACAGGTGTTGGTAATATATTAATCAATTAAATTCGCCTTTCTTCTTGACCGTGCGCAAGTGAGGATGGAGAAACCAGCAACCATCACGATTATGCCCCGGCTTTTTAGAGTGAGTGCATGTGTCAGTGGCTTGATCTCCTCTCCCTCATCGGTCGGTGTTATGGTTGGAGGCTTGGCCCTTGAAACCGACAGTTTTGGTATGAAAGCTTGAGTTTTTCAATTTGGCTAGGTGAGGAGTTTGATTCATGAGAAGGCGGCGAGTTTCTTCTCTCTGCAAGAGAGCCGCGATGCTAGAGAAAGAGGGCCGATCATTGGACAACATGATTTGTGGCCGGACAGTCTCATAACTCGAATCGAGCCCAGCCAGGCAATGGTAAACCTTATCTAGTTTTACCCTTTCTTGGAGCTTTTTGAGATCAGTTGTTAAGGGATTCAAGGCTGCTAATTCTTCGAATTTGGTTTTCAGTATGCCTATGTATTCTGCCATTGACATATTACCTTGTTTTATTTGCCTCGCCCCTTGAGGGACTTGATTATGGCCCGAGACCATGTTTGATAGTTTCTTTTGTTGAGGGGAATGGTGGTGAGTCAGAGGGTGGAGTTACCGTCGGCTGTAGTCGCATTGCCTCCAACTGCTTCTGTCATCTCTTGACTTGTGTTGAGATTGCTGGTTTTGTTTTCGGTTTTGTTGGCTTAGAGAATCGTTGGCTCTGATATCATGTTGTAAATTACAGGATGAATAAAAATGATTTTTTATTCCTGATATATTTACAATACAGTATAGTGATGTCTATTTATAAGCTTGTGAATTATTTTGTCGTTGCTTGATTTCCTAATAAACCTGGCTACTAGCTATTGTTACTTACTTTCCTAATTATATTTCACTATAATTGTACACAGATCTAGTCTATCAATTACAACTGGCTAATTATTGCTAATTATTTGATTCTGTTGTTATTTTCTCAACAGATACAGCTCCTGGAAAGGAACGGTTTTTTTCATCTACCGGCATCTTTCGCTCCTCCTACGAGACCCAAATATATATGGGGGAACGAATTTTCTTTTGTGACCAGAGAAGTATAGAAAATGGTCATGATTATTTTTAAAATTTTGTATCTCGAGTCCTAGGTAGCAAAAGGCAGGAAAATTTGGGAAAAAAAACTGTCAAGTACAACAAATTAAAAGCAGAGAGCGGAATCTAGAGGAAAAATATGCCACCGTGTCTCCTCGTCCTTTTTGTTTCTTCACTTTCAGCAATCGTCATTTTGTTGTTCTACTTTGACAATCATTTCACCAAAATCACATTCACTTTAATTTCCAGAAAATAATCTCTTGTACGGTTTCCATCTGTTGTAATAACCAGTTTGGTGAAATTGTCATAAATGCTCCCGTATTATTGATTTGGTGTAAAAGTGCAATTCTGCTTAAATGGACTTGTAGCTCCTTATAAAATTTCTTAAATAGGGATTATAGCTACTCGTTCGTCATGTCATTTCTAGCCAGTTCCAAGCATTAGGACCGTCATATAAATAGTGTAAAAAAATGTTTTCCGAATTATTGTGTATGAAATTACTCGAAAATGTTTTTATATAATTTAAATTATTTGAGAAAAGTACCATTTTTTTTACTACGATGTGAATAGTGTACGTTATAAGAATATGTTCATTCTTTACATATAATAATTCAGAATAAATTAATTAATTCGAAAAACATTAATTGTTCATTATTTACATATAACTAGCAATATACCCGCGCATTGCAGCAGGACTCTTTTATTTAAATATAAAAACATTATAAGATAAAAAAATCACATTGATCTAATATTAAATTATAAATTCACCAAATTATAGAGAAAATCTATAATAAAAATCAGATTTAATTTTGAATGGAATTTTCTGCACAATATGAGTTAATGATTCATGATGTTTATGGTAAAAAAATGAATTATTTTAACTTGTATTATCACCATTAATTTCTTACCAAACATGTACAAGGTTGATTATCATAGCACATACCTTAAGCCTTAAATCAAATTTTTATTTTATAACATAAATAGAAAGATATTGAGTATTCTAATGTATAAATCATGTGCATAAATAAAAATAATAATATAGATGGTAAAAAATAGAGAGAAAGAGGGATCAATGGATGCGATTATATACGTTCGATCAATTAAAAATATATATTATTTGTCTAATTGAGGATAAAATGAGTATAATAAAAAAAATACCATGACAAAAAAATGAACCCTCCAATTCTTAGCTGCTTTATATAATAGTATAGATAATTGTTAGCATAATTATTTCTAATTAAGTGTGTGAGAACGCTATTGGACAGCTAAAATTTAAGAATTCTGTATGTAATGAAGCAGAATAATTCCAGATTTGAATACCAATGAGATACTTTATAATAATCTAATTAAGTTGAAGGGTCTTACATGACGACAATTCATAACATCAGACTCATTAATTATTATTGGAGCAATTATATATATTAGCGTATGATCTGACCAATCCCCATTATTAATTAAAGTTAACATTTGAAGAGTTGTAAAAAAACAGTTCAAGAGTGCATTAACTAGCATCTTACGCAAAAGTGCAGAACAATTTACAAATTTAGTTGAGCTGTGGTTCTGCCAAGAGCAACATTTATCTATACTATTGTATAAACCATCTAAGAATTGGAGGGTCCATTTTTTGTCATGGTAATTTTTTATTATATCTATTTTATCCCTCAATTAGACGGATAATATTTATTATTAGTTGATCGAACGCATGTGATCGCGTCCATTGATCCTCTCTTTCTCTCCATTTCTTTCCTTATATACTATTATTTCCATAATTTTTATTTTTTATTTAGCAACCTTGTGCATATTTGGTAAGAAATTAATGGTGATAATATATGTTAGAATAATTTACTTTTCTTGCCATAAAAATCATGAATCATTAACTCATATTGTGCAAAAATCTCATCCAAGATTAAATATAGTCTTTATTATAGGTTTTCTTTTGGTGAATTTATAATTTGATATTAGATAAATGTGATTTTTTTATCTTATAATATTTTAATGTTTAAATAAAAAATTATCCTGCAACGCGGTATATAGCTAGTATATTACAAAATACGCACAAAATTAACCACCATCGGAAGATGAAATTCACATCGACCCAAGCAGGCAAGCACCAAGTACTTCACACGTGGTGTCCATTTAAAATCGCTCCATGAATCTAAAATCTTCGTCGTCATGACCACCAACAACCATATTGTACTGATTCGATGATTGTAAAGTATAAATAGTTACTCTACGGACATAAAGTAGTACAAAACATATGAACTCCAAAAGATGAAGCAAGAGATAGCAGCAACAAACGAAAGCCAAAAAGCAAGAGGAAATAAAGCCAAAAAAAAAAGGATAAAAAATGAAAAAAATTGTCACCCTTTTAGCGTGAGAGGAGTGGGGAGGTTCAAATCCTTTTGAATAAAAAAAAATAGGTTCAAAATTTTTAGAACCGTCGATTTTGTATTAAGATTCATACTTTTAATAGATTTTAATTTCAATAATCATTACGAATCTCGATATAAAATCAACGGATTTAAAAAACTTTAAACTTATTTTTTAATTCAAAGAGTTTTGAACCTCTCCACTTCCTAACGTGAAAGCCTTAATATGACCCAAAAAATAAAATAAAAAAGGTGGTAAATTTCGTTCCATTACAAAAAGGCACCAATTATTTGAATTGATATGACTCGTATCTCCATAATTCTTATGCTAAAGGACTTGTAATGATGAAGGTCCGTACTGTAATCATTTTGTCTAATAAGAAGGATTGGAATCAACATCTATTTAGTGCTTGTTTTAATTTTATTTCCGAGCTTTATGAGATATATATAAGAATATGTCATTGTCTTTACGGCGAAGATAGAGGCACAAACAAAAAAGTATTCGGCCCTTTTTTGAAATGTTAAAACAATGCATTACTGCATGCGAAATTTACCACAAAAGACGAAGAAAAGAAAGACAACAGAATGTTTATACTTAGAATTCAGAAATCCCATAGCAAAGTGGAGGCAAACCCACTAGGCACGCAAGCATCGGATTGAGCCCACATCTCATCCGACCCGAACCTGAAACCATACCCGAAACTATACCCCAGGCCGTTGTCATGCTCCGCGCGGATAACATATTCGTCTATAAGATCCGAACTGGTAACAAAATCCGACCCCGTCGACTCAGAGCCATCGTCCTCTAATCTTGGAAGCTCCACAATTTCATCCAACAACTCCCCTTCAACAGCAGTTGCATCACGATTCACACAATGACTGGTTGTTACCTCCATTGCAGCTGCCTGTGCTGCTGCAGCCTGAACATCACATGGTGAACGAGAGGCCGGGCGTGGCAATGATGTGGCCAATTCAGGGAAGTTTAGCACAGCACCTGCACCCTTGATGCTCAATGCAGCGACATCATGCGCACGTGCTGCCATCTCTGGTGTGGGGAATGTACCGAGCCAGATGCGAGATTTCTTCTTGGGCTCGCGAATCTCTGACACCCATTTGCCCCACGTGCGCATGCGGACGCCGCGGTACGACGGGTGGTGGTTGTTGGACTCACGGGCCCGTTTTGGTTTAGAGGTTTCAGGTTTCGGGCTCGGGTTACTGGGCTGGCATGAAGACCCGGGCTGGCTTGAAGATGACGCTGAGGAGGAGGAGGTGGTTGATTCGTGATCAGAAGTGTCTGGCACTTGTGAGATCGTCATTCGGTACTGTTGATTAATTGGGGAAAAGGAAGAAAGAAGGATCAGTTGAAAAATGATCAGCCTTCTCAGACCTTTCAGTAACATATATACTACAGAGTTGTATGTATGGAATTAAGTGGATACATGGAAGGATAGATCACAAGTACATTGGAGAAAGGGAAGAGGAGAGAAGCAGAGAAGCAGAGAGAGGTGAGAACTGGGGAGGGGAGGGGAGGAGGAAAGACAGAGAAGGAGAGAGAAGTAGGGGGTTAAATGGAGTTTCAGAGGGACGGCACAACCACCATCCTTTTCAATATCAATATGACGCCTCCGTTCTTGGTGGGTCCCCACTAATGGGCCCCATTTCTTTCCCACAAATAATATTTTTTGTAAGTGCTGTCCTTTATCCCTCCAATATCTGTCTCCATAAAATCTCCATAAGTATCTATTAATTATAATTATATATTTGTTAACTAAGAAGGGACAAGCATCAACTAAATTAAGGTTACATTTTTCTACCTATTTTCTATAAAAAAATATATAATATTTCTTAGTTACAACTTATGTATTCTTGATTAGCAAATAAATAGTTACATTTAGCTTATACTTACCAGAATTTGTCGGAACAGATATACGGAGAGATGCTTAACGTTTTCCTCTTTTTTTCTTTTTTTTTTCTTTTTTTATTTCTAACCAGATCTTCTCGGCTCGAGAAAATAAAATAAAATACGGAAAATAGAAAGAAGGGCCCACGGGCTTGGAGCACCCGAAAAAGAAGAAAACAAAAGTAGAAAGTCATACTCACAACTACGTCGACGTATTTGGGCTCATGTAGTCATGTTAGATTATTTATTTCCCTTTTTCTAAAGTTATTTTTTTCTTTTTTTTATAATGAGTGCGTTCTGTTAATTGGCTATTTAAAGTTATTTTATGATGTCGTTGTCGTCACTCTCTTTTTGGGAAGAAAATTTATATTTATTTAGAGCGTAGACAATAAATTGCAAATGATTTAGGAAATAGGACAGGATTGAAGTTAGTATTACTGTATCAAAGAACAAAACTTATATATTACGATGATGACATCAGTTGTTATTGCTACTTGAAATTCAGTCAGTGTGATAAATTCCCAATTCATGAGGAAATCACAATTTGCATCTTCAATTCTTCAATTACATATTATGTCACTTTCTCGACTTTCACTGCTAATGCTAATGTAATATGAGCGGATGTAGGATTTTGATCTGGGAGTAATTATGAGATTGTAATAGGTTATCGGATTTAAATCATTAATTAATCGGATACTAAATAAAAAATAAAAAAATAAATATATATTCTTACTAATAAAAAACTATCAAAATAATATCATTTTACATATTAAAAATAATAATGAAATAAAACTCAAAGTAATAAATAATCAAGATGATAAGAAATATTTCTAATAGAAAACTTTATATTTTGAAATTTTTGTATAATTATTTCATTGCATGATATTAAATATTGTTTTCTCATTGATGTGTCTGGAAAATTCATCAACTCTTATTAAGCAATTCACGTCATTTGTTGTGGATACAAGGAGAAAACCGAATGGGGAAAAGAGGTGATCCTCTTTTCATCTATCCCTAGTCTAGACCAAAAGAATTTTTTTTATATTATTGCTATTTGTTTACTTCATGGGTTAAAGTAATCAAATAATTTAGAGATGATAATTTGTTTTCTAAAGAGACAGATTACCGATGATATTATTTAAAAATATTATTTTTCAAAATCGAGGGAGATTTTTCCCCCCGGCCCTTATATAGATTCGCCCCTGAATCAATTTTGAAGATAAAAATAATTAATAGTGTAGAAAGATAAATACAGTAGGATGTACATTAGAAGGACGATACATAGTTTAAAGATTTTGAAAGGACATAAAAACATCTTTTATTATTTTAGAAAATTATAGAAAAAAAATTGAAGACGTATATTTTAGAAGAAAAGTGGTTATCCCAACTAATTGCGTAGAAAGAGAACGTTTACGTAATAGGATATGCAAAAGCAGTACAAATGCACATTTAAGCTAACTTTGAGTACTGTCCCAACTCGAATCTAACCTAACCAATTATCGTCTTGATCAATGGCCTCATCCAAAAGCACCAAGATCAAAGATGAAGATTTTTAAGAGCCATACCAAGGCGGCTGAAACGAGCATCACATATTAATTCCTATCTATACTGTAATTGTTAAAATTAATTCTGAATTTTTAATGCCATACATTAAAAGCATCTTATAAAGTAGTTTGAAGTTTTATTTTTTAATTGGATAACTTTTATATATATATATATATATAAGATAATTCTTAACTTTTCCTTTTGAAAAGGTACAATAGTATACAGATAATGGGGAACAATTCTCCGAAGACAATTGTTGGACTATGTATCTCATGGATTTCTATTTCTGTATATAATACATGATTTTCTTTCATGGATATATATATATATATATAAGTAATTAGCACCTTTCCAAATAGTGACAAATTTCTCATAAGAAATCAACCATTTTATATATTTTTTAATCGGTATGATATGTTTCAAGAGATACGCACTACCGTCAAAATGCTTCCATCATTATTTAATTGTTTTGCTAAGAAACGTATCTTTCATTAATTAAACTATAAATGATCATACGCAGGGCCGGGAGGCGTATAAAATTATGTGGATAACATCCGACCGTATTCGGTTCGTATTCGAAATTTTAATATGGTAATTCGTATTCGAATATCTGGATAGAAAATGATACGGAAAAATTTTCAATCAATTATCCGTATCCGAATACTAGATATATAATATATTATTTAATATATATTATATAAAAATGAATATTATTGATCACTATAATTGAATATATATTACCAATTTTAATATTTTTAAAATTAAAAATATAAGTTTAAATAAAGAATAGTATTAAAAAACTTATGTCAAATAAATTTTATAGATTTTAAGTGAATTTTTTGTTTATCTTTGATAATTTATATATATTATCCATATTTATATTTAAAATTATCCGTATCTATATTTGTATCCAAAAATATCCGTATTCATATTCAAAAATCAAAAGTGATATAGATACTCAATTATATACAAAATCATAATTATCTTATATATACTCTTTGCAACAATGTTGTAAAAAATGACCGCCAAAACTGACTAATCGTAATTGACGAGTAAGGCATCACGTATCATAGTCAATCAATTATTTTTTGGCCTATATACTGTTATACATTTAAATTATATAAATTTCATGCGAACTCTAATTTTGATAATTAAATATTTTCATATAAACTACACTTCATTATCTTTAATTTGTTTTTAATTTTTTATACAGTTGGACATTTATGAAGTTATATATTTTTTTTTTCAAAATGACTAAAAAGACTATGAATTCAGTAATTTAGTTTGTATTTATAATGTTTAAAATAAAATTAATAAACAAAAATATTACCAAATATGTAAATACAAGACTTTTGTAGGAATTATTAAGATTCTCATATGAATGCCAAATTGTCCGAAAAAATCTGAGTAATTAACCGCATAATGATTAATTATTTAGCGTTACCCCATTCATCCGTTAAGTGCACTCCGTTAATTACAACACTGCTTTGCAAATTAAATGTGCTCAACAACAAAAAATTTGTTTTAAAACTAGGGGTCGATTTTCATGTACTCATAATATTTTCATTTAAATACATTATAATTTAATGGATTATTAAGGTCACTTTGGAAGATAGTGGAGGTTAATTGACATGGTCTTGAATGTGGATCCGCATCTGAATTCATACTTAATTGTCTCTTCTTCACTTCGCATTATTTTCGTTTAATTAGATGATAGTTTGTTCTATTGCTATTCACTCCATCTTACTGATCAAAGGAAAATTCTCCAAAATTTAGTGTGATCTTCCTAAATTTTCCTCCTTTTAAGAAAAATCAGAAGTCAATTGGGTGAGTCATTAGTTGTTAAAAAGTTCCAGAGGTATCTGGGTTACAACTCACTACACTAAACACTAAGTTTGAAGAGACGAGCGGTTTGTGGCCTTACCATTATTTTTTTCTCCTTTTTTGTTTCTTTTGGTGCTTATTTTGTCATCTGTTGTGTGAGCTATGGATTTGATAGCCTAGGATAAGGATTTTTTTTAACTTCAAATCTTATCACCAAAAAATGATTTCATACTGTCATACGCTGATACTGTGATACAGTTCTCGTTTGTTGTACGATTTTCAGAAAATTCACCGTACCAGTTTTCCATCTGGTAGTTTTGGGGTAAATTGCAGCAGATCATTTCCAACAGTGTTTAGTAATACTAGAGCTGTAATTCGTGTTTCACCCTAACAATATAATTTTCAAACAAATAATTAGCAATATAAATTTTTAAATATATTTAAGAAGATTTATATTAAAGAAAATTTAGACACAATATTTTTAAATGCTAAAAAATAATAATAATTATAACAACAATAATAATAATAAATAATATAATTAACATATAATAATTTATAAATAATCATATAAAAATTAGATCATTTTAAGCCTTAAATTTCACCTTAAATATAATACACCTTACTTTAAATGAGGAGAGATAAACTATTTTCCATGAATCTTTATATTTGATTTAAGAAGATAAAAATATTTAAACAAAATCAATGGTGAAATAAATGATGATGTGGTATATTTGAAAAGGTTGGAAACTTAACTCTCTTTATATATTATTATTATAAATTATAAATTCCTTTTGCTTTCAATTGGCAGAATTAATTCGCTACAAGAAACCATAATTACAGTAATATTTTTTTAATGAGGAATAAAAGCAAGTAGGAATTAATTGTTTATGGGGTCTCAAATCATAGCGGCACAATCATGCAAACTATGGAATACAGTAGCAAAATTTGTAATTTACCGCTTAAAAAATGCACATAGTACGTGCACTTATTTATAAAAGCCAGATCATCTGTACATGTTGCTAATGATAGAAATTAAGGTTGTAATGCTGCTCTTAAAAAATAATATATAGCACTAATAATTAATGGATCAGCAATCAGGAAATTCACTGGTCAGAAACAATGCCTCACTGGAAAAACTTCGTCTTCTATGACCATTTAACATCTTTTATTTTTTGCAGTGGGGGCAGGAGATATAGTCATATAGACAGATTTTAGTAATAATAAGTTTTATTAAATTAATATTATTAAAAATAAGAGTGAGAAATATAAAATTTAATTTCAAATATATGAATGGCAGCGCGTCACTGGCAGTGGCACGGACAAAACGCGCCACTGTCAGTGGCGCGTTTCATTATTTTTAGGAAACACGCTACTGTCAGTGGCACATTTCGTCCAAACCCCGCGCAAGTGACTGCACATTTTGTATATATAAGAAGCAAACGCGCCACTAGGCGCAGTGGCGCGTTTCGTAAAAATAATGAAACGCGCCACTGGCAGTGGCGCGCTACCATTCATATATTTGAAAATTTACGTTTTTCACTCTTATTTTTAATAATATTAATTTACTAAAACTTATTATTACTAAAAACTGTGATATAGATATGCCATGTGTTTTTGCAAATTATGCCATTGGACAGATTCCTTATTTTGGATTCAGACATTACATAATTTTGGTTTCTTTTGTTCAACTTGTACGCTAAAACTATTTGTTGAAAGGAAATTTGGACCAAGTAGTAATTCATTTTGGGAGAATTAGTACAGATTCATTGTCATGCCACAGATCTCCACTCTATCTCTGTTTCTCGCTCTCTTCCTACCACTCTTCTATTTACTTCCTTTTATTTTTGTTCTTCCGAAAAAAGTATCTGTAATGTTGTTAGCTTAACAATGAATTTCTAAATTTAGATTACAAACACACCCTTCTTCAAAAAAACCAGGCACGCTCACTGGATGCTCAATTAATTCAGCAAGATGTTAAAAAAAATGTGATTAAATAGGTTCAATTGTACAAAACAAAACCATAGACTAGTGGTTCAATCTTCCCTAAGAAAATGTCAAACACAGTGTCAGTTGAGACATTTTTGAATCATTCGAAATAAATAGTAATATATAATGATATATAACAAAAAAAATATTAGTAGAAAAAAATAGAAAAAATATACATAAAACTTGCGATTGCCAATCGTAATAATTTGATAAATTATCCCTTATAACCATCAATTGTTACTTGTCAGTGATCCAAAATTTGTTTTCGCCATAGTACAGCGTATTCCCCATCTGCTCTAACGCTCTTTTCATATAATTTAATGTCGATGCAACAACCAGCTTCAGAAAAAGAAACCAAGCATGGGCCCAAAATATGAAACGGATCTAATTCTTAAAAGCTTCACCCAGGACAGAAAGGGGGACACCTGATCGATTATTTATTATGGACATATTCAATGGTAAAACGCTCTAAGCTGGTAGCTTTCTGACCTTGCTTGTACTTGGAAACCCTTTTGAGTGATCCAACTCTCACCTTGATTTTTGACAGTAGAGTGAAACCAAACTTTCTACTTTTCACCATAGCTCAATAATGAACAAAAGGGTTCGTTTATTTATTTATACAAGCTAGCTGTATCCACTTACCAGCTTTACAATATATCCTGGAATTGTTGCTTATTTGTTTCTTGCATGCAACTTGGCCTGGGTTCTTTTATGGCATGGCAATATTATCTGCGCTTATAGCAGTATGTCACTGTTACCCTGAGTACGCTGGCTGGACTATGTGTTACACAAACTTTTATTTGGAATAAAATATAAACAGTTCAAATCAAATCACACTGTTGTTTTGGAATGATTGATCCAAGTTTACTATTTATTGAATTTTAGTATTTCTTATAAATTGAAGATCCAAAGTTTATCTAGAAGTAGTAAAACTATTTAAAAAAACTAACATCTGTACATAAGTAGTTCTACCAGTAGGTTACCAGTTACCTTAACCAACTGGTACTATGGTGTGATAGCTGGATTCCTCTTCAAAGACATCAATGATCAATCCAACTCTTATGACAGAGAAATATGTGCTTGTGCTTGTGCGTGTGAAAGAGGGAGGAGGCCAGACATATATAGATAGAATTTGACCAGAGAACAGTGGTTTAACGCTTAGGTGGCAACACATGTAGTAATCCTTAATATATAAATATGATTAAAGTTTCAAAATTTTCAGATATGTCACATTATCATTTTTCTCCATTATTAATTTTATTTAAATTTTTTTATTTTTTAAATCCAAGAGTTCATATAAAATAGTTTTTATCTCCTCATTTAAAATAATGTATGTAATATATTTAAGGTAAAACTTAACTCTTAAAATGATCTAATTTTTTTATATGATCATTTAGAAATTATTATATTTTTAATCATATTATTTATTATTATAATAATTATTATTACTTAGCATTTCAAAATATCATGTCTAAATTGTCTTTAATGTGAAATTTTATTAAATATATTTTATATTTTATATTATTTATTATTTATTTGAGAACTATATTGTCGGGGCGAAACCAAAATTACAGTTCTAGTAAGTATAATACAGGGTTCTTCTTGACTTGCTGTAAATCAAACTCACAATTACAAGGAGATTAACACTATTTTAAGGGAATGCTTTTTTTTTCTGACAGAATTTTGACTGTGTACATTTCAAAACTTTAGTTATGCTTCTCGAAATTTAATAGATAATAACATCTTTCTGATTATATTGAAACCGCATATTGTGTGAAAAATTATAAGTTCCAAATTCGAGTATTCTTCGGATCTTTACTCTGTATTCTCCATTGTCTCGGGCCAAAGTAGAGAGCTTATGTGTCAGCAGCATAGTAATAAATGGAGAATTCGGAAAAAATCATGACGAGGTTAAAAATTCACTATTTAAGTATAATTCATATATAATTCAGAAATAATTTATTTCATATAATATAAAAATATATATATTAAAATATTGAAATTTAAAAAAATATAAAATATATAAAATATCATTTTAAATATTTTATTGGTGAATAATTAAAAATTTATTATTTATTGATCAAATTTGATGATAAAAATAATGATTTTTTTTGCTGAAATGCATTTTTTAAAAATTCTAAAGTTTATATCCAAAATTCGATCCAACACGAAATAAAATGCGAGAAATAAAAAAGCCGATTCAACCCGAAACAACCAATATCAAACGATTTATAATCAGATCCGACCCAAATCGGAATAATTCGAAACCAAGACGATCTAAGCACATAAAAATCCGAAATCTGACCCAAAATTATCTAAGACTCAGAAAAAAAAACCGATAATATTTGACCAGTGACCTTTTTTGTTTTGATCAAATTAATCTGACTTAACCCATCGAAAACCCGTTCAAATTATCAAATCTGCTTTGAGATTTTAAACTAGCAATAGTCAGCAGATGGTGCCAAATGCAATGGGACAAATTTTGACTTGCATTCGATCTATGCAATTAAAATCAAACAGTCCTCTAGAATGCAATCTGGGTTGCCTTAATGCCGTAACTACCGTGGCAGTAGTTTTCTTCCTCTAGAATCTTTATAAAAGTTGTCTCGATATTCCATTATCATTTAAAGATAACAAATAACAATTCTAATTTCACAATCTTTATCGATTTGAAATGACTCGAAACAAAAAAAAATGAAGTTCAAGTATTATTTTTTCTTTCATGTGGCTCCATTCTGAATTGACAGTGATTTTTTTTTTGTGCCGCTCAGGAAGAATGTAAAAGATGAAATTACATCCGCAGCCATATCTTTTCTATAACACATTTGTGCTATACTTTGGGTGTATTTATGTAAGTGGGATCCACAAAAAATATCTCTATTTTTTTTAAAATTTGAACCGTCTAAAACGATCTATGGAGTGTAGTGACTTGAGTTTTGAAATGGATTGTCCGGTTCAATCCGTCTCGGACCGACTCGTGACCATGGACCGGACTGGACGGGACCATGGTCAAACATGTGTCTGTCCCGTGCCCTATCATGGTCCGGTCCAACGGTGGGCCGATCCTCCCTTCATCCAAAATCGAACTGTATAGACCCGTCCCATACGGACCCATGGACCGAATCGGACCGTGCGGAACCGTGAACCGGACCAAACAGTGACCCGAACCATTTTTTTTATTTTTGGTATTTTTTATAATTTTTTTAGTATTATTTAATTTTTAAATAATTAAAAATATAAAATTAATTAATGAAAATTATTATTTATAAAATATCATAAATTTATTTTTCAATTTTCATAATTTTTTGAATTTATAAAAAAAAAAAACTGGACCGTGCCGACCCGTAGGGGACCGAACCGGACCATACCATGCCGACCCGTAGGGGTCCATCCCCCGAGGGCCAATGGTGGAACGGGTTCGATTTTTCCGACTTTAGACCGCCTAGAACCATCTCGTATGAACCGTACGGGACCGTGGACCGTCCCGACCCGTAGACCATCCGTGTTTGAACCGGACCGTTTGCAAAACACAGGCAGAATCCTACCATAACAATTTATGACAGCCGATTTGAATCTTGTAAAAGATATAAAAAAAATCGAACTTGGATTTGGATATTGAAATAATAAAACAAAATTTACTCAGAACTCTATTTTAAGTTTGGGAGGGATCCCTTGACAATGGGTTATCTTGACATTCTTAGCAATGGATCTCTAAATAAATATGAAAAGAATTTTAAAAATAAAATAAAAAATTATAGTTATATTTTTCTACCTATAGATTAATGGTGATATAAATTTCATACAATTTCATTATTATTTACTAGTTCATGAAAGATCATCAAAATGTTATGCATTTTACAATAATTTTAATTTTAATAATTTTTGATGGACTATCAAATAATTAATTAAATTATATGAAATTTTAATCACCTGATATCTACAAGTAAAATAACATATTTATAAAAAAAATTATATTTATTTCAAGATTCATTGTCAAGATAATCATTATCAAGCGATCCCTTAAGGTTTTGTACGTGTTAAAAGCCTGCCCCTCCATGGCTCCATCTAAAATCCCTGGCCGTCCTTCCAAATAGCTGCCCCGTTATTCAAATATACAGTCTGAATTGAATTCTCAGCCCACTTCACCAGGGAAATCATCCAAACCATTCAATCAAAATCAAAGGCATACTTTTGGAGAATGGGCAGGTTAATGGATGGATCAGATATATGCCTTAACCACTTTACTCCTTGAAGTACTTCAGGAGAATGAGGTGAAGTCCTGAGTCCAGACTTTCACAGTCCATGCTTCTTCTTTTTTTTTTTTTTTTTTAATTTTCAGAGGAATTTTGTCATTTTCATCTGTCATATATATCAAGTGTAGATGTGTCGATTCTTGATCTGACCCGATGAGTTAATCCGACCCGATCTAACATAATTTGAAAATAAATGGGTCGGTTATGGGTTTAATTTTTTTTGACCCAAATCGGATCGGGTCCCGATTAATTATATTTTCTGAAGTAATTTTGTGATTTAGTACTAATTAAATCTTAAATATATACTAATTAAGATTAATTATAAATTAATTATTTTTTATTTCTTAAAATTATATAAAAATAATTAATAAATATTTAATTATTTTACACGGATCGGATCAGATCGACCTGTGACCCGTCGGGTCGGAAATGGATCAAAAAAAATTTACCCGAATTTAATCGGGTCGGGTTTGAATCGGATAAAAAAAATAAAATAATATGATCCGATTCTAACCCGACCCGACCCGACTCATTGACACTCCTAATCAAGTGTGAATAAGTTTATACCGTGGTAATTTTAAGTCTTGCAAACAGAGAAAGTTTTCGGCCAGATATATCAAATACTAATTCAATATTTTTTGAATAAAATTTGTGTTCTACCTGGAGGTGTCAATTATCAACCCGATCCGATATGATCTGAAAATAAATAGGTCGGGTATGGGTTTATTTTTTTTATTCAATTCGGATTGGGTCGGGTTCGGGTCAACCCGACCAAACCCGACCCGATTAATTAAGATTTTTGAAGTAATTATGTGATTTAGTACTAATTAAAGTTTAAATCTACACTAATTATATACTAATTAAGATTAATTATAAATTAATTAATATTTAATTACTTAAAATTATATAAAAATAATTAATAAAAATTTAATTATTTTACATGGGTTAGGTTGGGTTGGGTCGACCCGTGACCCGATCATATCGGGTATGGGTTAAAAAAATTACCTGAATTTAATCGGGTCAGATTCGGATCGGAATAAAAATAATAATAAAATAATATGATTTGACCCGACCCGACCCATTCACACCCCTAGTTCTACCTCTAAAAGTGTCGATCAGTTTATCCGCCAGTTTATTTGCCAACTACAATGAATTATTTATTAACTGCAAATGCATATTTGTTGAATGATAAAGTTTAAATTTTTATATACAAAATGTATACAAATAATATCTTTAATCATTAATAATTATACTTATTCATTTAATAAGTATGTTATTGTATTTAACAATAAAGACGTGGATAGATGGTGAACTCCTCTCAGAACTCAAAATTGAAATGTCTCCTCACATCATCAGTACACATTGATCTCCAATAAATTGTATAAATTTTGTTGAGACAACTTAGAAGAAATATTACCAGTTAAAAAATCTTAATTAGTGTGAAGAGAACAGGAATTCTGAAACCTTCTCGATTGACATATCATTTTGGTGGTACTTCGTTACTCTAGCAGCTAGAGTAATCGTGTCAAAAGTTTCACAGTACAAGTTATTGACGAATCATCAAAAGGGACACTGTATCAATGATTGGTAAATCATCAAAAAGAAAAGAAAACTGTATCAATGGTTGGTAAATTGTCAAAAGTAATACTGCATTAGTGATTGGAAAAAATAATGGTAATTAATTCTAGTTGCAATACAACACCTATAATTAATTGTTGAAGCAAAATAATCAAGTTACGCAGAGAGAGAGCTTGTGATTTTCGTTATGTATAAAAATATTGAGTGAGGTTATATTATATTTTAATGTTCGGATATATAATTTTAATTTTAAGTGAAAAAATAACTAATGTATTATTATCTCCGTATTCAATTCTTTCAGCTCATCAAATTTTATATATATTTTTTTTTTTAAAAAATACTATTTTTTTAATGAAAGAAAATCATGAACGAAAAATGAGTCTCAACTTAAAATGAAAAATGTTCTATACGTACAAAATTGATATGATTTGAGTTTTTTAAATTTTACTTTTGTCATATATATCTTCATTTTTTTTCTTTTTTTTTACTCTTCTCTGATTTATATTTATTTTCTAAGATAAATTATTTTATTTTAGTGGAGTCTAATTGCTGTTTTGAATAATGAAAATTATTTTCTGATAATACTTGTCAATTTATCAAAAAGCTCTACTAAATAGGCTGCACAAAAAAGCTCGGGCTCGAGCTAATTTGGCTCCAGCTAATATGACTCGAGCTAATTTGACTCGAGTTAATCTAGCTGGGTTGCTAAATGAGCCAAGTTTGTGTTGGAGTTGGCTCAGCATGGTTCGACTCAGTTTAAATAAAAAATAATTTATAATTTTTTTTTGCCGAGCTCTAATCTGATAACTCTTTTTCATTATCTCTCACTATCTTACTATATCAGCAATTTAATGACGTATCTTACTCGTTCGTTACTAGTTTTATATATCTAACTCAATAATTTTTTATTGGTCTATCCATTCAAATTAATGCAGCGAAGATGTCATTGAAAATATAGTTTATTGATATATCAATTTTGTACCAATTTTTATATCAGTCTTCCATATGTACCAACTTTATAGTTTGTAGATATAATAAATCTAAATGTCAAATCGAGTCAACACATATGTATTGGCTTGTGAGTTAGCTTAAATAGTAATGAGCTGAGTTTGAACTAGATTTTTTAGCTCGAATCATTTCACGAGCTCGACTCGACTCGACTCAAATTTTCATGAGTAGAGTTTGAACTAAGCCTAACTCGCTCAAACTCAACTCGTTTGCAACCCTAAAGACAACAACAACAAAGCATAAATGAGCATCTCGCTTGATCTAATTTGATAAATTCATTCGATCTTTTGATTCGAACTTGATTTCATCTGATTTTTTTTTAAATCAAACTGATCAAACACAAAAGAACTAACATTAGGCGATTCAAAACCTAACCCAACCCAATATGTAACCTGATAAACTTCCTTGATTAAACTAATCTGATCCGATGCAATCCGTTCAATTATTACTTCTAAGTGAATAATTTCAGTCAAATCATCCAAACCTAAACCCATCCCAACCCAACTCAATCGGGTTTTTAGAAAAATAAATTCATCCGAGACCAAAAAAAAAAACTGACACCAAATAATCTAAAACCCGATCCAAATCATAATCGGACGAAATTCTCTACTTTAAATGTTAAACTAACCTGGCAAAATTTTCTAATTAAAGTATTAAACTAACAAGACCGACCCGCTGTCACCTCTATTTCCAACTTTTTACCTTATTTTCCATGGATCTTCTCTTCATTTGCTTAACGCTCACCTCATCTCTTTTCGTTGGTCCCAGATTTGAGATTTCCCATCGGCCATTTAGTCAAATGAACATGCTATCATTAATTTTGTACATAGGCGATATAAAAGTCGCATACTCGCCGTACCACCTTGGGGCTCCTAGTACCATTTATGTACAGAGAGCATCTACACTTCCCTTATTGCCACCATAATCAGATGGAACGACTGGTGTTCAACTTCTTCTTTTTTTAATAAAGAATATACATTTGAAGGTAGTAAAATTTGAATCCATTCATCTGTTTTTTGGATTCAAATTCAATCTGATTTGAATTTTTTTTTTAAAAAATCAAGCTGTCCTTATCCGATTAGAATTGGATCCAACCCGATTTAATCAGCAAGCTATCCTGACCCAATTAGAATCTGATCCAAACCGTTTTGATTTGAGATCAAATAACTTGAAATTCAATCGAAATCAATTAATGTAATATCTAAAAAAATTAACACATAAATTGATCTGACCTACTGGCTTAACCCCGACCCAACTCAATTCGATCCGATCCAATTTCTTTCAAAAAATCAAACTGACCCGACCCGATCATCCCCGATTACCACATCTAACCACCTGTTTCTAATTCAATTAGAGACGAGAGTCTTTAAGGGCTGGTGTTGAACTTTTTTGAACAGTTCCAAGGACGTGGAGTCGAAAATTCATGACACTTCTTTTTGAGAGAAGAAAATTTCATGATACTTGCTAATTGAACAGTTTAAGTACATGATGCATATATTCAAGAAAATGACAGCATATTGCTTTTTGCATGGATGCTACTATCCTAGAAAGTTTCGTGTATGGTGCGTGGCTTGATGGGCATGATTGGGTACATGCACCTAATTAATATAAATTTTTAGGCAAACACATGATCCATGAGAGAGTACATGTATGTTGCATGTCGGTACAGATGGTGTAATTAAGAAGCCAGGTTAGACAGCTCACATGTTCCTCAAAGACACGTTATGGCTATGAATATGACTTCTAGGATCAGACTATTAGAAGAGATTGGATGTCTAATTGATTACCGGGGTTATATCTCTCTGTTTCCTGTAGGGCTATAGATATGTAAGTTATGCCCATATTTGATTAGAGCATAAAATTATACACATAACTTTGTGTAAAATTATATATGTCATCATAAATTATTCATGTTTAATTAAATAAGTAGAAGAATAAAAATAAATAATATCATCATCATCTTTATTACTATCATCATAATCATCAGAATAATAATTATAATTATCTAATTTATCATTAATTATTTATAATTAAAAATAGTAGCCATATAATATAATAGATAGTAACTAATATTAATAATAATGTATTTCTAATATACATAATAAAATAACTATTTAGAATAATGATAATGATAATAGTTGTTGTACTAAAAAAAATTGATTTATCAATTTATAAAATAATAAACTTGAATTTTATAAGTTTTTTTATCAAGATGGATGCTAGCAGCTGTTGGAAGAAGTCTTGGAAAATTTAGGATCTCAAAATATAAAATTTGATTCATAAATTTTAAGTTTTTATGTTGAAAAAGTAGAGAAATTTTCTACGTAGTAAGCCATTCTAGCTTCTTAGGAGCCATTATAACGGATCATCTTTTCATTTGAAAATTTTCTGAAGTATAAAGCTTCATAGATTTACAGTTTACTAGAGCCTATCTTTAAACAATAGCTGAAGAATCATTGAATGACTTGGGCCATTACAAGGCTCACCAAACCATCATAATGGCTTGTAGTAAGTCAACCTTGTCATGCCTCAAAAGCTTAAGGTGAAACTTTAGTCAAAATATCAACAATATGGCAAGATGATTGTAATGACTTATTCCTTCTTTATAAGCTCGTTATAACATTTCATAACGCTTCTTGAAGTTTGACAAAGATATTCTTAACCGTTCAAAATTAAAGTCATTTTTAAGTCCTTGTAAGAAATACAACTAGAAACTCAAATTTTCATTAATCAAATCATATCTAGAGTTAAATCTCTGCTAAATTTTGTGCTAGTTTATGCTCATTCTCTAGAGCTGTTGTGCTCCTATTTTTTTGAGCTTGTTGCACTTTTTTTTTAAAGTCTTGAGCACTCTTTTTTTTATTGCTATTCTTTTAATTTGTGTCTCCTCTTTTATTTGTGATTGTATAGAGTCAATTTCATAGATTTTTTATAATATTTTTTATAGTAATATATAGCCATTCTATTTAGTGAATGAGTTCGAGAGACGTAGGTCTTTGTACCAAACTCCGTTAAAATATTGTATCTCTATTTTAGCACATTCCTTAGTATTCTTTGTGGAATCTTTGATTTGATTGATATTCCCTAGATTTTCTTAGTTAAAAGATTTACTAGTTTGTGATAATTGTGTAGTTGATCAAGTTGAATTCATTCTTCATAACTTGATTCTCACATTCTAGACTTGTGTTGTAGTTCTCATTCTTTTGTAGAATTCTCTGTTCATTTTTTATTTATTTTTAGGTAGTCTTTGTCATCATCAAAATGGTTACCCATTTGTATTGATCATATATCTATATATTGGTTAACAACGACTCTATACTCTCATTTTATAATAATAGTTCACAACAATCATTAAATATTTTGTAATTAAAATTACTAGTAATGTAATAACTATTAATAATAGTAATGATAATAAATATAATATAATCAGATTGATAATATTTATAATTGAAATAATAATATTAAAAATATAATGGTAAAATAATAATAATCATAATCATAATAATAATAATTATTATTATTTGAATTGTGGGTCCATGATCCTATAATTTGAGTAAATGATAAATTGTTCAAGTGTTTTCTTTTCATAAAAAAATAGAAATACTACTTTTATCTTCTGAAAGGCACTGTTACAGTGACGTTAGAGAGTGTTTACTGAACAGAAAATTCAATGCTCTGTTGGTATGTTGAGGGACAGATCCACACCTATTATCAATGTACAAAATATAAAACTCCATATATATCAAAATTCAGTAGGCACATGCAAGAGACAAAATGCAAATAATTTCACACAACAGTTTTGTACAAAACTCAAAGGATTGTAAAACAAATTTAAAACAGAATACATATATAGGGTCCCTTGCAAATAATGAATTATTAATTTCCAGTTAATTTCCCTATCAAAATTTCCACAAATATTGAAAATTTTAACGCTCTTCGAAGGTCTGATGTTTGATTAAAGAAATCACAAAGCTTAACACAGTAAGACTCGTTCGTTTGGTATATTTGTACAACTTATTTCGACGCCCCCTTTTGACAAAATTTTGTGGCCACAATGAATTTGACTGTGTTCATAAAAAGAGTTGCTGCGCACAACACGCTAGGGCTCTAGATCCAAGTTTTCATCAAATCAAATTGTTTAATTAGAAATTAAAGCCTTCACAATGGGCTGAATTGCCCTTCTCTTATCTTGTTTTTCCTTCTTTTTTCATTGTCATCCTATTTTAACTTCTCTTTCATTTTAATATTGGTACTAGTTTAGGCCTCTTTGGTTTTCCTATTGAACATGGGCTTTTGACAAAAAAGATGGCCTATTAATTATAACACGCAACTTGTTAAGGAAGTTGGGCATTCGTTATATTGTTCATGTTAAGACCCTTATCGCAAACAGTTCACTGACAGTGATAAGCACTTCTCACTTTTTTCTGATTGAGAATTTGTCCGTGTCTTTAGTGGAAGATGCTTGCTTGACAGAGAAAGAAACTTGTGATAGTTAGCAGTAAAATCCATGAGAAGGAGGAGGAAAAGTAGAAGAAGAAAACGAAAAGAGATGAGGTTCACAATATATAAAAGCAAGGTTCCTATTTTTTCAACAAAGATCTTTCTAATACGCCAGTAGCGGAAGCAACGTTTTTTGCTTTTGTTTTTTAGGAATCAGATTCTATTTAAGCCATAAATTTTATTTTAGGCAATTCTTGGTTAATTTAAATTGAATATATCTCGAGAAAGCATCCTCAAATTTGATTTATACAGTAATTTTCATAGATAAATATGAAAAGCATAAAGTAAGCTCATGGTTATTGGTGCCATATTGATGTCCATAAAATTAAATAACAAATAACTATTGATTAAAATTCATAAATAATAAAACTAATTGAAGAAATATTTTGTATATATCATTTTATATGTGTATGTAAATAAATTATATCATTTCAATATTATTTATATATGTTTCAAGAGAAATCGATGGATTAAATTTTATGATTTAATCTATCTATTTGATGGATATCAAAATGAAGTGATAAATTTATGTATGGATAAAAAAAAATAGACACAATGGATACCAATGATCATGGTATTCCTCGTCTTAATAAATATGCTTTACAAAACCATTAGATTAACAAATATGCTTTGTCCTTTGAAGCTAGTTTTTCAACAACAAAAAAATTATTATGCTTGACAAAACCATTAGATTAACAAAAAGAAGTAGAAAAATAAATTTGATTCTAGTTGTGGCAGGCGAGGAGATAAAAACTTGAGCTCTTTCTCAAGTATCAATTTGTCCTTTATTATTTTTTGGTTGGTGTTGAAAAGGCGAAGTCAAATTAATTCGGGGGAGAAAATGATATTAACTTCAACCCAATTTCTGCGGAATTTTCCTTTTAATTGGAGCACCAACCAAAAAGAATAAACAGATTTTTGAGTGTTTGCTTGTTCTTCTTATTGTCTTTGTTTGCTTGAATTTTCTTTTTCTTTATTTCTCGAAAATTGAGTTATATAATATTTCCGCCACCTCCCATTTTTTCAGGCGGTTGAGTTACTTATTATTTTTTTTTTGTTTTAGTTTTAACGGACAGGAAGAATCAAGAAACGAACTAATTTTGTGGACATTTTTTTAATTCCAGGCTTTCTTGATACTACATCCTATCTCTACTCTTTTAATAAAGTATAAGTGTTCTGATTCTATTATAGTCAAAATTAACTAAAATTCATTGATTAATTTTTAAAAAGAACGTGAGTCATTAAATATATTAGAGATTGTTGTGACGTGATAGATTAAAATAAAAATATTAAAATCTTTGTTAAATTCATATTATAGCCGTTACATTAAAAATTATACAATTAATGATATCTCATTCCTAAAAAAATATAATTTTGCTGAAAAAAATTATAAATATAAAAATTTAATTATACATTATTTTAGAAAAAATATGATTACTACATAAAAACAGTTGATTAATTATATTTATTTCTTACTTTATTTGTTATCATATTTTATTTTAGAATAAAATGCTATTTATAAATTTTGATATAGAAAGATTTCAACATAGAAACTACCAGTAACAAAATATGGATAATATATTAGTAATATATGATATATCTTGTTCTAACAATTACTGAAGTGTCATATCAAAATAAATTGTTAGTGGGCTCTGTTTAAATGTTAAGAAATTTTACCTGAAAAAAATGATAAGGATTTAGACAGAAGAAGTATCTATTTGTGAATTTCTTACTTCTTCTTTGGAGTAGTACGCTTTGAGAATAATTTCTGACTTAATATATTAAGTTTATAAGATATTGACTGCCTTTGAAAGTGTTAATGGAAACAAAATAATGAAGATGTCAATATGATAGATGATTAGAAAAAAAAATGGGTGGAGTTGGAATCACAAGCACAGTATGGGATGACGAATATAGTCTAGAATGGTTGAACCGAAATGATTCTTTGAATAAAATTGAAACCATTTATCTTTCATCGCCGTTATTCTTTACATGTTCATATTCTGTTTGTAGTGTTTATTAAGAAGTCGTTAGTATATATTTACCTGTGATGTACTCTTTTTGTTTTTGTTTTTCTATATAGGATATGTTGAAAAATATCATTTAAATTAAAATAAATAAAATTGTTGATGCGTTTTTAATTAATTAGATTGATATATGTCAAATTTGATAGGACATCCATGCATTAAAAGTTATTAAAATTTCATAATCTTCAAATATAAAATTATTCAATGGATGGTTCATGCTTCGGCAGTTATCATATCAGTATAAATTTGTTACACACATTTATTAAGAAATAAATCAACATCTACGTTTTTTTTTATTTTCTGAGTTAAAATTGTTTAATTTCCGAAATATTTAATGATTATATATAAAAGTTGAATATATACGCTGGAAAACTGAACAGGGTAAGTTGCTTGAAATGTGAAAAAGCTGTTGTTTTCATGCGAAAATAACGTGAGAGAAGAGCCAAACTAATAGTCAATAGAAATTGGAAATTGAAAATGTAAAAACTTTGCGCGTCGCACTCTTTTGGACTATACAGCAAAGCCCTCTATTTTTTAACTTTGCTAGAATTAATATTACGGTGTCCCTTTAAATCGTTTAAACTGTTTCATAAAATATGAAACAATGAATATTTAAGATAAACATACTCTGGATTTCTTATTTAAAATTTACACCATATGTATAGTGCGTGACTCATTTAAAAAATAAAAACCCTTTTTCTGAATTTTCAACTCACATAACATATTGAGATATTTGAAAAAAAAAAGTGATAAAACAGGAATTCACCTATTAATAAGTTACTGAGTTTAGCATCAGGGGTAATATAGATAGTGATTTTCTAATTAGATTCTACCATATATCATCATATATAACACAATATCTAGCGCTAAAATTGCATGCAATTAATGTATGATTCATGACTTATTTGATACCAGTAACATTTACCCTCTTTAATTACTTCACTCTGCCAAATCATTGTATAGTAAAATCAAATAGACGACACAAACACCTCTCCACCACTGGCCATGCATTAGAGGAGATAAGATTCCCAGCTGACGGGGACCTAATTGAGTCGTGTGCCAATCACACAAAGCGTGTGCGTCACTCGTGCTCGCTGTTCTATTATGGGGGCCAATCATGCAAACCCCCCTCTCCTACATGGTTTCCCTATATAAGAGGGGTTATACCTTGCATCCTTCTTCATCCAAAGCGACCTTAAGACATCAGTGCAAACACAACACAGCTTCTATTCAATTTTCCTTCCTTCTCTTTAACCATGTCGGACAAGTGCGGAAACTGTGACTGCGCTGACAAGAGCCAGTGTGTGTAAGTAATGCTATATCTTCTCTCTTTTACTTGTTGCGGAGCATTCAATCAATCAAGCTTACCAAAACAAAAGGCTCTTTGTTGATTGATCAGGCATATTAATTCTATATGATTGTGTTAATTTCTACAAGTAAAATTGAGCATCAAGATAACATCACATAATGAAGGAAGAACGTTCTGAAACATATGTGGTTCACATAAATTTTTTTTTAACAGAATTGTATTTTAATAAATATTGTTCTTCTTTTATTTATTTCAGGAAGAAGGGAAACAGCCTCGTTGTCATGACTGAGAAGAGGTATACACAAAACATTTGGTTGATTTCTTCAAACATCAACGATATCATAATATTGATAAAATAATAATATTAATAATAGAAGTACTTTTGATAAGAATATTTCAATGTTATGAATTATGACATGATTATGATAGTAAAATTACGAAATGAAAGAAGCAAAGAGAACACATACTGGACTGAACTGATAAGCAAAGAATGTTAGATCTAATTTGACAAATAAATTGGGCTTTTCACCTAAAACATTGGACCTTACACCCACCAATTAATTTAAGCCTAATTCATATACTTTTTTCTATAAATTAAACATAATTTTATGTTGTACTGTTTGCAGCTACACCGAGGTTGCCGAGGTCTCCATGGTGGCTGAGCACGACCCCAAGTGCAAGTGTGGTCCATCCTGCTCCTGCACTGACTGTGGTTGTGGCAAATGAACAAAACCTAAATATTGATAACTGGTATTGTATGCACTAAAGTTTGGGTTGTGTGGTTGATAGCGTGTTATGTGGTGGTCCTTAGTGCTTGGTGGTGTGTTTTAAGTTTGTCTATGAGGGTGTAGCCCTCCCTGGCTCTGCCCTCTTGTGCTTGCAGTTGTGTAACTTTCTTGTCATGTGATAGAAATAAAAATCTTATTATTATATCTGGCTGTGCACATTTTACATACCAGTTCTCCACGAACTCTAAGACTTTCCTGCCAAAATTGCATTGAATATTTGCACAGATCTAGAAGAGTAAGTTTAAACACCTCAAATTGAAAGTACTCAATTTATATTCAACTATTGATATAATAAAAAAACTAAGATGGTACAAGTCAAAAGAAAACGCATGCATAGAAACAAAAGAGAAGGAATCTCTCTTGCAGTCCCTGTCAAAATTACGTACTTGGATTTGTGTACTTCTACAAAAGGCAAGTATGGTTTTTGTACATACCAGAATAGCAATCTGGAATTGATCAGGACAGACATGGGCAAATGTGAAGTCAATCATGGAGTTAGTGGATTCGGAAAAGAGAGCTTAATCCTGAGGCTGATTTACCAGTACCACTGTTTTGTTAAATCAATGTCATTTCTGGCATAGTCACACTACTTATCAGCAATTCATACGGATCATAATAGAAGGCCCCAAGTATATTAGGATATTAAACTGGCCTGATAAAGATTGGAAATATGATACCCTCCGATTCCTGAGAGAGATGCATGTGCATAAACCAGCATGTACCCCTATCGCATTTATGTTTTCATCTGGTTATGTTCTCAGATGGGACCATGTGCCTATCAAATACTTGTAAGAGGAACTAAAAAGCTTTTGTTCATTTGCCATGTGAAACGTCGTTTATTGCTATATTGGAAATTATTTCGGCCTTTAATTGATTTTGCCTTGGTACTGAAGGCGATCTGGTCGCATATCTCCTTTGTTGAAACATCTATCGTATATCGTATATATCTTTGAACTAATGCATTTCGTTCTCTCATATTAACTACCGTTGACTATATTGGTGGCTGTGTTGATAACTAGTTTAATGCCAATTTGCCCAAAAAACCTCAAATTTCCGCGTTCTCACTAGTAAGAAGATCAAATACAAGAATTCTACAATAAAAGAAGTATTTTCTTACTTTGTTCGGGTAGTTTGCATCTGAATGCAAACTTTTAGCAATGACCATTTAGTCCACTGCCAGATGACCAAATCTAATGCACCCAATACATGCTCTCGTTGTTTTTTCCCCCTTGCAATAGGCATTCTTTCATATTTGAAAACACAGATATCACAGAAAAGATAACCTCTAACCATCATATTGTTCAAGCTTACAATTCTACAATTGTAAAGGCAAATATATGCTTAAACAAGTCTTCTACATTCACTCACAATATTAGTTCAAACCAAGTCATCTCAGGTCTGTCTTCAACTACACAATTGTATAAAACATATGATGCCGTTCATAGGATAGCAACATCCAAATAGTCTCCAATCTATATCAAAGAAAATTTGAGAAAGGTAAATCAAAAAACAAGAATAAATGCAGATAAGGAAAACTATATATGTAACAAACATTCAAGTATTACATTTGTATGATCAATCAGGGCTGGTTAATCATGAACTAAAATTTACCAGTCAGGATTATGTTTGACAGCAAGAATATGCTAATTAGTTTCAACTCCCTTGTATTCAGTTGCACAACTGATAATTATTGGGCACCATAATTTTGATTGATGGATAAATTGACTTAATTCAGGCTCAAACCCACAGGTCATTCTTCAGGATAGAATTCGGTTAGATGAGATTAACTGCACAAGGCTTATATCAAGTTAAACTGGTGTTTAGATGAAAATTTTAAACCTTGAACTTACCTGAAAGTCAAGTTCAGCAAGTGATTTCCCATCATCTAGTTTCCCGTTTCCATATGAGAATGTCCTCCCCACCTAAGAAAAGAAAACAACAAAGCTTAGGTCCAGCTGGATATGGCCTATAACTCTAGTCCAATTTTCATTAGATAGCTTGAAACACATAAATACTGGTATTAACCTCATCGGGACACTAAGCTGATTTTCTTTTCTCATAACAAGCTATGAATTCAGAAAGTTATACAAAAACCAAATTCAACATAAACCAGAGAGAAAACATATCTAGGTAACCTGGCACTACATGACAGTCATAAACAGTTGTCCATATCGGTACCAAATAAATAAAACATATATTGTTATGAAACATACCGGTCTAACTATGAAACGACCATTCTTATCAGGATAAACAAATGCAAATGAAAGTTTTGCATCTCTTTTCCTAGCTGCAGGAGCCACCTCTTTTACCTATGAAGAAAAAAATGAAGTTACATTTCTAAAGTTGTACTCAGTTAAAAGCATTGTGCCCCCCTCTGCTGTTTACTAGAATCATACACATGAACAGAACAACAAAAGGAGCATATACATCTCTTCTGTTTACAGTTTACTGGAGCAAAGCTTACAGATACATAAAAATTAAGTTTGTTCAATAAATAGCTGGTATAAAAACAATTTAAACACTGACGAATTAATGATCACTATGGTCTTCTTCCTGAAAGTAGACAAAAGGCTGACACAATATCACTTCACTTCCAAATTACAATAAACAAACATACTTAAGAACATTGTTACTGCAACCTAATAAAAAAATCAGTACAATTTTGGCTTCAAAATGAGTAAAAACTAAAAAGATGACAATGACAAATCATTTACAGAGCTATGCTATTTTTGTTAGATGGAATGCTAGAAACAAATAGAAGTACAATGTCAAGCAATAACTAACTTCTTATAAAATTAACTCAAAGTAACTGGCTTCCATAAATGGATAACTCAGAGACCTATGGTTTACTCAGACTAATCACCAAGGAAAATGATCACTGTTTCACTAAAAAGATAATAAAAAGAGTGAACATGTTTTACAGAGACATAACTGGTAAAAAGAAAATATATTCAGTAGGAAAGTATGCATTACCAGGTCAGTAAGTTCCCTCAGAGTGGCATCCTTCCAAGTGTAAATTTGAACCTCATCTTTCGGCTCTTTACCTCTCACCTTGAAATCCTCATTCACATGGTGGCTTCCAACCTGTGTTTTACAAAATTGCTTCATACTAAGTTTCAAAGAAGTATCAAATTGTTTTGTTTTGGGGGACTTCTAATTGAAAACTAAAAGAAATCAACCAGACTGAAAATTAGGTCTGATTTAAAACTGCACTACACTAAACCCAACTTGGACATAAACCCAAGCTCAATGGGAACTTAAACCTCAAAGACCAAAATGAAAAAAATGAACCTAGCTGATGACAGATTCATCTATAAAATTCTTCGTTAGCTCCTTAGGAATGAATGGGATGGGCCTACTTGATGAATTGCATGGTGCTAGATTATTTTCAAAGGTGGATTTGAGGTCAGGACTCGGTAGTAGTAAGTAGTCTTTCTTTCGGCGGTTCGTTTAGCAAGAGGAAGAAATAGCACGCACAGGCAGTAGAATTATTTATTTTATTCCATTAGAAAGGTTGTTGGGCACTCACCCGAGGGCAAATGCAAAGTAGGACTTTTGTTGATAGGCTGGCCTCTTAAGGTCCTCTCTTAAAAAAGGGTAGGCAGGACCTTTGTCTGATCCAACTTCATAAAGACACCATACGTTGGTGCAGAAAATAAAGTTACCTTCTTTATGCAAATGATCCAATCAGAACAATGCAACTACATTATATCAGGATTATAGCACACATCCAAGCAGATAATTGAGTTGTCTGAGCCAACTTAAACAAGATATGAGGAGAAAAATCACCTTGAGAGGAAAGGACTATAAACCATTGATCAGCAACTCAATTGGACTACAAGAACATGACATCAGTCCCAACCCAGATCAGAGGACATTAAACAACTGTCTTCTACCTCACTACTACATCTCTATTGAATAGCCTAATGATTCTTGAATCAGAATAAAACATAATATATTTTTCCTACACTGAAAATGATGGGGCATACCTTCGTAAAAACCCGAAGCAACAAAGGGCAAGTCTGGAAAATTAGAAGAAAAATAATATGGTCAATTAATATCCAAGACAAACAACATCAAGTGAATTGAATGACATTTAGATTCTACACAAAAGAAGACTTAAATGAAAATAATATTTGAGGGTCTCCAAGGCACCTACTATCTATACATGTCTGTACAGTTACCAGTCTTGGGCACTACATCAGCTCTATTCTACCCAGGCCTCAGGAAAAAAAAAAAACATAACTGGCACCAAATTGGTAAGGATTTGGCACCAGCTAGGTGGCTATACACTTATACCAGTAGCAATGAAAATACAAACTCTAATAAAATCATATAAAGAATAATCAAAGACCTTCTCACGGTCCACAGGTTCAAAACGAGGACGATTAGAGGCTGGAGGTGGGCCTCTCGCATGCATTGGTGGACCCAACCTTGCTTGTCTATTTGCTGCAGTTCCTCGGTCTGCCATAGTCTGATATTTGTTTCCTGTAATTTTAAGATCATTTCGACGGATTTTAGCAATTATTGTATAGAAAATCGGAGCATTTGGTCTAAATATGAGCAATTAACTTTTTTTATCACATCTCAAAAAGTTGATTTTCTTGAACAAATCGTACATAAAAAAAGAAGAAACTGTTATAATGAGCTCCCAAATCTACGACATGACATCAATCGCCTCATACGTCGAATCAACCATTCGATTCGAAAGGAAAACGGAGATAGCAATGACAATGACAGAATAAAAAAAAAGTAGGTACTAAAGCAAGAATAGCAATATCAAAATGGAAAAGATGAATAAAGGAAACTACCAAAATACTTACGGGCAAGAGAGAGGGAGAGAGAGAAAGCTGACTCTGGCGAGGGAGCTAGAAGTAGGGTTTCTATTCGCAAACGAAGAGAAAGGAGGTTTTGAGATGATTACAAGAAAGTCCCTAAGATTATGAGAATTCAGTGCGTGGTCAGTGACAGTTGTTAAACTCTTTCCGCTGTTTTGTGGGTTTTTCAAGGCCCAATTTGGGTCCAAATTTTTCGTTTTAGGCTCTTCGTCAAAGAAATCAGCAATCCCCCAGTAATTGCCATACATATATTAACTTGATCTATTGAAAAACAGGCCTCTATATTTTTATGTCATCGTTATATTTATAATTACATCACTGCGACATCTTTTATTCACGTAGTGGTACAGAAAGCTGCCCTCGCTATTTCTTGTGCTATTGTCGGAATTTTTGCTTAAATAACTTTGAATAGTAATTAATTCACGTTAATGATCACGCACAATTCGGGTAAGGGCACAATCCTGATGTATGTCCTTCAAAGTATATTTTTCGAGTCCGACAGTTGATCGCGTCTAATTAAAAAATTTCAGTCCAAATTTGAAGGGCGTAAGTCCGGCTCAAGCCTTTTAATTGATCCAATACATAGATTTTTTTTTACGAGCTTTTCAGATTGTATTTAAATGTTTTGATCGAAATTTTCTATCAAAAATTATAAACGATTAAATATCAAATTTTTACCTCATCAGAATAGATTTAGAATTTTTTTAGTCCACTACTCATTATATATAATAAATAATTAAAATTAAATTTATATTTTTAATTAAAATTTAAATATAATTTAAGTTATTTATATACATAAATAGTTTAAATTAATTAAAATTATATTTAAAATTATAACTAAATTATATTTATATTTTTAATAATTAAAATTTAAAAAACTTTCATTATCGATAGGTTAGTTGTTAATTATTTTTTAAATCATTTGGACTCATTTCATTATTTATATATATGATAATTATTATTCAAGTACTTGTATTATAATAATGAGTAGTGGACTAAAGTAGTTCTAAATATGTGTTGATAAGCAGAAAAATTGATCTTTAAATATTTATATTTTTTTATAGAAAACTCCGATCGGAACATTTAAATATAATCCGGAAATCTCACATAAAGACCTATTTATTAGGTTAATTAAAGGTAGAGCTAGGGTTGCGCCCTTTAAGTTTGAACTGAAGGCATGAGCGGGATTTGCGCTCTTCAATTTTAATTACACCCAGTCAGCTGTCGGCATGTAAATTAATTATTGTTTAAGATTTTAAGTTGTTTAAGAAAAAAAAATCCCTATTATCATTGGCTTAATTTCTCTCCGATAAATAGAGTGGTGGAAAATTAAAAAAATTATAAATCTCTTTACATTGTTTCTACTGAAGCTTGATGCCGATGGATTTGGAAGTCAACTTAAGGCTGATAGCTTATAATTGATCTCCTGGTTAGTTCTGTAATTGGCTCACCTTATTTATTGTTACTTCAAGGAAGCTCAGGTTGTTAATAGTGTTATAAATCTATGTCTATCATGACTGAATATGGTACGGAGTGTCACGGTCTGAGAGAGGCACAACACAGTTATCGGGCACACACGGTACGATACGGTATGGTTTTGGATCCATGATTTAATCGTATCGTATCTAACTTTTTGAAAAATCAACACGGCACGACATGACACAAAATGAAAATATGGAACGACACGACACAAGTTCAATATTTTATAAATTTGGCATCAAGTGCGATATTTTTATCGTTCTGGCCTCCACGGTATCTTCTGAATTATATTTCAGCGCAGCTAACAGAGTTCTAACTGACAAAAGAATGAGAGGAGAGAGTATTTGAGGATCTAGTTTTGTAGAAGAATTAGTATGATGTAGAAGGTAGGCTTGATAAGTCATGGATGTACTCAAATTGATCGGGAAAAAATTATCACTGCATCAAATTCTGACTCAAGTGAAAGAATGTTTGCAGAGCCAGAGAGTAAACCAGCATTGTGAGAAAGAAAATTCATATATATATATATATATATATATATATATATATATATATATAAATCCATTTATACTTAAAATCCATATATATATATAACTATTTTTAAGAATTTAAATTTTTTATTTTAATATTTAAACTTTGATTTTCTTAAATTATACTAACATATTTATAAGTTAGTAACTCCGGTCTCAAGTTCGAAAAAAAGAGGAGGAATAATTTATAAATTTCTTATTTTTAAATAAATGTTCATATTTTGGCACTTTATATTTTTATTTTTTATTTTCTGAATTTTTTAATCATTTAGCACGATTAAGGCATATTTAGCATGATTAAGACACGTTATATTGCATAAACATGATATAATTGGACACAACATGATTAAGCACGATAACATAGACATGATGTGTCTTATTTGTGCTATATCACGATAACGTAGACACAACATGTTTTAATACGACACTGTTATTGTAGACACAACGTGTTTTAACACGGCACCACACGACAATGTGGTACAGTATGGAATCCTCTAGCCTGTTAATTTTAATATGTTTATTACATTATTATGATTTTTGAACAAATATTACGTTTCACATATTACATACTTATCGACTACTTAGGCCGCAAAGATAAAGAAACGCATCATTAAATTGCAGACTGCAGTCATTAATTCTTATTTTCTAAATGTCATGTAACATGAAGGCAGGCTAATATATATTACTAATGTTATGATGATCAATTGAACGTCAGTTAATAAGATTGAATAAAATTTGAATCAAATACTTTTTGCGACTTATAAATCATAGCGAGCTATTATACGGATAGAGTTTTAACTAGAAGGTTACCAAACTACGTGGGTAATGAGCGTTTATTTGACAAAATTTTACAGCAGAAATAAGATGGCATTTTACAAGTTTTCTTCTAAATATGGTAGTGAAATTTTTTTTAAACTAGGATATTGATATGCAGCAGCTAAATCAGAAGACCGAGGCCATCTCATCATTCACAACTCGTCCTTTTTCTCAGCATCCGTCTCATCACCTTGTCCAATTTTCTCATTAATGAAGTTGATCACATCTTGTAGGCTTGACTTTTTACTCACCTTAATCTGTAGCACAAACGTTATAAATGTTCAGAAGAAAAAGACAAGTGAAAAAAAATATAAAATTAATAAAGAAAATATATGAGATTGTATACCGGATTTGATTTGTCTTCCGCAGGGTAAAATGAAAGAGCTGGGTAGTTAGTAACCTGCAATGACATAATCATTTACATTACCCTTAGTAAATTCAAAGTGACAACAAAATAGCCCCTAAGAAACATGCAACTAGCAAACTACAAATCTCTCACTGATCCATAAGAAACAACAACAAAAAATCAGTGATGCCCTTTGGTTCACACCCGCTGCCATACTTCTTTCTGTCATTTTGAATGGGACCCACAAAAGAGTACCCCCCTATAAACAAAATCTTGGCCCATAAAAAATTAGTCCTGTGGTGTGAAAACTATGGCAGCAGTGTGCCAAGATTTTTTTATGGCAGCAGATTGGGATCTGATTGTGAGGTTTTTTATTATTACAATTTCAGCCATTTCCATTATATATTACTCAGAAACTGACCTCAAGCTTTGGATGCTCATTTGAAGATGCATCTATTCTTGCAAATTTAAGATTTGAATTTCCTTCAAAGTGTTTAGCTGCCTTCTCTACCACCTTTGTTGTAGTGTCGCACTCCACACATTGAGGTGCATAGACCTTTCATTGTTTTGAAAATAATATGTTTGGTTAGTTGTTGTTAACCTGATCCATATCAATTGTGTCCTCAAACAATTACTTACTGAAAAACAAAATTCCACATACAAGATCACTTAATATAATTTATTTTAGACAAAAAGGTCCAAGAGAAAAGTTGCAGCAGTGATGGTTCAGTTTGCATTTTCTAGTGATATTATCCATATTTGAGGATGCATAAAATACTATTTTGTTGCTTCAACACTGAAAATACAAGACATCTCTTAAAGCATTTCAATTGTGAGAAAAAAATCATTAAAATGAAACTTTTATCTATACCACTGATCATTTATCTCCTCCCTGCAAACTGAGAAAACACATTCAAATCTTCTCTGTTATTTCTTTTGGCCTTGAGCATGACCAAGCTAGCCTCAATCACATTTTTTTTTACAAATGATCGAGGGATAATTTGGTAACATTCAAGGAAGCTTCCTAATGTGGTATATGGGCAAAGCAAATCTTGTATTTTGCAATGCATATACGACGTAGAATATGCAGTGGATTTTCTAGTATATTTATGGAACTATGAATGATCAAACCTCAAGAAAAACATTTTTGGGGCTCTCCAGGATTGCAGCATCAAAATTCCTGCTCACAACCTTTTCAACTAATCCTTTCTGCATTCAAAAATAAATAAATAAATAAACCATGATAGAAGATCTATTTGACATATATTCAACTAAAATAGGAACTTATAGGCAACAAAATTAGTTAATAACTTGCCTCTTTGGGTATTGGTTCTGATTTAAAATATGGTGGTAGAATACCTTGTTCAAGCGCCAAACAAAATTCCTATTAAACACATAGCAAAAAATAGAGATTCAATTGATAACAAAACAAAAAGAAACAATGACGACACAATGTTTGCTGAATGATTACTTCTAAGTTGGCCTCTGTAAGCTTTTTCTCCATCAAATGCTTTGAACCCTTTCTGTTATCAAAAGCCGTGACCTGCAAAGTTAGAATTCACCTGTTGTCAGGACTAATAAAGCATCAGTAGAAATGAAGAATTACCAAGAATCTACCAGATATGATATGAATGAGCCTCAATTAAGCCAAAAAAAAAAAAGCAGCTTCACATACTGGTACCATACCTAAAGAGGGATTGGGTTAAGCTCTCACAGGGAACTTAAACTTGGTGGCTCAAAATTAAAAAAAAGAAAAGAAGCAAGAATAAATTAAATAGCATGCATCAGTCATTGGTAAACAAAAAGAATTCAGAAGAAAAAAACATACAAGGGTATCATCTGGTTCCATCCCATACAAAGTAAAGAAAGGCTTTGCAAGTTCTTCTTCAGTAGAGTCCACATAGACAAACAATATCTACATTTTTTGATAAAAAAAAAGAAACATATAACTCACCCATAATGAAGAAACAATTTAAACATAATTCTTGCACTAAATTACTTGTAGATTAATCAGCATGCGAAAATAAAGAGCATAATTGGTGCTTGCTTTTAGTTTTTATCACTGAATGCACCTTCCTCTTTCTCATTGCACACAAAAGGAAAAGGTTCAGAGTCACCTTAATACCTTTGTTTTGAATTTCCGTGCAACTGCTTGAACTAATGGCTTATCAACTTCAAAGTCATCTTGTTCCGCAAAAATATAAACCTATTTTCCAGCAAACATATTAGTCGCAACAAAAAGGAAACAAAAATGAGGAGGGTTCAAATGCCTCCACCATTCCTACTTTTTTACAATTTTAATAACTTGAAATTAAAATATCAAATTTCAAAATAAAGCCCATCATTACTCAGTTTTCTAACAGAACCACTGCTGGATTGCTAGCAAAGAATAACCAACAATCATCAGTAAGGAGTAATAACTAATAAATAAATGCATAATTCACTCCCGACCTTTCATACTGATTAAAATAATCTATTCATACAAGCTCATCTGAATTCTAAACACACATATAGTAACTGGATTTGGTTGATTTAGTTCATTAAAATGGTCATTATTTAATTGGGTTTTGCAATATATCATGTCAACAATAATAATGACCACAAACCAACCAATGAATCCTGACCACAAATATCTCATATCGTTGCAAGTCCACTGCAATTTCCAAATACTGATTGCATAAGTAGCATTATTTGCATCTAGCTACAACCAACATAATCAATTACTCAACCAAAGATGAACAGAAGGAAACTAAAAAATATTTACCTGAATCTTTATAGGGCTTGAATAGATCCACCCAGAATTTTCTTCAGTTAGCACATTCACCAATGGAAACTTATTCTTCTCTACGAACTCTAAAATTTCTCCTGTCTCAAAACTTCCCTCTGTGTGGGGGAAAAATCAGAAAGCAATCAGTATTTGCATAATTGTATCTTCAACCAATCCAAAATGGTAATATCTGATTGGCAAAATATGATATACTTACCGAATTTCTCAAATTTGTCATTTTCAGATTTGACAAGCCCTACAAAATTCTTGTTAGAAGAAATTTGTGGACAGAGCAATTTAGCGATTTCAAAATTATCTGTTCCCACAAATTGTGTTTCATTATTAGATGATGCAGCTTTTGCAAACGCTTCTAACTCAAGTCCCTGAAACCAAAAAACAAAAAGTCTTGGTGCTAACAAATTATAACAAACTAATCATCTAGCCAATCAGTAAAAGAATGTGATGTTACCATATCGAAAAGAATATAGTGATTTACCACAAATCAAGATAGTACAAAACCATTCCAAACCCAAAGATATCATGTGTAGCCTTTTCTTCTCATAGTTAAACTGTTAAACATATTAAAACCCCTACATATTTTCTGCTTAGTGCCGACCTTTATGCTATGAGGATGATAATAAGGCTGCTTTGGTATTTTAAAATCGGAGACATAAATAGATCATATGTTTCCACAAATTGAAGGGCTACATCAGATGCTTCGCACAATGTAGTAATATACATTATCCATTCCACTGTTTTATAAGGGCATAAGATAATTCTTTTCCATTGAAAATAAATCAAGATTGCATAGACGGATGGTTAGGTCCGACGTTAGTACATAACAGATTTCGATTGCAGTACCCAATATCTATTGGCTTGGTACCAAATCATTAAAGTATTTGTATTAATAATTTAATGTGAACCAGCAAAAAAGGTAGTATTGCAACCTAACTAGCAATATGACTCAAATTTGATGATAATCAAGCAGTCACATTGAAGCAACTTAAATACACAATTAACAAAATGTACCTCATAATTCTCAAAAAGACCAACAACATATTTCTTGTACTTCTTCAAGAACTGTTTAGCAGAATCCTCTGAAGAAAGCTTGATAACTGGCACACCTGTCTTCTTCCTAACCCAAATTACTATTTCATCTCTGACCATCAAAAAGATACAATGAGATGATCAGTAACATCTGAATTAATTGCTGGGAAGATAAAAATAAAGGGATACCAGTTGCAAGTTACTATGGTTCTTCCATATAGTATGCATCACACAGCAAGGTTTCCAAGCAAATGGTTGGTTTTACCATGCATGAAGGAGAAAACTGAGGGAGTTTTTTTCCCCATTTTTCTTTACAAAGCACACAAAATTTATGCAACCTAACATGGTAAATTCCACACAGCATTTATTTTATTAACTTACAAAAAATCTTGAAAGTACTCAATTCTTCTCTTACCCAGTGATCCCTCCACTATATCTCTGAGAGGTGCCATTAGCAAACAGCAACAAAGTCGGGAAGCCCTTGATGTTATACAGAGAAGCAACCTTGGGGTACCTCTCAGCATCCACCTTTGCCATTACAACAGGACTCCCCATCTCTCTCAACTCAGTGGCTGCCTGGGCAATTCTCGGCATCAGAGCAGCACTCTTTTTGTCCCAAGGCGCGTATCCCAGGAGGACCACCAACTCGTTCTCTTCTACCACTCTCTTCGAGTTATCGTTGTTCAGATCGGTGACGATCTTCTGAGCTCTCCGCAAGAGCTGGGGCTCTGAGGTGGACGCACCGCCACTCTGCTCTGACTCGTCAATGGCGATAAGAGACTCGAATTCTTCATCGTCTTCTTCAGTCCATTCTAGTTCTTCGTCGGCGAGAGAAGGGATGGGTTTGGCGAGGGTTTGTGAGAGGAGGACGAGAGAGAGGAGAAGAGGAAGGAGAGGTTTAGACAGGCGCATTGTAGGGGAGATGGATAGCAAGAGGAGAGGTAGAGATGGAAGAAGAAAGGGGAGTTGAGAGATCTCGAAGGAAAGGGGGAAGAAGAAGAATCAAGTGAGATGTTGACCGAGGAGGGAGAGGGTTTTAAAAATGGGGCGAAAGGAGCGGAGCACATGGAGAGTGCGACTATTTGGGTTTTGTGAGAAAGGCAAGGTGTGATCGAGACGGATGAGCGATCGGATCGGATCTTCCGCATTTAACGGTAAGCGATTGTAGTGGATCCGATTCAGACTTCGCGATATGATTGGATTAGACAATTGCTGTTATTATAATTGGGTGTTATTTTGATAATCTTGACTCTTAAATAAATATTAAAAAATAAAAAAAAAATTATAGATGTGTTTTTTTATCGATAGAATGATGCTCATTCAAATTTTATGTTATTTCATTATCGTTTGATATTTCATTAAAAATTATCAAAATTTTAAACAATTTGTAACGGTTTTAATTTAATGATATTTGATAAAGTATCAATTGATAATAAAATTATATAAAATTTGAATAATCATCAATCCGTAGATAGAAAAATGATTAATACCCTTTGTTTTTTTATATTTATTTAAGGATATTATCTTGATCACTCTTTGTTTTTGGGGCAACTATTATCTGAAGAGTATTTTCTGTGAGAGTTTTTAAAAGTTAATCACAATAGTTTATTTTAATCACAACGACTGTAGAAAAATTTAAATATAAATTTTAATGTATGAGCGTTATTATTATTAAATCAAAATTATTGATCTCTGATCGAACGGATTAGATCAAAAATACTCAACCTCCAGCTCTTTAGAGGATGTCGTTCCTTGGTTTTGGGCAATTGTCAACAATTGCATTCCAGTTGCTGCTGTTCAGCACAAGATGTGGCCGCAAGTATTTAAGATTCGAAATAGATCCGTTTCTTTCGCTCCAGTCTTTTCAGGTGTTGCGAGTTATGATGTTTTAAATCATTATTAATAAATGAAAACATTTTCCAGAAAATAATTTAACAAACATATAACATTTTGAGCTATTGTTCGAGAATGAGATATAATTTGTCCGATTTCAATTTGCATCAGAAGTCATGAATCCAAGGTACTGATATACTGTACGTCTCTACCATTGAAGGCTTTTTCTTTCGTCGTGTATCAGTAAATTCAAAACCATGCAAGAAAATATCATAACTAATTTGCCACCACAAGTAACTTGAATTGAGGAATTTTTAAGATACAGAATGGAAAGATTCTGGTCATTCAGCTAAGAAAACGCACTGCTTTGAGGCGAAACTCGCTCTGATTGGAGCAAAATTTGACGTCCCTTCTCCATTTTAGAGCTTGTGGTATTAATTCGCTCTTTCAATAATCTCATTTCATTATCTAATGCTTTCAAATCCTTCCTCGAATGTTTGACTTTCTCCATTTGCTCCAGCTGAATCTCATCTCCTTTAGCATTTCAATTGACTTAACTTGAGACTGAAAAAAAGAGGCACAAAATTAGAACACACACACACACTTAATTTGGGCAATTTCTTTCCTTATTTGTTTTGTGTTTTCATGTTTTCCGTGTAAAACAAAATAGAATACATATAAAAAGTCATTTGTGTCATAATCAAAGAATCAACGACGGGGCAAATTGTCCAGGACCTCCATGTGAATTAAACTTTTGGGTGTACAACAATATTTTCAATGTTAATGTAACCACTCTAAAACAAACAATCAAATATTATAAACTGTATGACTGTGATGGTGCCTAATTATGCGTAAAATTACCATCAATTTGTATGTCAAGATTAATTAAAATCTTACATTGACCCACTCTTTTGCTGGTGCATCCACAATTTTGTTAAATAGCGTTTGATTTTCTCTCTCTTCTTTCTCTTCGTTCTGCTAGCCTCCAACCAAGCATTTGCCATGATGTTCGCTCTAGTTGCTTCTATCTCTTTTATTTGCTTTATCAACTTCCTCTCTTCATTTGCACTCATCATTTTGTTTTTCAAATTATGGTTCAATTTCTTTATCTATTTGACAAGTTTAGTACTATTAGCTCCACAAATTTGTTAGAAACCGGACAAATAAGAAAGAATGGTAAAGTTGAAAGTACAATGATCAAAATCTTCCTATGTTTTAATTTGTTCTGATCATAAGAAAAACAATAGAGGAGAAAGAGCAACTACTTGCGCCCATTATTAAATTTTACAAATTATCAAGGCAGGAAAACTTAAATGCAAAAATTGAGGGACCAATTTCAAATTTTAGAGAATATAGACCAGTGAACTCACAAATTTAATCAGTTCATCTTCCTCGGGAAGACGCAGCCTAGCTCCCTTCTTCGTTGCGTCTTTTCTCAGAAAATCCTGAATACGTGCCAGATGGTTGCTCTTTGAATCAGCCACAATCCCATAGTAATTCTCCCAGTAACTGTTGATGTATAGGATGCTTCTGATGGACTTATGTTTTACCTATTTTGTATGATGTTAAGAAAATTAAAGGTCTTTCACCATTAAACATGATAATTTAATAACCATTGCAAAAGGATTTTTCACTGTCGGCTTTACCAGTATAATTTAGAAATAATAAATTGTTGTAGTTTTGATTTCTCTGGGTGAAAAATAATTTTATCCAATCATGTGTATCTATATTGGATTTTCCAGGCGAAATGCTTTGTAGAAATAGGTGCAGCCACCTAATACAACAGGGCTGTATGTACTACGTGCGGCTGTACAAGTACATTGTGTGCAGTATAACCCGCGCATTGGATTTTGGAGTTGTGCATTTTGAACACACAAACACACTTTAAATATATATTTTAATATAGAATAAATATAAAATGTTCAAGTTTTATCTCTCAATATATTATGCGTTGGCCATAGACAAATATATTGATTGAAATTTTAATAAAGAACTGAATATGCAAATTTTTATCAGTTATTTTATTATGTAAATTTTTACCATCAATAATATTCTCTAACTGAACTGTCCATGCAATATTTTATCAGTAAATTAATTGTGCAAATTTTTATTAGTAAATTAATTATGTAAATTTTTAGAAGCAATAATATTCCTTGATCGAACTGTCCGCATATATTTTTTTATCAGTAAATTAATTGTACAAATTTGTACCAGCAATAATATTCCCTAACTAAATTGTCTACAATAAATCTTTACCATCTAAATTTTTTTTAATATAATAATTATATAAAATATAATACACTTCTTTACTAAAATCCAACTCATCAATAATCTTAAGGGTAAAACAGGAGACGTTATATCACTACCCTTCAATATATATATATATATAGAGTGGAGATACCGTGAGCTTAAGCTCACGGAGGCCTTCCGTGAGCTTAACTCAAAAAATATATTAAATCATCTCGAAATTTTAATTTATCATTCTCATTAAATTTTTTATATAAAAATCTTGTGGGATGCAAAAATTTGGAGTGTTTTGAGCTTTTTAAGTCACCGTTTTTAATTTTTTAAAATGATGTTCAAGTATTGAATATATTATTATTATTTTTAGAGCTGATTTTCAAAAAACTTAAAAACCACAACTTAAAAACCTCAAAACGCTCCAAATTTTTGCATCCCAAGGATTTTCATATAAAGAATTTAATGAGAATGATAAATTAAAATTTTGAAATGATTTGATATGTTTTTTGAGTTAAGCTCACGGAAGATAATCCGTGAGCTTAAGCTCACGGTATCTCCACTTTATATATATATATATATATATATATATATATATATATATATATATATATATATATATATATATGAGTAAAGCTAGCGTGCTCCTCCGTAATTTTAGCTAAAAAATATATATCAAATGATCTCCAAATTTTAATTTATCACTCTCATTAAATTTTTCATATTGAAATCTTATGTGGTAAAAAAATTTGGGTAGTTTCAAGTTTTCTAAGTCACTCTTTTTAATTTTTAAAAATCAAATCTAAAAATAATAATAATATATTCAATATTTGTACATTATTTTCAAAAATTGATATACTTTGATATAATTTTTGAGCTAGAATCATAGAGGGGCTCCATGCTCTTAGGAGCATGCTAGTTTTACTTATATATATATATATATAGTAAAGATACTGTGAGATTAAGCTCACGGAGGCCTTCCATGAGCTTAACTAAAAAATTATATTAAATTATCTCTAAATTTTAATTTATCATCCTCATTAAATTATTTATATGAAAATCTTATGGGATGTAAAAATTTGGAGTGTTTTGAGTTTTTTAAGTCATCATTTTTAATTTTTTAAAATGATGTTTAAGTATTGAATATATTATTAATATTATTAGAGTTTATTTTCAAAAATTAAAAATGGTGACTTAAAAAGCTCAAAACACTCCAAATTTTTGCATCCCGCAAGATTTTCATATAAAAAATTTAATGAGCATGATAAATTAAAATTTGGAGACGATTTGATATACTTTTTGAGTTAAGTTTACGGTATCTTTACTCATATATATATATATATATATAGTGATTGAAAGTGCAATAAATACACTTTAGATAATTTTTAGTTTTTAAAGATTGAGGCTATTAGTCAATCCTATGATCTGGCCTGTCCTCCACAATATATGACTCATCCTGCCTAATCCATACGCCGGGCCGGAAATACGTTACTCATCCTGCCTACGTGCCATTAACTCATGGTCCCAGCCCATCTCAGCCCGTCCATTGAATCTTACAGTGACCCATCAAAATAATATATCCATCAGATAAGCCAATGAAATTGAAAATGACCGATAAAAAACGCTTATAATTTACCATTTTAACATCAAATAAAAGATAAATTATGGCACAAATAAAAATATTTACATATTCAAAGCAAAATGTGGATCCGAATTCTTAGAAAATGTAATACAGAAGAGCAACAAGAGATCCTTGTGCGTCCCTTCAAGGAACAAGCAAAAACCAAACAAATAAAAAGAAACCAGTTGGATTGAGTACTCTATCATTCTGACATATTTACCATATTTTGAGTTAGCAATTAAAGTTACAACGAACAAGAACACAAGCGATCTATTTGTCTGACTCTCTCTCCTTTTTGTTTTTTGCTAAATATATCCGTAGGCTTTTTTAGTAATAATAAGTTTTAGTAAATTAATATTATTAAAAATAAGAGTGAGAAACGTAAAATTTCAAATATACGAATAGCGGTAGCGTCAGCGATATCCGTAAACGCGCCACTGTTGTTTCATTATTTTTACGAAATGCATGTTTTCTTATATATACAAAATATGCAGTCACTTGCGCGCGGGATTTGGACGAAAATAATGAAACGCGCCAGTGGCAGTGGCGTGTTGCCATTCGTATATTTGAAATTTTACGTTTCTCACTCTTATTTTTAATAATATTAATTTAATTAAAATGATTATTACTAAAATCCACAACAGGAACCAGTACGACTCTTGGCAGAGAAAAAAAAAGAATCAGAGACGCTTACCAGTACAACTCTTGGTTGTTGCTATCAGGGCAGTACCAAGATTTTTTTTTCTGATCGAACAGTGCCAAGAATTTTAAGAATAGGGTAATTATCGGATTGTAATAGCTTATCAGGTTCAAACTCATTAACTAATCGGGTACTAAATAAAAAAATAATAATTTAATATATATTCTTATCTAATAAAAAATATTAAAATAATAACATTTTATATATTAAAAATAACAACAAAATAAAGCTCAAAGTAATAAATAATCAAGTTGATGAAGAAAATTTTCCTCTACGGAACTTTATATTTTGACATCATTACATAATTATTTCATTATGCACGATTTTAAATATTTTTTCTCAATAAAAATAATCAAATAATCTAGGGGGCAAAAATAATAACAATTAAATATTTTTGAATAATAACAATTAAATATTTTCATTTTGCCCCCTCCCCTCTGGCACCATGTACATCCACCCCTGACAATGATAATAATAATAATTAATGGTATATGATAGCATCAACTTATCTTTGATCTTATTCATTTTGAATCCAAATCATTGATCTTATTCATTTTTATGCTAGATGTATGCTCGTAAAATTTATAATTTTTAGAGATCATTTCATACTAAATCAAATGATATTAAAATGAGTGAACCTAATTAACCATGATTGATTTATTTTATGCATTCAATTTATTATCACTTGATCTAGTATGAAATGATCTTTAAAATTATAAAATTTTACAAGCATATATCTATCATAAAAATGAACAAGATCAACGATTTGAATTTAAAATGTAAGTATTAATCATTAAAATATAAATTAAAAAATAAGTTGGTGGCATCAGATGCCACTAAAGTTAGTGGAACAGATTCCCTTCTCATTATTATTATTATTATTATTATTATTATTATTATTATTATTATTATCATCATCATCATTATCATTATCATTATTTTCACCATTATTATTATAATAATAAATATAATAACAATAATAATAAAGAATATATATTTTTTCTATATATTATTTTCCCGATAGGCTTATATTTATACTTATTTGTTTAATAAATAAAATTTATCTTGCTAACTGATAATATTATGTTGCGAACATGTAGTCTATGAAGCTGTATCATTTATTTGTCTTTTTCTTTTTCGTAGATGAGAATATAAGCAATTTTTTCTTGAAGGTAGAATATTTGCTTTTATAATTATTATCATAATAAAAGTTCATAAAAATGGATGTCAACAAATAGACCGGGAAAAGAAAAGAAAAATGAGATATTATTTTAGTCATTTTATTTATTTATTTTATTTTTTCACGGTATATCCCACCCAATTCGTCAATTCTTATGAGAAAAAGTTTTCTTAATTTTCTACTCAATACAAAGCATCTTGTGTATCTCTATCTCTCTCCTTAGTAAGTGTGTAAGTGCTTTGATCTTACAACGGTCTGGATTGATTACAAAATATTGATTATTTTTTAGATAGAATATGAATCATTAGATATAATAATTTTTTTATCATGTGATAAATAATAATAAAAATACTAAAGTCTTTGTTAAATTCATAATATATCCGCTATATTAAAAGTTATACAATTGATAATCTATCTTTTCTAAAAGACATCATTTTGCTGAAAATTTTATCAAATTAAAATTTAATTACATATTTTTTTTAGAAAATTTATGATTACCGCATAAAAGTAATTGATTAATTATATTTGCTTCTTACTTTATTTATTACCATATTTTATATTGCAATATAATGATATTTTTAAATTTTAATGTAAAAATATTACAATATAGAAACTGTCCGCAACAAAACATGAGCACTATACTCATATTTATTCAATATATGAATCTCTCATACCAATCACTATTTTTTTATTTACTTTGATCCTCCATAATAAATTTTGATTCATTGACACATCGATAAAAGACAATATTTCAAATTATTTTATCATTTTTTATGAAACAAAATTAATTTAATTAGTAACATTAAATTATAATTGAGTTGCATATTTTATTTTATATAATTTAAGAAGCTATAAAATTCGGACGATAAAGAAAATGAAGAGAGAAGAAAATTATAATAAGTTGGTGAGAGGATAAACATAGATGTATCATATCGTATTTGAAAATTAAAATAATTAAAAACATGGAGAAAATGCATTAAGAAGGGCCAAAGAGACCAAAACCATGAATACCGTATTTATTATAACTTTTTGAAGTACAAAGAATAAAAAAGATGTTAAGTACTCATGTTACATATAAAATTATGAAGATATCAATTGTTTTTAGAAATTTTATGAAAGTCAATAGTGAAAAAATATATTATAAAATATGAGATCAAAATTTTTTACGTCTAATATTTTATCTAAAATATATCATAAAATAAGTGTGACAATTTCTTAGGTGTGTTTGGATGGTGTAGAATAGCACTATTTTCGGAGTAGCAGTACGGTTCTCGAGTTAGCAACAATCCAAACACAAAAATAAAATCGAGAATAGCAGCAGAACAACGCTAATCCGCTAACTCATAGAAAATATTGGATTAGCGGATTAGTGTCCATGAGGATAGTGAAAATAATAAAAAAATCTTTTATATTAATATGGAGTAGTATTAAATAATAATTATTATTAAATAAAATACTAAAAAATAATTAATTATTTTAACTATTCTCTCTATTGTTCTTAGATTACTATTCAAATAACATTTTCTTAATCCAAAATAATAAAAACTAATATTTTTCTCATATTTTACGCTCTCACATTATTCTTAACTACTAACCTAAAAAAAATACTATTCTTATACTAACCCATCGGTCATCCAAACACCTCAACTGACGGAACCTAATCTGTTGCCCACCTTTAAATAGTATTTTTCTATCAATAATAGTTTCTGACTGATTTTCACCGTGACATCTTTTTTGTCCAATTAATTAATTAGTTTCTCTATTAATTTACAGCTGGCTCACAGTGTAACAAATTATTTGCAGGAAAATGCTGGTACAGGTCGCAGGAGATTCTGTTCCGTCACGTGAACTTAAAACGGCCTGCCTCTGGTTGCTAAAATTCACATCCTCTGAATAGTTTCTTTCTAAGAAGCTGTGTGATCTTTTTATTATGAACCGTCCGATCAAGATTAACGGTTCTGATTTAATAATAATAAATTCCTCGTACATCAAATTTCGTGTTTAAACTTCTACACAGCCGTATAAATTTAAACGAGCCGTTTAGATCTCTATGCCGATATCTCCGCAGAGAAAAACTCTGAGGAGGAAGGGCACTAATGGTTGCTATGGATTGGATTAGATGTGTGACGGTAACAGGGGCGGAGCTACTTAGTAGCTTTGGGGTTCCAGGACCCCATTAAAATTTCAAAAAACCTCAGGGATCTCAGTAAAAAAATTATAGGACCCCACTGAATAAATCACAAGGACCCCAGCGTACTCGCTCCTCGTCTGACTCTCATCGCGTACTTCCCTGAGTCGTCTCATGCCTTCTCCAGTCCGACTCACAACTCGGACGAGTGAAAAATACTTTGTCTCCTCCAGGCTTCAAACAGACTAGACCTCCAACCTCCAGTCCTCTGACTCGCTGCTCGCGAGTCTTCCTTCATTAGTTCATCCGGTTTTCTATCTATACTTGGTTTTTCATCTCTATACTTCATCATGTTTATACTTGAGTTTTCATTTGGTTACTTGATAGTTGGTACCAACAACAGTCTAACAGTAAGAAATGTAGTCATTTGCATTGATTTTGAATTAGTATATCCTAGAAGTATAGTCATCCAAATGCATTGATTTTGAAGTTTGATTAATGACTTTGTCTTAGATGTTAAATATATAAACGACTGATTAAGAACCATTGAAAGTTAATTGAAAATATGAACCCGGTACATATGGTACAAGAAAGTTGATTTTTTGTTTTATATATTCAGGCTAAACCAAATTTAGATGATCAGAGCGTTCTATTTGGCATCAACACTCTCGAAGTTAGCAAAACATTTTCCTCAAGATCAACTTTTATTTTGCTCCTATTATATGTTATCATAGCAGACATGCAGTTTCGCTTTCAAAGAGTTTGACTTCATGAGATGAATCTCTACAAACAAGGCTTATAACCAACAGATCAATGCTCAAAAGAAAACAGTAAGAAAGCTATGGCTACTTCCACTATCCTCTATATCCGATTCAGTGGTGTGGAACCGATAAAGAAGTTTTTTTTTAAAAGTTATTTATGGGTCTCATAATTATTATAAATCCCTCCATAATATACTCGAGAAGACTTATACTTTTAGTATGGTTTGCGAATAAAATCGTTATTATAATTCTTATAATTCAAGCATTGGTCACTCGTAGCTGATTTAAATAACCTCAATTTAAATTATCTTGAATTTTGTATTAAATTGAATTGTTTATTTGCGAATTAATATTAGTGTATTAAATTTTACTCTGATTAATTATCATTAAAAATTTTTAAGGGACCCCTGGCTACTCCACTGGACGGTAATAATGGTTGCAGCGCGCGGCGATCACGGGCGCGACGCGGCAGAGGAGCAGGGCTCGACGCGGCAGAGGAGCTGGGCGCGACGGCTGCAGGGGCATTGGACGTGATGAGGCAAAGGGCGCGAGCCGCGCTACGGCGTGTGGCTGAAGGGTGCTTCCCTTTTCTTCCTCTTTTTTCTTCTTTGTTCGAAAATAGAGAGTGACAGAGTGCTTAGTCACCCCTGGCACGGTGAGCGCCCTGCCTGACACTCCGGCGCTCCAACCACTGCCCCACTTCACTTCCAACGCCCAAAAAATCTATTCTCCTCTTGTCTTGTCTCCTCTCCTCATAACCATATATCAGAACCACCTCGACTGTTCCTTTCTCTCGCACTGCCCCTTTTCTGCACTGCCCCTTTTCTGTACGCCTTCATCCAAATCAATGTCTCCTATGTACATTTCTCTTCAATTAAGATCTACAGGACCACCACGACTGCGACGATTTAAGAGCGCTCCTTATATGACCTCTTATCACTACCAGGTACCATTATCAAACATGTACTGCATATCTGTATGCCAATGAATGGCATTATATCATGTGAAATTTATTCATGGCAATTATACATTTGTTGCAACATGTCCTTGTGAAAGGGAAAAAAAACCATGAATGGAGTAGGAAAATAAACTTGTGATATAAGTACATATCAACAGAAAGCTGTTGTGAGCTGTACTGAACACATTAACCTAAGTTCTTTGAACACACTCGAGCATTACAATGAATGCCAATAATAAAAAAACACAAAGATAAAAATCATATATATATGCTTGCAGAAAACTGTCCCTGGAGGATGGGAATAAAATAAATATGCTCTAATCTGGAATTGCACTTTGTATTCATGTTTTGTTCAACTTAGCAGCTTCCAGGATTCTTGCAAATGATAATTTCATACAAGAAGCTAAGAGCGGTGAATTAATGAAGCCTTGCTGTGCACCCATCACCACCTTTAATGTCCCCATGTAGCTTACGACTGTAATTGTTAGACTCTACAAACAACCCATGTAATCAGTTAGCTACAATTTATTAGCCCTATTAAATATACATATCTTGTCCTGTCTGAAATAATAGAAGATAATGCTCAGAAGGGACCATTTTAGGTACCAGATGTAAAAAATTGGTGACTGCCAGTTAATGAGGATGTAGAAAAATTTAATTTAATAAAAGGTGAGCAAAGGTAGTAAAAAGGATAAAAGAAATTATAGAAAAAAACAAATTGAAAATATAGCTGCAGAAAAATAAATTGAAGTGATAGAATAGTGTTTCCTTTTTGGTAATGAATCTCTAGAATTAAAACTGAATCATAATGCTACCAAAAAATGTGGATTTCAGGTTGATTGTTCCTTACCTGTGGTACCCCAACAACTGTGAAGTGGAAGCTTTTAACAGGATGACCCGCGATTATCATTTGTTCTACCGGTCCTGTCAAGTTTGAGATGGTCATGCTTGTGTTCTTCAAGGTGGCATGTATATACTTTGCTGTTACCTGTAAATGGAAATAAAATGAAATAACACTAACATTTTAAATTTATTATTCTATGTTTGATGATTCTCTTTTTTGCAGATATATTGAAATCTTTAATTTATTACCTCGGGACCTCTTATTTTCCTCATCATTTCCAGAAGCCTTCCTGTGAGGAAGACAGAGAGAGAATTCCTCTTTGATTTGATCATTTTTCTTGCAGAAGTTACAAAGTAGAGTGGATCTACCTCCTTGGAGTTTTCACATTTTGGCATAGTGGCGTGAAGGAATCCAAAGTTGTTTCCCCAGGGAGTTCTGGCCTTCGGCTTAGTCAGCTCTTCAAGTGTCTGGTAACTGTTAATATTTCGAGTGTTCAGTAACACAAGTGCTGTCACCTTGCTTGCACTGGTATCATGGCCACAATCAATCATGTAGAGATGTAATCCATAAAAGACGACCCCACTGATGACATCATTTATAGTCTGAAAAATTACAAGCATGCATCAATATTGAGAAATTATGTCTCTTTTTATGGTTTATAAGTATAACTGCAAAGAAAATTTTGGAAACTCCAATTTACTTGTTTTTATTCATTTATTCATTCATTTTTTTTTGAAGAAGAAGATGAGAAGGGTGTAGTTTGTCTGTTTCAACTTTGAACTGAACAGAACAAAATTTACAATAATGAATTAATAAGCTTTTTCAAAATTTTACATTCAAACTTACCCCACCAATTTTGTCCTTAATTCGCTTAATATCATCTAAGCCAAATTCATCGCAAAAGATGTTAATTGGGCTGAACTCGACTCCAATTTCACCCGATCTCACTGGACTCAAGTCATCCAACCCAAATGTACTTTTCCAAAGGCTCCAACCAAAGTCCTTTACTGTGTTCATGCCCATCTCCATGCCTCTTAATGGACCACTCCATAGAGCTCTTTTTTGTGGCTTTTTTGCCTTATGGGATGGAAAGGTTAGAGGCTTTGAGGGATCGTCAGCCCTCTGGACACAGGAGAATAGTGCGCCCATGAGAGAGAAGCCGTCACCAAGGGAGTGGTGGAGTTTAAATACCAATGTACCTACAATGGTGCTTGTTTAGTTCAAAGTACTCTGTAATGATACCCCTCAATCTATTGACTGTTAAAGTTTATCTTTGTTATTTGTTGAGCTGCAAGTTAGAATGTAAATCAAACCAGATGTTTATAATGCTGTCTAACTATGCAAACACAAATGGAATGAAGAAATTAGTGAAGAACATTTAAATCCTTGGTAAGCTTAAAATTTCAGAACTACAAGTCTACAATCCTTTACAAGTACCTTAAAAGGCAAACTAACATGAGAATAGCAGGCAGTGGCCAAATACCTTGTGCAGTTTTGGTTGGATATTTGATGATGTGAATTTCCCACAATGGCCTTGATTGTGGAAGCTGACTGAGTGCAATTTTGGACATGTAGCTGTTCACATAGTCGTCATAGAGCTCCAAATTAGGAGGGAAAGAAGGGATGTTTATGTGATCTTCTATTTTGACTTTTACCTGTTTCCATCTAGTCACACCATTTTTCTCTTTTACCTGCTTGAGAAATAACACAATGGTTAATGTACAGAAAATTTTACTTCAGAAAAAAGTTCAAAGTGTAAGTATACTTCCGGGAGGAAACAAGCAAAGTTGGCAAAACCCCACGGCATCAAACCAAGCAATAGAAAATCATCAGATATAAAGGACCATTTTTTGAAGAATACCCAAAAAGATGGAAATCCGATCAATTTAATTTTGATCATGGTCCTGAACTCATAATAATTCCAATTTAGTAAACTGTGGGTAAGTGTGAGAAACTATTATGTTGGACAAATGAAATAAATGCATCGATCGGGAAAAGAATGGCTGCTAGTTAAGGTATAATTGGAAACATCCACTGAACTGTGTTGAAGATAAAAATGGATTGACGTCAATTCTTCTTGAATTTGGATTGACATTAATTCAGAGCATCGTACAGGAAAGAATGAATGGTAGGTAAAGAGAAAGATTGCTTTACTTCAAAATAAATAGCAATCACTCCATGGTTCTTTCTCCAACTACCAAATTACAGAAGTAAATTTAAACCATGAAGATATGAGTAACGCGTAATAGCAGCAGTATAACAGTTAAAACAAAATCTGATTTTTATGCAAGAAAATTATTTCTTTAAGAAAATAGCATTCCTGCACTTCTTATGCAGCACAGAAAGATGATTATGTTTTAATTTTTCTCATATTACTTTTCAAATAGAACAATGCAATTATAAATTATATGCATGGCATCAAGGAAGAAAAGCACATTCAGAAAATGACAATACAAAGAGTGAAAATAAACACTAATAGATGAGATAGAAATTTACCATGATGGAAGAGAAGCGTGGATTGATTGGTAGGAAAATACTTTGAAGCGTATCGGCTGTAGGCGAGGCATCTATAGGTATCTCGGACTCGAAAACCGCCAAAACGCTAACTGAGAGTGCTGAGCTATTGAAGTACTGCCCCATCGGGCTCACCGGAGGCTCCTCATCCCATAAGAAACATTGATTCTTATCCTCCATTTTGCTCTGATGATATCTCTTTAGAAATGTATACTACTTCCCTGCTCCAAGACCCACCTGATGAGTATTATTTATAGGCACCGCTGGCTTAAAATGAGGCACAGAGATGACAGTTGAAACAGAGTTGGAACCTGTAGTTATTCATCCAAGGCTTGCGGGAACTCTTTCAACGTGCATGTGAACAAAAAGAATAATAAAACAAAGAAAGAAAGGAAAAGGATAAAAAGGGAAAAAAAAAAAATCAGTAAGTTTAACGTAAGAATAAATTGTGAATAAGATTTAATCTGGTTGGGGGTCACTTGACAATGGTTATTTTGAGAATGATTTTTTAATTTATTAAAAAATCTTAAAATATTATAGATATGTTCCTTTATTTACGGATTGATAGTATTTTTAATTTATTATAATTTTATTATTATTTGATAGTTCATCAAAGATCATCAAATTTTATGTAATTTACATAATAATCTTAATTTAATGATTTTTAATGAACTATTGAATGATAATGAAATTTTTTTTTGAGAAAAAGATGAGAGCCTAGCTCACAAATTTTATTTTGTGCCCATAAAAGATTGAACCCATGACTTTTTGAAAATCATCCTAATTAATTACCATTTGAGTTACTAAGTCTTTTGTAAATTACATAAAATTTGAAATACTATTATAAATTTATAAGTACAAAAAAAATCTTATAAACTTCTTATTTTTAATTTTTTTCGAATTTATTTCAAAACATCATTGTAAAAATTATCAAAATTGACAATGATCTATCCCCTTGATCTAATTAATAAGACAATATTCTTTATATGTGTTTACTCTTCTAGGCTTGAAAATATCTAGCTAGGCCGGTTCGACTTCATTGAGTGCAATGAAATGATGTTGAGCTGGGGTCAATAGTACCATGTGTTAGTGTACTTTAATATTAAAAAAATAATTAAGAGTAAAATATGGCATACAGCATTCGTGTGGGTGCGTACGTGTTCAAAACCCGTTGGCACAATTAAAGATGTGGCCAATGTGGGATTTTCTGTTGTTTATGTTCTGAAAGAAAAAAAGCGAGAGATATAATGATATATACAGTTACCAGTTGATCAATTGATCATTCATATCTATCTGACTATCTCTCCAATGATTGATGTGCAAATGTAAAGCAAATGAATCCAAATCATATTGAAATTGCAATCCTTTTTATTCGAAATAAAAATGAAATTCTCAAGGTTAAATTCTCAAGGTTTGTGACAATTAAAATACAAAATAATTTTATACTCGAATTTTTCTCCCTCTCTACGATTGTGGAATTCCTTCTATGTATGGTATAATATATTTGCACAGTATTTTATTCACATAAAAAGAATTCAAACCCCTAAAAAAAATATTAATAGGGTGGGATCTCTTGACAATGGATCTTCAAATAAATAAGAAAAAAATCTTAAAAATAGAAAAAAAACCTCATAAATATGTTCTTCTATTTATTAGATTGTTGGTGATTTAAATTTCATACAATTTAATTATCGTTTGATACTCCATCAAAGACTAACAAAATTTTATTAATTTATAATGATTTTAATTTAATGGTCTTTGATGAAGTATCAAACGATAATGAAATTGCATGAAATTTGAATGATCATCAATCTATAAATATATAGAAGAACACATCTATAAACTTTTTTATTTTTAATATTTTTTAATATTTATTTAAGAGTGCATTGGTAAGATTGTCAAATAACCATTGTCAACTGATCCCACCCTTATTAATATTCATTGTATTATACCAAAGATAATTGTTAAATTTGAAAAATTCGAATGCCATTTTATTATTATTAAATAGTACCATTAACCTTTTTATTGTTTATTTATTACAGCACATCAATGCTTGCATGTGGATACGTATGGTTCATATATTCAGACCAAATTCACATTAAAAAATAAATAGTATATCCATGTCAAAATTGGTTACAAATTTATGTCAAGATATGCTACTATAATATTAAATTATTAATTACAGATATCTTTTCAGATGACTTGGTGTCAACAACAGAATCTAGCTCGTTGGCCTAAATTTCAAACTTAATAAAAAAAACAATTAATTTTTCATAGTTTCGTAACTTTGGAATATTCTAAAAATAAACTTTGAGTGAGGTAAAGCTCAATTTTTTTTTCATGACCTCTTTAAAATCATCCTAGTTAGCTACTATTTACTATTAATATAAGTCATTTATAAAATTTTGAAGTATTTCTCATTACAGTAACCACATATATAAAATAATGTAGATATTAACGGAGGTAAATTGAGGAAAACGAAAAGATTGAGGAAAATTGACGGAGGTAAATTGAGGAAAACGAAAAGATTCCCTCTATTTGTTTTTACCTCCCGTTGTTCCTTTTCTTTCCGTTCATTTTCTTTCAAATTTAGGAGCACAGCTTTAAAATTAGCGGTTAAATTAATTAAATCGCCCTATATTTATAGTTGAGAGGTAAGCTAAAGATCATAACTGTTGTGAACAAATGTGAAATCTAAACATTTGATAATGTTAATCCTATACTTTTAATGCCGCAGGGTCCCAACTACTATTTTTCACCTTGTTACTATTTTTTGTAGTAATAAACTACAGCACACAACCAGAAATATCCTGATGAAAGTCACATCCGGTCAAATGCCTATGATACAGATTTTTATTTTATTTTATTATTTTTTTTTTTTTGAGAGAGAGCTATGATACAGTATTACAGATAGGACTTGAAATTAATATAACCCGGACAGATAGACTAAAAAATTGATTCACCCCCAAAGTTGTTAAGCGTACGTAGGATACAGTTTCATAGGAGGCGAACAATTTGATGCTGTATTTGGATTATAGGGGCGGGCATTTCATACCGAGATGTACTACAGAAAATGTGAAATCGAAGCCCACAGCATATATAACAAAAGCTTGTGTGTGATTATAGTACGTACCAGATTCAAATAAAAAAGTATTATATCCGATTATGCAGTCCGTTGGATGTTATGATTAGTTTGAAATAAATGTATTTTTAAAAAAGAACAACATCTTCTGTTCTTCTGTTCGATCTTTAGGATTATAAATTATTCATATAGCTATCTTTTGATGTACTGCTAGAAATATATCTTAATTGCTGAAATTAACTCTAATGATGTCTTGGAAAGTAAAGGTCTACCTGATGGGGCAGAGACATTTATGATGGAGAAAGAGAAACTCATAGATGTGGGCACCCTCTAATATTTGGAAAAATCAAATAGTTGGTCTATCTTAGTTTTTGTTTAGTTTCTCATGTTCCTATGTACTTTGCTTTTGTGCTGTTAGTTTCATGTTATGTTTGTTGCTGTTTGCTTTTGTTGTATTGCTCTGTTGATTAAATCATTCGTTTTGTTTACACAGCCTTGCAAAAGGCTGATTAGAAACTATGTTTGTAATAAGATCTAGATAATACTCTTTAAGTAGATTTCTATTGCTTGTAATGAGAACCTTGGTACCAGTTGTTTGGTGCCTTGTGTTTCTCCAGACTCTGTTATTTTGTTATGATTTCAATGAAACCGATGACTTTAGCCACTTTCTTAAAAAAAATCTAGTTCAGCACTGTTAAAAATTTCAATAATTTATATATTTATGCTTTTAAGATTTTTAGAGATATTCCAATAAATTCAATATAAATTCTCTTTTGGTCATTATGAAGATGTAATTAATTTTGGAAATCAACGTGGGAATTTAATATTTTCATTTTACTGGGTTGACAAGGACCCGCTGCTACAATTCCTTAATTATCTATCCACTAATTCTAATTAATCATTTTGACTGAAGATCCCATATTGGTCTAATGCAAAGACAATGCTTTCCATTTGAGATGTTAAATTTGAAATTCAGATAATTGTACTCTATGAATAATTAAAGTTGAATAAATTGGACTCGTATCTTGATCTTAATTTTTTTTTAATGATTTCAACCGGATCAAGAGATGTTAGTTGAATTCATCAGCATCGAATATTATTGCGCCTTGACATTGACACATTGTTGAGTGTTGACAGTTTGAGATCTTGTAATTAGGCAACCTGTCTTGGCCATTTGACTGGACATTGATTCTTTGTCTTAAAATTTTAATTTAGAAATGGGCCTGTCATACAAATATCTTAAATGTTAATCAATCGCAGCAAATAGGCGCTGCTCTACAAACTTCAATTCTAAGCATTTGATAATGTTGAATTTCTCTTCTTAATTTTGCAAGGTCACAACTGACAACTATTTATTTGCTTCTCCCACAGTCTAGAAACACAAAATCATATCCTGATAAAAGTCAAATGGTCAAGAGCCTATGATAGAGTTCTATAGACAAGGCTTAAATAAGGCAGACATGATATACTACTAGTCTGAAAGTTGTGGCTAATTGCTGCAACGAAAACTACAACTGTAGAAGCATTCTAACCAATGCTGGCACACTGTAATTGCACAAAATATATTATCACACTCTGATTGTCAGACCATTCATTTCCTACTTTTTCTTTTTTTCATTCTCTGACAAAGTGAAGGATGATATCATTTACTTCACTGAGTCTGATTTCTTTCTAGGACCACCACCACCCTAGTTCAAAATCAAAACCAATAGTGTAAACAATTAGCACCCAGAAATTGTATCAAGGAATTTTAGATGTTGACACAACTGACATGTCTCATTCAGATCTGTCAGAAACACTCCTATTCCGAGTTAAATGCTAATTGTAGGCCTGGGCCTCTGGTGCTGGATCTGGAAATCAGAAATGAACAGGATTGGAATTTGTAAAGTATGGAAATAGAAAGGTTCAACAAAAATTCTTCCTACAGGCCCACTCAGATTGGGCTAAAATGGCCTAATTGAATTCTACAATGCTACAATACTACAATACGCATCCTACGGTCAGGGAAGAAGAAATTCTCCTCCTCTCTCAATCTCTCAGGCTTCCGGGTCTCTCCTCGCTTTCACGCAACTCGTACAAACAAACCTAAAATTTGTCGATCTGCGAGAAAAAGCACTTTTTTATTCTCTTATTCATATCATTTTGCCGCAGTAGGTAATTTCTATATATTTTTTTCTTGTCCAATTTTTTTGCACCATGTATATAGAAAAAGAAAGTACCTTTACTTGGCAAAAGAGAGCCTGAGTTTTGGCACATCTAGTTTTAGTATACAAAACAATGGTTACTTGTCTCAAAAAGCGAGGATTATCCAAGGATTGCATTGAAAATTGAGAGCCTGTGATTTACTGCTCATCTAAGTGATAGCATACTAACTAACAGAACATTGAATATGTTAATTCATTGATCATTTCATGATTGGTGTATATATTTCTTTCCTTTAGTGGGGGTTGGGTGATAGGAGGTGAGGCCTTATGTTATGTACAAATGCACGCCGTTGTTATTCTTGTTTGGTCACGCAAATGAAGATTACTTTAGGCCAATTTCAACACTTAATTTGTATAATTGGTACTGTGTTATGAAATAATTTGTATCTTTCTTTTTGTGTGGACGCATATATATTGATCAGTAGCAATGATATTATCTGAAAATTGAATATTTACTGATTTGAGTGAAATTGTTACTAGCTCTGTGCCTCTGTTTTTGACAGCACATTTTTGGAAGATTGATGGGAAGCATCTTCTTGTGGTGCTTTTCAATTTTCAAATTACGTTTTTAATGCTGACTAGCTTTCTGTGATTAAAATTTTCAGCATCTTCTGCAAGACAATATATTACCATTACTGCAACCCCATTGAATACATATATATATATATATATATATATATATATATATATATATATATATATATATATATATATATATAGAATTAGGCTATGGTACTTTGTAAAGCACAAAAGCGTTGTGTGCTTTGCGCTTTATTTTTAATTTTAAGTCAGAAATGATCGATCCAAACCGCTCAATCTAATCTCCATATCAAAATCTATTAGTAAACCAAATTTTATATTTTTTGAAATTTATTTGCTATTTTTTTGGATAGGGGGAAAACCGTCATTTTTGGACGAATCAAAATTCTCAGATCAAGTCATTTTCTCCTCATCAGAAAAAATAGCAAACAAATTCTAAAAAATATAAAATTTGATTTACTAATATATTTTTATATGAAGATTAGATTAAACGGTTCAGATCGATTATTTCTGATTTGAAATTAAAAATAGAGCGCAAAACACACAACGCCTCTGTGCTTTGCAAAGCACCATAGTCGGACTCTCTCTCTCTCTATATATATATATTCCTTTGAAGATGTTTCCATGGCTTTCTGTTATTTAATATGCAATTTCCTAATTCCTACCTCTTTGCTCGTTTTGTCAGAACTCATATATTTTTATTTAATTATCTTTAAGGTCAATGTGAGACTTGAGATCTATGTTCTTATAATTTGTGTTACTTTCTTGCACAATTTTCTAACTTTTTTTATATTGCTTTAGAAGAAAATCGCGCAAGTGTCCGTCTGTTCTTTTAAATATCAATATTTTCTTTGTTTCTTCAGCTAAGTTGATTTAGCTTGTCTTTTCCTTTTTATACATTCATAATGAAAAAAACTGCAATAATGAAACAGTAATCTTTTTTAATAATTTCTTATCTATAATATGTTTATTGTTGAGATAATTGTTTATCACTTTTTATTCTCTTAATCATAAATTATTTTAATTTCTTAACTCTCTTTCTTGCTAGATGTATTTGGTTTTCACAGAATAATGCACACAGTATGTCTTTCCATGATATTAAACAGTGGACCAGTAAACAACTATGTATTTTTATTGCTTCCACTCTTTTTTAGATGAAGAATTGAAGATTTTTCAAATGTTAGTTATCAGTTTCTCCACTTCATAAATAGGTTAAAAGGAATAAACATATTCAAAAGAGAGTCTATGCAATAGATATCTTAACATTTGTTTCTACTTTTTAAACCTCATTAATTCTAATCCGTCTACCCTCTGATTTTAATAAAGATATGTAGAATTCTTAAATATAGTTATCATGAAACGGAATTTATTGAGTTTTGTGCAACCAAGAAAACCTCCGAGTTGATGTGTTTTCATGAAAATGGTTCATGTATTCTTCATTTTAATTAATGATCCTATGAACCAATGTAGATCTCAGAGCACTCTGACCTGGACATATCAAGCACCAACTGGCAGTTAGCTAATTGCATGTTGCTAGTGTACGAACTACAAAGTTGTGTGGTATGCTGAGAAAACCAGAATATTTCATTTGTATACTTTTTAAGGTAATCATTTGTAAAATAGGGCATTAGAGTGCAGAATCTCTGACATGGTAAAGTCAAGAATAAACTATTACCATAGTCAAACAAGGTAATCTTAAATCTACATCTAAAATTTGTTTTGTTCCCTTATTTACAGTTATTCTGCATTGAATGGATAAGTTAATTTGTGTGGAAACCGCTGGTTCTTACCGCCTGGTACTTTTGTGGGTGCAAGTAACTTAAATCATCATTCTCATTTTTCATTTGTTATTCCTAAGAAGATAATTGAGACAAAAAAGTGTGCTGATGAATAAATGTGTTTGTTTCTTTTGCATTCAATTTTACTTATTTGTGTTGGGAACTTTTATTCTAGCCCCACAAATCAGCACTGGTCATACACCGATATTTTTGTATGGACAAATAACTTAATTCATCATTTCTAATTTTTCATCAGTTATTATTGCTTAAAAAAAGAAGAGACTATTTTATGCCCATCAATAAGGAATTTTGCTTCAATCCATCTGATTTTGCTTCCTTGCGTGGGGCAATTTCATTTGTAGCCCCACAAATCAGCACCTGTTCTTACCACCTGGTATTTTTATATTGACAACTTTGAAATTTATCATTCCTTGTTATCATTGGTTAAATAAGAAGAGAGGATAAGTACGCCAACAAGTTAATCTATTTTGATTTCACAATAAATAATATACTTTTAATCTCAATTTCTATTTTGATTTTATATAATCTACTTTGTATATGCATTTCAATAAATAATTAAAATTCATAATGAAAAATTATTTTTTATTTCACATTTTAATTTTCAGAATCAATTTTTAAATTAACAAAAAATAATTACTAAACACATGGTGTTTCAAAATTTTCATATTTACATACATTAAATATTTTATTAAATTATTATTTATATAATTATTCCATGATAATAATAAAAAATAAGTTATGTAAAATCTGACTAAAAATGACATAGCAAATATATATTATTAATATTTAATTTCTCTAATTTTTTAAATTTAAAGTACATGAAACATGAATATTCAATTTAAATGTTATAGGTATACAATGTTATTTTTGTCATTTTACAATTAAAATGGAGTATTATTTGTCTAATTAACTACTGGGGGCATTTTGTTACTGATTTGGGAGTTTGCGGGAGTGTTTGCAAAATTAAAAGTTTGGGAGTTCTCTCACAAGTGAAAAGTGGGTTTGGAGTCGTTACCCCTTATCAAAACTGAAAACTTTCTGCAATAGTACAATATTTTCTTCTTCATTGAGAGATGATGAGTGAAGGCAAAGATACTGGTGAGACAACAATGAAAGATTTTTTTTATTTTAGTAAATAAAATAAATAAATAAATGGAAATTATAAGATTATTCTGAAAATTAGTTCATATAGTCTGGACCGAGTTTGAAATTCGGTCCCAGTTTTTTTTTTTACGTTTGTGTGTTATATTAAAAATAAAATACAACAGTCAGTATATTGATCTAAAATATTACAATAAAAATTAAACTCAGTCCTAGCATTTGAAAATTACAATGTTTGTGTGTATTTGAAAATTCCATGTGATTGGACTGAGTTTAAAACTCGATCCAGACATCAAACTTGGTCCCAACATTCTGCTATTATATAGCACACCCAACACATTTTTCTTTCATCTTCCTTTAGCTAACTATTTCTTCAAAATTGTCATTGTTATTGTTGCAAGAACTTCCAACTGAAAATTTATTTTTCGACAGATCCAGAGCCGATCTGTATTCACCATTCTCATCTCATCAACATTGTATTTTTTTCTATTTCGACTATTAATTTTTATTGTAAAATTAAAATGCACTAACAATATGGTTTATCGTTCATACTGTAGAGACGAAAATGTTGCTGATCAATGTGTATCACCGAGGTCAAATCCTGAACACTTCAACCGGCACGGGTTACGATATTCATGCCGCGTGCACATTTTCCGCCGACGAGACAATTAATCTTCGTGACTTGAAGAGACAGATTCAACATCAATATTAGAGCACGGATCAACACTGCACCAGTAGGTTCATGTGGTTTTTTTATAACTTATTTGGGATTGTTTCTGATGAAATTTGGGGAATGATTAAAACAATAACTCTGTACCAATTATCCGGGTATAAAATAATGGAGCTAGTAGTTATATCTGAACCAATATCCAGTTCTGATAACTATGATCCGACCGGTATTCCTGGAAGTAGTAATTCAATGATGGCCGATGAAAGAACCCACTCCTAAGCTCGGGAGCAGCGATCATCCCGTATTGTAGTATAAAATGTGGATGTGGATGTGGATGAGGAAGAGTGACAATAATTTATAATTTCTATTTGAAATAATAAGGACAAATGGGTGAAATGAAATATGAGGTTGAATTAGCGATGACGGGAATTGGTAATTGTTGGTGTCAGAAATCGCAATTGATCAGCATCCCATGCGACCACTTGCTTGTTGTTTGTTCATTCAGAAGGCTGGATTACACTCAGTACGTTAGTCCATATTATACCATCCAGTACTACATTAACACATGGTCTGGTCATTGGCGTAGTTATGACAATAAACAAGATTGACCAATGTACAACGGTCCGGTCATTAGGCCAGATCCAACAAAAATCAACAAAGGAAGAAGAAGGAAGATACACGTTCCATTGATTATGGATGAAATAAATGGATCGTATCAACATGTTGCCAACTCGAGGTCGAGCTCGTTTCAATAGAGTATGATTTAGATTATCAGTGTGTTTATGTTTTTTGTTGTTATATTTACCAGAACAATTGGATTTTAATTGTTGTTGTAATATTTCTATTTGTTTAATACTATTTTAGAACAATGTATTAATCGTGCTTATATTTAGCTTTATAAAACTTTATTTTAATTTTTGTTGTAATATTTTAGATCAATTTAATGACCATTGTATTTTATTTTTAATATAACACACACAAATGTAAAAAAAAACCCTGAGACCGAGTTTCAAACTCGGTCCAGGCAACTAGGACTAAGTTTGAAACTCGGTCCAGGCTATATGGGTTAATTTTCGGGATAATCTTACCATTTTCATTTATTTATTTATTTATTTTATTTACTAAAATAAAAAAATTGCAACAATGAAGTTCAATTCACAATATATATTTTATAATGTATCACTACTAGAATTATTGTTATTACCGTGGAATAAAAAACGCTTGTTCCGTGGAGTCAAGTACGGAAAAGACATCATTTCCGTGAATTACCCACGGAAAGGCTTCCACGGTACTTTCATCGCCAGAACAAATAATATTTCTTTATAATACCACGGAGATAATCCTTTTCCGAGGAATTAAGCACGAAAATGATTCTATAGAAATAGTTTCACATCTGAGTGCTCCGGTTTTAATTTCATAGTAAACATTTGGCAGTTCCGAGGAATTGAGCAACGGAATAACTCATATTATTTCCATGGTTCTTACTTCCACGGAAATAACTTTAACAAGTCACGGAATAATTTTACTCATCCACATTATTAGTTTTCTATTATTAATTAATTTATGCAGATTTTAAAAAAAATTATAATAGGTGAATCCATTATTTCTATCAGTAAAAACAACATTATTTATGGCAGTAACACCACAATATTTGTTCAGTAACACCATATTATTTCTGTCAGTAACGCAAATTTGTTTTGTTTTCCAATTATCAACATATGATAAATTAAAACAATCAAGCATTGAAAATAACTTCAGAAAAATAATATAGCATATAAAAACACCAATTGAAAGTACATCAAATAAAAAAATACAGTTATTGAACTGCCAAAATATAAACCCATACATCAACTGCTATATTGCTATAATTGAAAAGTTATTTGTCTGCTATATTTCTATAATTGGACATTCTATTACCAAAAAATTGAAAATCATTACCCATATCAAACCTAACTACTGCATTTGTTGATTTTCCGAGTTCGATCCCTCGCACCATCGGTTCATGGTTGCCTCGCCCATTGCAGCTTGAGTTACAAGTGCTTGCATCCCTCCCATCACATTTAGTTGCGACATTGAAGATAATCCCTAGCATAGAACAAAAAAAATATACTTAGGATCTTTTACTTTGAAGTATCAGTAGAATTAAACCCAATATTAAAAATTGATCAAACCTTAGACATTTGAATCTATATGTTTTGTTCTTACTTGGTGCGGAGGCATTTGTATTTCCATAAGTATATTGTGAGGAAGGGCTGTGTGACCCTAAGTAAATAATATGAAAATATTAGTATTATGATGATATTATTTTATGATTGCATAAGAGCTCTGAAATTTGCCATAATTCCTTTTTAGAAAATATATACATTTTTAGTGAAACATGATAATTATCAATATTCATACCTATCTGTTATATCAATTTCAGCAAAGTCTTAAAACACAAACTAAATCTACAGACTTTGGCATGCTTGAATCTCACAATACTAGTTCACTCCAATGTTAAAAACTATGAAAATCTTACACAACTCTCGTCAAACACCAAAAGTACCAGTACCAAAAGTTATTTTGGAACTAGCTAGCATATATATTACCAGTACAAAGAAATAACAATTTATATAGTAATGCCAATATTTCTATGCAGTAGAGATTCTTTAGTTTTCACTTGAGTCCACACTAATATCAAATTTAAGAAAACATGATATGTTTCTGGATGTTTGATTTGGACAAGGGAGAAAAATTAGAGGTGTAACAAGATAGAGATAAAAAACTAATAAATATTAATTTACCTGATTTATTTCTTTGTTAGAAGAGCAAATATGACACTAATTATAAAAATAAAATTAGAGTCATTATTTTTGTGAGTAATGTCAATATTCCTACGAGTAATGTCAATATTTCTGTAAGAAATATTAAAGTTCTGTAGTAATGCCAATATTTTTGTGAGTAATTTCAATATTTCTGTGAGTAATAATGAAAATGAAGTCATAGTAAAACCATTGCAACAACTAATGTGTAATAAAAAGAAAAGTTAGAGAAATAGTTGTTTGATTAACTTATATTATCTATTTCTTGATCGGGAGAAAGAGAGAGGAAGAGGACGGAAGAGGTGGAGGGTTTGGTTTTGGTTAAAAAACGGAGGAGGTGAGGAGAGGACGATGTCTAAGTTAATTAAAAAGAAAATATGGATCCAATCGATCCTTAAAAAGGATCGAGTAAAGTAGGCGACATCTTCTCATTTTTTGGCGGATTGTCAATGCATTTTGGCGGAGATTGAAATTTCATTTAGGTTAAAGAAAAAAATTATTATGGCTGAGAATGAAAGAGGTGGGGAAATAAATTGGAGAAGATGGCTAGATTAGAGAAATGAATTGTTACGTTCTCTCTTTATTGAGATTCGGTTCAGATCAGAACAAAAAATTATCCCTCTCTGCCACCAAGGACCCACTCCTATGCACGTGTTCTGATTCATGTTTTTTGCATGGTCTAGTTTCATCCATACTTCTGGCGAAATAGACTAATTTTTTTTTGTGGAAGCGAGATTCAAAATCCAACATTATTTTGCTAAAGTTTTATTAAAAAATTTGTAAATGAATCCAAATTTTTGTAACTCCACTCCAGCTTAAGTCTAAAAATTAAATATTTTCTGAAAATTTAACATTTTGAGACTACAAACCTTAACAAGTTTGAAAATTAAATATTGTTGATTTTATAACTTAAGCTCCAAATTCCTTAATTACAATTAATTTCAAGTTATATATTTAAAAAAAATAATGTCAAATTAAACATTATTGTTTTGGCGGAGACATTGTTATTTCAAAATTAAACAAGTCTGAAAATTAAAATAAACATTGTTATTTCAAAGTTAAACAAGTCTGAAAATCAAAATAAACATTGTTATTTCAAAATTATGTTTTGTTTGACAATACCATTTTAATTATTTCATAGACGATAAAAGTATTACATAAAAAAAAATTATGGAAAGGATAATTTTCGTGCATGTATATCCATAGAAAAAGTTATTTCTATCTATGGAAAAGAATGGATGTGACATAATAGAGTATTTCCGTGAAAGTCTGTATTTATTTCTATGAAATAGAAAATTCTGGAGTATTTTCGTGAAAAGGTAGATTATATTCCGTGTATTTTATTTTCGTGTAAATTTCTTTTGTGAACTTATCTACAGAGATGATGAGGGCCACGCGCCAATTTACCACGGAAAAAATATCAAATTCTAGTAGTGTATTGTTGGCTATGGGTAAATATTGACATATAGATTGGAGTTGCATATTTGCTCTTGCAAGAGCAACCTCCATTTTCCTTCCTGACAAACTGATTGGAAAAATTTCTGAGAACAAATGATTATACTTCAAAAACAACAAAAGGTGATAGGTAGGTAAAACTCATTTGACGATTATTAATCTTTAACTTGATAGACACTGCATGCTAAAGCTAACTGAACAAAGAGCTTCTGTCCATAAACTGAAGGAAGGATGCCCCAAATTGTGCCATGAATCATCCACAAGCTGTAGACCTGATTGAACGTCGATGCAGCACCATGCACGGCCTCATTTAGCATAACCACAAAAACCATACGTGCACCTAGACACATTTTGGCACACCACCCCACAACTGCCGCAATTTTCAGGATCATACGCCACAGTTGTGCATGTCCCCTTGCAACAGAGCTGCCCAAAGGGGCACTGATTGCCACACGATCCACAATTTTTACTATCAGTGAGCACATCAATACACATTTTACGACAGCATCTCAGCTGTTCAGTACTGCCATTAGGAGCAATACAGTCCGTTGCACTGCCAGAATTGCAGCGGGTGGCTTTTCCAGCCAGGAACCGACTCCCGGACCGTGGGTTGAGGCTAGTGAATTGCTTTGCCACGACATCTGTATATGAACTTTGCATTGCTGACATGGTATTCACAAGCATGACGAAGATGATGAGAAGTGGTATTAGTGAAAAGTGAAGTTGCTCAATAGAGATGCCGGCAGTCGGCATTTCTCTCGTATTTTCTTCTCTTTGCACAAGGATGATGTCTCTCTCTTTACTACCTGAGTATGTAGGTGGAGACTAGAGTAGGGTTTGAAGGTGGAATGGCGAGCATGTATAGCATCTGAAAAAATGACTGAGTTTTATTCATAGGTCAAGTTACTTAAATGGTATATCCAGCTTTCGCTCCCTGGGAATACGGGTTAATTATGGATACCCACGTGCATCAAGAGTTGCATGATTTCGCTTCAACGAAGCTAATTAATTACTCGAATTTTCTCAATTTTAATGATTAATTAGTTAAAAAAAGGAAACCATCGGACTATTTTTCTTTATTTGAGTTTTTGTTGGAGATTTTCATCAAGGCACCAATCTCTATATTTGAGCTTTTGTGAATGAGACAATAATTAAGTAATTAACATGATTAACATACGATTTCCTAGTTAATAGAAGAAACCTGCTTATGAGACAATGATTAACATGGCATTAACCCGGTTGAAAGCTCGATAAACGTGAACTAATTTAACAATAAAAGTCTGAATGTGAGATCTAACAGAGTTGACTGTATAATTCCACAATTAATTAGAAATGAAGTTGGCTGGGTTCAGAATTATTATAAGTGAGTAGAATAATAAACTGAATACTAATCTGAGAACCACATTCTTTCGTTATGTAGTTCTTATTCGATACTAGCTAAAGATTGGTGACAGTGAGTCGGTGACTGTATGCATATTAAATATATTATTATAGATCATGTAAAATCAATGCCTCCGTGCTTCTGCATTAAATGTATTTTTAAAAGTTTTTTTAATTGTTGAAACAGATCAAATCAAACCATCAAAATTGTTAGATCCATCATACAACCCCGAGTACTACCAATGAGAAATATTAAAATATGCTCTCTTTTTTTATTAAAATATGTCACCTAAAAAAACTACAAGTGATAGAAAAATATGCTCTTTTTTTAATTAATAAATTGGTAGTTCAGTACAAATTAAAATAATTACATCGCCCTTGGTCCATGGACTTCACATCAAGTAAATCTCACCCACTCATAAATCTACCCGCCATCAAATATTAATGATCCAGATTTTTTTTTTGAGAAAAAATATCCAGATTTTTTAAGCTGCTCACCTCCACATTGTGAAGTTACTGCATAGGATATGTACTATTAATCAATACTCTCTTCAAAAAAAAAAATAGTATTTCTTTTATATCTAATATCCATACACATTCAAAACTGAGAGAAGTTGCATAGATTGATGGATCACGAACAGATACTGAATTTACATGATTGGATTGGATTGGAACATCAGAATGTGAATTTGGGTGATACGAATCATGAACAAATCACAATGCGCAGTCCCGACTTGTTTTCGTTTTATGTCGGCAGCCTTGACTTGTATTAAATAATCGACCAAAATATTTTTATAATTAATATTATTCAATCAAGGCTACAATGTTTCATTGTTATGGCGTTTTAATCACTGCACGATTTTTTCAGCATAAAACAGATTACCTTGTTTTATTAGATATGATGATGACAAATCTAAATGACTAATAACACCTCTCTTAATTTTTCAAATAAAATTAGTACTTTTTTGTCAAGTTAATTTATATAAGTGTACGTGTACTTTATCTTGAATTGAAGAGGCCATCCATCATAATTTATATCATAAGCGGATCTTAGTTGATCCTTTTTTTAAGCATTTGAAAAAAATCACCATCCCCATTTAATTAATTCCTCATTAACAATTCTCTCCCACCTCCAGATAATTTCATCCGGTAACATTAATTCTGGGGCAATTAAGGAGAACAGGAACATGTAGGCATGGCACTGCAAAAAGTAAATTGAAATTAAGAACCTTACAAAAATGCACTAATATTTAACTGTTTTTTAACACATGCATAATATTCGTAAAGTTATGGTAGATTTAATGCACTGACAGTGAGTTTCAATGAGTATATTTTGTTTTGAATTTATTTAGATTTTTTTTGTAATTGTATAAACTATGAGTCCCATGAATTTGCTCCAATTTATACCTTTTGCGTCATTACGCCTATATACAATTTTTACCCTGCAAAAATATAGTTGATAGTAAAAAAAAAACACTTAGTTTGGTTACCTCGAGGGCTCAAGGCTCAAGGCTCAAGGTGAGATGAAGCCCATTAGCCAAGTGATAAGGAATCAGGATAAATATTTCTTCTTAAAATATAGACATCGCAATGTCATTGATTAATTCGTCTATTGGATATTTTGTTATTGGGTTTCCCATTTAAAGAGCCCGTAAGAACCATTACTCTTAATTTTGGAAACGGCCTGCTAGTTATTTTGATTAGAAATTACACAAACCTTTCTGTCCTCTTAATAATACAGACAATATATATACTAGTATTTTGCTCGTGCGTTGCTATGATGATATCTCTTTAAAAAAAATATAAAAATTCATATATTCATGTGAAAAATAAGGAAATAAAAATAAAAATAATTTAGTAATTAATGTAAATTTCAATCATGAATACATAATTAATGTAAAATAAATATAAACTGAGAGAAAAGTTAACATTCAGCGTTTAAGAAAAGTTGAAATTCATAATTGATGACATTTTAAGAAAAAAGAAGTAAAATAGAGCAATTGTACTCTCAAATTATGTAGCATTTCGTGTAACAAACAAAATTGAAAGAAAAATTTAACTTCAACACAAATGGTCATAAAGATAGTAACATTATTTGATAAATAACTCAATCCAATGAGTGATATTAGCTCTAAAAATTTAATAAAAAATCTGAACCGTTGCAGAATCAGAACACATATGTGCTTAATAATTAAGGAGTAGAGATAGAGATAATAATTTCAACTGATGTTAAGAGTAAGGTCACGGTGTTTCGCAAAATATAATTTTTTTCTTGCTTCATGTTTATATCTCGAATTTGAAAGTCCAAACAACCAACCCAAACCGTTGAAACATATTTTTATATTAAAATATCTTTGGAGATAACAATGTAATAAAGAAAGAGGAATGATTTGGCGCAAAAATTGATTAAGACTTAGTAGTTAACTAATATCGTATGTTTATCAGGGTTAAAATTCATTTTTCTTCCAACTGATTTTTTATTTTTATTTTTGACAGCTGGTTATGAAAAGTTGGCAGCAAAAATTTACTTAAACTTGAAGAAGAGAATTAATCGACTATTTGGAATAGTTTGATGAGTAGGTTGGAACTTAACCGAACTTTTGAAATAATTATAAAATCATGCACTATTTTTATTAAAATATCTTGCCGATGTAGTTAATGTCTGGCTCCAATATCTATCATATTATCCATTTTTACATTAATATTTATGTTTTTCATACAAAATTTGAATATATATACGGGCCGGTTTCCACAATAAAAATATTTTACTATATTTAATAAATATATCACAGCAAAAGAACAAACGGAACGTAGAAAAAGTTGAATGGAGCTTTCCTTTTTTCCATTCTTTGTCGATCGAATTACCAGACTTCCTATCAAATTAATGTTTATAGTCATTAATAGGAGATATGGGACGCGGTGAAAGAAACTTTCAGTTATTCAAAAAAAAAACTGTCTTATTCATGTAATATGTCCACTACATATTTTGTCATCTTTTATACGCAAAGCAGGAATTCGTCAATACCGTGGAAAATTTATGTAATTTGACTAATGCCTTTTCTTATCATTGCACTAAAGCTTGTAAAAATGACAAAGCTCGTTGAAACTTGGAAAACTCAGTGCTGTTCAAGTGGAGTCTGTGGAAACGTTGGTCAAGTGGGAAAAGATAATCAAGTACCAACATCTCTTTGAGATATAGGCAATTAATGCCACCGTCTAATATAAAATATTCTCTCACGAATTGTTTTTAACATAGACATCTATTTGTAAATTTAATTTTGAAGGTTTATCTATTCACAAACTTCATTCTCGAGCTTAAGTTTTGCATGCGGCTTTTAAGGTTTTGGTTCTCAGGGCTTCTCGAGCTCTGGATCTGACACTTCAGGTTTGAGACTTGATTGTTATAACTTCCAGCATGACTAACCCCTTCTTCATTTTGGCTCAAGCTTCGCTACCATATCAAATAAAGGCATCTTGAGGTATCAGTACAAAGTGATGTTCTAAGTCGTTTCGAAAACATAAAAAAGACAGGGATTGACCGAAACTAACATAGGAGGAAGTAATAAAATAATATTTGAAGGAATATAATATATCTAAAAAGCTTACTTTGAATATGAATGCTTGTAAAATAACGATCCACATACCAGAACAATGATTTTGAAGTAGAGTATAGACTTTACGTTCTTAGATTTTTTTAATTTTTTGATTCTAGGTTTTATAATTAGAATTTAGGATTTTAAAGATTTAGAATTATATTTCATAGTGTAGATTTAGTGTGATAATTATTAGTGTGATAATTATTATTAACATTATAATTATTACTATTATAGATTTCTATAGTATTATTATAGATATTTATATTATTAGTATTATCATCATCATCATTTCATTATTATCATCATCATCATTATCTTATTTTTTTCATTTTTTTCATTTAAAATCTATGATATCTATACTTTTAGTTTAGATTTCATTTTTAACCTACCCAATTTATTTGAGATCAAGACTTTATCATTGTTGTGAATTTCCACAATAATTTCATGATTGCAACTGACGAATTATTTCGTCATATTTTTATAATAACTCCTGTATATTTTTATGGTACGGAATTCCATAAATTTTATCCCCTACAATAACTCACTATGAAATGAGAATCTATGACTATGTTGATACTTTGATCATACCCGTTTTATTTTTTACAGCGTGAATGTCCGAATTTATCCGATCCTTTCTAATAATAAGGTCAAAATTCTTAAGTGATGGTCTCAATCTTTAAAAAACAAACTCTTCTGATCTAGTACTTATCAAATCTGATCATTTTCGGTCCTTATCTTGACTCTTCCCAAATCATTTTTTTATTTTTTATATTGTATATTAATTACACTTAAAAAATCTAAAAAACTAAAATAAAATATCAAAATATAATTTAATATTTTTATATAAATATAAGTTAATATTAAAAAAATACAATCAGTAATATATATATATATATAGTTTATATATATATATATATATATATATATATATACGCGTAGTACGGATGACTCGTGTGTTACGGACCGTTTCTCCATGTTTAAAGTTCAAATAGTCAATCCGACCGGTCAAAAATATTTTTCATATGGAAATCTCATTGGGGATCAAATTTTATATTTTTTAAATTTTTTTACTATTTTTTAAGATAGATAGAAAATTACTTTATTTAATTATTATGAGCCATTCAAAAGTAGTTATTTTCTAGCTATCTTAAAAAATAGTAAAAATAATCCTAAAAAATATAAAATTTGATTCTCCAACTATATTTTCATATGAAAAATATTTTGATCAATCGGATCGATCATTTAAACTTTGAACACGGAAAAACAGTCCGTAGCACACAAATCATCCGTGCTACACGTGGCACTGTAACCAAACTCTCTCTCTCTCTCTCTCTCTATATATATATATATATATATTTTTACCCGTCGACCTTATCATGTTCTTATCCGGTCCTTAGAGCCTGAAAGACTTGATAAGAACCGAACTTATCTCTTAAAAATCAAGTTTTTTATACCCAATCCTTTTAAAAACTCTTATTAAATCGATCTTTATTTGACATTTTTGTAGGTCCTCTAGGTCCTGCTCTCGAGAAATCTGACCCAATTTATTTGTTAATTAAAAATATGTGTGATTGTATGTTAATTAAAAATATGCCTGTGCATGGCATGTCATGCATGGTTATAGGCCGATGGGCATAAAGATGACTGAAAACAGCATGGTGAATTTATTGTTGGTTCGGGGTGATGAGTCAATAAGCCTCTAGAGACTACAATAATTGGATTAAAAATTGTTTATCTCTATAGATTCTTTCCAGGTTAGGGCCTTGTACTAAACAATTAATACTTTTTTTTAATTATACTGCTGTCTTAGTGGATCATACTTAATGTGTACGACTGCGGGTGTTTGATAAAATGCATGTAACAGTTTCGTTTGTTTTGTGGGACTCAGACATATAGGAATACCATTGGAAAAGCATATTATTTATATTCCAGTCCATTAATACGCGACTTAGCAAATGCCAGTTAGCTAGTACCAATTACTTTATGGGACTTTACTTGAATGTGGTATGCTGGTTTAACCGAACATGTCAATGAGCTTGCAATTTATTCTTTTTGAATTGATTCTACTATCACCAAAATAATTGGGGTATTTCTGTGTGAACCCTATAACATAAGTATTATACTATTATTGTTCTATTGGGTTGCTAAACCTAATTAACTGAACAGACAGCTTTTATCAATAAACTGGCAAGGACAACCAACTTGTTCCCTGAATCATCCATGAGCTGTACACCTCATCAAATAGTGACACAACACGATGCATGGTGTTAGCATAACCGAAAATGCTGCACGGGCACCTAGATTCATTTTGGCAAACAACCCCATAACTGCCATAGTTTCCCTGATCATACGCCAGTCATGCGTGTCCCCCTTCCAACAGAGTTGCCTAGAGATGCACTGCCTAACACTTACCCAATTTTTTCTGTCAGAGAGCAAAGCAGTACACATTTTACCCCAGGATTTCAGCTGTTCGATACTGCAATTCATGGCGGTACACTTGATTGCACTGCCAGAATTACAGTTGGTGCTTTTGAGCCAGGAACCGACTCCCGGACCATCGTCTGAAGCAAGTGAACTATTCTGTCACGGTATCTGCATATGATCTTCGCATTGCTGTCACAGTATCCAGAAGCATGACAATAACGAGTAGTAATGTGAAGTGCGAAGTAGCCAACAACCCGCAGTGTCATTTCTTCTCTAATTAATTTGAACACAGGTGTGTTTCTCTTTATCTGTGCCCAGGGGCGGATCCAGACTATCCATCAAGCCTGGGCACAGTCTCAATGAAAAATACATTAATGGAAGACACATTAAAAGTTTTAATATTTTAAGCGGCCTACTTTTCTAATCAAGCATTTAAGCCCATCTGTGCCTTTGCTTCCAGAGTAGATAGGTAGGCAGTAGAGTTGGGTTGAAGGTGGAAGCGGCTAGCATGTATAACAACTGGAGAAATGACTGAAGGTTTTATTCATTAGTGAAGTTAAATCCAATACTTATATGGAAACCCACGTGTAGTGACGGAGCTTGAATTCAAAATGACGAGGGTTAAACTTTTTTATATATATTTTTTATATAAATCTATCTTAAATTTTGAGAATTAAAATTAAAAATTATCATAATTTTTTGATAAATATATTAATTTTTAAAATTGAAATTTTTTGAGGTGGGCAGCCCCCGGCCTCTATTAAGATCCACCATTGCCCACGTGCGTCAACAGTTACATGATCTTGCTTCAACAAGGCCAATTAATTGCCCGATTTTTCTCAATTTGAATGATTGTTTAGTTAAAAGTTGAGCCATTTGATTCTTTATTCGAGTTTAGTTGGAGATTTGAGTTCATCAGAACATGAAGCTTTATATTTTAGCTTTTATGAATGCATGAGACGAGAACTAAGTGGCACACGATTTCCTAGCTAAATGGAAGTCCCACGCTTCTTAGACAATGAATTACATGACATTAACTAGGTCGAGAGCTAGATCGCCTCGATATAAGAGAACTAATTCCACAATAATAACGCATCTAACTATTAGATCTAACAGAGTTTATTGCATTATATTCGAAACTAGCAAAATTAATACTAATGAAGTTGACTCGCTTTAGACTCTTATTAAAGGTAATTAGAATCGTGAACTGATACTTTGTAAAGATCGTCTCCATTTAATTCCACATTAACAGTTAATTGGTGGCAGTTCATGGAAATAAAAGTTAGGACTTCCTGAGCATCGCATTCAATAAAAAAAAATCATTTATTTCTATGATTTAATTGTCTGATATGTATGTTGCATTCATCGAGCATCGAGCATCGTTAATTAATTATGATAATCACCGTATGCATGAAATCTGTAACATGCATTATATTTAGATATATGCTAACGATGCTCGATGGCCTCAAAATAATAATAATAATAATAATGATGATCGATATCTGAAGTCTATCTTCTTGTCATGCTGACCATGAGCATCTTACCGTCATTGCGAACTAACAGCAACAATACTCGGTGCATGGTCTCTGACATTGCTTCCCACATTTTTTGCTGGGGGGAGGGCGAGGACTTGTATGAGCTGTTTCGTGCATTTGCGTACCTGAAAAGTACATAAGATTGCAAAAAAGATTACTGGAGCTAGGATGTGGTTGGAGTTTGGACTCGTGGCACAGTTAAAAAATAAAGTTGAAATTAAGAAACAGTGTTTCGTGACGTCACCGCTCACGCACAGGTGCATCGATGATGCAGCTGAGCATGAATAATAATTGGAAATTTTTTCTTAAATGATGGGCCCATAAAAAAATTTACGTCAGATAGTAAAGAATCAATTTATTTTCAAATATCATCATATCAAAAGCGTAAGTCGGCTCACATATTTTAAACTACTTTTTATATTCAACAGCTACCGTACGTGTCGAGCCAAGGTCAAAAGACGCAATTCAAATTCACATCATTTAGTTCAAATTTAAAGGACATGACTGTAACTTACGCTCTTTAACTGAGCTAAGCACAATTCTATACTCTGTATATAGATCTTTTTAGGGACTTTCAATATTATATGAAACACCTCGATCGAGTTTTGCATCAAAATTATATCTGTTTGATATTAAATTCTCAGCGTATGTGCACATATTTAGAAAAATTTCAACTCATTACGCATTATATATAAAATTATTTAAAATTTTAATTATTAAAATTAATAATAAATAAATTACATTTAAAATTTTAGTTATTAGTTATAATTTTTAATTATTAGATAATAATTTTAGTTCTTTTTATATTTAAGGAGCAATAGGTTGAAGAATAAATTAAAATGATATTGAGTAGAGAGTTGAATAAAGAATTCATATTATGTAATGAGCAGTGTGTGGTAAAATTATATTTAAAATTTTAACAACTAAAAATTTAAAAATATTCATTATCGATATATTTGCTATTAATTTTTGTAAAACTATTTTAACTCATTTTATTATTTATATATATAATAATTATTATTCAAGTACTTGTATTATTGTAATGAATAGTAAACTAAAGAATTTCAAAATCTCTACAGATGAGTAGTAAATTTGATATTTAAACGGATATAATTTTTTATAGGTAATTCTGATCGGAACGTTCAAATATAATTTGAAAAGCTTTTAAATGATTTATGTGCGCAACATAAAATTATGCTTAACTCAGCGAAGGCCACAAGTTGAGGTCACACACATCAAGTTTGAACTAAAGATGTGAATTGAAGTCACACCCTTTAATCTTGATCGATATAGCCAACTGTCAGGAAGAAAAAAATATAATTTCAAGAGCATGAGCTAGACTTACGCCCTTGACATGATCATACATAAAAATAAATTAACCCTTTAATTTATGATATTTTTTATGGACACAATCGTTTAATAAAAAAAATTAGTAATCCTAAGAATATATAGGCCTTTGTCCGAAAATTTGGAATTCCTTTCTTCAATTTTTTCTTCTTCAAAGAACTAAACTTTTACACTATTTCACTTAATTAATTTCGAAAATTCCCAGTATGATGGAATTATATATCATCATTTGTAATTCAAGTTCCACAGTCTTGTATTGTGAAATTGATTCAGTCTAGAAAATACTAATTACTGGAGGATCGGGATAACATGCATTCATTTCACTCTATCTCTCGTAGAGCAGCAAAAGAGCTGCTAAATCAAGTTCAAATTAGATCGAATTTGAGCTAAATCAAACTTAAATTAATTTGAGTTTTGGACAAACTCATTTATTATATATTTATATTTTTTCATAATATTATGAAAGATTAGACCTAAAATACTAATATTTATCAATCTAATAATAAAATAATAATATGTTATTAATTTAATAATAAAATAAAATATATTATTATGAGTTCACCTATGATGCTTTGTAAAACACATGAGCGTTGTGTTTTTGTATGTGTTTTAGTTGTATTATTAATTTTAAGTCCAAAATGATTGATTTGAACAGTTTAATCTAATTTTCATATCATAACCTAATTTTTCATTTTTTAGAATTATTTTTTGCTATTTTTTCAAATTAGAAAAAAATAACTTGATCTAATAATTCTAGTTTATTAAAAAATAATGATTTTCCTCTATCCTAAATGATAAAGAATAAATTCTAAAAAATATAAAATTTAGTTTATTAATTGATTTTGATACAGTAATTGGATTAATAATTCAAATTAATTATTTTTCATTTAAAATTAATAATAAAGCACAAATAATACAATGCTTATGTGCTTTACAAACCACTATAATTTCATTCATATTGTTATATATATTATTGATTAGAGAGTCCAAAATATATGTATATAACTAAATATCATGCTATTACAAACCAAACCAAACGGTTTCATTAAAAATAAATCTTCATACCAAGCCCGAACCGACTTCACAAAAAATTGTACCTAGCACCTCAGGTGTTCACACATGATAAAAGTACAAATTCTACTAGTTTGAAATCAATAATTAAACTCATAATCTCTTTTTTTTTTAGGATTTCATAAGTTCTTTAGAATTATTCTAATTAACTTCTATTTGAACTATTAAATCATCACTTGTTGAAACCTTCTAATGATTAACTTAACAATAACAATAACAACAACAACAAAGTTTTTAATTTTAAAAATAAATTGGGATAGACTAGAATTTAAACTTAGTCCCAAAGTTTAGAGATCTTAAATGAAAAAAGAAAAAGAGATAATGATGATGATGATGATAATTCCGATGATCAACTTAAATGACCGATAATTGATTCGATTAGAGATAACAGTATAACACAAACCTTCGTCTATTCTCTTCAATTCATAAAGCAGGAAATGGGATTAGAACTTACCGATTGCGCCGGAATATGATATATTTGCAGCAAGGATGGAAACGGATGTTGACAGCATAACAATGCAAATAAGGAGAAACATTTTATTAGCCATTTTGCGCGTATGGAACAGCGAATCATACGCCAAATTCACCTCAATTAATAGTGTGGAGAATAGAGCACCGATAAATGGAGGAGAAGACCACGCCAGGTCAATAGCTGGGATGGATTTAGTGTATTAAAAACGGGTTGGGTCGGGGTTGCTTGGGTCGGCGGATTTTGGCGGGACGGGTTTAAGGGTTGGGCAGGTCGGATCGGGTTCAAGGGTTGGGCAGGTCGGATCGGGTCCAAAGTGTTTTTTTTTTAAAATTTAAAAATAACTCAATAAAATTAAAATAAATTCTCAAAATTCTGAAAAATTCAAAAATAATTATTAAGAATATTAAAAATATATAAATATTTATATTTTTTACCAAAAAAAAATTAATTTTTTCCGTATTTTTTTGATTTTTTTTTAATTTTCTCGGGTTTGCATGCTTTCCCGGGACGGGTCGGGGCGAGTTTGCACAGCTTGGGCAGGTCGGGTAGGGTCGGGTCGGGTCGGGTCTAGCACGAATTTTTTTTAAATTTTTTTGTCCACGCCCGTGCTAGACCCGTCGGTTCTAACGGATCATGGATTTGACGGGTTGGGACGGATCGGGTCGCTGCCACGGGTTCGACGGATCGGGCCTGACCCGTCCGGATTTTTTTACAACTCTAAATGGATTGGACCGCTGGACAAGCAATTTTTGCTCTTTAATCCTTGCAACTTGAAAGCACTAAAATACAATATATAATTTTTGCTCTAAATTTTGATGAAATTGTTAGAAACTTTATTTTATGGGAATGATAGCATGCGATGAAATCACTTGCGATCTGATCCCCGATCACAAGATCATGAGATCCAATCTCGATCCGTGCAATTCCTTCCGAACGGATGAGATCTCTTTGAAAGTCCGACTCTAAAAATTAAATCGGAAAAAATCCAATTGATTTTGTCTGTTTGTTTCTGATTAAACGGTTCTGATCGGAATCACAAGAACCTATGATCGTGATTCAGATCATAGCAGATATATATCTAGAGGTAACAAAATCCGATCCGATCTGAAAAACCCATCCGAACTCGAATCCGATCCAATCTGATTTTTAAAAAAATCAAACACGGTAGCATATTCTTATTCTACAACAAATATGATTATTCCGTACGACATCATTTTAAAAAATAATCATTCAATGTTGAAACCAATGATATCTTTTTAATTAGTGATACTCCATGTAATTAGTGGGAGAACTTTACACGAAGTTAACTGGATGGAATTTTAAGCTGTTGAAATCGATCTATTTCATCACTAACACGTTGACATTTCAAATTCAGTCCAGAAGGTTAAAGTGTTAAAAGGAATACAGGTTTATAAGTAATTCCGATACATCAATTTTTCCTCATTTTCTGAATATTTAACTTTATATTACATAGTTAAGAATAATCAACTTACGATTTAAACACATCATTAATGAACAATGCGGTCAGTGGCGCAAAAAGTACTCACTCAAACATAAAGGCGCAACGCAAAACTCAATTTTGTTTTTTGGATTGAGAGAAAGACAGTTACAAAAGCATGCTCTTTTTGGTGATGCGCAAAAAGTGAGAGACGGAAGAAAGCACATGTGTGATGAATATTTTTATATCTAAATTTAATTTATTATAATATTTAATTTTAATATGACTTTGATATATTTTGGCCTTTTATTTTAAATATTATATGGGTTCAAAATATAATTTTGATGTAATATTAATAGAAGGCAACAAATCAAAAACACTGAAAAATAAAAAATATAAAAAAATCTTATCATAACATGTTATAAATATTTTATATTGTTTAAGATTAAAAGATTCTGAACTATTATAATATACTATGTACTATAATAATTAAATAACAAATTAATAATCAAATCTACCATCATAGCAGATAATTAAACTAGCTTTATTTTATTTAGAAATTCGGTGAGATGATGCATAATATTATATATTTGTACATATTGTATTATTATTTTATATATTATCAATATTAGGATTATAACTCAGGTTTCATCCCGAAAATATAGTACTCAAATAAATAATTAAAAATATAAAATTTTAAATACATTTAATAAATTTTTATAATAAAAAAAATTAGACTCAGTATTTTTAAATACTAAGTAATAATGATAATTATAATAATAATTATAATAATAAATAATATAATAAAATACATAATAATTAGTAAATAATTATTAAAAAATAAATTATTTTAAGAGTTAAATTTTACCTTAAGTACATTACACACATTATTTTAAATGAGGAGAGAGAAAGTATTTTATATGAATCTTTGGATTCAAGAATATGAAAAGATTTAAATAAAATCAATGGTGGAGAAAATTGATGATATGGCATGCTTGAAAATTTTAAAAACTTAACTCTTTTTATGTATTAAGAATATTTATGTTTTGCAATAGTTATAAAAATAATCGAAGTTTAGTTATGTTCTTTTGAGTTTTTGATATTAAATATTTAGAATATTAAATTACAATGTAATCTTTCAATTCCATATTTTAGATTTATTTGAAATGAACTTTAAATATATTATATATATTATTGTATTCTAAGATATTATATATTATTTAAGAATAAAAAATAAGGTTAATGATAATGTATTTTTACTCAATTTTGTTCTTATCAAGAATTTTATTATACTAATTATATCAAGTATAATTATGGACATAAAATTACTCAAGTGCATGTTTTTTTGTGTGCTTTGTGCCTCACGCGATTCAAACCATTTGCGACTTGTCTGCGTCTTTCGTCTCTGACTATCTTGCCCATGAACCAGATTAGTTCAAATGCATATGATTTGTTGTTTAATGTCGTTTCTATAAATTTAATTTTGAGCTAAACTTCACCAACAATTTGGTAAGCTTAAGTTCATTGAAATAGATAGCAGTGCGCGTGTTGAAAATTGCAGTCCTTAATTTTAGTGACAAAATGATATTTGATGCGGGAGGACGTTAAATTTCAATCATTTAAATATAAAATCTTATAAGAACCAACTTTATTTTTTTGATATTATTTTTTCGTGGTTGTGTAAACTTGATTAAAAAAAATTATTTGTGGTAATTGAAGTTGGAAATTTTTTAAATTCTCATTTCATTTCAAAATAATAATAGAATCTTGCTAAAATATATAATATGTTTATCAAGTTAGAACGTCCAAACTAGTTGATCCTAACATTATATTTACCATTAGAACTTGAAATAGAAATGTTCATGTTGGAAAAGAAAATTAGTCATTTTCACTTTGAGAAAATGCTGATAGTAAATTAAATACAGAAAAGGGATGGAAGAAAGGATGTTTAGTTTACATATGAAAGTAATTTTGACGCTTTCTTGGAAATTAATCGACTATCTTGAATATTTTGAGAGTAGGTTCGAACTTAACCGAACTTTTGATAAAAAAATCTTTGTGATAATTTTTTTTAAATAAAATAAAAGATAAGTTTTACATGACAACGATTAGGTTTGTGGTGTTGTATGTTGTTGAATGTTAGGCTACTAAAGAACTTAATATCTAAAAAATAAGTGTAGTTGAAATATATATGTTGTGCTTGATCTGTGCTCATACAAGAAAAAATCGAATTAGAAATGATGATATATAAAATAAACTTAGGGTAGTACAAATTCAAGAGAAGTTGATTCAACAACATTTGCGATGATTTAGTCATATCCAATAAAAACCTCTCTAGGCATCGGTAAATAGTGATATTCTAAATTGCCCCTAAAATATAAAAATGGGTAGCGATTGACTAAGACTGACATAGGAGAAAATGATAAAAAGAGATTCGAAGGAATGAGTATACCGAGAGAGCTTGTTTTGGATAGAAGTGCCTTAATGATGATGATTCACGTATTAGGACCATAATTTAGGAGTTGAAGTCTAATAAATAGAGTTAGAGTTATAGACTCAGGTTATGATATTATTAGATTTTTTATTTTAGATTTTAGAATTTAGGAGTACGATTTATAATGTATGTCTATTATGATTAATTATTGTTATTAAGACTATTATTATTAGCATTATTATTGTTATTATTATGTCCTTATTATTAGTAGTAGTATTAATGTTATTATTGCTACTTGCATTATTATTACTACCGTTATTACTAGTATTAGTATTATTATTATTATTCATATTATCATTATTCTTAATATCATTATTAGTATCATTACTGTCATTATTATTATTAGATTACCATTATCATTATTATTATTATTGATTTTTTATTTTTAGATCTATAATTTTTATGACTTCGGGTTGGATTCATTTTTTTGTCTATCCAAATTTATTTGAGATTCAAAACTTAGTTGTAGTTGTATAAAATCATGCCCTACTTTAATTAATAAATCTTGCCCGATAGTGAAGATTCTGTCTCCGATATCAATCAAGTTATCCAATTTTACATTAATATACGGGTTTTCACACTAAAAATATTTCACAATATTTAATAAATATATCACAGTAAAAGAATAGAACATAAAAAAAAAAACTGAAGCTTTCGTTTTTCCATGCTTTGTCTAATTACCAGACCAACTAATTAATTAATGTATATAGTCATTAATGGGAGAAATAGAACGCGGCTAAAGAAACTTTCACTTATTAGAAAAAATGTTTATAGTCGTATTGATATGACATGTCCACTACATATTTTGTCATCTTTTATACGCAAAGAAGGAATTCGTCAATACTGTGGAAACTTTATGTAATTTCAATTTGACTAATGAATTTTCTTATCATCGCACTAAAGTTGGTAAAAACAAGAAGGCTCGTTGAAACTTGGAAAACTCAGTGCTGTTCAAGTGGAGTCAGTGAAAACTTTGGTCAAGTGGAAAAAGATTACCAAATACCAGCAACTTTTTGGTAACAATCTTTTGATCGTGAGATGGATTTCGAGTTTCATTGTCAATCTAAATCACATTTTCTTGTTAATTCCACCGAAAAGTAAATAAGTTTGTGCAGATTAAATAATCTTTTTTGTTTTCTCGCATCCGTATTCTCTTTTATCTCCTCCTTTTTGTTAGTATTATACGGTTGACGGTTGTACTTCCCCACGCTTGCTTAACTGCAATACACATCTGTTGTTGGCTGGATAGTGAAAAAATTAGTGTAAGAATAATGTATTTTAAGTAAGTAGTTGAGAATAGTATAATGTTAGTGATATATCGAGAAATATGAAAAAAATATTAACTTTTTAGACTCAAATTAGTAAAATATTATTTAGATGATAATTTAAGAATAGTGATAGATAAAATAAATAAAATAATAAATTAATTTTTATTGTATATAAATGATTAATATTTTGTTCATTATTGTTATTATATTTAATTTAAAAATTATTAATCCTCATTAATCATTATTTTGTTCAACACTAATGATTATAATTTTGTTTATTATTATTTATTATCTTGTTTAATATTAAAGCTTCTTTAATATCACCTTCTGCTATTATTAATTATTATTTTGTTAATACTAATGATTATTATTGTTTTTTATTATTATTTAAAATATTTTATTTACTATAATTTATTAGTTAAGATATTTCCGATTAGGTTGATGATGTCGGAGATCAAGGAAATTTATTGTATTTATCTTCATTCTCTTTTCATTGTTTACTCGTGAGTAGAAGATTATTGAAATAATATAATAAAAAAATGAGTTGTTTTATTGTTTACTAGTTTTTCTCGCTATTTCCTTTTTTCACAATTCGTTATTCCAACTGCTCTAAAAAAATTCATGTTTGGATCGCATGGTATATGCGCCTAAGCGAGTTCTTCTTATCATACCGTTTTACGAAGAGAAATTCCCACTTATGTCAGGCCCAAGAAAAGCCCGACACTGGTAGAAATTCCCACTTATTTCAGGCCCAAGAAAAGCCCGACCTGGTAGAAATTCCCACTTATATCAGGCCGAAGAAAAGCCCGACCCTGGTTAGGGAGCGTCATCTGTTCATCTCTTCTGGGGTTGCGCACGCGTACATGGAGCGCTCTCTCTCGTCGAATTCGCATCCGCCTACCTAACCGAGTTCGTCTCGCTCATATGACCTTAAAAATGCTTCAGTAACTTCATTTCAGCTTGTGCGCGTTGTACACTGCGGAATATGGATGTAAGAACTCGCGCTTGCTTGGTTTTCGGCTGCTGGCGCGAAGATAATGGTGAGAACAGCAATGTAAATTTATTGTTTGTTAGGGGATATGAATTAATGAACTTCAAGAAGTATCTGATGGCAAATTTCAGGTTCATTACTATCTTTTCTTAATTAATTGATGCCTTAGTGTAGTTTACTTAATAATGCACACATGGTGCTTGATAAATTGCATGTACAAGTTGGTATCAATTCCTTCAGTATGAAAGGGTACTTGAATGTGCTGTACTGATATGCCCACTATTGTTGATCTAACCAAGCATGTCATGAGCATGCAGTTCCTTTTGAACTGTTTCTTTCACCAAAATAATTGGACTAGTTCAGTGTTAACCCTATGATATAAATAACTTGTTATTTCTCTTGTGGTCATCGCTTTTGAAAAACTAATTATTTTCATATTGCAATGAAAATTTATTTCTTATCATCTGTATTGTATCAAAATTAATGATGTTATTGACTGATTTCAAGAAACATTTTGGATCTTTGCACCAAGTCATTATACTGAATATAGAAGTTAGAATGTAAACACATAACAGTATCCAGGAGCCAGCAACAGATACCTATAAGATAACAGACAAGACCAAGTACCACAAAGGGGTACCAAGATGTTACCATTCCACTACCAAGCCCATGCAAATTACAACATAAACTGGTAGTCTTGCATCATAGGAAATACATACAAACATTTTAATTGGTAGTGTGCACATCCTGACACCACTCTGAAACAAGAATCTTACTATCCAAAATCATCTAAGCTTTATTGCAATTCATTATGATCATAATTGTGTGTGAAATTTTTCAAAGAAACTCATCTCTGTGCATGATTATATTATGTTGTGTCCACACCTTATATGATTATGTCATTTCTGTATGAAATTAATAAATGACAGATGCCTTCCACTACCAATTTTAATCTCCTCCCAGCGCAACTTTGTTTTTACCCTCCATATAATTAAAAACTTCAAAGTTATAGCACAAATGAAATTTGGTTCCAACTCCAATCATTCTTCCCTTCTGACTATAGTGATAGACTATAGTTGGAAACACCCATATAACTTGTTTGCTAAATTAGTGATAGACTATAGTTAGAAATTAGTGATTGTGTCAATTGTTCTTCAAAGACCATTATCATCTTTTCTGTAGTCATCACAGTCATCAAATATTAATATGATGGAATTAATAATTTGAAGTTTTGAACGATGATAAGTCAGCAACATTATGAGATGCAGATGGATAATTAAATAACAAGTATACAAAATATGGTGAATTACCATCTGATGGTTAATTCCACAAGAAATAAGAGAAATGAAGAGTAATAATTACATAAGCAGACTCATATAACTGTCAGTCAAACAATGCATCTTACAGAAAATGTTTCCATTACAGAAATAAATAAATTATAAAACATCAATCCCCCAAAAATAACAACAACATAATGAAACAATCATCAGGAACCTAAATGCAAATACAGAACAAATGTTTTATTAATATTAACCTTAATTTTATACAAACCAGGTAAACATGCATCCTTGCACGAACACCTTTTCTTCTGTCGTCACCTTCATTAATAGTGTACATGCATACATGGCTTGTTTATATTTCTTCATCAGTTCATAATCCTGGCGCACTTAGTGATAAAACTGCACCCTCGTCTGTATGGATTTGCTTGGCGGCCCCTCTGGCAGTTGTAGTACGATTGGCCCCTCCTGTTGCATGGGACACGGTTCTTCTTCAGCGCATCATAGCTGATGTACCGTTTTCTCCATGCAAGACCACGGCGCACTGCTGCCTCAAGATCTGTGCCCACCTCCTCGTATGCGTCCCCATCACAGTCCCCGATTTTACCATTGCAGATTGGCAGGCCTTGTAGGAGGTTGTCAGAGTCCGGTTCATTGAAACTGAGGGCCCATGAGCTTTCCATCGGGGATGAGGTCGTGGTCAAGATGGAAGTGGATAGCAGGAGCAAGGAAAGAAGGATGGTTGCAGCAATGCGGAGGGCCATGAGTGGTTGAAGGGCCAATGTGGGTCCCTTAAGGTTTCAAAATTGAGGAGAACGAGACAATGAGAGAGAGAAGGAAGGAGATGGACATGGGTTAATATGGAAAGAAAAGGAAGGGAAGAGGATGAGTTATATCGGGATATCGGTTGAGGCAGAGGGGTAGCCGTTAATTAGCTGGAGTTGTTGGCATTGCCTATTTTTAGGGAGAGAACGGTAATGGTTGAGAATTGAAATTTTGGTTCTAATTACTTATTCAGTGGAGAGAAATTGATAAGAGCTAATTTATCAGATTACGGTGAAAACTGTTTGTATGTATATGCTGTGTATGCTGAAGAAATGTGTCTCTACATACACAGTCTATTTTCTTCATTTAAAAATAGCAAATGTTGCTCTAAAGATATAATGTAAATGAGAGCTAGCTACAAATTATTTATATATGGCTGCTGACATTTTGTTAAGTTGTATTTCATCCCAATTCAAGCACGTAATGTTTTGCTTTCTTAAATTTTTCGTCCAACTTTTTTGTCCAAATAGCACTTCCAATTTATCATATTGTTTCACTTTTCTTGAACCACAGAATAACAATAATTTAGAAGGAAAAAGAAAACAAGAAATGCAAAAATAAATACTCATATGAAAGGATCAATTACACTCCAAAAATAAATATTGTCAGGAATATGAAATTGTACACATTTTGGTATCAATCCCTCATAAATAGGAGAGTTAGTCGGGTTGAATCACCATTATATTATTATTATTTATTATTTGATCTAATCCGATTCATTTAAAATTGGGTTAAATTTTTTGACCCGTCTCGATCTAAATGGGTCACGGATCATTCCGACCCCGACCCGATCTGAGCAAAATAATTGTGTATTAATCATTTTTACGTATTTTTTTAAAAAGTGGCTAAAGTCATCTATTTGATTTGAAACATATAAAGTTTGGAATGGGTACCCTAGGAAATACACAAAGGAATGTTTTATTTCGTACATCATTAGCCCCAATTACCACCACTAAAGAGATTTATCTAATTAACATCAATCCAACTATCAAAACTACCATCAAGAACAAGTTCATCTAACATCAAGGTTATCATCAGTACTACGTAGTAAATTCGAAACTAAGCAAAGCATATATCAGTTCCATCATCATCAACAAACTTAATGCAAGTAAAATACTAATCAAAAGTCACTTAGAATATCTAATATTTGTCAGGTGTCTCTTCAAACTCAATTGAATATTTCTCTTAGTTTCCAACATGTCATAACTAGCTGAAAAACCAAAAGACAAAATAAAGAGAAGAGGGTAGGTTGTCTTTTTAAGAAATATGGGGGTCAATTCAATGTACATCGTACCCATCATTTTCCCCTAATACCATTAGGCTTAAACCTCTTATCGTGATCTGCAAAGGTAATGAACTTACATTAGAAGGAATAATATTATGAATTAAGTTTGTATTAGCAATATTCTACTCCAATGATTAATTAAAAATATTATATTTCCTTCCAATGTTCTAACACTTTTACAATCTCCACCCTGAAAAGTGAAGTGATTTTTTTCAGTCCATATAAACTATACCTCTAAGCATTTCACATATTTTTTCATCTTTAAATGATATACAATAATCTATTCTCCATAACTCTTCTATAGCGTGGCAATGTAAATTAACACTTAAGTTGATATAACTAGCAATTCAATTCCAGATACATGATGCTAGAAAGCAATGAATAAATAAATGATCAATTGTTTATGTGTCTTGACAAAAAATACATTTGTTAAGTCCTATCCATCCATCTCCTCTGAATGAGATTATCTTTTGTTAGAATTTTATTTTTTTGAACTAGCCAGAAGACATTAATTTTAAGGGAATAGGTGTTGCCCAGGCTTTTGAATAAGGAAAATCACTTGTTCCAAATTCTAATTCCAGGATTGTGTTGTAAATAAATCTGAGCTATTCCATCTCCATAACATTTGATCTAATTAATTAAAAAGGGATTGTGGAGAGTAGTGTATTGAAGACGGTCCAGTCCAAACCCGGACGGTCCACGGTTCCCGCACGGTCCACGGTCCTGCACGGTCTACGGTCCCGCACGGTCCCGCATTCAGACGGGCCGGTCCTAGGCGGTCCAAATTCGGAAAAACCGAACCCGTCCCACCGTTGGCCCCCGGGGGCCGGACCCCATGGGACGGGACGGGACGGTCCACGGTCCGGTCCGGACACGTTTTTTTTTCTTTTTTTTTATGAATTGGAAAAAATAATAATTTATCATATATTTTTTTTAAATAATTATTTTTAACTAATTCAAATTATTATTTTTAATTTTTAAAAACGTAATAGTACTAAAATTTTTAAAAAATTACAAAAAAATAAAATTTCAGAAAATTATAAAAGTTGAAAAATAAATTTATTAATTTTTAAATAATAATTTTCATTGAATTAATTATATATTTTTAATAATTTAAAAATTAAATAATACAAAAAATTATAAAATAAAATTTGAATAATATTTTAAGTTACCCTCTTTCTTTAACCCGGCTTGGGACCGGCTATGTAAAAAGATCATAGGCGGAGTTATAACTTTTTTTTTTGTTAGTAATGTTCTTTAAAAAATATTTTAAAAAACAATTGAAATATTTAAAAATAGATAAAAAGATTGATATGATAAGAAATATCAAACTCTTAGAAGTCGTTGTGCATATACCATAAGTCGTTGTCTTGAATGTCGTATGGGTCGTCGGAATCATTTTCTAGAGAGATATCGGGGATATTGGTACCGCTTTCTTGAGTTTCTATGGCGGATGTTACTGCCTCAAATGTGGTATCATGTTGCATGTGACTTTCAGCGTCAATCTAATCTTTATTGCACACAAGTTGCTCGAAAATTTTTGAACCCAATTTGGTACGCTTATCTGTTAGAATCATGTTTGCCGAACTAAAACATGATTCGGAAGGGACGGTTGACACAGGCACTGTAAATACATCACGCGCCATCATCGCCAATATTGAATAGGTAGTTGCATTCCTCTTCCAGCACTCCAGGATATCAATTTGATCATCTTCCATGCTTCCCAAACAATAACTCAGTAATTCGTTATTGTTTATTTGTTGATCTTCAAAACAATCATCATCTTGCAACTCATTTAGCAATCCAGATGAACTATTACCTTGCACCTTCCGCTGAGCATGACACCGCTCGCGTCCTTTGTTTGTTCATAAAAACGCCATCAAAGTGCATCGTAGGAAGGGCTAATTGTCTTCCTTTTCTTTTCCAATGGTCTTGCTTCCATTGGTGATGGGGCTTGAGGGGGGATACAACTTGAGGTTGGAGTTTTTCATGAGAACTTGGGGCGTAATTAGGATGATGCGGTGTAGAGTAGAGGTTTATTGAGGTGATAGTTAAGATCTTGCGGTATATAATTTGATTGAGGGTGGAGTGGGAGGTTTGCATGTCGTGGATAATATGGAGCGTCAACTTGTGGTTGTTGATAATATTATGAGGGGTTTGTATTATCAACTACATCTTCACCAAAAACATCCACACTCAACCGCTGCATAAAATCATCCACGGGATTAGGAGGATTTGCTATTTCTATAAAAAAAATATAAGAAAAATCTTCTACTTAAAAAATAAATTTAACATTATAAAAAAATTTCTTACAAAAAAATAAATTTAACATAATAAATAAATTTACAAAAGAAATCAACATTCTAAATAAATTTCTACTTAAAAAATAAATTCTAACAAAAAAAATTAATTTCACATTAAATATAATATTCTAAATCTATTAATCTAACAACATAAAACTAAAATGTATTATTCTGAGAAAAAATGAATTTCTACAAAAAAAAATACAAATAAAAAATTAGATTTTACAAATAAACTAATTTCTACAAATTTCAAATAAAAAATTATGAATAAAATCTAACAACATAACTAATTTCTATAAATAAAAATTATAACTAATTAAAATTAAAAACTAACCTTGAAGGGAAAATATTATCGCAACGATGAAATTGAGAAATGACGAATACCGAATATTATCCTTCTAGTCTTCTACCTTCTTCGATTAGTTAATTTTTTCAATGGACTAACAATAAATTAATAATTCTAAACTATTTTTTTGTTTTTTGGAATAAGAAAATTAAATTTGAGAATTTGAGAATTTGATAAATGATTGAGAATTTGATAGGGAGAATGAGATTTTGATGTGTTTTAAGATGTAAATGGGAGTGGTATTTATAGATATTTTTGGGAGGAAAAATTTCAGATTTTTGGAATTTTTTTTTTTTTTTTTCGGATTTTTTCTGCAAAGATAAAAAAAAGTGACTTTTTTTTTTTGAATTTTTGTACACTTGGGGTATCTTGGGGGGGGGGGGGGGGCTAGCACCTTTTTAATTAAAAAAAAAATGTGTTAGCGGGGGGGGCGGGTGGGGGACGGGTGGGGGGGGGGGGGTCGGTCCCACGGTCGGTCGGTTCGGTCCCATGGATCCGCACGGGACGGGTCCATCCATTTCGGGTTTAAGGAGAACCGGCCCACCGTTGGACCGGACCAAGGCAAGACACGGTCCGGTCCATGGTCCGGCGACGGTCCGGTCCAGGACGGGTTGGACCGGACGAATGGTTTTTTCAATCCACTAGTGGAGAGTGAGGTGTATAGTGCATGCAACTGATTATTAAGTATTGTGCCTAAAGATTTGTTAAATGATATACCCTATTGTTTGTGAAACCATAATATCCTTGTTTGATGCTAATTCATAATGTAATGGATATTGTGTCTTAAGGTAGCATTTTAATATCCATCAGTCATGTCAAAATAAAGTACTACTACCATTATCTACTATTTTATTTATTCTAATGTTGTAAATGGGAAGATCTTTATTTACTTCTCTTCGAAAGTAGAAACATTAGAAAAGGATCTTCTATTATTGTATCTTGAGTATATAATGTATTTTCATAATCCTTTTTCAGCTGGGTTATTAAATTTCCATAGTCATCTGCACAAAGAGTTTTATTCATTGACTTTAAATTAAGTATACCAAGCCCTCCTTATTTAATACTTGTACTAATAGTTTTCCATGAAACTAAGCGATAATTTTTTTTCCCTAATTGAATTACCTCCAAGTCATAAAAGCCTTCTACTTAATTGCTTTATTCTTTTCCTGACCTTAACTGGAAGTATGTACATGGACATCCAGTATATGGGAATGGCATTAAGTACTGCTTTATTCTTTTCCTTTTGTCTTTGGATGGAATGTGAAAGTATAATTCCTTGGAGATTTGTGTGAAGTACTTTCATCTGTAGGACGAGCCAAATTTTTATTTCATATTTTCATTTTAAATTCATGTACTTTATTTTGTAATGAGAAAAGTGTCATTCACAAATAGAAAAAAAAAAAAAGAAACAGAACAAGAGAGCACTAAATTGTATGTTGTATACTGCACCGTAGGCCCTGCGGAGCAAGGAATGTAGCTGATGTATTTGCCAGGGAAGAGGGCACCTGCCCCTGTAATACTTTCTTTTATTTAATACAAATTTAGCAAGCAGTCGCTTGCTAGTTCAAAAAAAAATGTATCAAGTTACAATATTACTCAAGGAGACCTCAGTTGCCACTTCAGGAAACAGGAAAAAAACACTATTACTAAAGGTGGAGAATCCTAACACAGAAAGCTACTCAGTATATATTATTTATCGCCTAATGGCAAATCCCCTTGAGAAACTTCTTCCAATACTATAATACAAGTTCAACTCTTTGAATAAGACTAAATAGTAAATACTGACATTTGGATTGATTTGAAAAACTTTGTTTATTATTTCAAACAAAGAAAAAAACTTTTTATCATTTCTTCAAACGCCACCTCTCCAGGGCTCAATTTGAAAATCCTTGCCAAATAGAAGCAATATCTGCAACTACCTGTCGCATCTTGATCCGATATTTCGGCAACTGCTCTGTGCACAACAGTGCAACCTTAATCAACTGTAACACACACTCAGTAGTCCTCTGGTCTGGCACCTCTGATTCTACATCATTCATCTGTTGCCAGATTGCACTGTCCACAATCTCGATGATTCGATCTGGGAATGCTTCATTCACAAAGGATGGAAGGTTGGAACCTTCTTTGAATATATCATCTGTTGGTCTTTTCCCTGTTAGCATCTCTAGCAATAGTATTCCAAAACTATACACGTCTCCTGCAGTTGAGGCTTTGCCACCCATCCCATACTCTACATTTGTCCCACATGAATCATAGAGAAAAGAAAAATGTAATTAGCCAGAAACAAATGAACTGAATTTTTATGAGATTGCAAAGGCAAATGTTATACACAATAGTTTTAGGCTGATGTATGTAAATAAATATAATAATGGAATTTTAATTGTTCTCACCAGGTGCTATGTAGCCAATAGAACCTCTTAACCCAGATAAGCTTGATGAATTCTTAGTTTTTTCTGTAACAAGAGCCAAAAACTTTGCTATACCAAAATCACTTACATGGGCAGTCATAGCATGATCCAACAGAATATTGCTTGGTTTCTAAAGATAATCAGAGAGATAAGAAGAGAAATGCGAAATGCTTTTTCATTATCACAAAATCTGATTTACATTGTACAGGGACCCTCTATTTATAATAGAGATGGGTCAGATATTTTCTACCTACCAAAGCTATCTCAGCCATACGATTGTAACAACCTAATTATATCTGGTCCATTTATTTGTAATCGCCTAACTAATCGAACCTTCCAAATGTTTCCTTGTTCTGTTTCATCTCTCCATTCGTCGAGTCTTTGGAGTTCTCCAGTTCTTGTCGAGGTGTCTTGAACACGCCCCTCAAGTGAGCGGTCATTAGTGACGTGAAGCTTGTCCCTTAGAATGTTGAATCGTGCCTTAGCCAATCCCTTTGTGAATATATCTGCAGTTTGGTCGGCTGAGCATATAAACTGAACAAGAAGTTGGCGATTTGTAACCTTCTCCCTGACAAAGTGTTAGTCCAGCTCGATGTGTTTGGTACGAGCATGGAATAATGGATTTGCAGCAAGAAATGTTGCTCCTAGGTTGTCACACCAGACGGTAGGAGCTGTTGTAAGTGGACATTTCAATTCTTTCGGAAGAGAAGAAATCCATGTGAGCTGCGGTAGTAACGTGACTAAGCATCTATATTCAGCTTCAGTAGAAGAGCGGGAGACTGTCGGTTGCTTCTTTGAGGACCAGGAGATGAGGTTTGAGCCTAAGTAAATTGCAAAGCCACTGGTAGACCTCCGATCATCTGGGTCTCCTGCCCAGTCAGAGACACAGAATGCTTGTAGCGCCAAATTAGGAGTAGATACAAAGGTTAAACCATGATTCAAGGTTCCTTTTACATACCTAAGTATCCTTTTTACCAGTTGCCAGTGATGGTCAGTAGGATCAGACATGAATTGAGACGCTTTGTTGACAGCAAAGGTCAAATCAGGTCTGGTTATGGTGGCATACTGCAGAGCCCCTACAACTGATCTGTAGAGATGTAGATTATCCATTTTAGCCCCTGAGTATTTGGATAAGTGACATCCTGCCTCAATAGGAGTCTGAATTGGTTTGACAAGGGTCATATTTGCCCTTTCCAAAATCTTTTCTAAGTACCTTATTTGGGTTAAGTACACTTTATCAACATGGTAAGTTGCTTCAATGCCCAAAAACAGATTCAGATTGTCTAAGTTCTTTATAGAGAACTTATTATTGAGAGCTTTCATGAGAGAAACAATGATTGCTTGATTGTTTCCAGTCACCAAGATGTCATCCACATAAACTAGCAGATAGATAGTATCCTGTGGTGTTGTGTAGATGAAGAGAGAGTGATCAGCTTCAGAGGTTTTGAACTTATGTGAGAGAAGAAAAGCTCTGAGTTTTGAAAACCATGCTCGTGGGGCTTGTTTTAAGCCATATAGTGATTTCTTCAACTTGCAAACAAAAGTTGGGAATTGTGGATCTACAAAACCTGGAGCCTGCTCCATGTATATTGTTTCCTGCAGATCACCATGCAAGAATGCATTGTTCACATCAAGTTGATGAACATTCCATTTTCTGGAGAGAGCAATGGTGAGTACAATTCGAATTGTTGTTGGTTTGACTACTGGACTGAACGTCTCAAAGTAGTCTATTCCCTCTTGCTGTCTGTACCCCTTTGCCACAAGACGTGCTTTGTGCCTTTGAATGCTACCATCAGACTTATACTTTGTTTTGTAGAGCCACTTTGCACCTACTACATGAGCACCAGATGGTAATGGAACAAGGTCCCAAGTCAAGTTGTGTGCAAGGGCAGTGAGTTCATCTGCCATGGCTGCTCTCCATGCTGGATGTTTGGATGCTTGAGAGAAGCATGTTGGATCATCAGGTGTAGAAGCTGTCTGACTGGAGGTATTGTACAGACAATGATCAGGGTAGGTTTTAGGTTTTAGAGACCTTGTCTTTGTCCTTGTAAGCATGGGGTGTGAAGTGGCAGGATTGTTCTCAATTTGAGGAATATTTGGAGGTGGTGAATGAGGTGGAGATGTATGAAGGTGTTGTTGTTCGGGTTGTTGTGTCTCATCTGAAGTGTTTTGTGGTAGTTCCTGTGGAGTAATTGGAGATGGTTCATGTTGAGTAATTGGAGGTGGTAGTTTGATGAGTGATGTTGATGGTGAAGTTTGTTCTTGCTGTTGAGAGGGTATGGATGTAATTTCAGAAAAGGGAAGTTTATTTTCAACAAAGTTGACATGTCTGGAAACATAAACTCTGTCGGAGGGAATGTGCAAACAGGTGTAGCCTTTATGTGTTGTGGAATATCCAAGGAAAACACATTTTTCAGATCTAGGTTGGAGTTTATGAGTGTTATAAGGCCTTAACAGTGGGAAGCATGTGCAGCGTAAAGTGTGCAGCATAGTGTAGTCTGGTTTTTGAGCAAAAAGCTTCTCAAATGGGGAAATTGAACCAGTTGGTACTGATGGAAGGTGATTTATTACAAAAACTACACTGGTAAAGATGTAAGACCAGTATTTGAGTGGAATAGAGGCATGAAACATGTTTGCTAGACCAAGTTCAACAACATGTCGATGCTTTCTTTCAGCTAGGCCGTTTTGCTCAAGTGTATAAGGGCAAGAAACCTGAAAAGTGACGTCTCTATGGCTTCTCATCAGTGGTTTGAATTCTGTCCCACCATCACATTAGACAATTTTAATTTTTGATGATAGTAAATTCTCAACTCTCTCTCTAAACTGATCAAAAATATGTGAGACATCAGACTTGCATGCACAGGAATAAAACCATGAGAATCGAGAGAACTCATCTGTAAAAAGAATGTAATATCTGTGTCCTTGTGATGAAGCTACAGTCTTTGGACCCCATAAGTCGATATGTATGACTTCTAGAGGTCGACGGCGAGTTGAAGTTGAGGGCAAAAAGGGCAATTTGTGAGCCTTTGCCTTATTACAATCATTACAAGAAGTAAAGCTAGAATCACTAGGTTTTATTACAATCTTTTTGTCTTTTCTGAGAATTTCCTGAACTGCCCTTGAGCAGTGAGCAAGTCTAAGATGCCAATCAGAAGATGTAGAATGTGATGTGTGAAACACTTGATGATGTTGTTCAGAAGAAGAGCTCAGCTTGTACAATCCCTCATGTAAAGTGCCATGGAGCGATTAATGCAGGTTGGTGACACGATCCTTAATGAAACAGAATCATGTGAGAATTGGACCGGTACATCATTGTCATGAATAAGTTGTGAGACACTGAGCAGGTTTTTAGTCATGACTGGTACATGTAAGACTTGGTTTAGTTTAATTGGTTTAGCTGTTGAGGTAATCAGTTCAGCATAACCTGTGTTAGAAATACACAAACCTTGTCCATTTCCAATGTGTACTGCATTTGATCCATTATATGGTTGAAATGAGCTGAGAGAGTTTAGATCTGATGTGACATGAGAAGACGCACCAGAATCTAAGTACCAGTTGTCAGGATTGTTTGCATTGCTAGGTGGTGGTTGAACAAGAAGAGCCTGATGTGGATTGAAATTTGCAGTGAGATTGCCTTGAGAAGAGTCAGCAGGGCCTGTGTATCGGATGTCAAACCTGTGGTAACAGTTGAGAGCACCATGTCCCCACCTAGCACAAATTTGACACTGGATCTGATCCTGTGTCGAGTTGTTTTGGCCATAGTTTGACTGTTTTCCTCTACCACGACCTCTCTGATGACCCCTACCTCTTGAAGAGTTACCTCGACCTTTGTTGTAATTAGGTTGAGATGAGAATTGTTTTGGACCATTTGCATAGTAGACAGAGGTATCAGATTGTTTTGAATCAGTTTTGTCAGTCTGAGTTGTCAAATTCACAGAGGAGGTCGAGCTGGATCTGAGATTGTTCAAGAGTCTTACCTCATGTGCAAGCAAGAGACTAGAGAATTCAATCATGGAAGGAAATTCATACCTCGTGGTCAAGGAGGTAACAAACGATTCAAATTCAGAACCAAGGCCTTGCATAATGAACAGGATCAGTTCTTGATCTGAGATCTCATGACCTACACTTCTCAGGCGATCTGCAAGACTCTGAATCTGCGCAAGGTACTGAGAGCAAGTTGAACCCCCTTTCTTGGATGTTTGCAATTGGAGCTTCAGATCGAGTACTTTTGCCATGGATTGCGATGAGTGGAGTTGATTTATCGTTTCCCACAGAGTAAGAGAGGTCTCACATCGCACAACCTGACTGAGAATGGATGGTGAAATTGAGCTGAGCATCCAAGACAGGATGAACTGATCTTGCTGGTACCAGTTGTCGAACGCAGGATTAGGTGATGGATTTCGAGCGGCATCAAAAATGAATCGACCAGGCAGAGGTGTGGATCCATCGATGAAGGAGACGAGAGCATGTCATCAAAGAACTGGGAGGATCTGATGTCGCCATACGAGAAAGTTCTCAGCAGTGAGAGAGGTGTGGATCTGGTACGAGAATTGAATAGGGGATTTAGATGTAGGCGCAGTTAGAGCTGGTGTGGTGTTACCAGTTTCATTCGCCATTGTTGATCTAGGATAGATGAAGCGTGAGCTTCTTTGTGAGCTCTGATACCATAAAGATAATCAGAGAGATAAGAAGAGAAATGCGAAATGCTTTTTCATTATCACAAAATCTGATTTACATTGTATAGGGACCCTCTATTTATAATAGAGATGGGTCAGATATTTCCTACCTACCAAAGCTATCTCAGCCATACGATTGTAACAACCTAATTACATGTGGTCCATTTATTTGTAACTGCCTAACTAACTGAACCTTCCAGCGTTTCCTTGTTCTGTTTCATCTCTTCATTCTGTCGAGTGCTGGAGTTCTCCAATTTACTGTCAGAGGTGTCTTCAACAGTTTCACATCGCAATGAACAATATGAAGCCCGCATCCATCATGAAGATATTCTAGAGCAGAAGCCACATCAATTGCTATACATATCCTCTGAGCCAGACTTAGAGACTTACCAAGAGATTTTGGATGCAGCCACTCTTCTAAGCTACCATTTGGCATGTACTCAAAAACAAGCGCTCTAAAGGCATGGCCAAAAGGATTTGTGGTTGAACAAGAGGTAACAACTCGAACAAGATTCCTGTGTCGAAGGTTTCTCAGAGCATCACACTCTGTGGAGAAGCTCTTCAATCCTCCACGAAGATCAAGGTTGAAAACCTTTATCGCAACTGGATTGACTTTAAACTCTACCTTTCCTTTGTACACTGAACCAAAACGCCCATTTCCAACCAGGTTGCCTGGGGAGAATCCATTGGTTGCTCTGTCTAGATCATTATAAGAGATTTTTCTGAATTGATCCTTTGATTGATCTGTGGGGAGTAGTGCTTTGTGGGCCTTTTTCCAGAAAAGAAGCAGTGATATGATGGCCACGGATAGAATAACAATTATTCCAATGACTAACATTACTATCATCAATGAAGGAGAGTTTGATTTTCTGGAGGATGCAGGTGTATGACATGATGATATTTCTGGAAAAATATTGGTGTCATTTGCACAAAGATTTTTGTTTCCTTCAATAAATACCACAGTTTGGTTATTAAAGACACCACCAGTTGGTACTGAACCATCAAAATTATTGAAGGAGAGATTTAGATAATATAAGGAATCAAAGGACTCAAAAAATTCAGGAATTTTCCCAGATAAATTGTTAGAGGAAAGATCAATCTCCTTGAGACCTTTCAAAGCAGAAAATGAGTCTGGAATGCTTCCTTCAAGGAGGTTCGCTTCCATGTGAAGATGCTCCAATAGAAGGCAATTGCCAAGGCTAGGTGGAATTTTACCATAGAAATGATTATGCGAGATATTTAGTGCACCAATGTTGTTCAATTTCCCCACTTCTTGAGGTACCAGTCCCGTTAAAGAATTATGTGACAAGTCCAAGGCTTGTGTGAATGAAGGAATGCTAACAAGTTCCATGGGAATCTGACCTTCAAGGTTGTTATAGGAGAGGTTTGCCTTGTACATATGGATGCAATTTCCCAGACTCTCGGGTATGCTACTATTCAGCTGATTTACATCCAAATAGATCTCGTTTAATTGATCCAAGTTTCCCAAAGAAGATGGAATAGGACCAGAGAGATTATTGGAAGACAAGCTGAAAATGATTAATTGTGTTAGTTTGCCTATAGAAGGGGGGATGCTACCTGCAAGCAAATTTCGGTCCATAAAAAGGGTATTGAGGCTCGTTAGGTTACCAAGTTCATCAGGAATGGTTCCAGAAATTTTGTTTCCACCTAACATCATCAATTGAAGTTTTGGGGAGAGCCTACCTATCAACGAAGGCAAGGTTCCTTCAAACATATTATCTTCTAAGTACAGGTTTACCAACTCGGTGCAGTTTGTCAAGGAATTGAGGAAGGTCGTAATATTACCTTCGAGTTGATTCCACCAAAATTAAATCCTGAAGGTCACTTAGTGTTCCTAAGTTTGGCACCACTCCACTGAAAGCATTTCCACTGAGATCAAGTGTTACAAGTCCAGAAATTTTAGCTAGTGAACTGGGGATTGGGCCTTCTAATTTGTTTGATGTCATGATCAAGTTCTGAAGAATAGGAAGTGTGTAGCCTATGTCATCTGGTAGTTCTCCAGATAAGTTGTTGTTTCCTAAACCCAAATAAACTAGAGATGACATGTTATACACAAAGTGGGGAATTGGTCCAGACAAATGGTTTATGGATAAATCCAATACTCTTAGACTGGGAATCTTCTGTAATTCTTCAGGAATACTCCCTTCCAAATAATTGTTAGCCAAAAGAAGAGTATCGAGCAAAGGTAAATTTCCTACTGAGGATGGGATGGGTCCGGTAAGATTATTTGTAGACAAAGCGAGATAACTAATTGATGATGGATTAAATGAGAATGGTGGGATATGACCAGAAAAATCATTGTTCATAAGCTCAATATAAGCAAGATTTGGATTGTTAAAAAGAGTCGGAGGGATCTCTCCACTAAGTTTATTGTATGAGAGATATAAAGCAGTCAATGAAGAGCTATTGGCAAGATAAGGTGGAATTTCACCAGTAAGGCTATTATTTGTCAGGACAACATGACTAAGGGAGGAGCTCATACCCAACTGCCAAGGAATGGTACCAGTAAGCTTGTTATCTTCAAAAAATATTTTTGTGAGGTCCTGTATTTGGCCAAATTCTTCTGGTATAGTCCCCTTGATTTCATTGCCAGCGAGAGCGATGATCTTAAGATTCGTGCACTGACTTAGGTTTGGTGTAATCTCACCTCCAAGCTGGTTGTATGATAAACTGACCACCTCAAGGTTTATGCAAGAAGATAGGTTGGATGGAATCTCCCCTTGAAAGGAATTCATGCTCAGGTTAAGGTATTGGAGCCGGCGAAGAAGGCCAAGCTCGGAAGGAATGTATCCACTAAGGGAGTTGTTTGGAACATTTAACCTTTCAAGAAAAGTGAGGTTGCCAACATTTGGAGGTAGTGGGCCAGAAAGACCTAGAGAATCAAGATCTAATGCTATCACACGAGAATGGTTATTCTGGCTGCATGTGACTCCATGCCATTTGCAGAAGTCGAGTGAAGTGCTGCTCCATCCATGAGGATAGAGCTCCGAGCGGGTCAGTGAGTTGTGACTTGAACCGAAGAAGGGTATTACGATCGGTAAAGTTGGTGGCATCGGATATAGAGTGAGAAAAGAAAACGAGAAGTGAAGCAAGAAAAAGTAAAATAAACGACACAGTAGTATTTCGAAGAGGCATTCTTTTTGGAGATTAATTAAATGGCTCAAATGGAGTAAGCACTAGTCGGTAGTGAGACTTGCTGACTCTGTGTGGATGTCTCTATATGACATTGTTGTCCAACACAAAAGACCATGACCAAAGAAAGGCCATTTCTCCGTGTCGCTGTGCAGTGTGAACGTTGTTGAAAGATAAATTTAATTTTAGTATTAAAATTAAATAAATTAGAAAATAAAGGGAAATTTATTGGCTTTAACACTTTGGCAGAATTTTAAGACTGATTATTGATAGTATTTGAAGGGGCTAATGGACGTGAAATTTAGTGTATGATCTATGGATGAAAAGCTTTTGAAGTCTAGTTTCCAATGGTTCAAATTTCAAGTCGTTTGAAGCCTCTATAGAGAGTTATGACGATTTTAGTGAAAATGTGTCAGCTGAAATGGTGTTGTTTAAAATTCTATTTTTATTATATGTTTTTATTATGAATTTTTAGAGTTTTTTCAAATATTTAGACTATATAAAAAATTGTATTCTGTTATTTTACAAACAAGAAAATTATAAAAATTAATAAAAAATATTTACTTATTTTTATCTATCTTTCTCTTATCTTTTCTTATTTATCTACCAACCTCTAATTCTATCAAACGCTACAACAACTATTAACAAAGAATTTCTGAAATCCACAGATTTTTCGGATATACATGATTGGGTAGCGATACAACGCCCCGGTTCTGCCTCGGCATCATACGATGACATCAAGTAGTACGGTAAATGAGTAAATATAAGAGATTACATATATTTATATATAGTTTATGGTGGTAGAATTATGGTTGGGGCTGCCCAACTGAGATAAGGTGATGGAATCTATTCGAAAAACCAACTGATGGATATTTGTCTTAGAATCTGATTAACAAATTATTACCAGACCAAACATTTTAATTAAACTCTTAACAATCGATACTAATAAGATTTTAAAAATATAATAACAAATAATATTCAATATGATTACAAATCATTTATATATTTTTACCATACAATTTATTATATAATTTCTTATAATCAGATATTAAGTATAATTCAAGATAATATATGAGTCTTAACAAATGATAAGTTTTGATAAAATTAAAAATGTTAATGAGATGGTAAATTAAATATATGATGCCGATAAACTATATGATAAATTGGTAAAGATATGATCTGCTAGTAATATATCTCCTCATACATGCCGGTAAAGATATGGTTTCCGATAACAATGAAAAATATATGTCAGCACAATTATTTACTATCAACACGTCAATACATTAAAGGCACAACTTAGAAGTTGTTATATTTATTCTACACGATTTGCAACCATATTCTCTCTTGTACTGTTAGATTGGATGGAGTCCGGATATAATACAGTTGAGTTTGGAGTCCCATAACAGCTTTAAATCGTTGCTTCAAGAATAGCATGCAGTTAATTTTTTTAATCAAACGATGTTGTAATTAGGTCAAATTGTTATATACATTTACCAAAATGATTGGTTTTATGTTCAAATAAGTTTTGATTTCGAGTTATTTAACGACCCAAGGGCATTCTATTCAAAAAAGTATCAGAAAGAAAATCGATGGTCATTCAACAATCCTTTTTAGGTACATTAATAAAAATAATTATGTACTAACTACTGACTTCACACTACAAATCTTACACAACACTCATTTAACAATGATTATATATCAAATCCGTTGTTAAAATTACTCAGCGGCATCATTGTAATATTGAGAACTTCTTTAACAACAAATTAATTATAATAAAAAAAATGTTGTTAAAATAGACTCCCATAACATCAAAAAGCAGCAGAATCATTTAGTAACGGTTTCTTAAAGGAATCGTTGTTAAACACAACCTTTAACAATGGTTCTGTGTCTAGAACCGTTGTTAAATGTTGTGTTTAGCAACCCATTGCTAAATGATTCTGCTATTTTTTAGGGTCTGACATTTATTTTTTTGCTCCCACAGATTGCTCATCTCACCGTTTGTTAATATCAATCCAACGTTTCAAAAATAAAAATTTGAAAACTGAAATTTCACGGATTTCTAACCCCATTTCATCTGTTTTCATATATAAAAAGAGAGATGAGAGAGGAGAGAAAGAAGAGAGAAAAAAGATAGAAGAAATAAAAATCGAAATCCGACCATCTCAACTTCAAACGTCCATATTTTTTTATAGGAAACTCCGATTGAGACGTTTTACGCGGCCACGGAAAGCTAACGACGAGATCTACAGGGTTAATGGTATATGTCGTTCTTACCATTTTCGAGGCCAAAAAACCTCATCTTCAAGCTCAAAAACTCATTTACAGTTTTTTTTTTTTTCAGTTTTTACTGGTTTTTTTGTGGTTTTTTTTTAGAAATTGTATAGGTTTTCATATGATTGTATGAGAAATATGTATGTATTTTTTGAGTAAATATTTTTCATCTGATGAATAATTATATTTTCTTCATATTAATTATTGAATGAATAATATATAATAATATTTGTTCTTATCTAATCAATATAACTCCATATTTATTATTTACTATTAATCAATACGACTCAATATCAATCTGACTCGCACCTTTTAAATTTAAAAATAAAAATTAAAAAATACCTTCAGCAACGGTTATTAGTTAAAATCGTTGCTAAAAGTATTTTTTTTATTTTTTATTTTTTGTTTTTAAGGTACCTTATACAACGGTTGTTATTTGAAAATCATTGTTAAATATCTTCCTGACAACCCCTTTATAATATATTTTTAACAATGATTTTTAAATAAAAATCATTGTTAAATGTCTTTCTGACACTCCATTTATAACGTATTTTTAATAATTGTTTTTAATACTTTTTCTAGCACCCCTTTATTAACAGTTCCATAACCGTTGTTAAACTTAGTCAACAACCGTTGTCAAAGATTTTTTTCTCTCGTAGTGTCATTTGTTAGCCGCAATAAAAATATAATAAACATTTTAAAGCATCAAACAAAAGTAAAGCCATCAATTTTTTTTCTTTGAATACTTTTTATATAAATTATTTATCTTTTTACTTTACTATTATTAAATACTATTCGTTAAAATAATTTAACTTTTATTTCTCTTTTAACTTTAAAATAATTGTCAAACGAGGTAAGTATATGAGTGTGGTCCGGATCCTCAATCCCACTACTGGGAATCGCGAATCCGTTGTGTTCCAATCTCAAATGGAAAAAAATTTCCCACACCCGTTCGTTAAAAAAATTTTTAGCAATTAAAAGAAAAAAATGAGAAAAATGGTATGAATGATTTTTTGCAGTAGTAGTCTGGACTAATTTTAAAATTCAGTACTAACTCTTTTAACCAAGTTCAAACTCGGTCTCAAATTAAATTTTTTTTTTGTTGATTTTTTGGTTTAGATGTTGAATACATTTATTTTCTTATTTTATTTTGTGAAATTATATTTATTAAGGGATAGCAATAATAAAATTTTATAATATTACATATTAACAAAAAAATTAGTGTCAAATAATGATAAAAGATATAATATTATGATAATTAAAACATAACATCAAGCGATATTTAAAATATTACACCAAAAATAAAAACCAAATAATATTAATAATAAAATATAAACACTACAACCTTGAATATAAAGCATATTCTACTTGAATGTCCTCAGCTTCAGGTTGGAATTATGTTGATACGACTCTCTATTTTATCCATAATCATTGGAATATGTATCTACCTTCTCCTTTGTTTGTTGATTTTTACTGGATTTGATCTAGTGATCGAACCGTTATGCGTCGACCATTCTTGTTTATTGCCATAACTACGTCATTGATCAGACTATATATTGACATAGTTGTGAATGCTATATTATAGACTAACATGCTGAGTGTGATCCAGCTTTCTGATTGAACAAATCACAAGCAAATGATTATATGAAATGTTAGTCAATTATGATTTCTAGCACCAATAGTTATCTATTCCCGACCTACATAGTTCAAATTCATATTTTATTTCACACATGTATCTCTATTATTTAAAATAAAAATCATTAATTATTACTTAAATTTTAAATTAAATTAAAAAAATAATTTTAGAGACATACTATTTTAATAAATTTATTTATGTTCCAATCTAGTAGTATAACATCATAAGTTCTATCATTTTCACTGTGATGTTTTATCAATTTTGTGATCTTTTGAGAGAACACCAGACCTTGGGTTTCTCAAGCTGCTGCAATTCATCAACGCTTATAGAATAACTCAATACATTTGTGCCATTTATGTTAGTTTAGTGTCCTAAAGTATCAATCATTTATGATGGTACTCTTATTTTATTTTATATATTGAATGATTTGTATCATTTTGTTCATTGAGTTTTAATATTTTATGGATTATTGAGTTGATATTTGAATTGTGAAATTCTATAATTCTTATTAAAATTGAATTGTCTCTAGTCCCATATCATTAGAATGAAATGTTGAATAATAATATAAACTAATATGTGAATTAATGTGTGATCATATTTCACACATTATTGATATGAGGTACCTATTTAATCACATAGATAAATATATACAGAATGCATGATATTGAACCTGACCCACTTTGACTTATTGTGTAGATTGTGCTTGAATCATCAACAAAGTTATAAATCAGTGTTAATTCTATTATATGAGGTATTCATAATTTTATATAATTAATGTATATTTTGTATGATTATTAAATGTTGCTCTTAACCAAGGGCTATAGAGGTAAATTTTTGATATACATGAATTATATTATACATTAGGAATAGTCAATAAGATATTTTTGTCCATCTCATTTTTGATGAAATTAATGATATTTTTGGGCCTCTTGATACAATGATAATTATTATGTATGTAATTTATATTTATAGGATAATCATATATAAATAATTATGTACTTAGGATAAAAAAATAATTAACGATAAAAATGACACATTCCTATGCTTCACATTAGTTAATTGATATTATGCGATAAAAAAATTAATATAAAAGAATTAAAGGATCATGATTTGTCTATATTTGATCGGGTGATCATAATGCATTGTTAGAAATTAATTATGAATTATAAATTAATATATATTAATTTATTACTAATCATGAGATACAACCTACTAGTCACTCTGATTGATAAGTTGATGTATAGAATATTAATTAATTATATGAGATATGATTAATTAAGATTAAATTTACAACCTACTGGGTCACCCAATTTAGACGATGTCTAAATTATGAATGAGATGTAATTTAGGTCAGAGTAAGCTCAAATCCATAAGCATTCGGCAGAAAAAAAAGGAGAGATAACTCTTGCGCAATAAAAGGAATTGATTATTCAACTTTTATTTATTCGCGCAAGAAATAATAATAATAAAGTTAGTTTTTTCATGTGGCAGAAGTTAAATCTTTGCGCACCTTTTAGTTTTTGCGCAAATTAAATAATATAGAGTAACATCTCTTTGAGGAGTTCGCGCATATTGGTTGGCAGAGGTCAATGTTTATTTTTTTATTTTTTTTCTCTTTCTACGTATAAGATAAAAGGGTGGTTATGTTCAAATATATTTTTTGAACTCTCCTACCTATTTATCATCTGAAAAATAAGACAGATAAGTTATTTATTTTGTTTTGTCTTCTCTCATCCAATCTAAAAGGATTTTTCTATCCCCTCTTATGTGTTGAGAATAGAAATTTTTTTGAAACTTTTGTTCTATTGAGAAGATCTAGCAACATTGCTTCGATGCATCAAAGAGTGCACGCGGTAAAAACTTCACACTTGAGAAGCATTCGTGAGACGAGAATACCAAAACATTGCTTCAATATTACTTCTTATATTCACTTGCTTTTGTCCTAGACCAAAACAAGCTGAACGGTGCCAATTTCATCAAATGGTAGCATAATCTGAAGATTGTACTGAAACACCAAAAGAAATAACATACGCTTGATGCACCTTTATCTGACTCACTTGCTAATATTGTTGCTTGTGCCGAGCGAGGCTGATATGAAAAAAGTGTGATGAGTCCAATGAGGTGAGTTATCTCATTCTAATGTCTATGTTATCTGATCTTCAAAAAAGTCTTGAGGATTGACTAGCATACGACATAATAGATAATCTCCAGAACATATTTCAAGAGCAAGCTAGAGCCAAGTGATATCATATCGTGATATAAATGTAAGATGACTGAAATGATCTCAATTAGTGCTCACATTCAAAAGCTCATAGGTCTTATGGAACAGTTTGAGAAACTGAACTCTACTTTGGATCTACAATTATCTACTAACCTCATCCTGCACTCTTTGTCACTGAGTTTTAGTATGTTCATTATGAACTACAACATGGCTGAGACATCTATCTCTTGCTGAATGAGTTGCATTTAATTCTCTCTATGGATGAGACATCTACCAGGCGGGCACCTAAAGGCAAAGGCAAAACTCAATTTGGGAGCAAGAGCACATCGAAGTTAGTGAAAGTTTCTACGCCGACCCTGACACTGTGTGTTTTCATTGTAATGGCAAAAGTCATTTCAAGAGAGCGTGTCCAAAATTTCTGGAGGAACAGAAGACAAAGCCATCTGCTTCAGATATTTATGTTACTAAAATCAACTTTATTATCTCATCTTCTAACTCTTAGGTCATGAACTCAAGAGCAGGTGCTCATATTTGTATAAATATGTAGGCACTAAAAAAAGCAGACGATAAAGGGCTACATGCAACTCAAGTTTGACAATGATGCGCTAGTTATTGTTGTAGTAATTGGAGACTCGAAGTTAAATTTTCCCAATGGGTTTAAAACTAAACTGAGTAGTGTATATTATATTCCTTGTGCTAGCAAAAATATTGTACTTGTATTTTATTTGTATTCTCATAATTTTGAGTTTTCCTTTAAGAGTAGATGTTGTACTATTTTCTCGTAATAATTTATTTTATTCTAGTATTTTTTTATGCTTAGTGAAAGTTTTTATACCGAAGTTTGCTAATATGATCCTCCATTTCATTCATTATCATTGGAATTTTTATCTTCCTCCTCTTGCCCTTATTGTTTTTTGTCGAATCTGATCGCATAGTTACACCATGATACATCTGCCAATCTTGAGGGTTTTCATAACTGATGAAAACACCATACCATAATTGTTTAATGTGATAACATGGTAATTATTTAATTTACTTATAAATATAATTAGTGTGATAACATGAAAAAAAAAAGTAAATGTTTGAATGGTAATTGATGCTCTGCCGTAAAACACACAAACAGACACCTGGTCCAAAAAAATTTCTATGCCAGGTCCTGAGCCATAAAAAAAATACTGGTATGAAATAATTTTCCGGCTCACCATACTTGGTAAAAAAAAATTCTAAACCATGCTAGTACATATATTATATGCAAAAAGTTTTTTTATTTTTCCATTTTTTTAAAATTTGGCTGCACAAGGCATCAGTTTCGCTCATGTCTTTGTACAAGGCGTCGATGATAATGGTCTGTTTGCATAAAGCAATTGTAGAATTGGCGCACTGTCATAATTATTATTATATTTTTTATTAATTAATATTTATTTTCAATTATTTAATTAATTATTATTCATTAATAAATTAAGAATTAGTTAATAATTATTACTATATTAAGAATTAATTAATATTTATTACAAAAAAGGATGATAAGAAGAGTTGAGGCGTATCAATACCGAAAGTTTTTTTAAAAATAGAAAAGTTAAAAGTATTTCACATATAATTGCATGATTGGGCAATTTTCTCCATCTCATGCATGGTCCGAATAAATTTTTTGGACCATGATTCATGGCCCAAAAAAATTTGGACCATGTATTTTTTTCCTTTTTTTTTTGCCCAGCAACACCATGGTCTGAATATTTAATTGAGGTCATCAGTCATGGTCCGAAATTTTATCTTGAGCCATTATTTTTTTAAAATTACCGTTGATAAGTTTTTTATAGTTCAAATATTTTTAGTTTTTAGTTTTTTTAAAATAAGTTTGTTATTGATTAAATATTATAGTTTTTAAAAATAAGTTTTTAGTTTGTTTAAAAATAAGTTTATGATTATGATTATTATTTAAAAATAAGTTTTTAATTTTTTTTCTTTTATCTTCTTAATGAATATAAAAAAATTTAAATTTTAAAAATATTATAGATGAATGAGTTATTTAATAATTCTCTATAAAGTAAAAATGTCATAATAAATTAATATTCTAAATATTATACTATGCACAATTAATTTAGAAAGATTAATATATGGTGTAACATGAAATGGTATTGAAACTGAATGAAAAATATTTTTTCCGTACACTTTTTCAAATTATTTTAATATTAATTGATTCTAATATACAAAGTAGTTAATAACTAATATTAATTGATTCTAATATAATAGATTACAACATAATTATCAACGTAGTTAATATTAATTGATTTTAATTAAATATATGTTACATGATAATAATATATTTGTTATGAAAATTTCTAACCAAAATCCTCTGTTTTCAAATAGTGAAACTCTAATTTAAACTATAATAAAATTATTATATTATAATTAAGAAAAAATGATGGTCTAAGATAAATTTTCAAACCATGATTTTGCAGGGCAAAAAATGAAAAAAAAAATGCATGGTCTGAATTTTTTTCTGGATCATCAATTATGGTTTGAGAAATTTATTCGGACCATACGATCAAATGAAAAAACCATCCAATTATATAATTATATGTGAAATATTCTTATTTTTTTAATGTTAATACCGATAGCATGGAGAAAAAAAAGTATTCTTCCAACTCTTAGCTTAGCCAGAGAAAGGGTACAAATCATGACAGGGTAGTCCTTTTTGTTTCCATAGTCAACTGTCAAGTCAAGGAGGCGGAGAGGAGAACACGCAAAGAGGAGAGAGATAATGGAGATAGGAGGGAGAGAGTAGTGGTTTGCTAACGGGTACCGTAGGCATGGGCCGGGTACGACCGCGGCAGGCGGCGGGTAGGGCGGGCATGGGCATGACGGGTAGACGGGTACGGCGGACACGGGTAGATGGGTTTTTTTTTTTCAAAACTCTACCCTATCTGTTTTATACCCGTGCCCGTCTCATCCAACCACCAACCTTGTTCACGTTTATATAATTTTAAGCAATAAAATATTAATTAATTTATAATTAATCTTAATTAGTGTATATTTAAGCTTTAATTAGTACTAAATTACAAAATTATTTCAAAAAACATAATTAATCGGGTCGGGTCGGATTGATCCGAATCCGACCCGACCCGATTCGGATCAAAAAAATCAAATCCATACCCGATCCATTTATTTTCGGATCATGTCGAATCAAATTCAGATCAAATCAGATTAACCTATCGGATCAGATAAAAAATTGACCCCTAACCCATAACATCTTTCCTCGTTTTTCAAGACTCCAGAGACCGCACATATATAATATATTAATTAGTCAAAGTCTCTTTTTAGTTTCAATTTTTTGAGAGCACTTTTAATCGAGCTAATTTCTTTTAAAATATAAAAATATTTGGTATATAATAAAATGATTGAGTATTTTTTTCGATGTTGTAGTTAGATGTGGCAGAATTTGATCTTATATGAGGAATCAGTCTGATTGGTTTGGATTTGAACTCGATTTACTTTGATTTTTTTAAAAAAATTAAATTGATTTGAATCCGACCTGACTCGATCCGATCCGAGATCAAATGATCTTCAATTCAATTAAAATCTATTAAAAATATAAAAAATATAATTTATAAATTAATCCGACTCTGATCCGATCCAGTCTGATCCGATTTTTTTTCAAAAGATCAAACTAACCCGACTCGTCCGACCCGACCAGTCCAATTATCACCTCTAGTTGTCATACGAACCGGAGTCGATATGTATTTTAAGTCCAATATAGAAGCTGATGCGTAAGACACGGAAAAACAGAGATGACATTAAAGATTAGGAGGTGGTCCTAGAAACTTTTTCCGAACTAGAGGTGAACTAAAAAAAATGTCGAAACAGGCGATAAATCCAATTTTCTCATCATGTGACAACCTTCTTCCTCACTTCTCTCTTTATTTCATGATTTGTACAACTCTTTTCGCACTTGCTTTTTTTTTAAATACTCTATCAATTTAGCTCTATTTTCATTTTCGATTACGTCAAGTTTCATCTTTTGAAGAGAAGAATCATAAACAACTATGATCTGTCGAATTCGATAAATTTTATAAAATATCATTTTTCTCACTTTAATCTTTATAATTATAATTTTTTAGTTAAAAATGGGTTGAATTACATTGTTTATTAGCATTATTTAGTTTTTTTATCATTAATTTAATATTTAGCCGACCATACAAAATAATTATTAGTATGAATAATAATAGATGGAATCACTAGAATATCCGAATTACTGGTTGTTTCATCACATAATAGTAGATCATGGAGAACCATCCCTGCCCTCAAAAGTATAATTCAGGGACAACATGCATCGGCCCTCAATTTCTTATGACCTAAAATTTAAGGAATATCTAATTAGACTCGACTTGTACCTGATTTTGATAATGAGCGATTGTTATATTGACAAGGCATTGATTTCTTCCTTATTATTGAGAGATGGTAGCTCGAAACATCAACATTTCATCTACCGATCGGGACATGATAGTCACATTGGAGGATGTCAGTTTCCATTGCCGCTTAGGATAAAAAATATTTATTATTAATTAAATTTTCATTTTTTTATAAAATAATATAATTTATTGTTTCCATGTAGGTGTTTCTATAACAAGTGTCAATGACAACTAGCATGACCTGCTCGAAAATACATTGGGGTCTGCAGTGGAAGAGTTACATTGATTAGCCTTCTGTCTTGGTTCTAAAAATCAGACCATTCGACCACTCCGAGTACCATAATTACATGGGATGGTTCTATAACTCCAAATTTTATTTGTAGTGTAACTCTTTTTTTTATATTCCACGGTAATAAATATTAATAATAATAATTATTATAAACATTATTAATAATAAAAGTTATACATATTAATTGTTGATAATAACATGTTAAAAATTACATTGAGTTCTATTATACAAAAGAAACCAAAGTATTGAGATCCTAAAAAAAAAATACATCATGGTCTGAAATAATTTTTGGGGCTAGATTTACACGGAGGTTACAGAAGTTATTTGGTCTGAAAAAAAATTTTGGAACATACCATGGCTCGAAAAAAAAAATAATTCTATTATATGTGAAATATTTTTATATTTGTAAAAAAAAAAAATTGTTAACCGTGCGGGCCTTTCCATGATCGATTATGATTCTGACTTTTTAGGGAGACACTTGTTTTTGCAGTCATTACGATTACGAGGGCACTTATGGTATAGGGCTGTAGGCCACTGTGAATTTTCTGGTTATGGGATAATTAGGCCGAAGTGCATATTTACCAGTCAATCTTAGCTCTTTTTGTCAACTACTCGAATTTTCATCTAAAGAAGAGGTCGACGCCGAGTATCCTACACGTACAACTTTTATTTATTCAATTATTTACAGAAAAGATCATATTTTAAACTTGATGACTTCTGATTGACATAGTTTTAAATTTTGTTCAAGGCGTGATTCCCGAATCCCCACACAACCACATGTTGTACTGACATTGGTCCTCTAGATTTGGTATTTCTTTTTAAATTTACCAAAGTTTCTGTTTAATTTGACGAAGCTTGAAGTACGTTTGGCGTACTCGCTACTCTGCAGGGTTTTATTTTTGGGAGGAATGATAATTGTACCCATATTTATACTCCGTTTCCTTGTTTATATCAATGCTACATATAAATACTATTCCAAAATATATACTTTTAATTTAAATTTGAAATATGTATTTTCAACAAAATATTTATATCTAACATCGAGTACAAATAAAATATTCGGAACTTAGGTCAAATATGAGATATTTCCATAGATTGGAAAAATAAATATGATGTTGTGAATTTAAGAGGAAGAAAATAAATTTTAAATTTTTAGAGGGCTATAAGTGAAATTCTGACTTAACTGTAATTTCTAGGAGAATTTAGTGACAGGTTCTTTTGTAAATATAAAGGACAAGAATAAAATCATGCATATATTTTATTAATGCAATTGAAGATACGAGATCAAACATTGACACTTACGCTTTTGCCACATTGGCATTGATGCAACAATTTTAAGACCAAGAAAACCTGATTATGAAAAAAAAGTAGTTGAATTTTATTTTTATTTTTATTTTTTAAATCGGGCCGTGTAAACCTTGAAAATCTGTGCTTCAAACGCGACGACTCTTTTCTTAAAGAAGAAAATAAGCCGGGCAAAGTCAGTAACGAGTATTTAAAAAATATATTCGAAGTCCTTTAATTTAAGTTTGAGGTTAAAATTATTATAAAACTATTTTTTAATCGAACAATGATATTTATTATTTTTAATTATTTAAATATTTACAAAAAATTTGACATAAATAAATTTTATCTTAAAAATAAATAAATAGAAGAATAAAAAATAAATTATATTTAAATTTTTAGAGCCAAAGTTAGTCCGAAATAAAAATTTAGTTTTGGTGTCCTAATTCAAATTTATATTTCGGGCCAGTCACAGAACTGATCTTCTATGACAAACGATTTGACAAACGTATATGAAAGCAAAGAAATTCGATTCAGAATACGTAGTTCAGAAAAAAATAAAATAATCAGGCCTTTGCTAAAAGATCATCTGATCATTCCAGCATTCACAAAAAGTAATTAAAATAAAAATATTAATTCGGGTTATATAGGCGAATTATTATGGCACTGTTTTCAAGAATTTGCTTTTCCAGACAATCATTTGATCCAGATCCTTCAATCAAAATTGTCCAACCAAAATGGATTCAAGAATATATATATATATATATATATATATATATATATATATATATATATGGAAATAGCTTAAGAAATAATATCCAATCTGTGCATCAAAATGAAGTTTATATAGCTGCAATGCTGTTTAATTATTCATTGATGATTATGAGAAGGGCAAACTATAAAACTTTCTTGTGCTAATTAATGTGTTGAGATTAACATCAAAAAGGAAAATAAAACCACTTTTTTTTTGTGCTGTTGTAAGCCCCATAAAAAAAATTGGAGTCAAGAGACCGCATTTATTAGTCAAAGTCTTTTTTTTTTTTGAGAGCACATTCATGTAAAGCAACATAATGAATACACAGAAACACAATTGACATTGCCTTTGTTGCCACAGAAGATCAGGCATGTCACAACTAATTCTGTTAGGCTGTTATGAAGTGAGCGCTTCGATACAGATGGTTGTTACGATCCTACGGCTGAAATTAAATGCTTTGTGTTCGTGAAGTTTCCAGTGAGCTGTGTCCAGCTGTACGATTAGGATTTGATCTCTATAAATATATAAACTGTAAATGTAACTATTGAGTTTAATAATAAAACAAAAACATTCTCACATAATTCTTTCTCTCTCTTCCCTAATTCCTTTTAGTCTCTTGTCTCTTCTCATTAAAACAATTCTAAACGTTTATATGGTATCAAAGCCTAGGTCCAACAATGGCGACCTCAGGAATCTCCTCTCCAACTTCAAATACAACAATTCCTCATACTACCTCTTCAGATTCGATAGTAATAATCTCAATTCCCATCGCTATGAAGCTGACGACATCGAATTACCTTGCCTGGCAAGCTCAGATCCTTCCAATAATTCATGGCTACAATCTCTCAAAATTTATTGAGTCACTACCTCCTTCTCCCTCTCGAACTAGTGCATCTGGTCAAATTGAAGTCAATCAAGACTATCTTCTCTGGCGTCGACAGGATCAGTTACTTCTAGGTTGGCTCAGATCCTCTCTCTCTGACTCAATTCAGGCTCAAGTGGTCTCCGCCTCCACAACCTTTGATCTCTGGGTGACACTTCGGAAGCAGTGTGCCTCTACTTCAAGCTCTAGACGTCTTGAGCTCAGACGCCAAATTCAAGCATGTCACAAGGGCAGCCTCTCATGCACAGAGTATCTCAACAAGCTCAGATGCATTGCTGATGAACTGGCCTTTGTAGGAGCACCAATCTCCGATGAAGAACTGGTTATTCAAGCTGTGCAAGGCCTTGGTACTGATTACAACCCTATTGTGGTGGCAGTTAATGCAGCTGCACATCATAATCCCTTCTCTTTCTCTGACCTCCATGGACTCCTTGTTAGTCATGAAGCTCTCCTCAAAAGTCAGGTACCAGTCACTGTACCTACTGCATTTTACACAACAAATGACAGTTCTACCCCTCCTCAAGCATATTACACAAACAATTCACAAAATAAATCTTACAAACCTAAACCAAACTACTACAATAACAACTCTCCTCCTCTTCTTCCTAATCCAAATCCTAATGTCTCCGCACAACCTCCAAAACCATACACTTCTCCTCTTCCTCAATCAGCCAATCCTCCTTATGGAACCAAAATCTCTTGCCAGATCTGCTTTAAACCAGGACACACAGCAAAATTATGTTACAGGAGGTACAATTCTGATCCTGAGTGGCAACCTAACCCTAGGTTCCGGGCTTATAATGCTCAAGTAGTTTCCCGTGCTCAAACAATTACTCGAACAATGCTCCATCTTCCCATCTCAAAGAACATATCTTGTTGATATCCCGAACACAAGCTGGCCATCTCATTCTCCTTCTACTATTGCATCTAATTCCAACTGGCTTCTTGATTCTGGCGCTAACAGTCATGTCACCACAGATTTGAACAATCTGTGCAGCTTCTATGAGTATACAGGCCCAGACAAGCTCCTCACAGGCAATGGTAATGGTTTACCAATTTCACATATTGGATCATGTGTTCTAACAGTACAAGGATTAACTCTCAAGCTGAATAGTGTTCTATATGTCCCCAATTTCTCAACCAACCTAATCAGCATATCACAGTTACTACAAGATAATCCCAGTATCTCACTGACTTTCTCATCTTCCTCATGTTTCATCAAGGATCAAGTGCTCCCAACAGCAGCTCTCCAAATCAGTGACTACAATGGCTTGTTCAAGCTTCCTTTACAACAAGTTCCTCAGGCTTTTCATGGTGTTAGAGCTTCTCCCAATACATGGCATGCCAGATTCTGTCATCCATCATCTATAGTTACTAATGAGTTAGTAAAAATGTATCAATTACCTTGTAATAAAGAGGCTCTCACATCGTGCTTTGACTGTTTGCAAGCTAAGTCTCACAGATTACCTTTTTACCCCTCTACTAGTATCTCTACTTCTCCTTTACATTTAATACACTCTGATGTATGGGGTCCTGTGCAACTGTTTCGAGAATGATTACAAGTACTATGTTACTTTTATCGATGATTTTTCAAAGTTTACCCGGATTTACTTCATGAGACGAAAGAGTGAAGTTGCTCGATTTTTTGCAACTTCAAGCAACAAGTTGAGAACATGTTAAGTACAACTATCAAAACATTGAGAAGTGATGGTGGTGCGAGTACAAACCCATTGCAAACATGTTTCCTCGGATTGTGCATCAAACCGGTTGCCCTTATACCCCTCGGCGAATGAATGGTGCTGCGAGAGGAAACACGAGCACATACTTGAACTTCTTTATTGCTACTATGTCTCATCTTTGGCATACCTCATGCCTACTTTGGGATGAAGTGTTTGCACATGTTGTATATCTCATCAATAGACTTCCTTCACATCATCAAATTCCTTACAAGGTACTATTCAATAGAGATCCCGATCTTACCACTCTTAAGGTTTTAGGATGCCTTTGCTTTCCTTTGACAAGATCATACAACTCTAGCAAATTAGAGACCAGATCGACCTTGTGTGTTTCTAGGCAAAGCCATGTCTCGAAAGGTTACAAGTGTCTTCATCCGCCTACCAACAAAATTTATGTCTCCGGACATGTTCACTTTGAGGAATCAACATTTCCTTTCAAACAACAATCGATCTATCACCTCACAACCTTCTTCCTCTCCTTCAGACTCTACTTCTTCACTACAATTATCAATTATCACTCCCTCCACCCATTCTGACATCATTACTCCCTCACAGTCCCCTCCATATATCCCTCCAACTATCTCTCCTTCAGCTGTACCTACTACTATTACAGCTCTCCCTATACCACCTTCTTCTGTGATCAACCCTGGCTCCTCTCACACAATGGTTACTAGAAATAGAGATAATTCTAGACGACCCAAGACATACAATGACTATGTAGCTTACCTTGTTTCTCTTGACTCTGAACCCACTGGTTTCTCTCAAGCAAATCGATCCCTCACCTGGAGAGAAGCAATGGCATCCGAGATAATCGCTTTAGCCGCAAACAAGACATGGTCACTTGTCCCCTTACCACCCGGCCATCATGCTATTGGTTGTAAATGGGTGTACAAGTTGAAGAGAAAAGGCGATGGCACCTTAGATAGGTACAAAGCACGTCTGGTAGCCAAAGGCTTCAATCAAATAGAAGGTGTGGACTACTTTGACACTTTTAGCCCTGTAGTCAGGCCAACCACCATTAGAGTCATTCTGACCTTGGCCTTGTCTTCTAACTGGTCCCTCAGGCAATTAGATGTACAAAATGCCTTTCTCCATGGTGAACTGCAAGAACAGGTTTTCATGGTCCAACCCCTAGGTTTTGTTGACCAATCTTTTCCAAATCATGTCTGCCTACTGAACAAGTCTCTATATGGCCTAAAGCAGGCACCTAGAGCCTGGTTTCAAAAACTGAATACTGCTCTTTTACACATTGGATTCAAACCCTCTTCCTTTGATCCATCTCTCTTTGTGCTTAAAACCAGTACACATGTTATTCTGATTCTTGTCTATGTAGATGACATCATTATCACTGGTAGTGATGCTCATGCTGTTCAGACATGCATCAATCATCTGAGTTCTCAGTTTGCTTTAAAGGATTTGGGTATCTTGAGTTTCTTCCTTGGCATTGAAGCTAGATTCACAGATCAGGGTTTAACTCTTACTCAAACCAAATATGTTCATGATCTTCTCAAAAAGGTCAATATGATTGATGCCAAGCCTTGTCTCACACCAATGTCTACTGGAATTACTCTCTCCAAGGATGATGGTCCAATTTTTGATAATCCCTCTCTATTCAGAAGTGTTATAGGGGCATTGCAGTATGCCACTTTAACCAGGCCTGACATCAGCTATGCAGTCAACAAATTATCACAGTTCATGCATCAGCCAACAATTCCTCATTGGACTGCTGCTAAACGCATTTTACGTTATCTGTGTGGCACCTTGCATCATGGACTTCAATTGACTAAAAGCTCATCCAATCAAATTCATGCCTTCAGTGATAGTGATTGGGCAGGTGATTCTGATGATCGAAGGTCTACCTCTGGCTTCTGTATATATCTTGGTAACAACTTGATCTCCTGGTGTTCAAAAAAACAACCAACTGTTGCTCGTTCTAGCACAGAGGCTGAATACCGTTGCCTCGCCCTTGCCTGCACTGAAGTCATGTGGTTGCGCAATCTTCTTCAAGAACTTACTGTTTCTAATCTTTCGATCCCAATTATCTGGTGTGATAATATTGGCGCCACTTTTTTGGCTGCCAATCCCCAATTTCATGCGCGTACTAAGCACATCGAAATTGATTACCATCTTGTTCGTGAACAAGTTCAAGCTCAGAAATTGAAGGTTCGTTTTATTTGTTCAGCAGATCAGGTAGCTGATTGCATGACAAAACCCTTGTCTCTTCCTCGATTCAATGCTCTACGAAGCAAGCTCACTGTGATTTCCATCACATTGGCTTGAGGGGAGGCTGTAAAGCAACATAATGAATACACAGAAACACAATTGACATTGCCTTTGTTGCCACAGAAGATCAGGCATGTCACAACTAATTCTGTTAGGCTGTTATGAAGTGAGCGCTTCGATACAGATGGTTGTTACGATCCTACGGCTGAAATTAAATGCTTTGTGTTCGTGAAGTTTCCAGTGAGCTGTGTCCAGCTGTACGATTAGGATTTGATCTCTATAAATATATAAACTGTAAATGTAACTATTGAGTTTAATAATAAAACAAAAACATTCTCACATAATTCTTTCTCTCTCTTCCCTAATTCCTTTTAGTCTCTTGTCTCTTCTCATTAAAACAATTCTAAACGTTTATAAGTGGAGCTGGACCTTCCACTGTCAATCACGAAATCTAAGGGGTTTGGGGGGCATTTACCTTCTCATAAATCATAATTTACCCAGATCATCATATATCAGTATCTATAATAATTAATTTGTATCCCTTCAATTTTTATAGAATTGTGTGCTTTTTAATCTATATTATACATATATTTATATTATGCGTTATTACGGACGGCAAATTTAACAATGCAACTTTATTTTTGTTGAATATGACCCCCATACAAATTAAAAAATAAAGAACACATGGTGCACGAAGTCTATAATACTATACATCTATTTATGAATAAAAAAATGTGCTTTTTTTTAATCATATAAAATTATTGTGAGTTGTAACAAACTATATTATGAATAAATATCTCATTCTTTTTATATGCATTAATTCCAAGAAAATGTAGTAAGCGTTTATATAGGTTCAATTTTATATTAGAAAATATTTAGTCTTATAGATGTAACCAATTGATTAGTAAATTTTGTTACTCTTTGATATTTTCTGGCTTGTCACTGTTCACGATCCATCGTGAAATATACACTTGTTTTGGCAGTCATTACGGAAAATGCTATAAGTCAGTATATAGGGCTGCGAACCAGTAAAATCGAATCGAAATTAATTTAAATTGAGCTTCGTTAAATCAAACTCGAGCTAAAATCAACTGATCTAAAATTAAGTCGACATGGTTCAAACCCGAGCTGAGATCAAACTTTAGACAAGCTCAATTATTATAATTTTTATACTTATTTTCATATAATCATAAAATGATTAGAGTTAAATAAGTAATATTTTACTAATTTTATAATGAATTAATATTTTGCACATCAGCATATATACATAATTATAGCGTATATGAAATTTTTAGATTATATTAATTGATTTATTTATAATTTTTTGATTTTAAAATTAAAATATATTAAAAAAAACTAATATCGAACTATTATGAGTCAAACTGAGCCGAGTTAAGCCATTAAAAAAAAAATAACTCGAACTTAAACCGGACTGATAAGAAATCAATCTAAACTCGAACTGAGTTGTTAAAAATCATAAACTCGAGCTAATCATGAGCCTCAAAGTTTTATTGCACCCGTAACAGCATGAATCTTCAAATAAATTAATTATTTTTGTTCTCTGATCTTGAGAAATCAGGGGGCGGTGAAGTCACCTTTCAATCTTAGCCTTTACTTTAGCCATGTTTTTTTTTCAGAAAGTTATAGCTCTTTTTATCAGCTACTTTGATTTTTATTTAAAGAAAGGTGAACAATTTGAAAAAGTTTACCCAAGTAATCAACACGTAAAACGACTAGTATTTTACATGAATTTTATTTACTTTTTTGTTAATTTGTGAAAACTGGGTAGTTCTGATTTTCAACAGTTTTATTGTTTTAAAGTAGTATATGGAATATGGTAATGGCATGATTAGTTGATTACCGAGTCCCGAGACTACCGAGCTTTAGTACGTCAATTAATTTAACGAAGAATTTCTGTTTAATTTGACGAAGCTTGATTTTGATTTTTTTAGTACGTTTGGCGTACTCACTACTCTTATTTGTGTTGATATTACATAAATGAATATATTTAATTTAAATTTTGAAATACTATATTTTCAAGAAGTGTATATATTTAATATCGAGCACAAATAAGACATCCGGGATTTGGATAAAATATGAGATATTGTATAGACTGGGAAAAAAAAGATATTATGAATTTTAGAGGGAGAACATAAATTTTTAAAGGGGTAAACATGAAATTCTGTCTTAACATAACTTCTTGTAGAATTTAATGACTGTTTATATTGAAAAACTAAAGGACAGAATAAAAATCATATATTTTCTTATTACAATTGAAGATACGGTACCAACTACCAAAGATCGATGCTACGCTTTGCCACTTTTGTATGTATGCAACAATTTTAAGACCAAGAAAGCCCGATTATGTAAAAAGAGTTGGTTGAATTTTAATTTATTTTTATTGAATTGGGCCATGTGAGCCTTGAAAATTTGTGCTTGAAACGCGACGGCTCTTTTCTTAAAGAACAAAATAAGCTGGGCTTACAACATATTTCTTTTCCTTCTTTGTTGATCATAATCATGTGATAAACTGATCAGAAATACTTTATTTTGGGTTTAAATACGAAAAATGTTTCCTGAAACGCTCGAATAATCTATTGCAGATCTTGCACTATTTTTGTGTTCGATAAGTTCATGAAATTTTCATCATAAATTGGCTAGTGGATAATTTTCATCCAGGCAGTTGTTATATCAAACACCCCAAAATAAAATCTCAACATAAAGGAACATGCGAAGATGAAGAAAATATAATATCTAAATAAAGGAAGTACAGTTATTTTTATATTAAACATTAACTAATAAGGCACCTAGTTTCCAAGAATCTGTTTTCCCAGACAATTATTTGATCCAGATCCTTCAATCAAAATTAGAAGTTTTAAACATATTAATTTGAAATATTTACCAGATCCTATCCTTTGGAAAAAAATGCTGATTTTTTTTAGAGGATAAAAGATGCTGATTGAAAAGCTTAAATGGACATGTTGTTGCCATCACCTCTTACTAGGATGGCAATTTAGCCCGCGATTCGGTGGACCCGTCCGGATCCGTTCCGGTCTGACGTCAACCCGTCCGACCCGGTCAATGAACGGGTAGAGATGAGCCAGATACGGGTTTGTAGTTAGGTCCGCTCACCCGGTCCGAAGTAATTGTATATATATAATTTATTTATATATATATATATGTTATATATCAATATATTCTAAATTTTATGCAAAATTTTAATATAACACTAATATTATTTAATTTATATTAAATATTTAGTTATGATATTATTATACGAATAGAAGCACTAATATTTTTAAAATTTATAAATGTGAATAATGTAATTCAATAGACATTTTGGTACATTTTTAGTCATATTTTTTACTCAAAAATCCAATCAATACAAAATTAATTTCTTTAAAACCATGACAACTATATCTATCCGTTTTATATTTTGATCTCTTTCAAAAATAAACATATAAATCTCAAAAATTCATATTATAAAGGTTAGCTGCTGAAAATTTTTAGACCTCTGAATATTTTTTTAATCATAATGTTGTACTCAAAAATCATATTTAAATGAAATAAAATTTTATAGATTCATAACAATAAAATCTATAACTTTCATATTTTAAGTTTTCTCAAATTTATAATCTAAAATACTCAAAATAATACATTTCTTAGTCAATTTTAAAAAACTGCACTGCAGAATGGGTCTGGACGGACCGGTCCGGATCAGAAAAACTTAACTCGCAGGCAGGACGGGCCAAGATTTTCAGACCCGAAGGTATGGGCTAGACATGATGGATATGCGATTTTAATGGACGAATCAGACCACGAGATTAATGTTTTATCTGTCTATCTGGCCCATTGCCATCTCTACTCTTACAATTTAGATAAGTGCAAAGTTTATATTCTGTTATAAATTAAAAAAAAAACGACAGCAGCAATAAAGTATCGATCCTCTTCCAGCAAACAAGTTTTCATGTAATATAGCTAACCTAATTTCCAAAGTAATATAGCTAACCTAATTTCCAAAACTAAGATCATATCCCTGCTTGTAAGATAAGAAGAACATTTTGTCATGAAAAAAAAGGATTACTCTTTAGATATATTTCACGAAATTCAAGCATAGCCATCAGTTCAACCTAAAATTATTCACTGAAACTGCACCCATCAGTATTAAGCAAACTAGAGAACCAAGAAGCCGATTTGATGCAGATAAAGAAGAAGAGTTATGCTGTAATGGGTGCAACAATGGTGCCGTTTTATTACTTGAAGGAGCATTGGGAGAATGTGAAGCTGGATGTGGAGATGTAGGCAAAGGAGGTGATGGCGCCCTGTTCGCCATGACTGTGATAACCACCTTCTCTCCTTCTTCACATCGTGTGTGGTTTCCACTTATGAAGAAAAACTCACCTGATCGACCAAGATCGTAGATCGATTTGCCTCCATATAGTTTAAGATATGGATTAGAATTGTCACACATGTCGTAGTGTTGCTTGTTCACGACAAACACCGAGTCCTCATCTTTCTTGTACTCAAAAACTATTTCATAGGAAGCAACATATATGAATTCATTGAAAGTAGATATTTTAATTAATGTGGAAAGGGTAAAATAAAATGAGTAAACAGAGACATAACTGATTAACAGATTGAATGTGAGGAATTGTAACAAGATTAATGACTCTTATGAACTCTATTTATCCAGAAGGGGAAAAAACATCTTTTGATAATTTGTTTTCCCTTTAAATTCCCCTTATTTTGAGATAAACATTTTTGTTTGAAGTAGGAGGCGATAGCCTACTATTAGATTTTATTAATTAAAATATAGAAGAGTTACATAGCTGAGAAGAAAGGAGAGGGACAGAGAAAGCTAATACATAAGAGACTAGGGAATGACTTGTACATTTTCCAGATTTCATTCCTATGCTAGACATCTATGTTACATTTGATTTTGTACTACTATGCTAGACCTCTATGTTACCTCCACGTTATTTTGAGATAAAAATTTAAAAAAGAAAAATCAAACATCTTTTGTGCGTTCTAGCTTATAAGGCTGCATTGTGCAACACAGTCAGAAAATCAACGCCCCACAAAAATTGTGAACTGAGCAAACTGTCACATATTAACAGGTGTTCCAGAGGCCATGCATTGCTTCTTATTTGTGTTTCACAGAACCATTATCCCCAATTTAAAAAGGGATTATGCCATGATGGTTTCATCAATGAAATTAGAAAAAATAATAATAACCCAAACTAATTAATTAATATGTGTTATTGTTTTGAGAGAGAGGAGACACCTAGCCTGTCATTGACATGGAATCTGTTTCTCCGGGCCCACTGGTTGAAAGGCTCGCAAGGATGTGGCACCCATCCCTCTGATCCGCCAACATGGAACTCCTTAAGACCATTGCATGTAACCACAACATAGCTAATTGCGACTATTGCTATAATCATTCCATATACATTTCTCATTTTTATGTATCTGAAAATTTGACACCCTGAGAGAAATATTCATAAAAGAGAGAAATGGGTGAAATGAAGTCACACCGCCAAATTAAGATTTCTGGGCCTGAGCGGTGGTATACTGGTATAAGAGACCCTTGTTTCGGTTTCGTTTCAGAGAAATAAGTTAGTCAGCTAGCCAATGAGCGTTGGACATGTGGCAGAGTATCAGTTTTAGCATTTAATTATCTTACGTTTCACCTTCTTTTTTTTCTGGATTTTAAACCTATGTTTTTTTTTATCTTGAGCTATGCATTATCGGTTCCCAAAAAAAAAATCCAAGTTGTTATTTGACAACAAAAATTATTAATTTTGCCTGATCTATCTGACTAATTTGATAGAGAAAACATATATTGATGTGAAAATTTTGGTTTGCTCATGTTTAGGTCTATATCATGTGTACGTTAATTGGCTTATGGCGATACAGATTGATGATATGAAAAATGAAACTCCAGCTCTTAATTTTTGGTTCATTAATTAAGTTTTTTCTGTTTAGGACTCTTATAGCAAACTAAAACATCTTTATGTCCAGCTAGAACATTTAATTAGCACTGTTTTGAATTATGTCCGGTTCCATTTATTTTTTTTTCAAATTAAAATGTAGAGGGAAACAAAAATGGTAGTTCAGTCATCAATTGCAGTTGACTAAAAAATTGTGTATAGAGACAGCCTAGATCTCTCTGGATTTGTCAGTAATTAATTTCATTCTTAAACAGTTTTTTCCCTTTGAATTTTGAAGTATAGGTGAGCATTGTTTAATTTCTACATGTTAGATCTCAAGTAAGGGCCCGTCTAACTATATATGCAACTTGTTTTCATGCGTTGTAACATGTCATGTACTGGACCTCATTAATTGATATAGTAACTCCAAAAGAAGATCATTTGGGAACAGTTTGCCAAACCACATGCAATGTCTTGATTGGCCAGATTTCATCTATTTTCTATTACTTTTTTTTAGCTGTCAGTGAAATCCTGTTTTTTTTTTTTTCCTTTTGCTTTGAATCCGTATGTTGAGAATTGTGAGTTTCAATGACTGATCCAATTTGCTCAAATAAAAGTACATTAAACATTACGAAATATCAAAAATTATTATTTGAGAAAATTTCTATTTTTTAGAATATGGTCCTATTCAGGTTATTTATATTACTATTTTATTATTATTTGTAGATCATCTTTTAAAGTTAAAAAGATAAGAAAACTTCAAAAATAATAAAATTTGCTACTTTATTAAATTTTAATATATATATATATATATATATATATATATATATATATATATTGTGTGTGTATTGAGCCTATGGTGTTTCGCGAAACACAAAATCTCTTGTCTTTGCTTTCGTATCTCAAATTTGAAATTCTAAATGACCTATTCAAACCATTGAACATAATCTTTATATTGAAATATTTTTGGAGATCAAAATTTTACATATTTTAAAAAAAAATTAGATGGATGAAAAATCACTAGTATTGGATGGTGCATAAAGCATTAGATAAGTAAATTTCATACCCAACTAAAGAATAATAAAAAATTCAGAAAAATAAAAAATTTGATGTCCAAAAATATTTTAATATGAAGATCAAGTTCAATGGTTTGGATCAGTTATTTAGACTTCTAAATTCGAGACACGGATGCGAAGTACGGGAGATTTTGTATTCCACGAAGCACCATAGCCTCACAATATATATATATATATATATATATGCATACATACATACATATATTATAGTACTTTACAAAGTAAAAAATCATTATTGCTTTGGCATTCAAATTATATATCCGATGGTTCGAATGACCAATCCAAATTGATCAATAATATCTTCATGGCAAAATCTTATGGGATATTAAATTTCATAATATTTTGAGTTTTTACCTATTTTTTAAATTATTTTTAAAATAGTATTATTTAAGATAAAAAATAATATTTTTCAAAGCTATTTTTAAAAATACTTTAAAAAATCGGTAGAAAGCTCAAAAAATTATGAAATTTAATATCCCAAAATATTTTGCCACAAAAAAATTATTGAGTAATTTAGATTGATCATTTGAACCATCGGGCTATAAATTTGATGACAAAGCAGTAATGATATTTTATTTTGCAAAATATCATAATCCATCTATATATAGAGAGAGAGATAGACCATTATGAAAGCGTTTGTATTTCAATCGATATGCAAATGTGTCAAAAAATATATTTTAAAATCTTAAAAATTTTAATTTATGATTTCCATTAAGTTCTTCATATGAAAACCTTATGCGATATAAAAATTTGGAGTGTTTTGAGCTTTTTAAGTCACACTTTTGAATTTTTGAAAAAAACACAAACATTAAATATTTATTATTATTTTTAGAGCTATTTTTTTCAAAAATTCAAAAGAATGACTTAAAAACTCAAAACACTCTAAAGTTTTGTTTCCCATAATATTTTTCATATGATGAATTTAATGAAAATTATAAATTAAAATTTTTGAGACTTTAAAATATATCGACTGAAATGCAAATATTTTCAAAATAGTTTATCTCTCTCTATATATTTATATATATAGAGAGAGATAAATTGGCTACGGTGCTATGCGTAGCACAGATGGTCCGTGTGCTACGGACCGTTTCTCCGTCTTCAAAGTTTAAATGGTCGATCCGACCGGTCAAAATATTTTTCATATGAAAATCTAGTTGGGGACCAAATTTTATATTTTTTAAAATTTTTTTACTATTTTTCAAGATAGCTAGAAAATTACTTGATTTAATTATTTTTCATTCGTGCTACTGCTACGTATAGCACCGTAGCCAAACTCTCTCTCTCTCTCTCTCTCTCTCTATATATATATATATATATATATATATATATTTCATTCTTGATAAAAAAATTCTTTTATCATAGTTTTTTAGATAATTATTTAGCAGTATAATATTTATAGTTACAATAGATGGATTTATGAAATATTTTATGAGTTAGGTCATGGTATTTTGGAAAGTAAAAACTGATCTTTATAGTAGACTCATATGTCGAAAAATTAAATTTTCAATGGTTGATCGAGTCGCTCGACACAATCTGCACACATTGAAATGTTGTAGAATACTACATTTAAGTATTTATTTTTAGTACTTATTCTTAATTTTTTTTTCAAATTCTTTGAAAATTATTCCAAAATAATATTATTTGCAACTCAAATAGGGCCATCTTTCAAAAATCCAAAAATCTAAAAGAATAGTAAGATAACTCCAAAAATAATAGATTTGACATTTCACATTGTCTCAATAAATAGATTGTATTGAGTTACTAGAATTAATCTAAAAGAATAGTAAGATAACTCCAAAAATAATAAAATTTGATATTCCACATTGTCTCAATAAATAGATTGTATAAAGTAACTAGAATTAATTGTCAAGCTTCTGTTTTCGGGATATGAATCCAAAATTTTTTTTAAAAAAAATACCTCTTTAGTTTTCACTTTACAAGCACCATAGCCTAAATCAATGTTTTACATATAATTTTGCTTTAAAAGAAATTTAATTTTTCAGAATAATAAGACTAAATAATACATAACTTTTTTTCCATTTTATAATATTATGTACATGTTTTCAGCCCTGAATTCGAATTACCAACAAATGTGGGTAAATTTTCACATATGAAAATTTATGTTAATGTATATTCAGTCATGAATCATAAGTTCATTACAATATTTTTTTTTGAAAAAACAAGTATTATGAGGATATTTTATGAATAAAAGCGCATACTATTAAAATATAATAAGTTTATGTTAATATATATTAAGTAAATCGACTACAACAGAAATAACTTTTGCTAACACCTATTTACTAACAGTTTATAATGAAAATCGTTAATAAAAATATCTAATGGTATTTTGAAAATATTGCTAAAGTATTTGATAATGGTTGTGAAAAAATAACCGTTATAAAAATAGTGTCAGAAGAACCGTTATTAAAGATTTGAATTTAGTAACGGTTCTGAACTAAAAACCGTTGCTCAATCTATGTGTTTTCTCTTCGAGCGACGCTCATTTACTAACGGTTATTTAATACTTTTAGTAACCCCCTTCTTTACTAACGGTTCAGAAACCGTTAGCAAAGCCATTTAAAAACCGTTAATGAAACTTTTTTTTTTCACGTAGTCATTATAATAATATCTTTTGAGAAATAAACGCTATATACAAGGTACTGGGGCTCTTTTATATGATGGAGTCCACTCTAGCGTCCATACTGGATTTTCGAAAATGGATGTAACAGGGTTAGTATTAACAAAAGAGCTTAAATAAAGAGAATTCGGGTGGATACATTGTACTTCTTTGGCTTGTTATTTGATTATTACTTTAAGTAAATTTCTTAATTGTGGTACTAAGAGTTTAACTATCATTTACATATGAATTCTAAACATTATACAAGTAATCAGTGAAAGGGCGATTTACAAACATTTTCATTATATAAAATATTACTCCATATTATATTCATATGATGCACATTATTTGTCAACAATTGTCAACAACGACAGCTAAAGTAATTAAGGCAAGGATAAAATGCGAACAAGATTATCTGACATTATTATGATCCTTAACCAATCATTACTATCCTTGTTATCTGACATTAGAATCCAACAGTTTGCGTTAACTTCGTTCACATCGACTTGGCCAGGCTGAAGTGAGAGGAGAGAAAAAGGTTCGAATCTGGCCGGAGGAGAGAGAAGCTAGTGAAGAGGGAGGCAGCGGTGGACTGGGTTGAGGATGGCGACGAGGTGGTAGCAGAGGAGGTAGGGGTGAATTTAAGAGGGACTGGCCTCCTCCCTCCCCTCAAATCTCATAAGAGTTATACATCTGAATTAAAATTTATCATATATCTTTATTTTGTGCAGTGTATTAACTCTCTCTAATTTATCAATTCAATATTCTTATAATATATATCTACACCTCGGCTCTTTCATACTAAAATTCTGACTCTGTTCCTAAAAGGAGCTGCTCTAATTTCGCTAGAGGTAGAGAAATATGACAGAAGAGGAACATGGAGGGGTTCAATGAGTAGGGAAATGGAGTCGACGATTGGTAACAAAAGAATGAAATCCTAAATACCTATATTTCAAATTTGGAGAAAGAAAAAAGAGAGAAAGAAGATAGTAAGAAGGGAAGAGAGAGCTCGACGTTTGTTTTGAAATAGAGTATTTTTAATAACCTTGATATATATTATTTTCTATGTATTTTTTCTCTGAATTTGAAATCTATGTTATTTCGTAGAGAGATGATATTCAGTACCATCCGTGTTAGGTCTGTCATTCGAGCGGGGCTTGTTTCTGTTTTGGTCAATTCAATATTTTGTTAAAATTAATAGAATAAAAAGAACTTATAACAAAGATTTTGATGCAATCTTACCTGTTTTAGGAACTTGAGAACCGGAGGCTGGAAGAGTGAAAGTCTAAAAGATGAAATATGAAATGATTTTGACTCCATAATCTTTTTCTGATCTGGAACAATAAATGCAAGAAATATTAATTGCTTTTACAAATGTCACATGCTTTTAGCAGAAGCATTCCACCCCACCAAAATAGGAATCATCCCTTGTCACAACATGGAGCAATCGAATACTTGCTTCCACATTCATGCTTTGCGAGTTGAAACTAACAAGTTATAACAGACACATTGCAACACTGTTGTGGGCAGGGGATGACCCTTCTCGGTCCCCACAAAAAAGAAAAAGAAAAATTCTTCACCACTTTAATAAATATCTCTCTTCCCATTCAATTGAACTTTAAAGGCCAAAATTAAAATGCAATTCAGGACGACAAAGATAGGAGATACATGTACAATAGAGCTTTAAAACTCCAATTAATAATCAAAATTAAAATGCAATTCAGAACGATAAAGATAGGACAAAGATACATGTACAATATAGCTTTAAATCAAGGGCGGACCCAAACTTTTGAGTTGGGGATAAAAAATAGATTTTTTTAGACGGTCAAAATTTAAATATTTTTATATAATAAAAATTTTCTATTTTTTTATAAAAATATACATAATTATAAAAAAATTAAAAAAAAATCTGACAGAAGATTAACTGCCTCCCTCTGCCATGAGTGACTTCTCTTCTTTTTTTTTAGAAAACTTTGGGTCGGGCCTCTATTTTCATTAATTGAAAGTTTACAACATACGAAAATTAAAAGTAAAGTTGCATAAAAATGTTTCACAAGCTGTGATAGCATTTCATTATTTAAGCAGTAACAATAATAACAACAAAGTTTTTAATTGGAATAAGCTAGAAATATAATCCAATTCAAAATCATAAAGATTAGATATTTCAATAATCCAAATAGAAGATGATGATGATGATGATAGTACGTAACAGTGGCAGTAGTAAAAGAAAAGTAAACATTTCATTATTTAAGCAAAAAGGGGAAGAAAAGAGTTATAATAGGAAATAATATGCAGCTTCACGTAGTTGAACTTTCGCAGGGCGTGAATGAGCAACATTGCATTCATCAACGAAAGAGCATTTGAATAGTTTGAACTAAAGAAAAGTAAATAAAGATTTATATTTTAGACGTTCCTTCATAAAGAAAATAAATAAATATATTTGTAGTAAGTTATATATTTATTGTTTATTAGTAAATTCAGGTTCAGTATGAGGGGCGGATGCAAGATTTCGATCAGGGGAGATAATTATCGGATTATAATAGCTAATCGGATTCAAATTCATTAATTAATCGGGTTTTAAATAAAAATAATAATAATTTAATATATATTCTTATATAATAAAAAACCATCAAAATAATATCCTTTTACATATTAAAAATAACAACAAAATAAAATGCAAAGTGATAAATAATCAAGTTGATGATGAAATTTTTTCTTTACGGAACTTCACATTTTAAAGTCTTTGTATAATTATTTTATTATGCAATATTAAATATTTTTTTCTTAATAAACGTAATCAAACAATTTAAAGGGGCAAAAAAATTTTCAGACAAGAGAGGGTTAAATTACCGAAAATATTATCTAAAAACACTGATTTTCAAAATTCATGGAGCAGCTGCCCCTAATCTATATTACATCCGCCCCTATTCAGTATGCTCCTGTACTCCTGTAAACTATCAAACTTTTAACAATCAAATCGGATTGTTATAATTTGAGAAGTTTATTGTTAGAAATATTAAAGTAATTTCACGTGCAAATTATCTACAAAATATGTAATTAAGAATTTAATATACTATTAGTGGAAAGAAGTAATAAAACACGTTTCGTTATTATAAAGAAAATATTATCTAAAAGACGAAGGAAAAAGCTAATACAAAAATTACTACAATAAAAAGAGATAAAACTATGGATATTTGATTTTTCATATTAAAATAACTGAAACCAAACCAAATTTTCATTCAAATGACTCCACTTAATGCGTCTCTACCGTGACTCTCTTTCTTCCCAAAATTAGTTTTTAATTTATATTTAAATTTTATTATTTAAATTTTAAATTCAAATGATGATCTTATTTTTTTATAATAGATGTATGCTCATAAAATTTTATGATTTTTGGACGTCATTTTATATTAAAACAAATAATAACAAAATGAATACATAAAAATTAATCAATCATAATTAAATTCACTTATTTTGTTATCATTTGTTCTAGCACAAAATGATCATAAAAAATTATGAAATTTTATGAGAATAAGTATATCATAAAAATGAACAATATCAATGTTTGGATTCAAATTTTGAGTATTAAATTTTAAAATATAAATTAAAAAATAAGTTGATGACATCATATATACATCATTAAAACTAGTGGCACCGGGTCCTTCTATTCTAAAATTTTCATAATTCTACCCAAAAAATTAAAAAATCAAAATATTTAATTTATAATATTTTCTTTGTGCACACGTACAAAAATTGTTACATTTTGACTCTAGCTTCATTGTGCATCAAGAACTTGCAAAAAAAAATTCCAATGTGAACATTTTTTACGTTAATTTCTTTATTTTTTAATTTATGTCAGAACAAAAGCTAAAAAATTCATATTTCAATTGCATCCATCAATTTCGTTAAGTTATACAAGTTTTAAAACTTGTGTTGTTAGAAATTTAAAAAAAAAATGAAAACAGGACGGAGGCGAGAATAGATTCTAGCTTAAAGTGACTGTTATTGACGAATGGTGAAAATTTTCAAAAATGAAGCTTATGATAGAATGAGATGCAAGTCTGAATGATGCCATTTTCGCAATGCTATGAGCATCTCTAACTTCATTACTTCAGTATTTCACCATCTCAGAATGTTTTGATTTCTGCAATTGCTAATTTGTTAACGTGATTATTTTTAATTAGTAAAGAGGGTTCTTTTGTAATTAGAGGGACGGAGATACTTGCAATAGGATTGCAAATGCTGACATGATGTTTTCGAAAATTTTGCTAATTTAACAAAACAAGACAGATAAAATAGAAAAAAAAATGTTTCCTACGCTCTTCAAATTACAATTTCACATCAAATTTATCAATTCTTTCGCAAATGGAGCGAAAACTGAGATATTCTAAGTAGCATTTCTTTTCCCTCGAATACAGGGTCAGTGCTTCGGTATCTCAGCTACAAATTTCTTTCTTAACCCAAAAAAAAATGATTAGAATGACTCTTTCCGGAGAAAATCTTAAAATTCTGGCGCGTTGTAGCCTTTATCTGAACAGAAATTGTACATAATCTCTTATCAAAACTGAATCTGAACTACTAAATTTCAGTGCAATGTATCTGTTATAAGAAGTTGAAATATGATTTACGGAGCTACTTATCGCCATCTCCATCCAATCCCTTCGATAGATAAATTTAGGAATTACGCTGTCGCTACTATATTTTGCAATAGTTGGTTGGTAGCAAAAAACTGACATTTATTAGCCAAGCCTATAAATGTGCCATCTATGAAGTGGGGGTAAACATGCATCAAATATTATCATAAAAAAAAAAAAAATCTTGATCTAAGAACAGATGAAGTGCGTCCTGCCAGCCCTAAAAAGGTAAAACTGCCAAAAGAATTAATTCCATCCAAGCCGATCAAATCAAAATGAGTAATGACACATAGACGTAGTAGCAGCATTTAGCCAGTAAATCCAGCATGGCGCCACTTCATCTTAGCTGGATGAATTCAACCAATAAATGTTCACAAAACAGGTCCAGCAACTCCTGTTCAACTACGATCGGTTGTATATCTTTGGTGTAATGTTTAAATTCTATCAAGCAGCTAAAATGTGAAACCTGAAGCCAACAACTAATCTTAAGAAAAATCAATGAAGCTCATTTTGTCAGAAAAATTTAAATCTTCTAACAATCTGACCCTGAAAGAGCAAGTTCCAGATCTCATGATTTGTCCATTTTGTTGAAATTTAGTTGTTCAATAAAATTCCTAAATAACTGGTTTCAATTAACAGAATTAGAAAACCACAGCAACTAACCTGGTGACTGAGGTATTTCAATCCTTTGCAGACCTCACCTCATGCTAAAAATAAAATTAACTGAGCTAAAGGTCCTGCGAGATATTCTATGAAAAGGATTCTAGAGGAACTGAGGCAGCATAGCTCAACTTACACCAAACTGTTTACAGCCTTTTGCCTGCCAAGTAAATGTCCATCAACGAAGTTTTCTTGTACTAAACATTTAGTATATATAGCATACCTTCTGTTGTGTGCAGAGCATCACCAGCTTCCATCTCTTTCTTATTAAGCGCTTTGATAGTTGTGAGAGAATGGCCAGTATGAGGAACAGTATTTTACTGAGTTTACTTATTGTGGGATTGATTTCTCCAGTGCTTTGTAGAAGCCTGGAAGAGTTCAATGAAAAGAAGAATTTCTTCTTCTTTCACACACCTCCTGTCAGTAAGTATCTAATTCTAACCCCATTCCTCCCCAACCCCTAGAAAAGAAAAACTATCAGCAGAAAAGAAAAAAACATGCACACCCACAGGTCTGCCATTTCCAACAACAGTGTGCATTTTTATTATGAAGTCTGCTGTTTTTGACTTTTGATCCAATATGTTATGTATATGCCCAATAAATAATGTTCTTTTTACTCTATTGCTTCACAACATTTTTCGAGCTGTTAGAAACCAAGATCTTGCAGTTCTCTAAACTGAAATTAGTGCCGTTAACATGATATTAGGTTAAAAATCTGACACATTTTCCTATAGTGGCTTCTTTCCACTATCAAGTTGATTACCTGAAACTCAAAACCTGTTATCTTGTCACACAGATAACTGTTACTTGGTGCATTTTTAATCCATTAATATATTGGTATCTGAATATTAACATCTAAAATTGTAACTAGCTAGATACTGGTTCCTTTAATCAGAAACTGAATTTTACCTTTGACATGTCATATATTTTAAAATGGTAGGTGAAAAAGAAAAACTTTTCACCTTTTACGTGTTATCTATTTTAATATGGTAGGTGAAAAGATTTTACTGTGAGTGCCTACATAACTGCAAGCACATTTATTTAAAAACTGACACAAGATCCCCAAAGGACATCTAACTTGGTCCATACCACCAAAACACTGACCATTTAAAAAATTGCCCAGTTGGTCAACAAATTTAATTAATCCATACAAGGGCTTCATAAGGGATTAAAAGAAAAAAGACAAACTATACCTACTGGTATGAAGGGCTGAAACCCACGATACTGTGAGGGTATTATTTATTCCAAATCTACTAGTACCTATTCCAAAACATGGCCAGAAAGCAGTACATATCTAGCACTTGTTATGGTACTTGTATAAATACTAAGCAGAAAACAAAATTTATAGGTTCAGGCACAACACCAACATACGGTACAGGAGGTGGGCACAGCACATCGACACCATCGACACCAACATATGGTACAGGAAGTGGTCATGGCACATCGACACCATCAACACCAACATATGGTACAGGAGGTGGACATGGCACATCAACACCATCATATGGTACTGGAGGTGGCCATGGCGTATTGACACCTTCGACACCATCATATGGCACTGGAGGGGGCCATGGCGTATCGACGCCATCAACACCATCATATGGCAGTGGAGGCCATGGCAGCACAACACCAACATATGGGAGTGGAGGTAACCATGCTACACCAACGCCATCCCATGGAAGCGGTAGCTACAACCCACCAAGCACCGGCAGTGGTGGCCATTCTACTCCAACTGTTCCTTCTATTGACCCTCACCATTTCTTTACTGGCACCTGCGAGTGAGTGAACCTTCTATTGATATGCATAGCTTTCTTGGAGTTATGGGTGGTTAGAAAATGCAGAAACAATCACAGTAGGTAGTTGTGGTATACTAGGATGTTAATCAATCTTCATAACATCAAGATCTTGGTGTCACCATGTGTCCATTATAGCATCTTTTGTACCATGCATACCTTAATCCTTGAACCTGACATTCACAGATACTATATTCATGCAGAATAGAAGAAACTAAAAGAAGATTTACATTCCACAACATAAACATAAGCTACATCATCTTTCCAATAACTGCTGAACAAAAATACTAACAGCAAAACTATTTTTTTCCTTTGTGCAGCTACTGGCGGACCCACCCACAGCAAATCTATGCAATAATAGGGTACTTGAGCACGGTCGGGCAGACATTTGGCCCAACTTGCGGGATCATATTTGGCACCGGTACATCCCTACACGACGCCTTATCAAACACCCGTACTGATGGATTCGGCTCCTTGATTCGTGAGGGCACTGCTGCCTTCCTCAACTCAATAGCAAATTCTCACTTCCCATTCACCACCCAGCAGGTTAAGGAGGCAGTGGTAGCATCCCTCACTTCTGATGGTGCAGCTGCAGCACAGGCTGATCTGTTCAAGCAGGCAAATGAGGGAAAGTACCATCCGTAAATTGTAGGTACAAGTTCTAGTTTGATCTAGTTGGCTACATTTTTGTTGCATTCCAATGGTGATGTTATTGTTTTTTGTGTGATTTGTGGTACTGTGTTGTTATTCTAGTTATTAAAGTTGTTATCCTAGTGTGCATTACATTTTTAATTAATTTTATTTAGATTTAAGGGATTTGTGATATGACTGTTATTATTGTAGTATTTAAACAGATGATTAGTTATGGTATGTGTTGTACTTCAATATATATTATGACTATTATCACTACCGTTATTTTCTGTTATTTTCCATACCAGCAGTGAACTAGGGTTCAAACAGCTTGACAGATTGTATTTAACCCATAGTTTCAAAATCTTCAGTACCTGATATTTGTAAAGGTACCCCTATGGTGGTAAAGGCCAGAAAATACCATCTTCAATTCAATGTGGATTGATTATTCAGTACATGACTGACGGAGTACCATTTTATTTATCATAAACAAACACACGAGCTTCCAGTCTTGACAAATAGATCAGGACCGTCCTGTAAATTTGATAATTTGTGAACAAAACAAAGTAACATAAGACTGACACCATGCTCGGTAACCGCAGTATTCATTCTTGAAAATGACAAACAAGCTTCAGAATTGGGAAAAGGAAAGTAAATTAAAGTGTTATTTTGCTAACCTATGATCACAGGCAAGGAATGAAAAAAAAAGCCACTGAAAAGATGCAGAAAATAAATCCCCTTAATTAATCTTCATATGGGATTCAAACCATTCAAAAATCTCATCATTTTTCAAGCTCGTGAATTCGTGGTACGCAAAAGCAAGATTTAACTCCTCATTTACATGACTAAACAATTCAAATTTCTCATGAATCAATTTCTTCTCTAATAATGTTTCCTTCCATTTAAGAGCCCTTCCGTCCTGTAAATTTGATAACAAGTTCTAGTTTGGTCTAGTTGGCTACATTTTTGTTGCATTCCAATGGTGATGTTATTGTTTTTTGTGTGATTTGTGGTACTGTGTTGTTATTCTTGTTATTAAAGTTGTTATCCTAGTGTGCATTACATTTTTAATTAATTTTATTTAGATTTAAGGGATTTGTGATATGACTGTTATTATTGTAGTATTTAAACAGATGATTAGTTATGGTATGTGTTGTACTTCAATATATATTATGACTATTATCACTACCATTATTTTCTGTTATTTTCCATACCAGCAGTGAACTAGGGTTCAAACAGCTTGACAGATTGTATTTAACCCATAGTTTCAAAATCTTCAGTACCTGATATTTGTAAAGGTACCCCTATGGTGGTAGAGGCCAGAAAATACCATCTTCAATTCAATGTGGATTGATTATTCAGTACATGACTGACGGAGTACCATTTTATTTATCATAAACAAACGCACGAGCTTCCAGTCTTGACAAATAGATCAGGACCGTCCTGTAAATTTGATAATTTGTGAACAAAACAAAGTAACATAAGACTGACACCATGCTCGGTAACCGCAGTATTCATTCTTGAAAATGACAAACAAGCTTCAGAATTGGGAAAAGGAAGGTAAATTAAAGTGTTATTTTGCTAACCTATGATCACAGGCAAGGAATGAAAAAAAAAGCCACTGAAAAGATGCAGAAAATAAATCCCCTTAATTAATCTTCATATGGGATTCAAACCATTCAAAAATCCCATCATTTTTCAAGCTCGTGAATTCGTGGTACGCAAAAGCAAGATTTAACTCCTCATTTACATGACTAAACAATTCAAATTTCTCATGAATCAATTTCTTCTCTAATAATGTTTCCTTCCATTTAAGAGCCCTTCCGTCTTTCTTCAAATACCCATTCTCATCCAGAAACCCCTTTTCATTAAAAACCTCAATTAATTTATCTGCAAAACTCCGATCCAAACCTGGAATCCTCTTTGCCAGAAAATCTGCATCCAATGGGAACTGCTCACACCTTATTTCTTTGACTTCAACTCCTGCTTCAGCTAATTGTGCCATGTTTGACAAAATTGCACGAGCCCTAAATCTATCTTTCACCATATGCACAAAAAGGGTAGGAGGGTAGTTTTCCAGCATATCAATATTTTCAAAAACACCTTCAGCTATCATGATGCAAATACTATTGAACTTCATTTTAGTTGCTAGGGATGATACAAAGTATCCACCAGAGGAAGCCCCCATTGCAAATTTCGGCAAATTTTCCAATTTATTGATGTGGACCCAATGTTGTATAATCCATTGTACATTCTCCATTTCCCTCTGGTAAGACCAACATTTTCCCAAACTAGAGATTGTAATAACTGCCATGTTTAATTTAAGTGCTCAAGAACAAAGAGTCTATCTTCAGGCAAACCGGTACAATGGGTGCAATATGGGGATTTATCCCAAAAATCATATGCGTGAAGGCTACATCCATGGGCTACAAAGAGAACAGCTTTTGATGAACTGGGGATTTGATAAATGACTTCGGTACCGTTGGTGTGGTACGAAGAAGGGTTCAATTGACTTGTAAACTTAGGCAGCTTTTGGGATAAATTTTGCAAGTTTTTAGGGGCTTTGCTTTCGGAAAGTGGATTGAGAATTGGGATTCTACTTATTAGAAGAAGTGTTGCAAACAGAAGTAAAACAAAGGAGAAGAGTACGATCGCTCTGTCTTTGAACGAGCAATGAGAGGCTATGTGGGTGATTCTTTCAGACCCGATTTGCATTATTCAATCAATTTGAAGAAATTTGGGAAAACTAATGATGCAGTCTTACGGAGAGAGAGATTCACCTTTCGTAAGAAGACTGGTAGAAGCATGGATTTAGAAGAGGAGATTTCAGATTTCGTAGTGTTGTGTTGTGTTGTGTTGTGTTGTGTGCTAAATCTCGGTAATTGACTTCCTGTACTGAAATCACACACCTGATCTGACAAAAATGAACTCAGAAATTTTTTTTCCCGTTACATGGGATAATGGGCCTATGATTTCTTCTTCATGGGCTGGGCTCACCAGATGAGCACAGATGCATTTCAGCATCTGTAAATTTTTTTTTGGCAGTGTAAAGCATACTGATACTGGTATGCTGGCTGGTAAAAAAATAAATTTGAGTTGAGAAGAATGGCGGAGCTGAGGAGATAATCAGACAATATATGCTTTGGTAGCTCACGAGCTACTGCGCTAAACTAAATAGTATGATATTATATATATCGGGCTTTAATTTATATCTTTTGGTGTTTATTCTTGAACAAGTTTGTTAGCTAGGCAGTTTAACGTGTACACCCTGATGGAACTTACTGGTGCTACTTCTAATGACCAATTATTAGTAACTTGTGAGAATGATGGATTTCTTTTATTTTATACTTGAACAGCAGTAACACTAGGCATTAACCATATTCAGGAAAAGCACAGCGTTCCATGGATGCTCGGCACAAAGTAACCGAATATATGCTCACCACGAACGAATTCAATAACCGCACCATAAACTGGCATGTAAATTCAACTTTTACAACAACAAAAAACAAAAAATTCTTTAATTTCAAATATCAATAATAATGATGATGATAAATAATAATAATAATAATAATAATAATAAATAAATAAATAAATATGATAATGACGTTCATAATATGCTAATAATAATAGTAATGCTAATAATAATAATAATAATAATGATAATAATAAAATAGTACAATAAACCTAATAAATCTACATTATAAAATGTATTTTTAAATTCTTAATTTTAAACTCTAAAATTCTAAAATCTAAGAACTAAAAAAAAATTAAGAATTTGAAGTTATAACTTTACTATTATACTCTAATTTTCTAAATCATAATTCTGATACATAAATCGTCATTTTTCAAGCATTCCTATTTAAAATAAGCCCTCTGAATATATTGCATTCCTTCAAAAAAAAATTTATTGTTTCTCCTATGTCAGTTTCGATCAACATCTTTTTTTTTGTGTTTTCAAGATAATTTAGAATATCACTGCGTATTGATACCTCATTAAATCTTTATTGAATATAACCATTATCACAAATAGTGTTAGACCAACTTCTTTTAAGTTGATGCTTTCCAAATCTATTCTCTACATTATCATTTCTAATTGATCTTTCACCCCATATTCAACACAACATACTCATCTCAATTCAACTTTTCTTAAGGCCCGTTCTTTCAAGCTATCTTGACGATTTTTATGAATGGCGCAAGCCAGAGTATAAAACATCAACTTTCACTTCATTTTTTTTTAAAACCTGGCTTTCAAGCTATTTTGATGAAATATGTGGGTCTTAGTCTAAAACCTGGTTTTTCTGGGATGCACCGAATACCTCAAGATTAGAAAAAGTTATGGCTGTGGCCTCCCAATCCAAAATTACAATAGTCATATTCTTTAATTGCAAGCAAATGATCATTACCAGAGAGAAACAAAACCGCATATTTCTTTAATAAAAGATGTTAGGAAAAAGAATACAAGTAATATAGTAGAGTTGCGCGAAATAAAAAAATAGTTTCGTTAACCTTTTCGTTTAATAAACGAAATAGAAATTTATTTCGTTAACCGTTTCGTTACTATAAACAAAACGAAACACGGTCGAAACGGAATTCGTTGACGGCCCTGCTTCACCCAATTGGTAGTCGTAATTGGAAAGTTGAGACTCGTCAATTTACCGTGGTGCACTGCTCAAGTACGAAAAGTCAACTGCTGGATCAGCACGGAAGTACCAGAAATTCTCTTTTGGGATCTTGCCTCTAGTTCTAGGTAGACTATTTTCTTATTTTACCGCTAGATTTTCACAACTTGGTTCAAATCTCATCACATCCCTGCTACCTGTTACCTCAACAATGTGGATCGGATTTGATAGAACAACCCACAGACCCTTTCATTCATTGTTCAAAAGCAGAACAATTGCTTTTTTATTGTTGGGATTAATCCTCTTTGTATCTTTTCTTCTAATTAGACAGAACCCATCACAATCAGAAATCAAAACCTAGAGAACCCACAAAGATTGCCCCAAGGCCTACCTACCTTTTCCGTTAAATTCAACCCCTCTTTGTACCACACCAATGGCACAGAAGTCATATATCAAATCCCCAGTAGGCCAAAAGCTGTTCTCTTTATTGCCCATGGTTGTACAATTCATGCGTATGATTTTTGGGACAAATCCCCAAATTGCCCCCACTGTACTGGTTTGCCCGAAGAAAGGATATTTGTTCTTCAAGCACTCGAGCAAAACATGGCGGTATCGATAATTTCTAGCTTGGGTGAATGCTGGACTTTTGGGAAAGAAATGGGGAATGTAGAATGGATCATAAAAAAATGGGTTGAAAGCAATAAATTAGGAAATTTGCCTATATTTGCAATCGGTGCTTCCTCGTGGATATTTCGTATCAGCACTTGCCACCAAAATTGAGTTCAATAGCATTTGTATTATGATTTCTGAGGGTGTTTTTGAACAAATTAATATACCGGAAAACTACCCTCCCACCCTTTTGTGCATATGGTAAAAGACAAAATGAGGGCTAGTGCAATCCAGTCAAACATGGCAGAGTTAATGGAGAAGAAAATTGAGGTCAAAGAAATTAGGTGTGAGGAATTCCCCCTGAATGTGGGTTTTCTGGCAAAGCGGGTACCGGGTTTGGAAACAGGGTTAGCAGTCAAGTTAACAGTGGTGCTTCGTGAAAAGGGATTTTTGGATGACAATAGATATTTGAAGGAAGATGGAAGAGCCATTAAATGGAAGAGGCAATGGTGGAGAAGAAACTGATAGATGAGAAATTTGAATTGTTTCGGCACATAAATGAGGAGCTCAATCTTGCTTTTTCATACCATGAGTATACAAGTTTGAAAAATAATGAGATCTTTGAATGATTTGAGTTGCATGTGAAAATAATCTGACGTGCCTTTTTGTTTTGATCTTTATTCATCAGGTCTGGTAGATTTAGACATGTATGGTAGTGTTCTTTGTAATTTATTCGTACCTATGGATACAAAACAGTGGTACCTGGTTTCTAAGATACAATACAATTTTTTTTGGATGTAACGAAACGATATTTTTCATTTCGTTAAGAGTATTTCAATGTAAAATACACGAAATTTCGTGTTTCGTTTCATTTCGTGATAAACGAAATGGTTAAAGAAATGATTTTCTATTTCGTTTATTAAACAAAACGGTTAACGAAACTGTTTTCTATTTCATTTATCAAACGAAACGGTTGACGAAACGGCACTATTTCGTCACTGTTTCAGTCGTTTGACACCCCTAACTGTAATAATAGGTCTCCTTTGTGTTCTGCTCATTGCGATTTTTATATCATTGATCTTAGCAGAGATTTAATATTAATTAAACGGTACATTAATGAATTATGTAACTTATTTTTTATAACATTTTATTATTCAACTTAAAGAATTTGTTACTAAAATTAATAATTTAAGTTGATAACAAAAATATCTTACAATATAAATTGTACATTAAAGTCATAACTATTACTAACTTATTTAAACTTACTAATAAATCCATATCAATAACGGTATCAAACTAAAGTAATGGTACTTTCCAATATTTAAGTGTTCATCCATCTTATTTTATAACTTCCTCAAATCAACCACCACGATATATAACTATAATTTTCCAAACGATAAATACTTATATGTTGGAAAATAAAACAATAAATTGCAAGGAAATTACTGTAGATGCGCACAAGTAAAATTTGATAACTGAAGGCTGATGTTGTGACTGTGAGGTCTGATAGGAAATTGACAATAAATTGCTTAGTAGTTGTGGCATGGGCCTTTACATTTTTCCACGGCCTTAATTGCAGTCAATGTTGGGTTCTTTCTTCAGAGAATAACAAGTCTCGTACTATTTACGAACCATGATAAATTAATAACGTTGAGGCAACTTGTTAAAAGAGCAAAATTGAAAACAATATTTCGTCACAAATAACATGACAATGTGGAGAGAATTAGACCAGTAGTTATCTAGAATTTTTAGAAGATCTCGATATTATAATTAGTAATGTGATTGTGAGGGTTTTAGTGCATCATTTTTTGTACCATAATATATCACCAAGTTACTTTTTAATTTATATTTAAAATTTGAAAGCTCAAATTTCACATCCAAATCATTAATTTTGTTCATTTTTACGTTAGATATGTAATCGTAGAAATTTATGAATTTGGGATGTCATTTTATACTAGCACAAATTTCATTATTTTTTAAAATCAACAATAATATCTTGTGGCACACAAAAGTAGTGACACTAAAACTCTCCTCTTAATTGATATATATGATGTATATGGGAAAAATTAATATATATGATGTATATGGGAAAGAAAATATTTCGATACTACCACGATATAAACGTTGTACCATTTTAGCTGCTACAGCTAGATAAATCATGATATATATGACTGTTTTTTGGATTATATTCCATCTTATTTGTCTCATTAAAATTCTTGATGTATCCACGTTTGGCGTACATACATATATATGTACACATCTAAATGTAACACATGTTATAATTTACCACTAGCTGTATAAAGCGGATGTGGAAGTGATGGGTGGTAGTGAGGAGGAGAGGAGGGAAGAGACGAGGAGTTAGATTATACTCTTGTTTTAGTTTGTCCCATTTTAGATTTATCCATATTTAATGTATATACATCTGACGTAATACATATTAATTTCTCATTATTATCTAATTTTGTTTATTTATATGATGTTTAGTTCATTTAATTTATTGTTCATCATATAGCATCTTCAATTTAACTACATTCCTTTAGTCACTACTACAGAAAATGCTTTTGTATCCTATTCAATAGCGGTTATATAATAGAACAGCTATAAAAAACATTAATAACGATTGTTTAATAGCAACCGCTATTAAAACTGAGCTTTTATAGCGGTTGCTATTAAACAACCGCTATTAAAGCCTTTTATAGCGGTTCTACTAAAGAGCCGCTATTAAATGGTACCTTTAATAGCGATCCCTCAAAAAAACCACTATTAAAGGTCAACCTTTAATAGCGGTTGTTCAATAGCAACCGCTATAAAAGGGGTCCTACGAATATGCACCACTGTTCACGGATCACCAATATATTTTTTAATCTACAGCGTCCATTTTAATCGATCCAACGCTCAGAAATTTCCACGGATTCATCACTTTCTTACCTATATATATACCACTCTTCATCCCTCATTCATCTCTCATTTTCTCTTCATCTTCCCAATTTTTCAAAATTCAAACACAAAATATCAAACAAAAAGTTCAAGATTTTTTGTTTTATTCTTTTTAAATTTATTTGTTTATTCTTTCTTTTTAATTTTCTGTTCAAATTTCGAACTCAAATTATTTTTTTTTTCAAATTTTGAATTTAAATTACTTTTCTGTTTTAAATTTTATATTCAAATTGTGATCAAATTTAACACTCAAATTATTTTTATGTTCTAAATTTTTTGTTCAAATTATTTTCGATTCTAAATTTTTTGTTCAAATTAGTTTTAAAATTTTGAATTTAAAATTTATGTTTTAGAATGAAAAAATAAAAAAAAATTAAAATTTGACGGATGTGACAGTTGTCACATCTGACAGCATTTTTTTTAAATTCGGCACAACCTTTTAATAGCGGTTGTTATATAACAACCGCTATTAAAGCATACCTTTTATATAGCGGTTGTTATATAACAACCGCTATTAAAGCATACCCTTTAATAGCGGTTGTTATATAACAACCGCTATTAAAGAGTATTCTTTAATAGCGGTTCTCAAGATTTTTTATAGCACCCCTCAATAACAGCCCCTTGGACCGCTATAAAATATGGTTTTTGACCGCTATTAAAGGCAGATGGTGTAGTAGTGAGTATTTAGAAGTTGCATCTTCTCATAGTATGTATGCTTCATTTGTAGCTGAATTCTTTCCACCAACTGCCACTTTTTTCCAAATCCCTTGTTTTCAACACTCCATTTTCTTTGCTCATTAAGACTACCGGCCAATTGACTAAACATATTGGTTTTGCTGTGATCTGATTAATTTTCTTATTACCAAAGAAATCTTCGTGATCTTGTTTCTCTTTAATTACCCATCTTGGAAAGTTTATGAGCTTAAAAACACCTAGCTTTACTCTTTTTGTTATGCTAGTTGCATGACGAAGTCAGAAAAATTTAGAATAGAATTAAACAGTTCTTAATTTATATTATCATATTAAATTTAAAAAATATTACATCTTAATACATATTAATTAATTTCTCATTTTTATCTAATTTTGTTTATTTATATGATGTTTATTTCATTTAATTTATTATTCATCATATAGCATCTTCACTTTAACTACATTACTCTAGAATTTGGAAGCATTTGCATCTTCTCAAAGTATGTATGCTTCATTTACAGTTGTAGTTGTTTCTTTCCACCAACCGTCACTCTTGAATCAAAGCCATGTTCATTTTGCAATGAGTGATAGATTCATTTCTTTTTTCAAATCCCTTATTCCCAGCGCTCCATTTTCCTTATTCGTTAAGACTATCTGCCAATTGAATAAACATATTGGTTTTGCTATGATCTGATTTTTTGTGCTTATGCCAAAGAAATCTTCGTGATCTTGTTTATCTCTTTAATTACTCATCTTGGAATATTGATGAGCTTAAAAACACCTAGCTTTACTCTTTTTGTTATGCTAGTTGCAAATTATGTCATAAGCTTCACGGCGGAGTCAGAAAATTTTGGAATAGAGTTACATTATACTTTAATATTAATTTATATTATTATATTAAATTTAAAAAATATTACATCATAATACATCAATACATTATTTACTTACAGAATATACTTTTACATTCAAATTAGTTAAAAACTCAAATTGTCTAAAAAGCATTTTATTAAATTATCTAGAACTATTTTATTATATTTTCCAAATAATCCTATACATATTCTTATTAATAATTGCCTGTGTGGCGGCCGGACAGTTTGACGATTTAAGTTATTAAATTTTCTATTTCTTTCTCTAAAAAAAAATCTGTCTTTCCTTTTCTTGCAATTAATGCTAACTAACATAAGATCTGGTAATAAGATACTTCAAAAAAAAACACCTAGCGAATTGGTTGTTATATATATTAATTGTTTTCAAGGAGCTGCTAACAGTTGCCGATTCCAAAGATTTTTCAGATTGGTCCGTTAGTTAATAATTATGAAAATGCCACATGTGGTAAGAGATTTAGTTTGTAAGAGGATCTGTTAATTGTCCCATCAGGACTATTGAAATTGGTAGAATAGTAGTTCAAGTGATATACTACTTTTCTTGAACAGGAAAAAGGACTATATAATGATAATGCATTGCTGTTTAATTGGAATACCACAATATGTTTCTGTTCCAAGAAAAGGCTTGCAGAGATCGAGAAAAATTAAGTTTAAAATTAATAATACAAATACCTGTCATGACGGTATAAATATCCAGCTTAAAATTGTTAATAATGACCTGTGCTTCTTAACAAAATAATTTACTTTGACGTCCATTTCTACAAAGATTACTGCTGGTTGTCCAGCAAATTCACTGTCCCGAAAGTGGTGCCACGTCAGTAAAATCAAAACTGGACGGAGGTGGACGGTAATCGTTTTTCTTCTACAAGTAGGACTCCTAATCTGCTGGACAAGAACAGGAACTTTATATTTTCTCATTGATAATGACCACTACAAATTAGAATTACGTGGGATTCACTATCAAAAAGAGAATAATAAAATCATGTTCTTCTTAAGAAGAACGGCAAATTTCGTTCCTACAAATATAAAAGCCCAGCGTGAATGTACATAAGTATGAATATATACTTGACTACAATCATAGTTTACGCTGTAATAAATATGAATAAATATAATATATTTTATTATTAAAATTAATATCCAAAAATATGTAAATCATATAAAATAATAAAATATAAATTAGAACTTATAGTTCTCAAGAGCAGATATGTTAAAGCGTAAACTAGCGGAAGCGAAAGTACTTGATCTTTAAGAAATTTTCTCGAGACGCTATGATATCTTAATTAAACATTTTTTCTGCTCTTTTTTTTTTCTATTTTTTCTTTAGTGATGAAATATTTTATGAGTAAGTATACAAAATTACATAACGTAAGCTATTTTATAGAGACTAAGACAACTATTGGGATCTAATACAACGAATTTAGACATTTAAATTTTTCATCAAAATATAGATGCACCCTTCGAGATGCACTCTTCAAATGTATCATTTAATTAATTATCTATAAATTAACGTGACTCACAACTATTAGTAGTAGATCATACATTAAATATTATAATATTTAAATATTCTAACATTCTCCCACTTGACATAAATTTTAATATTATAATGAAGCACACGTTTAAATTGACCAATATAATATTATCAACTCAAACCTTATTCAGTTAGAAATATCAAATCAAACTAATACAATTAAAATAACTATTATCGTTATTTGATCCCATTAATTATAGTGGTGGTATTCTTTTTAATAAATTATTATTAAAATTCATTTGATTCTCATAACTCAAAATTTTCTTAATAATAATAATAATAATGATAATGTGTAACATAAGAAAAAAATTAAATATTATAAATTCAAAGTCAATATACATAAATGAAGTTTCAATATATAGACTAAATATTATACATTACAATAACATCACAACTCATTTACGAAGCCCATGCCGGTAACATGCTCTTTGTAAAGAGTAGATGATAATGTCTTTATTAGTGAATCTACCATCTTTGATTTTGTCTCTAACAACAAGATATTTGATGTCAATTCATTTAGAAACACCACTTGATTTGTTATTTTTAGAGAAGAAAATAGCAGTCTCATTATCACAAAGTAAGGTAAGTAGCCTCGTAATATTGCATATCACTTGAAGTTCGGGTATGAAATTCTTCAACCAAATTGCTTGACCAGTAGCTTCATAATATGTCACAAATTCTGTTTGCATAGTGAAAGATGTTGTTATAAACTGTTTAACACACTTCCATGAAATTTGTCTTCCTGCAAGCATGAATATGTAACCTGATATGGATTTTTTGCTATCAACGCAATCAGAAAAGTCAAAATCAGAATCACCAATAACTTCGAGATTATCTGACTTCTTGAAAGTAAGAATATAGTTTTTAGTCTGTTGTAAATAGTGTAAAACTTTCTTAGTAGCTTTCTAATGATCCATTTCTGAATCTATTTATACCAGCCAAGCATGCCAATAACAAATATAATATCATGACGTGTACAAACTTGAGAATATATTAAACTCTCTACTACCGGAGAATAAGAGATTTGCTTCATTTATACACATTCTAAATTATTTTTAGGACATTGAAACTTACTGAATTTGTCATCCTAATAATAGGAGCAACATTTGGAGAGAAATTTTGCATGTTATAACGTTTAAGTATTTTTTTAATATATATTTTCTGAGATAAACCTAAGATCTCACGAGACCGATCTCATTAAATTTTAATGCCTATAACATAAGAGGATTCACCAAGATCCTTCATGTCAAATTTCTTTGACAGAAAATATTTTATCCCGGACAACATGTTTAAATCAGTACTTCCATTAATATTGAGATAATGATAAATTTACTTCCACATGTTTAAATATCATCCACATATAAAATGATAATGATAAATTTACTTCCAATAATATTGAGATATATGCATTGATCAATAGTATTTTCTTAAATCCAAACTCGGTTATAACCTATTCAAACTTAAAATATTACTGTCTTGAAACTTGTTTTAACCATAAATTGATTGTTTCAACCTACATCCCATATGTTCATTGCCTTTAACAATAAAATGTTCAGGTTATTTCATATAAATTTCTTCATGTAAGTTACCATTAAGAAATATAGTTTTTTTACGTCCATCAGATGCAGTTCTAAATCATAATGCGCTACAAAAGTTGAAATAATTTGTAATGAATCTTTCTTTGAAACTGATGAAAAAATATTATCATAATGTATCTCTTCTTGTTGTGTAAATCATTTACCAACTATTCAGGCCTTGTATCTTTTGATGTTACCTTGAGAATCGGTTTTAGTTTTGTAAACTCATTTATATCCTATAGGTTTAACTCCAATAGACAACTTAATAAGGTCCCAAACTTCATTAATTTTCATAAATTTCATCTCATCATTCATGGTTTCTAACCATTGAGACAAAATTGTACTCATAATAGCTTGTTTAAAGGATATTGGATCATCTTCATGACCTAAATCACAACCCTCTTCTGTAAATTATACAATATAATAATCAGTTATCGTAGATTTCCTTACTCCTTAAGATTTACGCAATGATTCTTGTGGCATCATAGGTACTTCATCAATGTTAAGAATATTATTAACATCATTTATCTCTAAATGAGAAGAACTTATAACATCTATAAAGATCAAAATTAGAATATAAATTTGATCTTCTTTTTGTAGGTTTACAATTCATTTTTTTATAACTCCCACTAATGTTGTCATTTTTAAAAAAATACTACATGTCTAGTCTCAATTATTTTAGTGGTATGCATAAACATAATATATTTTATTATTAAAATAACAAAATATAAATTATAATATACAGTTCTGAAGGGCAGACATCTTGAAGCAGAAAATAGCAGAAGCAGAAACTAGCGGAAGCAGAAATACTGATTGTGCGACCCTTTTTCGCGCGCCCCCTCCGCTTGAGCGGAGGGCTACATAAGAATGACACGGTCAAATCTCTCTAAACGTGCATTTTATGGGTGTTATTATGATTATGAATGCACATTTAGGGGTTTTTTTAGAGATTGTGGGAACTTTAAGATTCCGGTGGGCGCAAGCCCCCACCATTAATTATCTCTGATTATCACCCTCCAAGCACCTCTTGGATCTCTAAAAGGGGAAAAGCAAATATCATAAATAAGTAAACATAAGTGGTCGATTAACCGTGATGCGCTCTGATACGGGTGTGGTCTAGTGAATGAGTCAGGTTAAGGACTTATGGGTTCGACGGTCCAAAACCTGTGGCGTGGGTTTTTATAGGGTAATTGACACCCAACCAATTATGTAAAATCAGACTACTCGTGCTAGTCAATCTTGGAATTGGTCTATCAGTAGACTAACGAACTTAACTCGCTTGCATGTCTCACCGATCTTCTAGATTATGAATGTAAAGCACTGAGCCAATTCATGAACCTAGACATATCCTTTTGATACAAGGCGACATTCACCCATCCAATCACACAAAACCAAGCTTAAAGCGGGACACCGGCTAGTATTGAGGTTGGTGAATTGAGGTGTGTGAATCAGTAGACTAGCGAACTTAACTCGCTTGCACGTCTCACCGATCTTCTAGATTATGAATCTGAAGCACTAAGTCAATTCATGAACCTAGGTGTGTCCTTTTATTACAGGACGACATAACCCATCCAATCACACAAAACTAAGCCTGAAGCGCTATGCCAGCTAACTTTGAGGTTAGTGAATTAGAAGACTATCGATCTTAACTCGCATGCACGTCTTAACTGATCTACAAGATTATGAATTTGAAGCGCTAAGCCAATTCATGAACCTAGGTATGTCCTTTTGATACAGGGCGACATAAATCATCCAAACACACAAAACCAAGCTTGAAATACTGAGCTAGCTGGTATTGAGGGCTGATGAATCAGGAGATTTAACGAACTTAACTCGTATCCATATCCCACTGATCTTCTAGATTATGAATCTGAAACACTGAGTCAATTCATGAAAATCTAGGGTTACCATAGACACAAAGTTAAATTCAAAGCGCTTGCCTGATTTAATATTGAGATAGGCATGCTAAAATGAATCTTGTGACTTTGACAAACTCGAGGTCAAAGTTGCATGTTTTCCGAGGCGACTGATGTCTGAATGGTCGTGCGACTATCATCATTGTCATCATGCTTCTTCTCTTCCTTATCTTCTTCATATGATATTCTTTATCATCATGTGATCTTCACCATCATCATAATCATCATGTGATCGCCATCACTACATGATTATTCTCTCTACATGATCAATATCCCCGTGTGATTATGATCATCATCATCAACTGATCATCTTATCTGAATGATTATCATCTCCACACGATTATCATTTTAGTGTGATCATGATTATCATCATATCTGAATGATTATCATCTCTATATGATCAGCATCTCTGTGTGATCATCATCATCATCATCAACTGATCATCTTACTTGAATGATTATCATCTCTACATGATTATCATTTCAGTGTGATCATGATCATCATCATATCTAAATGATTATCTTCCATGTATGATTATCATCTCTGTATGATTATCACCATCATCTCTACATGATTAGCATCTCTGTGTGATCATGATCATCATTATCGACTGATTATCTTACCTGAATGATTATCATCTCTACAAAATTATCATTTCAGTGTGATCATTATCATCATCTCTACATGATCAACATTTCTGTGTGATCATGTTTATTATCAAGTGATCATCACATCTGAATGATCATCATCTCTACATGATCATCAACCTTGTGTGATCATGACTGTCATCATGTGATCATCATCATGGTCATCATCCCTACATGATTACCATCTTAACATTATCAACTATGTCACATGATCACCATCACTGCCTGATCAGGACATCATCACCACCTGATCATGATTATCTCATAATCATGATCATGATCATCATCACTCATCAAAATATTTTAATATATTATTTTTCTCTTATTATTTTCACTTTCTTGTATTTTATTTACAATATTATTTTATTATTTTCTTTACTAATTTTATTTTATTTTTCTCTTTATTTTATCATATTATTATTAATTAAAGCATTATCACATATAAAAGGGCCTTTTATTATTATTTACTTATCTATTATTATTATGCCCAACATTCACAAAAAAATTATAAGGAAAAATTATGAAAAATTCATATATTATTTTTTGGTATTTTATATGAATTTTATAAATTTTATTTATATTTATTTACATTTAAAACTCCAAGTCAAAGGTTGGTCAAAATAGAAATCCATATTACTATGATTTGAATTTTGAATTATTAAAATATTATAAATATTATTAAAATGAAGTATTTTTATCCTGAAAAATACTATGAAATTTTAAAAATAAATTTGAGTCAATTTGGAGTTTGGGAACACATCCAAATGATTTATTTACTAATTAAATTTCATTTTCCGTTATTAACTTAATGGGCTTCAAATGAATTGGGCCGTTGGATCTATTCTGATAAACGACCCAGATGCATCCTCCATTTCCTTTCACTCTGTGATTTACTGGATGTGTTAGATTCTCTTTAAGATTCACTCATGCGCATCAAGACTCGTGCTTATGCGCTGAAAGTCATGCTGTTGCGTTTCATTGACTCCCTTATCAATAGACTCGTCAAGATTCGTGCTGGTGGTGTCGCCGGTGACTGGGACCACTATTTTCCAATCAGAAAAGTGTTCTAGCATCGTTTCTCCTCAGAGAGTTGTTCTACGGTGTCTGATCGACGATTGGTATTGTTCGATACCGAATCTCAATTCTTATAAATTTAATGAAATTAATCGATATTTTCGACAATTAACTGCTCAATTCGCATCGCTTATGTGTGCTAATGTGAATTAGTATGATTAATGCAATCTAAATCGACTCATGACCTGGATATGATGCAATGTATAATGGTACCGTTCGATGTTCATTGGTACCGATTTCGATTGTGCCAAAATCCTTAACCTTTATTCACTTCTTGCATTATTTAAACTTCTACCATCCCATATACTAATAATATCTAGTAGAATGCATTCAATCTATGCATAATTCACTTCTCTATTAGCTCAGAAACCCGATTATGTTAGAAACTCACAATCACGAAACCGAGACACAATCAATACCGAGTTCTCAGGCCTCAGCTGAGATAAATTGGTTCATAAGCAGCTCATGATGTTTAAGCAAAGAATCAAGGAAATGATGCAGTATTATGTTGAGTTCTCAGGTTTCGACCGAGATCAATCGACATAGTGATCTAATTACTCATTCTCAATCAAAGTTCAATAAAGAATTCGAAAGATTCATGCATACTAAGCTTGTCACTCGTAAGAAAAGAAAGAAAAAAAGAAAGAAATTGTAAAGGAAAATCGACAAAATCAAAAGCGATAATATTGTTATTTACAAAACGATTACAATCACACTTCTCAAGCCCCGATTTTTAAGAATCAAACTTGAAAACTCCCAGTTGATAAAGGACATAGCTTAAAACTCACCTCTGATCAAGCAATTGAGGTGAATGAATCGAGTTCTCAAGTGAAACACTTAGATCAATCGATTATACCAACTTCTTCTTCCTGTTTCTTGCTTTCTCTCTCTCTGAACTCAATATCTAAGCTCTTTATCTCTCACTATTGATGCTAGAATGAATGAATCTTTGTTTCTCCTCTTCTATTCTTGTTAATTGCACTAATTGGGGGGGGGGGGTTATATATGTAATTAAGGGTGCACACAAGGGATTAACCCTTACACCAGCTATGCACTAGTAATTAAGCCCTTCTGGTCTATGAACATGGTCTTCACCTTCTATTAGAGTTCTGTTATGGTGTGGGTCCCATTTAAAACTCACCTCTGATCAAGCAATTAAGGTGAATGAATCGAGTTCTCAAGTGAAACACTGAGATCAATCGATTATACCAACTTCTTCTTCCTGTTTCTTGCTTTCTCTCTCTCTGAACTCAAAAATATAAGCTCTCTATCTCTCACTATTGATGCTAGAATGAATGAATCTCTGTCTCTCCTCTTCTATTTTTGTTAATTACACTAATTGGGGGGTTTATATAGGTAATTAAGGATGCACACAAGGGATTAACCCTTACACCAGCTATGCACCAGTAATTAAGCTCTTCTGGTCTATGAACTTGGTCTTCACCTTCTATTAGAGTTCAGTTATGGTGTGGGTCCCATTTAAAATGAGTTCAAAGCTCAATTTTTTGATTGTTGATCAGATTTGACCCCTCCTTCACTTTCCTTAATTCACAGAACCTTCTAGACCTTCTCATCTGCTATAAATCCCCATGACAAAGCACCAAGGCCGCCTTTTTGCTCTCTGCTATTGTAGCTCACCTCTTAAGCTCACAATTCATTCACCTGAGTTTATCTCTTGACTCAAATCATATCTCCTTCATTCAATTGTCAATCTTCATCACCCTAGTAGCATCGTGTGAGTGTGTAGAAGCTATAAGCACTGCCAATTTGGGTTTGCAACTTAAGGTTTGAGCTTTTCCTCAATTTCCCAATTCCATCACCTTAGCTCAATTGCTCCAATTCAATGCTTAATTGTTGCCTTTTACTTTACCTACAGTGTCGCCAGAGTGAGTATAGAAAGCTTGCCTTTTTAATTTTGGATTTTTTTGGATTTTAAAGTAAGGATCCATATCCCTCATTAACCATTCGAGGTAATCACTTTCTCATACTGCCTTATTCACTTGTTGTTTCTCGATTTCAAGCATTCACTATCTCTCTCTTATGTATTTGGCAGCTCAAGCTAGAAGGACTTGAAGTTTAGAGTTGTAAATAGCTTGATCGGCATCAATGGCGCCTTCTACCTCGTCAAGGAGAAGAAGAAAAAGAGGGATGGGAGAAGGAGAGAGCTCCTGAGGAACTGAACTCGGTGCAAAGAGCCTACAATGTGATGGGGCCCACTATTAGAGGCGCAAGTCATGTGAGCCAAATACACACTTCCTTTTTTCTTTGATTTAAATATCTGTTTAATATTGTGTAGGCTTGGTGCTTGGGTTAATGAATGAAATCTCTGTTAAATTGCTGACATATGGGCCTCACATGTAAGATCTATGAGTCTGGGCTCACAAGTCCACTTAACAATTAATTAGTGCATGACTTAGTGCTAATTAGGCTGAGGTGACATGCTGTGATAGGTCCATATGATTAAACCTCATCCCCTAAGCCTAATAGTCAGTTAACAGCTGTTGACGTGGCCCAATGAGATGCTACCATGTGCCACAAGTGGGACCCACATGTTAGGTGTGTGGGACCCACATGGGTGAGGTTGACCAATAAGGTGTTATCACGTGACACCCTCTCTCTCTCTTCTCTAATTCTGTGTGTGCATGCTTGAGATCCCCAGTAATGTCTCTGTCCCCAAGTTGCACCCAGACAAGTTCTTGATTAAATCACAGCCTTTGATTAATCTATTTTTTTGTCTGATTTTATTCTGATAGCTCCACTTGTCTAAAAATTATGAAATTTTTATCAAAAATCCCTAAATTCTTGGTAATCAACCCTCTAATTTTTAATTCCTATTTTGCCCTTATTTCTCTGAATTAAAAATTCTCTCAAGATAAACCCTATTATTAATCACACAAAATCTCAAATATGAATGTTTGAGCTTGATGCTTGTGCCAACAATATTATTTTATGTTGTCCTTAGTTAAACATCTATTTATGATGCTACTACTAAGTCCAACTCTATCTGATCAAAATTTGATCATGTGTCAACAATTGAAACATATATCAATTCAATCAGATGCATATCACATGGGCATCTGATGAACTCTGTGAAATTGACCTTCAAGTTTTTGTGCATGAAGTCAAATCATATTAAATTTCACTTATCTGGCTGTATCAAAATACTGGTTTGAACACAACATCCTCCTGATTGCCTGGGAATTTCTCTATTCCTACAATTAGGGTTTATCTTAGGCATTTCTCTTGAATTTCTCCCTTTATCTCTGGAAATGGATGTGGGACCCACTTGTCAGGCAAAATAATCACGAGGATGACCGCCCAAGAGACCTCTCTCTCTCCTGAGTCTCTTGAGAGTCATCTATGAAAATAATGGGGGTGATAATAGAGTATTTATATCCTGTTACCCTTGCTCAACTTCCCTTGTGGGATTAATGGATTGGCTCCGGAGCTTGACAGCGATGTCTCCCGACTGGTGGCCCTTCTTTCTCTCCTTCTCTGTCTCCTTCTTATGTTTATATGATTTATGATTATCTTCTTAATATTATTTACTTGAATCTTCTCACTCTCCTCTTTAAACATTTCAAGGGTAAACACTGATCTTCAACGATTTTCTTCGGACGTGAAGATGACTTAATTAGATATTTTTCTTTCTGCTATGTTTTTTTTTCTATTTCACTTTAATGGATGAAATATTTTATGAGTACATATACAGAATTATAAAATATGAGCTTTTTTTATAGAGACTGAGACTATGCATTAAATATTATAATATTTAAATATTCTAACATACGCATCCTATAATTAATTTAATAGTATATAAATCCCGTGCATGTACAAGCACAATTTTAAGTTTTCCAAATAAAGGCTACAAAGCAACATCTTTATTCTTAATTTTCATTACGAAGAACATATTTCATAATTGTATAATATATATATATATATATATATATATATATATATATATATATAGTTAGGCTATGGTGTTTTGTAAAACACAAAAGTGTTGTGTACTTTGCGCTCTATTTTTAATTGCAAGTCAGAAATGATCGATCCAAGCCGCTCAATCTAATCTCCATATCAAAATCTATTAGTAAACCAAATTTTATATTTTTTAGAATTTATTTGCCATTTTTTGGATAGGGGGAAAATCATTATTTTTGGATGAACCAGAATTCTCAGATCAAGTCATTTTCTCCTCATCAGAAAAAAATAGCAAAAAAATTCTAAAAAATATAAAATTTGGTTTACTAATAGATTTTAATATAAAGATTAGATTGAATGATTCAGATCGATTATTTCTGACTAAAATAGAGCACAAAGCACACAACGTCTCTGTATTTTACAAAGCATCATAGTCGAACTCTCTCTCTATATATATAAGAGTCAGAATTTATATAAAGGGGTCGGTCGAGTTGGCGGAATAAAAAATATTAAATAATTAAAATAAATTATAAAAGAGAGCAATTGATAATTTCCATACATATATAATCAGTTTTTCAAAAAAATTCTGCACATTAAAATAAAACATGGGAGCCAGCTCGTGATGCCCTTGTCTCTCCCGACAACACACGTATTACTATAATATAAATATTTATCTAAAAAATGTAAACACCGAACGCTGAGCGTGAAATGCTAATTAAGCACGTCAATTTTCACAATGGGCACTGTATATATATTCCATCTTTCTTTTCTCAAGACTGACTACTAATTGTTCTAACTGGTCAATAGTTATAGGGAAATAAATTTGGAGACAAATAAAGACAACGAATATAATTTTGAATTAAATTAAATTACATACTGAATATAAGAGAACTATGAAGTTGATCGTTAGTGATCTACACGTTACTTCTTTAAAATTAAATAGCACTTTTATAAATATTGACACTACTCGGTACTCCGTAGAGGGAAAATATTGTACTAGCCAACGCGTTACTTGAAAAGAATGAAAGTCACGATAGAAGACAAGGAATCGGGTGTGTTCTAAGGACAATGAATTAAATTTGGTTTTAAATCTTGTTCCACCCATCGGATTAGTATTGAGATTAAAATAAAATATAAGATTAAAAATGAGTTGTATCAAAATTGATGAAATAACACTGATCTGATGGATGAAACAAAACTTGAGACCAACTTTAATCCCAAACCCTTGTACACATCCCGCTTCCCGAAGACAAAAATCAAGAAATGTGTGTTTGATTACTTTCGTATGAGGTGGTGAACCAGAAGCAGCGAATAGCCGTGTCTCGAGTTCGGACATTGAAAAAACAGTGTGGGTGATGCGATCATGGTCCTTGAGTAATAGGAGTGAGTATTCCTCAGATATTTTACGATAGAGTAACTATTCAAATTCACTACGGCTATGGAATCTTTATTACGAACTGTCCGAACTTAATTTTTACTATTAGATTCAAAAGACTCACTTAAATTCAGACACTTTACTGAATTAAATATTCTAGAGGATGTGAATTCGAGAAATAGTGGCACACACCAGCCAGCTGTTAGTGTATAAAAAAATGTAATTGATTTTCATTTGTGTAAATATTCCGAGTTCGGACGAGAAAGATTAATTTTTATCTTAATGTACCGGCAATTTTATTTCTTTGACGTTTAATTTTCTACATATGCACTCCTGAAGAATAAATGTGCATATATGTTTTCTCAACCTATATATATTTTTATATACAATAAAAGAAAAAAAAAGTAACTTACTTTTGGAAATATTTTTTGTATAGAAATAATAAAATAAACAAATGTGCGATTCTTTTTCACGTGCTCCTCACAACGCGCGGCGATGAGATGCGGAAGAAGGACACGGAGATCACTCCTAAGCGTGCATTTATTTAGCGCCGGTTAATTCTACTGTTCAGACCCATTGGGATGCACATTTAGGGATTTTTTAGTGATTGTGAGTCCTTGTAGATTCCGATGGGCACAAGCCCCCACCGTTAATTACCCTGACTTATTAACCTCGAGACACCTTCGGATCTCGAAAGGGGAAGCTAATACTATAGCTAAATGATAGTCAAGTGGTCGAATGGTCAATTGTTCAAGTGATCAAAATCACTACGAAACACTTTGGACTTATAGTCAGATCAGTTTAGTGAGGCAGGAATGGTAGAAGATGAACTTACCAATAGATCAGTTCTATCTCTAGGGTACAATGTAAATTGAATCTACAAACATATCGATTCAACTTACATAGAGTGTTGACAGACAAACTTACCAACAGATCAGTTCAGGATTTAGAAACAAGTGAAAATAAACTTACAAACATATCAGTTAATATTCAAGAAATGAACTTACAAACAAAGCAGTTCAATTCAAAGCATATGCAAATGTAGTAAAAGATGAACTAACATACAGATCAGTTCAAGAATACAGATAAAAGAGATATAGATGAACTTACAAACCGATCAGTTCGCGGGTTACATATTACAAGGGTATAAATGAACTTACATACAGATCAGTTCACTAGTTACAGATAAAAGAGATATAGATGAACTTACATACAGATCAGTTCGTAGGTACAGATTACAGGGGTATAGATGAACTTATTAACAAATTTGTTCACTTGAGTTCAAATAACAGAGATACAAATGAACTTACTAACAAATCAGTTCACTTGAGATCAGATAACAGAGATACAGATGAACTTACTAACAGATCAGTTCACTTGAGTTCAGATAACAAAGATGCAGATGAACTTACTAACAGGTTAGTTCACTTGACACAGAGTAGTAAAAGTAGGTTGATAGGAAATAAGCTTACAAACATATCAGTTAATTTTAGAGTAGAGAAAGATAAACTTATAAACAGACTAGTTCAATCTTTATAGCTCTGAGAGACGATCTTACAAACAGATCAGATCAACCTCTACGGAGAGATAAAAGATGAGTCTACAAATAGATCGACTCAATCTTGATTGATCTAGAAGATGAACTTACAAACAGATCAGTTCAATCTTAACTAGTCAATGACCAATCACACGAGATACAACCTGAAGCACTAAGTCATTTGATCTTAAGGTTGGTGAATCAGAAGATTAGTGGATATGACCCACATGCACATCTTACTGATCTTCTAGATCTTGAATTCCAAGCACTGAGCGGATTCATAAACCTACGAACACTTCTACACATAAAGTCAAACCCGAAATGCTAAGCCGCTTCAACATCGAGGCATGTGTGTTAGTGAATGAACCTACAAACAGACGGTTCAATTTCACTATTTAGAAGATGAACTTACAAACAGATTAATTCAATCTTGTGACTTAGGAGATGAACTTACAAACAAGTCAGTTCGATCTCATGGACTAGAAGACAAACTTACTAACAGATCAGTTTAGTCTTACTAGCGTGTCAAGTTATGAACAACAGTTCAAGATACAGGAACCAGAAGACAGTGGACAGAGTCCCTACAGTTGTCTTACTTGATCTTTCAAATCATGAGTTCTAAGCACTTGGTCGATTCATAGATTCAGGGTTAACTTGTGCATAAAATTAGACTCGGAGCACTTGACTGGTCTAATATTGAGACATATTTGTTAGAGAGTGAGTTTCTAGACAGCTTCAACTCAACTCATCTAATATAGTCATATCATGGGCTTGCATGAGCGGATCAGCCTTATATCTCGTGCACCACCAATCTTGGGAGGCGCTAGTGCATTAATGATCGATAGATCATAAATCTCAGCATCATGATGTCACCTTTCCAGATATCATAATGTTCTTCTTTGAAGTCAACACACTCTCTGTGTTGATTTTGTAGTCTGAGTTGTCTTCTTGGCAGGTGTCAGGATGTTCTTATCCTGAATATTGTTGGCTGACTGTTCTGAGTGTTATATTATTTATGCAAAAATACTCTACTGCTCTACACCCTTGTGTGAGCTTATTTAATCACCTCTAAAATGCAAAAGAATTATTGCATTATTATTGATTTTTATTAATAAGATAATACCCTTTATTATTATCTCAATTACAAAGGTGATTTTATTTTTATTTTTAACTCTCTTTATTTTTATAGAAACTTACTTATAAAAATAATAAAAAATTATTTGGTTATTATTCAGAATTTTATTAAGATTTTTAGGATTTTTATAATAGCCAAAATAGCAAGTCAAACCTTGGTCAAACAGAAAAAGCAAATAATATCATTTTAATTTTAAATTATTTCAGTACAGTAAAAATCTTAAAACTGAAATATTTTTATATAAGAAAATACTATGAAAAATAATGAATATTTAGAAATAAATTTGAGTCAATTTAGAGTTTCAGAAGACCTCCAAATGATTTATTTACTCTTTATTTTTAATTTTCGGTCATTTATTGCGAATTGGGCTTAACAAATTGGGCCAGTTTTTAATTTTCCTTTTATTTTCTTTACTGGGCCTACTTTGAACTGGGCCAAGATTAATGCATTGATTAATCTGGGCGTTGGATCTGTGTCAAGATTCGCACAAATCTTTTATTTAACTTTTTATTTTACTTGGGCCGCTGGATTTAGCTGAGATTTGTGTTAGATGGATTAAAAGCCCAAATTGATTCCTGTTTTAATTTTCTAAACGTTCAATAGACCAGATCTCTTGGATCTGCTCCAGGATTCGTGTGATTCTCCAAAATTAGTGCTGAGATAGTTCTTCTTTGTCTCTTCCTTCTCACGCATCAAGATGCGTGCTGAAGTTGATCTTGATGCCTCGGTGGCTGATCGAAGATCGCCACTATGACGCGTCGCCTAAATGTGAGGAACTTGTATGTGTCTTCCGATTGTGCATCGGGGTGGTGGATCGTCGGCGCCACCACTACCAATTGAAGTCTCATACTTAATTCGATATCGGAGCGTTCTAACACCAATTGAGCTTTTTCAATCACGATTTCTTATGATTTTTTATCCTTTCATGCTATTCTAAGTCTCAATTGACAGGATTGACAGTTTAATTTCTCATATTGCGCCTGTTCATGCTTGAATTAGACTGAGATAGGGTCGAAAATCGGTGCTGTCTGTCGACTTCAAATTACACTCCATGTTTCTAATCAATTGCTAAGAATTGCCTCTTCTTAACATTACAGAACTCATCGCCTATGTCATAAGGCCTGATCGAAGCATGTAATTTGTTCAATTGAAGTGATAGTTATCACTGTCATGCTTTCTGTTAAACCGTGAAATTTAATTAAGAAATAATGATAATTAAGATGATAATTACAATGATTTAATGTAAATTTATAAATAACTTAAATCAATGTTTAATGAAATATATATATATATATATATATATATATATATATATAAATAATATTATTAAACAAGTTTGGAATATAAGTAGTTGAATGAGATTAAGAATCGAATAATAAAACCCAAAGATCAAATCAAAATTTAGAAAATATTAAATAAGTGATTTCAAATATAACCACGCAATAATATCTTAGTGAAATTAAATTATGATGAATTAAATTTAATGAAATGTCAATTATAAACCTGAATCGTAATATTGAGAGTTAAGCTTAAATTAACAACGATTGACTAAAGAGATTTACAGATGATGATTAATGGTCTAAATGACATCAACTTAATTTGTTTGATACAACAAAAATATAATAATTGAATTGGTCCTGATAATAATTGTATTTAAACGATTAAAATTTGACGCGCGAATAGTCGCACGAACTTGATCACAGAAAATCCAGATCGACTTCAAAATCAAAAATCTTATCTCACTTCCTTTCTTTTCTTTCCTTTCTTTCACTTCTTTCTTTTCTTTTCACTCTCTCCGCTATGATTTCCCCTTCCCTTTTTCCTTTTCTCTTTCTTTCCCGGGGGCGACAACATTCATTCCACCTTTTTCCCGTCTCCTTCTCTTTCCCTTCTTATTTTGGCCTCTCTCTCTCTCTCTCCGTTCTTACCGAGGGAAATCCTCTCCCCCACAACACCCCAGCACTCTTCACTCGGCATCGCCTTCACTCTCACTCTCGGTCGGATTGTTGCCACCCACTCTCCCCGATCGGATCCGTAACTGGCCACCTCGAGGCCAAAGCAACACCACACCTCACACACCGCTGCCTTCCCTCTCGCGTTGATTTGTGTGTCGCTGCTCCAACCCGAGCACAACCACCTGGGTCGTTGTTGCTCCAAAACCGACCACTACTGGCTGGATCCGAGATTTGCTAACCTTTTCACTGCCTCCTTTGAGTTCTGGTAAATTCTTTCCTATCTTGGCCGTGTGAGCCTCTGTTGCATGATACGTCTGTTCTGGCCCTGGCTATTGCTGCGCTTTGGTACAATGGTACCAATTGGTACTATTGACGCAAGGTCGTGCCTTTAGCGGGTTGTGACTATTGTTGGTCGTTATTTTCTCGTCGCATCAATTTATTGCCTTGGAAATTATCCGATTCCTGGTTTAGTCTCTGAAATGCTGTCATGATGGTGTTTTTGGTCTATGATGGTTTCCTTATCTTCTGGGTTCTAGGTTATGGGCATTAATGCCACCTCTGTACTGTTTTATTACTGATATTTATGTGTTGGGTTGCTGATATCTTCTGGTATGCCCCTTTGGTTTTGGTCTTGTTACTATTTCTAGTCCTTGGTACACTAGTACTAGTTGGTACTGGTGATGCGAGGGTTGTGATGGATGGTTTTTATGTCAAATTTTTGGCACTTGCTTGTTGTCTGGATTGGTTTGGTTAGGCTCTAGTATTACCCCAGGTAGTCTCTGGTACACTAGTACCGAAGTACCAGTGATGCAGAAGCTGGCTTGGTTTTGATTCACATTTTGGTAAATGCTGGCCCTTGCTGGTTGGATGTTTGTGCTTGTCCTTTGATGGTGCATGTAGTTAGTCATTTAGCTGAGTGTGCCGGTTATGCTGATACGGGGTCTAAACCTGAGTTTTTGCTTGCCTGGAACTGCCATACTTGTCTTAATTCTTGTTTGTACCTATGTGCTAGTTTGGTTCTGTGATCTGTTTTGTTGGTCTATGCTGGTTTTACAATTGATGCTTGGCCCCCCTGGTGTGATTACGCTGTCCCATTTTCATGTGCCATTTTGATTTGTATTTGCTAGTTGGACTAGGTGGTATGGCTAGTGATGTTTTCTTGTTGCTGGTTACTCCCCTCCCTGACTGTTAACAGTCTTGTGCCGATTCTGACTGAGCCTATATATTGAATTGCCTCTGGTCTGTTATGATAGCCCTACAGGTGCCTTGAAATACTTGTCTTGTGTACGGGGTGGCTGATCTGACTTGGAATTTGGGCTTCGATTAGAATAGGCTAGTTGGGCTTATTTAGTAATTAGAGAAAAATTGGGATGATTAAATGGGATTAGGCCCAACCTATTTAATAAGATTGTCATATTTTAGGAGTATATTGGGCCAGCAAGTAATTAAGTTAAGATGACACTAATTTACGGATTTATTAGAAATAAACAAATAAGTAAAGGCCCAATAATTAAAAGTCTCAAGATATTAAAACGTGATTAAACTAAAATGTGAATAATAAATTGACGCCGCCCCGAAAGGTTTGGTGGCGTCATGGACTAATACGTAAACTTAAAGAACTTGAAAGATAATTATATGATCTGCCTCAATAATGAAAATCTGAACAGATACAGTGGTTTCGGAGGCAGCCTATGATCCCAAACACATTAATAAAACAATAATAATTTTCTTAAATTAGTTTACTTTCTTTTTATTTTTAAATTTTCTTTTAAGTTTTCCTTTTTAAATTATTTTAAACTATTTTTCTAATTTATGAAAATATAATGTTAAATATATACATACATAATAATAAAAGCAAATTAATAAGAATAATAATTAGGATATAATGAATATATATTAGTATATATATACATATATATATTAATCAATTTCTCTATTTTTAGATTTAAAAGAATATTAGAAATAAAGAATATATAAAAAATAAATATATATTAATTAAATCCTTTATTTTTGAATAAACAAAAGAATATTAGAATTTGGTATTATATATAAGATATAAGATATATTAATCAATTTCTCTACTTTTAAAATAAATAAAAGAATATTAAAATATAATATTATCTATGTATAATATATATTAATTAATTCCTCTATTTTTAATATAAATAAAATAATATTAAAATATAATATTATATATAAAATATATATTAATCAATTTCTCTATTTTAATAATTGAATAACATTAATTAATATATATAAATACCTATTAATCAATTTCTCTATTTAATAATAGAATAATATTAATAAATATATAAACATATAAATATATATTAATCAATTTCTCTATTTTTAATAAGAATAATATTAATTATATAATATTATGTATTAATCAATTTCTCTATTTTTAATAATTAATTATCCTAATTATAATTAAATTAATTGAGTGATAACATTAAGCTAACTTAATTAATCTAAATAAATTAAGTTAACTACATTAATCAAAATAAATATAATCTTAAAATACGAACTTAAATAATAATAATTTCAATTGAGGGGTCCTGTATACCCTGACCTAATCAGACCAAGCGTAAATAGGACACTCGCGAATTTAATTATTTTTGGACTACGTAGGCTCTCAGAAGTGTACCGATGAGCCGACAATTGAGTGCTCTCAAGATGAGACGGTTGACGAGATCATGAACGTCACCGGAGACTAAACAATTTGACGCTACTGACCTGATCAAATTATTCTCAGGTACGGTTTCCTGGGATTTGAATTTCTTTCTTCAGAATTAGAAACCCAACCCGAAAAGAAAATGCTTTTAAAATAAAAATCTGAATTGCGGTGTTTTCTGACCAAAAATGATTAGAGACTTAAATCTAACCTGTCATATGCATCCAGTAAATTGACCAACATATTCGAGACATACCCGCATTCGCATGTCATATCATATCATACCGCATGTAGACAGGGATAGAGTAGGACTCGGAAATAGTCCCGAGATAGGACTAGTTAGAATGAAATAAATAAAGTTATAGATTATAATTAGTAGGTTAATATTATTAATATAATTAATTAAGTTAGACAATTAATCATGCAAAATGCATGGGAAAGTGCTGAGAGGCGGGCCGGGTGATCTCAGTCTGAGGTTGTCTTGTATAACTAGTCCAACGGGTTACATTCCCCTTGGTCTATGTATACACTGCGCACCTTTGCTTGTCGGTTATCCACCGACCCCATCATTTGGCGGGTTCGGCCGTGTCAGAGTATTTTTTTTTCTTTTGATCAATATTATATTTTTAATATTCTTAATATGATTAAGTTTTTTTAATCCAAATTTGAGCGATTAGGATACCATGTTTTTTAGTGTTTATTGTGGGCGTCCATATCCGAGTCTGAATTCTACCCTGTTTTGTTATTTCTCGGGATGCGGTCCTCTGGCCCTTAGTTGGTACAGTGTAGGCTCCCATTTGTATCATATATCATTTTATCTCTCGGGATGCGGTCCTCTAGCCCCTGGTTGGTACAGTGTAGGCTCCCCTTTGGGATGCGGTCCTTTGACCCCAGGTTGGTACAGTGTAGGCTCCCATCTGTATTATATTTCATTTTGTCATTATTTTCGGGATGCGGTCCTCTGGCCCTTAGTTGGTACAGTGTAGGCTCTCATTTGTATTAGTTTCTGATTTATTATTTTCTGGGTAGTTATCTCCTTTTGATGATATGGCAACTGAAAGCATAACTTATTAATCCATTTTATTTTATTATATTTTTATTATTCTGTAAGGTGGATCATCAGATTCAGAATACCGAGTACGTGCTTTTAGCCGTCACTCTCCTAGGGCGTTATCGCTCCGGGAGGCTGAATTTTCCCAGGGTATTCAGGGCATTGGCGTCCGCTTACTCGAAAATCCTAAGTTTGTAAGTCGGGCCCGAATACGTGCCCGCTTAGGTAAGTCACAAGTCCAGGGCCCGACCACGTGCCCGCTTGTGGATGGATTGATGATCTCGAATCGGGTTATGTATATACGGGTGCTTTAAATCTCGTATCTTATATATATATTTATTATATATTATATTATTCCACAGATTTTTATAATTTGTGTTTATTTGTCATTGCATGTCATCGCATCATAGCGAATTGTTAAAGAGACATATTAACTATAATTTTACTATTTAAATAGATAACTATTATATTTAAAATATCAGTATCGGTTTTTGGGTCCAGTTTAGGAAAGAAGATCAAATCTTAAGGCTGGATCTAAATCCGTACTGAGTAATTTATTAAATTACTCACGTTTTCACGGTGGTTGTGGGATCCAGGTTTACAGGTGCGGGATAGAGTTCTGATGAGAGTGCTAGGTGCAAATCTCGTGATATCGTAGGTGCTTCGCCGCATCATCACAAAGCCGAGGCGGGTAGATGATTAGGACTTATCGGGCATCAGGTTTTTGTTTCTTTCTTTGGGTTTTTATTTGAGAGATTTTGCTACCCATTCCGATGGAGTTAGCCCCGTCGGTATTTGGCGTTGTATTCCACTGTATATTCTGGACTGATATTGTTTTGTATTATTATTATTATTATTTTTATTTTGAAATTTATCTTATTTTATTCATTTAGCCTTTCGTACGTACGTCTCGTCGTGCGTACGTGGCGGGATTAAGCACCCCTAATCCTTTCAATTTATTCTGGGGTGTGACACTTTCGATCTCGGGTTCTAGCGAAATCAGTCTCAGACTTTGATTAATTGATTGATTCAAAGTTGAATTCTTTGAGCAATTGCTTAGGAACACAGAGATTGAGAGGTCAGTGACATTCGATCAATCAATTACTATGATTATAGTTAGGAGATCACTCGGTCTTCGACTAGCTTTTCACCGGCAACTCATTTAATCCATTAATCACCAAATTGATCAAGAAAGAAGCAAGAAAATAATAAAAAAAGAATCTAAATAGCAAGGCGACAACTCGGAGAAGAGATTCAATCAAAGAAAATAAGAAATTCAACTGAATTAAAAGAGGAAAATGCGAAAATACAATGAACAATATTGAAACTCTGAGAAATGACTTCAAAAACAAACACAATTACATCTCAAGCTCTCGACTTTGATTCCAACACTTACCTCTATCGTTTCCTTGATCTGGAGCTCTCTAATTCACTATAATTGGGATTGAAGGGGTGTGTGTACAGAGTTCTCAACACTTGTTGAGATCAATCGGTTGAATAAACTTCTCACTTGCTCTCTAAGGTTCTTGAGTGATCTTGAGGGGTTGTGGGCACTGTGTAACTGTTGCTTGTTTGTGTATATCTCCTTTGGATTGTTGTTGATTGAGGGTTTATATAGAGGTTGATTAGTTTGACCAGATTTTACTCTCTCAATTCAACTGCACTTGGTGCATTGCATCACTCACTCAAGCTACTCTCTTGTGCTCTATGGTTCACTTAACCTAGTCTTCAATTGTCTGGTTTGTGTGTAATCGCTTAGAAGCGCTTATAACTTTAATTTATTTACGATTTGCCACTACTCGACCTTCACCTTCTTGTAAGCACTTCCAAATTTCCCCTTCTAGACCCTTCCAGGCTTCAATTCACTCCTTTATATCTGCTTGCATCCTCCCCTAGCTCAAATTTACAGCAATTGATTAGATTATCTTTCTTCTCCCTTTGCAAGCTTATAACCAAGTCTCAGCCTTTCACCTTGAACCCTTGCTTATTTCTTGTATATCAAAGATTCAACATCATCACCTCAGTATCAGGCATATATGGATCCGCATATGGATCCTTAAAATATATTTGTTAGTTTATTGAATCCGTATATGAATTCTAGAAAATGATTCATCTAATATAATGGATCCGCATTTGGATCTTATAAGATTCGAATTCGAATCCGCTATGAATTCGATAAATAAAATTTTATTGGATACGAATTCACATATGGATCTTATAAATTTTTAATGGATTCACATTTGAATCATGCAGATCCGATTCAATCCAATCCATTAACAACCCTAGATCGGTGTTAGTTTTATTAGAGTTGAGTGCTCAATGAATCCTTGGGATTGGTCCTCGAAATTTTTATTCGATCTCAATCTGTAGCAAATTATATATCATCATCAAATTAATGAGCCGACAGCGACATGCAAAGTCGAATGGCACCAAAATGCACTAGCTGAACGATCAGAATTAATAATAGCTTGTGAAGTCTTTTTGACGTCTATAAAAAGAGTTCTAGTTCAGAGAAATATTTGATGGATTATTATAGTAACAAAATTTATGAATAATTTATAAACTATCTACTTCAAAGAATTTATGGACTATTGATTTTTAATATATTGATGAATAAAATATACGAACTAAAAAGTTTGTCAAATTGTTCATGAATTATTCACTAAAATAAATTTTGACAAATATTTCATAATTATCTCAATTTATTCGGAAAATTATTCTTATTTTAATTACTAGATATTTGATGTATATTCCTTCTCTCGGAGATTTAACTTTTTACCTTTTGAAATGTCATGTATTTTAGATGAGTCCGTGGGTGAAACAGAAAAAAAAATCACCGTTTACATGTTATGTATTTTGTTATTGATAGATGAAAAGATTTAATTTGTCAGTGCCTTCATACCAGAAAACACATTTTCTTGTTTCCTACCATGATTTTCACTTGTATCGGACCATGGGTTCCTCAGAGAACATCTTACTCAGTACATACCACCGACACACTGACCACCATATATAATAAGTTGTCCACAAGGTCGAATTTAATTTAGATAATTTTCACCGTAGGTTAATGAATTAAATCTCAAGTCTTGTCTCATTCATAGCATTTTCTTTATTAATTTTCAGTCACTAATTTTAATATTTATCCAAATTTACATGATATCTGGTAATTTAGACTTTTATATGAAATCTAAAAGTGTAACAATGTAAAAACAAATAATGTTTTCTATTTTATTTGTTTTGTAAATAATTTAGAACTAGTCATGTTTTCAGATATGTGCCCTTTCTTAAAAGATTTTTTTATTCAGAAGATATATGTATTTCATATGATATTTTAATTATCGAAATAAATAAAAAGGTTTAGTGTTCTTTTCTAATAACCAAATACTACAAACTGAAATAATTTTAGCTATATAGTACCAAATAAATAACCAAACTTCTCGGCCAAACACATATAGAGGAATGATTTTCTTGTTCTGACATAAAAATATTGTCGTGTAATAACAATTTCAACAATCATTCTTGACAATTTAATAAAAGTAAAAAAATCTATATAATCATATAAAGTTTTTTGCTAAGTTCGGATGAAAAAACACCTACTGAGTTATTAAATTTGGACAAATCAATATTTAATGACTAAAAAGTAAAAACAGATAAATAAAAAAATATAAGTGATAAACATATTTAAGATGAAATTTAATAAACTCAAAAAAATTACCCAATTTAAATCATTCGTACGAGGGGTTTCATAAGGGATTATAAGATAGGAAACACAAAGTATCACTTCTTAACTACCACCACCTAGGCCTGACCTATAGAATGTCATGTTATGAAGGTATTACACCAATTTAACCTGAGTTCTTAAAGCTCGCCCCAGCTTAGCTTCAGTTTGAGTGTATGACCAACTAAAATATAATGTGGAATCAGTACCTATTAACACATATTCGATAGTAACAAAATTTATGATATTTTTATAACACATCCTTGATTGAACACATACGAACTAGAAGGTTTTTGAATTGTTCATGAATTATTCACTTTTTGGTTATTTATTTCAGAATTATCTCGATTATTCTCAAAATTATTCTTAATTTGTAACTGGCTAGATAGCAGATACTCCTTCCATTTTCTTCGAAATTTACTTTTTAACATTTTAGATGTCATGTAATATTGGTGGGTGAAACAGAAAAAAAATGTCACCTTTCACATAGTTACGTCACTACCACACAAAATTTTTTTAACCGGTTATATAAATGATTTAGCACCGGTTATATAACTGATTGTAAAGTTATGCAGTGTTCAATATTTTACAAACTGATGTTAAAAGGAGATGCTAGATGGGACATTTAAAGTCGGTTATTTGAATAATCATTTCTAAACTATAACCTTTAGAGCCGGTTTTTGACTCATAATCGACGCTTACCATGAGGTTAACTCAAAAAGTATATCAAATTATCTCTAAATTTTGATTTATCATGTGAAACCCCATAACTTTTAAAATAATAAAATCTATAAATATATAATTAAACAAATTATGAGGAAAAATACATATCATAAATTTTATAATTTAGAAAGAAGAAACCTTAATTAAAACTTTATCTCAAAAATCAAATTAATATTTATTAAAATATAAATAATTTAAACTCTGATTAAGTAGACAAAATAAACATTTAATTTTCCTCAATCTAATGAAACAAAAAACAATAATAATCACACTAATTATAATTAACTAGCTATATAGGAACACCAAAAATTATGAAACTAAGTGTACGAGTTTAATCAAAGAATATAAAATTATCAAATATAATCAAAGTTAATAACTAAATTAGAACAAAGATAAATTAGTCGATCAATTAAAATCTGAAAAGGGCAATTAAACACGATTATCTACGCAGCCCAATCACGTAAAAATCAAAATTAAACCTCTTCATCTATTCTCTTCTTTTATTCCCAATAAACTAACTAATCAAAATTCTAATTAATTTACGAGATACATGATCGTTTACACAACGTCGGTCGTAGAATATCAGATTTAAACCCATATCATAATCCTCTCTCTTTCTTCTTTCCTTATCGAGAAATTGACTTCTCTACATCTCTCGTGACCTTGTCTCTCCTGTCTCATTCCCCGTCCCGACTAGTTGTACTCTCTGCCTCGTGCATGAACGCATGTCCCATCTCTTTTACTTCCCGTGGCTGCCTTCTTGCCCTTATCTTTTGATCTCCTTCTTTCTTTCCAAAAACCAACATTTTCTTTTACCTACTCTCCCTGTCCCTCTTCACTTCAACCCCAGCTGAGAGAGAGCCCTCTCATTTTCAATTTTTAATTTCACTCCTCTATCCCTCTTCAATGTTGCCATCTGCCTTCCCCTTCGCCTCAGTGTTGAATCATCCTCACACCTCCCATCCCCTTTCTTTTTCCTCTCACACGGAGGGCGCCCATACCCAACCCCCTTCGCCACCCCCTCATTCTCAGATTCCCTCTTGAAGTGCCCACCTCGCTGGTACCTTGTTCTATACTTGCCTTATTCAAGCTCGCGTCACCCATGACCAACAACGACTACTGGCCAGAACCGACCTTTGTTGTGTGCTACCCTTAACTAAGCGATTGAGCTTCCTGCGCGGGCTCCACCTTGTTTCATAGTGATTCCCCTATTAGTGTCATTTATGCCTTCTTGGACTATACTGATAAACTTCAACCCTACTATTTTTCTGTTGCATGAAATTGATTGATTTACGAATCTAAGACTTGTTGATTCGATTTGGTTTCTGTGAGGTACACCTCTACACTAGAATAAATTCTATATTTCGGATTTTGTTTCAAGGGTAAGAGCTGTACCAAAGTTACTCGGGCCTTGTTCTTAGTACATATCTCGTTCTAGAGGTGGCATTGTTATCATTCTATTTTTATTTTTATTTTTTTTGCTAGTTTTGAAATTGGTTTCCCTTAAATTGCTAATACCAGCCCCAGTCTCTTTTTTGGTTATGCCGACATGCTGGTGTTTGGTTTTGCCTCTGATATTTATCAATACTAGTTTTGTTACTTGTCCTATTAATGGGTTGCCTTTGATTTTCTAATGGTTTGTATCTTTTGCTTTGTCCCTGGTGTTATACCTTGTGATGGGTTTTGTTCTCTAATTTTTTTGGATTGGTTGCATATGAATTGGCTCATGTTCCTGACTTGTACTGTGATAGTTGTGCTGCCTTGCTTGTTGAATCTAGTTGTATGTAGGAGTTCAAAATTTAATGGGTATAAAAAATAAGATTATGAAGCTTTATCAACAGGATTACAACCAAAGCATATTGAACTATATAAGTGAGTTAAATTAATTAATTCGAATTTAGGCTGAGATGAAAATAAATTTCGGTCCAATACTTAAAAACTCTAACAAATAAAAATGTGATTTAAAATTAAAATGATTACGAAATAATTAAGTCATTATCCTAATAATAATTATAAAAATACATTCACTTGATGTAAGCAAATAGATATGACAAAATAATATATATATATATATATATATATATATATTAATGAAAATCATATATTAATAATTTTATAAATTAAACTAAATAAATTATTATATTTATTTTCAGATTTATAATCTTTATGTCAACAATAATATATATAAAACAAAATATATACTTACAAAGTAATTGATGAAATAGTAAATTAACATATTATTCACGTTAGGCTTAAATAATTATGAATTATGGTATGATTTAAAACTAAATAATTTATAAATTCATTAGATGGTAATGATATTTATATCCATTAATCAATTTCTTTTTTTAATAAGAATAATATTAATTATGTAATATTATATATCAATTAATTTCTCTATTTCTAAATAATTAATTATCCTAATTATAAATTTAATTTAATTAAGTGATAATGATTAAGTTAACTTAATAAATCTGAATAAAATTAAGTTAATTACATTAATCAAAATAAAAATAATTTAATCTCAAACTCTAAATGATAATGCCCTCATTTTTTAGTCCGGTATATCCTGACCTAACCAAACCCAACGTGAATAGGATACTCATCAAATTTAATCTATTTCGACTTTATAGGTTTTCGAAAAATCTTGACGAGCCGTCAATTAAGTACTCACGGGATGAGACGACTGACGAAATCATTGGCCCCAGTAGAGATCAAATGATCAGACACTACCAACCTTATCGAAATATTAGGTACGATTTCCTGAGATATACTTTTCTTTCTTCAAAAATAGGAACCCAAACCGAAAATAAAAATATTTTTAAAATAATTAAACTGCGGTATTTTCTGACCAAATTTGTTTAGAGACCCGAATTGAATTGTCATTGCATCCAGTAAATTGATCAGCATTTTTGGGGCCTACCCGCATTCGCATGTCATCTCGCATATAGACATGATAGGAGTAGGACTCGGTAAATAGTCCTGAGATAGGACTAGATAGAATTAAATAGTTCAGTTATGGATTATAATTATTAGGATAATATTATTACTATCACTAAGTATTAATTTAGTTAAGTAGTTAATCATGCATTAAATGAATGAGAGTGCCGATAGTGCACGGTAATTCTCGATCACGATGTTGCCTTGCATAACTGCACCGTTGTGGTTACGTACGGTGACCCATAGGCCCATGGGACCCATCGATCTGTATATGCACTGCGCATCTTCATCTGTCAGATTATCCACCGACCCCATCATTTGGCGGATTTGGCCGTGTCAGAGTGTTTTCTTTTGATCAATATTATATTTTTATTATTCTTAATATGATTTAATTTTTAATTCAAATTTGAGCGATGAGGATACCATGTACTTCAGTGTTTAGTGTGGGCGGCCATGTACTTTAGTGTTCAGTGTTTAATATGATTTTATTTTATCCGGCTTATTTAGAATCCTAGTATTATCCAAAGGGTTTTCTCCTTTGGCCCCTGGTTGGTACAGAGAAAGTTGGGAAGCGGTCCGCTGGCCTTAGTGGGTACAGTGTAAGCTCTCATTTGTTTATATTTCATTTGATACTTTTATGGGATGTGGTCCTCTGACCCTTGGCTGGTACAGTGTAGGCTCTCATTTGTTTCCGATTTGTCAATTCACGGGTAGTTATCTCCTTTTGGCGATATGGCAACTGAAGATATATTTATCTGTTTGCTTTTAATTTGTAAGGTGAATTACCAGATTGAGCAGACCAGAGTACGTGCCTTTGCACGCTCACTCTCCTGGGGAGTTATCGCCTCGGGAGTCCGAATTGTCCGTTTATGCGGTATTGGCGCCGCATAAACATAAGTCCTAAGTTCGTAAGTTGGTCGCTGGTGGCGCCCGCTTAGGCAAGACCCAAGTTCATAAGTTGGGACGCTGGTGGCGCCCGCTTGAGATAGAACTGGTGATTTACAATCTGGGTATTTATATCGGGTGTTTAATTTTCATACCTTATATTTTATATTATAATATTATTTCCACAGATTTTCTATTTCGGGTTTATTTGTCATTTCATGTCATTCATGTAGGAGTTTTCTCAAGCGTGCATAAAATATTATTATATTAACACATATTTATTATATTGTATTAAAATACGGTATCGGTATTTGGGTCTAGTTTAGGAAAGAAGATCAAATCTTAAGGCTGGATCTAAATCTGTACTGAGTAATTTTTAAAATTACTCACATTTTTACAGTGGTTATGGGATCCAGGTACACAGGTGCGGGATATATTTTGATGAGAGAGTGCTAGGTGCAGTCCTGCGTGGTGACAGAGATGCTTGGTCACATCCGCATGTGAGCAGGGTAGTTGATTAGGATCCATCGAGTTTTGAGTTTTATTTCTTTCTTTTGGGTTTTTATTTAAGAGGTTTTGCTGCTCATTCCGATGGAGCTAGTCCCGCCGATGCACGCGTTGTATTCTGTTTTGTTACTCTGGACTATATATTATTTTGTATTATTATTATTATATTTATTCAGTATTTGATTTATTTTACTCATTTAGTCTTTCGTACGCACATCTCGTCGTGCGTACGTGGCGGGATTAAGCACCCCTAATCCGATTTATTATTTGTAGGGTGTGTCATATCATGCTCGTTAAATTCTTCATTTGAAAATCTTATGGGATGCAAAAAATTTAGAACTAATTTTCAAAATTTTAAAATGATGATTTAGAACTCAAAATACCCCAAATTTTTACGTCCTACAAGGTTTTTCATATGAAGAATTTAATGAATATGATAAATAAAAATTTACAGATGATTTGATGTATTTTTTGAGTTAAACTCACGTGAGGCCTTCCGTAAGCTTAAACACACAGTATATATATATATTAGTTAGGCTATGGTGCTACGCGTAGTTAATGATCAAATTTGCTATGGACTCAAAAATATAGTTAAATTATCTTCAAAACTTGATTTATGGGTCTCAATAAAATTTTTATATCAAAATATGATGGGATATAAAAAAAATTATTTTTTTAACTTTCCAAATATTAGTTTTGGTTTTTTAAAATGAGACTAATAATAGTCCCAATAATTTTGTCCCCAAGCAAAATTTTCAAAATTTTGACTGTACGGATCAATGGGTCAATGAGCGACTTTGTTTGAACCAGCGACTTAGTGCTGCGCTGGAACAACAAGCTATTTAGATAAAAATTACAATTATCGTTGTTTACATTGAATTGAATAGTTGCACATTTTTTCTGTTATGATTGACATCTTTGCAAAGTAGTGTTGGTCTTAATTATTAATTGTTGGCCTCGTAGTGATAATATTTAATCCCATATTTATAATTATTAATTGTTGATTCTATTTACATCAAGGAAATAGGTCATTATTATATACTAAATAACAACGCTCGGTATGAAGTTTTTTACAGTGATATCTTCTTACTTATATATACTAATTATAATAGTTATTTATAGTTAGTATAACAATTCATTTTTAAATGGCTGAAATATTTGATATGGAAGCATCTATTCTTTTCGCTCTCATTCTATTTATATAAATAATTTGAGTTATTTATATTAAATATAAAACCCATTATTTAAACTGTTTTGACTTAAAATATACTTTCAAAAAGATAAGAATATGAAAAGACAAACTATATAATTTTGACTATTTATAGTTATTGCATAAACTATTAATATCAATTAAATTAATTAATAATACCTATCATACAATATAACCAAATTTAAATATTGTTGGCTTGAAGAAACTATTTATATTCTCTCATTTAGGTATTAATAGTTAATATAAAAGTCTTACTTTGAAAAATATATGGTCTCTGATTTATATTCATTTAAGTTGACAATTGTATTATTTATATCAATTAAAATTGTCAACAATATTTATTATAATATATTACTATAGTTATCTACGTTAATAAACAATACCAAAGCAAATTTAAAATCAAATTAAACTACATAATCTTGATGTATACATCTTTATCACTAGGACAAATCTTGTATTGAACTATCAACAAACTCATCCACTTGCAAAAAAATATCAATTATTTTCATATTTATCGCTGACACATGAGGTGTCACAAAATTAGGAAAAAAAAAAGAGAAAGGAAATGATGGATCAAGACTCCTATGAAGTGTCAAAAAGATTCAAATATGATGACTCTCTTGATTTCCATCATCATAAGAAAGCAAGAGGGCATGCACGTGAAAGATAAGTTACACAGAATCGAATTGCAAAGTAATATAAAAAATATTATATTTCGATTCTTAAAAACTCATTGAAAGAAAGTAAAAATTAGTTATCTTGGACAACACATCCCTCACAGAAACCCTGTTGAGAGAAGAATATTTTCGAGCGATGCACTGTTGAGAGAAGAACAGAGATAAATTTGGGAACAATGAACACTCTATTATATAGAGACGCCGATTGGTTTTTAAAATTTTCAAAGTATTTTAAATTATGGGTGATGTCGTTGCTATCTGTCAAAAAAGAAAACTGGAAGAACGAGCGATGCAAAAATGAAATAATTTTAGCTATATAGTACCAAATAAATAACCAAACTTCTCGGCCAAACACATTTAGAGGAATGATTTTCTTATTCTGACATAAAAATATTGTTGTGTAATAACAATTTTTAAAAATCAGCTCTAAAAATAATAATAAAATATTTAATATTTATACATTATTTTTAAAAATTAAAAAAGTGACTTTGAAATTTAAAATATCTCATATTTTTATACCCCACAAAATTTCAATATGAATAATTTAATGAGAATGAAAAATCAAAATTTGAATATCATTTGATATACTTTTTGAGTTAAACTCACGGAGGCCTTCCATGAGCTTAAGCACACGGTTACTTAAGCTCATGGAGGTCTCTATGAACTTAACTCAAAAATATATCAAATCATATCTAAATTTTAATTTATCATGCTCGTTAAATTCTTCAGATGAAAATCTTATGGATGTAAAAATTTGAGATATTTTGAGTCTTCTAAGTCATCGTCTTTAATTTTTGAAAATAACATGCAAATATTGAATATTTTATTATTATTTTTAGAGATGATTTTCAAAAATTAAAAATGATGACTTAAAAAATCGAAATAACCTAAATTTTTACCTCCCACAATATTTTTCATATGAAGAATTTAATGAATATGATAAATCAAAATTTAAAAATGATTTGATGTATTTTTTGAAATAAGTTCACTTGAGGCCTTCCATAAGCTTGAACATACGATAGATTTACTCATATATATATACATTATGATACTTTACAAAGAAAAAAATGTTATTACTTTGGGGTGAGATCTCATATTCCAAGGTCTCAAATGGTTAATCTAAGTTGCTCAATAATTGTTTTATGTCAAAATCTTATGGTATATTAAATTTCATCATTTTTTGAGTTTTTAGCTATTTTTAAATTATTTTAAAACCAGCCATATTTAACATAAAAAATAATCTATTCCAGGGCTATATTTAAAAATAATTTAAAAACTATCTAGAAAAATCAAAGAATTATGAAATTTAATATACCATAAGATTTTGACATAAAACAATTATTGAGCAACTTAGATTAACCATTTGAGACCTCGGGATATGAAATCTCACCCCACAACAATAACTATTTATCCTATCAATGCCAATTAAACAACCAACAGCATGTCAATTAAACAAATGGACCCATGCCTTAATTGTGATAGGATATGAAAATATGTTTTGCTTTATTACCCATCGAGACCAATTAAACAACCGACCCCATATCAATTAAACAAATGGACCCGTGTCTTAATTGTGATAGGTATGAAAATATTTTTTTTTCTTTATTACCTTTTAGTATCAATTAAATAGATATTTTGTGCATCTATAATTATTAGTATTTGACGATTTCTAACTTTGTTATTAACCCATAGAAAATGAAAAGTTCTGTTTCTATATTAATACTTTCTTCCTTTGAGCTCTCTTCATTCTCTACCACATCTCATTTGCTCAAATCCCGCATGTATATACTTTTTATGTTTTTCAATTGTTATATTTTTTTTATTTGGAGCTGACACTTAATTTATTACAGAACATGTATTATTTTTTATGCATTAGAAAAATTATATAAATTATGGTCAAAAATAAAATTATGTTTTATATAATTTAAATTATATAGCTTTACTTTTTACTTATTATTGTTCTAATTGTATTTATCCATGGATAATATTTTTACTTGTTTAAAATACTTTTTCTCACTTTAGCTTTACTTTCATTAGTTTTCCCTTCTCTTGGATTTTGTAATTATTATATAGCTCTTTTATTTGTGGGTGTTTTCTGCAGAAGGTTTATCGAAAGAAAATATTTTGTCCTCCACACTAATAGGTAAGTTAATGATTTAATTAATATATGGACGCCCTGTTGCACATATTTTCTTTTAGCCTACAAACTTCGTTACAAGTGCCTCCAAGGCATTTGTTCGTCATGAACAGAACATTTAATGTACGCAATATATTTCATTCAGAGAAATTGTACCAGTCCCATATATTTCTAATGCACGCAATATATTTAATGTACGTTTAATGTACGCAATATATTTCATTTAAAAGTGTAGAAATGTAACAACAAATCCATTTCCTCTGTTTTATTTCTTTTATAAAAATTTTATGACTTCCCTGTTTTAAATGTGTTCTTTCTTAAAACAATAAATAATCAATAATTTTATTTATAACATAATATTTGTGCCCCTAATATTTTAATTATTGAAATAAAATAAAGTGGTTAATTGTTCCTTTTTAATAATTAAATTCTACAATCTACAATAATTTATCCATAAATACCGAACTTTTAATTATAAAATAATAAATCTGAAATAAAGAACCAAATTCCTCGGCCAAACAAACAAATAAATGATTTTCCTGTTTTGACATAAAAATATTGACGTGTAACATAAATAGGACATTAACAATTTAAAAAATCAATCTTGATAATTTAATAAAAATAAAAAAAAATTGTGCGATCATGCAATGTATCCCTTGTTCTTTTTGTCGATTTGTAAAATAACATTTGAATTTTATATTTTTGTCTTATTTGAGTATTATGTAGGATCCAGCGCAGCGATATCGGGTTTTCCGAAAATTTATTAAAATACAAAATGAATTAATGCATAAGAATCAAGACTAATTATGGGATGTAAGAGCTAAATTATGATTATATTAGATTTAGCATTCAAACTATGCTGAATTAGTTAAGATAGTTATTATGCTGGAATTGAGCCGTATAACTTCTCATTTGTTATGGCTTGGACCTTTTATGGCAGATATCAGTGCACAGACTCCTTTCTTCTATATTTTCAGAGAGAGAGAGAATTGATATACAATCTATTCAAATTATGTCCAGTAAACCGTTATAATGGTTCACCTCAATAATCAAATTTTTTGAAAGATAAAATGCTTCAAAATTGTAACATAGTGAATTGTTTAGTAACGACTTGAAAATATTACAATGATTACTCAAATCATTATAATGGTTCATCAAGTCGTTATAATTTCTGAACTCATGATCTCAAATAATCAAGAAACGAGATCTAACAGCTATCATTTATAAGTCGTTAGGACATCCTTTCTAAATTATTATAATGATTTATAAGCCATTTATAATGGCTCATATTGAAAATGACTTCTTGATCGATTTTAGTAAGTCTATATAAAGAATTAACTCTCTCATTCTAAGTAACAAGTTTTCAGTGGTAAAATCTCATGTTCTAAACCTCAATAGTCATATTCTAAAGTGTGAGAGAAAATTAATAGGTTGATAGTTTTTGATAAATCACATCTTTGCTTTAAGTTCAATGTAGCTTATTTTTATTCTTCCAACTTGATCCTACGAGATAAATTTTTCTTGTTTGTTCTTTGAATGTGATGTTGCTCACTTTCTTTGAGTATATTGTCACTCTCTTATTTCATTTGAGTGTGTCATCGCTCTTTATTTTTTTTAGTGTGTTGTCACTCTTTGTTATCGATAAGTTTGATAGTTTATTTTTGTGTAAAAGATCAAATTCTATAATTATAAGATACTTATTTTTAGTATTCCGGCTTAATGCCAATTATTATGGTGGTTGAGGGTCCTAAAAATGTAAGTATTGTATGTCGAATTCTATTATATATTGTGTTCTCGTTTATTTTTTTTTCCTCTTTTCTTTTAATTACTATATTATTTTGAGAACTAACTTAAATTGACTTCTGCTATCATTAAATTTGAACATTAAGTCTCAAAATAATTTTATATATTTTTCTTTAGATTCTTTATTTTCTTGCATCATTTAGTCTAACTTTCAAACCCTACAATATCCATTAAGTTTAGACGAAAGAACTAATAAAATAGTCAAATTTGGATAAATATAATTTTTTTTACTATTCTGACAAATAAAATTTAATAACAAAAAACTGATTTGATATATAATTTAAAAATCTCCAAAAAAAATTACCCAATCCAATTCATTCGTTGGCTTCATAAGGGATTAAAAGAAAAGAAACACAAAAGCACCGCTTCCTCGTTACTACCGGGTACAAGGGGTTGACCTCTAAAGGATACTGTGGGATCAATACATATTGAACGTGGCCACTTGCGTCGAAAGAAATCAATATATATTTTTAAAGCCCGTTATTAGGTGTTCAGATTCAGAGAATCTTCGTGGAGTGTTTAAAGCATTTTCAAAACGGGAAGGGATTTAATTACTAATTTTTATATTTATGGTGTCTATTTATTTATTTATGTATAAATTTAAAAATGTGAACATTTAGATGTATTCATTACGTCAAAATACCTCTTTTGCAACGCATCATTTACAACGGTTTTCAGCTAAAAACCGTTGTAAACTTAGCAGCGATTTTCCTTCAACAACCGCTGCAAAGTTGCTAATAAGTACTGCGGCCCTAGTTACAGACTCTCTCTCCCCTCAACCAGCAGCCGCCACCATTAAATGAGCTCCAAATTTGAATATTTTTTGAGCTCGAAATAACATAAAATTTCATCAAATTTGATCAAATTTTCTATTCTCTTCTCTTATTATCTCAACAATAAACTTTTCCTCTATCTTCTCTCAAACGAAGTGGGTAACGGAAGCGGATCAGAACGGATGATTAGAGCAGGTCCCGAGCGGGCAACAGCAAGCGGGACCTTGGCAGCAACAAACAAGACCGGACAGCGACGCGCAACTGGCTGCGGTGAGCGTTAAGGTTAATTTTTGAAAATTTTAATTGATTTGCTTAAATAAATTTTTTATTTAATTATGCATTAATTTTGTTAATTTTAGAGCATGTAATTGATGCATTATAATTTAGTAGTATTATCATGTATGACCAATTTACCAGAACTTTAGCTAATTTAGGTCGGTACCCATTCAAGATTAATTCAATAGGGATTAATCTTGAATAGTCCCCGTTTGGGATCGCTTTTTTTGAATACTCGTCTCATTTAGGATTAGTGAGCGTACGCTCGTTGATCTGGTGGATGAGAATGATTTGGTTCAGCGTTTTCCCTTTTGTTCCCACGAGTACGTACGTACATGCAATTGTGCATTGGCGTATGCGGGGAGCTGAGGGGAAATGTCGCGAATTTTTCTCAAACACCAGATTGACAAGTGTATGCTCGCTAATGAGACAAAATATTCAGAGAGTGGGTTAGGATGGTTGGCCAGCCCGAAACCACATGCGGGTCCTTATACCAGATATATGACATGTACGTATTTTTAACCTTTTTAGATGGATTCAAGAAGTTGGATGTATGGCAGACGAGACACATATGAATATATGATCGGACATAATGAATTTTTAGAGTGTGCTAGAGAAAATCAAAGTGTGACCGGTGAGCGACATCTTCCTTGTCCTTGCAGGAAGTGCCAGAATGTTCTGAGACAACCCACTATCAAAGTTTTGAAAGATCATTTAATTTCTAATGGATTTCAACTGGGTTACACCCGATGGGTAAGGCACAGAGAGTCCAAAGAATATGTAGGGAATGTAGCTTCGGATATTGATGTACATGAAGAATTGGGGGCTGAAAATAATATAGATTCAGATATTGATATACGGGAAGAATTAAGATGTAGAAATATTGAGATTGATGTACAAAATTTAATATACATAGTTAAATTTATTAGTTTTTTCAATATATATTTACGTACTAATTATTTTTTTTCAGAGCATCAAAACTTACAACCCTTTGACACCGACTGAGTACGAGGAAGTAAAAAAACTTTGGGTTGAGTTTGTGATTTCCTTATTTTGATATTTTTTATCAAATTTTAATATTTTATAAATATTTATTATATTTTGATGTATTATGTAGTATTATGTGTGTATGTTAGATATATTAGTTAATTAGATGTAGTTAATTAGTAATTAAGTGTAGTTATTATTATTTTTTGTGAAAATGCATGAGATAAAAATATTATATATGGCTAGCATATATGGGCAAGTCACATAAACAAAAATAACTAAAAATTTACAGCGGTTTTTTTATAAAAACCGCTACAAAATAATTTTGAAAAAAAATTAAAAAAACATTTCACAGTGTTTTTATAAAAAAAACCGCTGCAAAACAATTTTGAAAAAAAAATAAAAAAAAACATTTTACAGCGGTTTTTATGGAAGAACCGCTACAAAACCAATTTTATAGCGGTTTTTAACTTAAAAACCGCTATAAAGGTCATGTTTACACCGGCTTTGTTAAAAACCGCTGTAAATGGTATTTTGCAGCGATTGTTCTATAAGAACTGCGGTAAATAATTTGCAGTGGCTTTCAACAAAACCACTGTTAAATTTTGCAGCTTTCCCAATAACATATGTTGTACAACCGCTGCTAACTGGGGGAAATAACCATTGTAAAGCCCTTTTGTGGTGCAGTGATTATATATCATCTCAATTGTATGTATATGAAAAATCATAAAATTTTAACTTCATTTGAATATCCATCAAGTAACGTGTCTAAATTGTAAAATTTGATCTGTTTATTTATTAACGTTTGATGTCTATATAAATAATATCGAAATGATATATTTTTTTGTATTCATATATAAGATGATATTTACAAAATATTATTTCAATTAGTTTTGTTATTTAAAAATTTAGATAATAGTTATTTGATATTTAATTTTAATGGCACCGATGTGGCACCAAAGTGATGGTAATTGAATTTCTTCTCTTTCAAAAGAGTGTTTATAATGACTTCAAATAATTCAGAGAATGCTTTGAACCTCTATCATAACTCCACACTCTTTATAGAAATTGACACAAACTAGCTAATATTTATTATCATAATGACATGTACCTATTATTCATTATTTATGAATTATATGCTTGACAATTATGACAGTGAAAATATATAAGGAATGGTCAAAGATCCAATTAAACAAATATAACACATACAGTTCTCTTTTAACGTCAATTCAAATAATTAAGATGAATGCAACTGCGAAATCATCTTTAACCATTCATATTTCTTATTTTTAATAACTTGGCTTTTAATGTATTTTTTTTCACATTGCGTTAGTAAGAAAAAAAAAGGAGGAAAGAGCAATGAAATTTTTTCACATGTATAGAAATATAGAAAGACCGAATGGGAGGGGGGTTTTCGTGTGCGGCGTGCATTAAAAAATGAAAGATGGAGCGAGAGATGAAACTACAGTTATTACCAAAAAAAAAGAAGCTGAAATTCGGATATGAATCTATAAAAATCTGGGTTTTAAAAAATTTCTCTATACTATAATATATTTTTTTATAAATTTACTGAATTATTTTTTACTTCCTTGTCATGATTTTGAGATTTGAAAATATTTATGAAAAATTTGTTCACACATGAACATCGAAAAAGAGCTTTTAGATTTTAAACTTTTTCCATTTGTGCTCATCTCATCCTTCGTTTATACTCTTTGCTCTCTTACATTGTGCTTTGGAGGAGGATAAAAGAGAAAGGAGGAGGAGAGAGGATGATCAGAGAAAATCATACTTATTCAATTAAATTTGCTTGCTTCACAATCATATAATTTAAAAAAAAATAAGAAAAAAACTCAATTCAAAGTTCATCAAAATTTTCTCTCTCAAAATTAAAGCATAAAAATTTACTTTTTCTCTCTTGATTATTTATTTTTCACTTATCTTTCTTTCCTCTACACTTCTCAGTCCCTTCTTATATTTTTTATTAATAACATGAAAAAAAATTAAAAACACAAAAATAACACTTGATTGGCAGAAATCATAAAAGTAACAAATCCATGTTAATTAAACGTGTACCTAAGTCCACGTTTGTTAAAAGTGGACCCAGATCCGCACTTATTAAGTGCGGACATGGAATTTTTTTTACAGATCCGAATTTAAGAGTTAAATATGAATATGAATATGAATATGAATATGGATATGGATATGAATATGAATATGAATATGGATATGAATATGAATATGAATAATTCGTGTATTAAGAGTTGAATATGAATTAATTTTAATCAATGTATATAACTCAAATCATCTTATAATGTGCTAATAAATTCAGGTCCACTTTTAAGAAATATGAATCCAAATCCGCTTTTAAAAAATATGGACCCAGATCCTCTTTTAAGAAATATAGACTCACTTCCGCTTTTAAGAAATGTAGATTCAGGTCTGCTTTTAAGAAATGTGGATCCAGATCCGCTTTTAAGAAATATGAACTTATACCCATTAAAAACCCGCAGCTCTTTAAAATTCTTACTTCCAACACTCTTCGAACATAATAAAAGTCAGTGAAATTTTTAATTTATTTTATATTAATAAAATTTAAAGCATATTTAAGATATTAACTAATAATATTTTAATAATTTGACAGAATGATTCCGATTATGGTTTATGCGGTTGGTAATATCATCACAGGGATCAACATGTATTGATTATGATAATCCTCCTAGATTTTCTTTTCATGGAAATGAAGATACGTGTTTTGACGAGGTCGAACTATAATATACGACAACTCGAATTACTAGAGAATTAATATTTTTTTCGTATCGTGGGCTTGGTATAATACAAGAGGTACTAGTGTTTATCATTTTTATTTAATTCCTATTCGAGAAGAGATTGAGTGGTGAATAATATTTCAAATGACAACAACAGAAATGAATTGGAGAATGGTTGAGTTGTATGTGAAAATATCGCCAATTGATAATGTAGGGGATTCTTTGAATAACCTACCCGAAATTAGTAATAGAACCGAGAATATTATACCTTCCACAATAAATCTAGCACATCAAATACACAAATCAGATCCAGAAAGACTAATTTATCCGACACCTGTCGGTCCAAATGTAACAGAAATGATGATGATGAGGGTGATGATGATTTTGTACTCATTTTAATAGATGGATAGGAGATTGGAGAAGATTATTGGGACTCAGTTGATGAAAATGATGACTTAGATTATGATTCTCATGAACATATAGAGCATCGATTGATTGTGAAAAATAGATCAGAAAAGTATCATCTGGTATGTGACTTTAGTGATATTTTTGAGATCAATGAAATAAATGCTCATTCACAATCACAATTCGATAATCCGTTGTTAGATAATCAAATATTTAATTCTAAAGAGCAATTACAATGGGCAATTAATGAATATCATATAAGAGAAAATATTAAGGTAAAAATAAAAAGTAGTAAATCTATATTGGTGATGATATGCAAATAATGACCAGATGCTTTTTGAGATTATATGATGTGTCCTAAGAGTAGTCCTTTCTAGATTATCAAGACTAATTTCTATGATCACACATGTGTTCAAGAGATTACTCGTTCATATCATGTACAATTAACTGCGAAAATGATAGCCGGTGCAATAAAAAGAGAGTTAGCAGAAGATATGACATTAACAATTATAATAATCTGAGCATTACTAAGAGCAAAATTTTCGGATGTTAATCCTCCCTACTCTAAGATTTGGCGATGTCGCGAGGAAGTAATAACACAAATTTTTAAAAGTTGAGAGGGTTCGTATGGTATACTACCTCGATTATTCAATGTCATTCAATCAATAAATCATGGAATGAAATATAACATTTTGATAGAGCCCAGCATTTGACCGAAAGTTTATTATTTTAAGTGTGTATCATGGGCTTGGAGTCCCTACATTGAAGTTTTTCGGTACCTTCGACCGGTTATAAGTATCAATGCTACTTTTTTATCTGAACCCTATGAGGGAAGATTATTAATGTCATGTGATTATGACATCGAAAATCAACTCATACCCTTAGCATTTGCATTGATTGAAAAAAAATCTAGAGAATTGGGATTGGTTTATGAGTTGGTTGCGTCGCAAAGTAACCGGATCTGGACGGATTTGTATAATTTTCGATCAACATAAAGCAATCAATGGCTTTTTAGTATTCACAATATGGTTGGTTAGAAGAAAATGAGAATGTTGTGCATTGATATTGTATGCAACATATTTCGGAGAACTTGTTCAAAGCATGTCCCAATCAGGATATTAAAGATCTCTTCAAATGGACAACTTCAAAGAAAAAACCTCGTCAATTTAAGCAATGTATGTTATCTATCAAACAACCATTCCTGAATAGATATAAATTTTCATTAACTGTAGGTACTATAGTAGATCAAAATGGTAAAAAAAAATAAATCTAAGTAGATGGGCTCAATGCAAAGATAAAAGTTATCGTTGGGGATTATGATAAGTAATGGGTCAGAATCACTAAATCGTGTATTCAAAATATGTCGATGTTTGTCGGTTGTAGCAATAGTTGAAGGTACTTGGTATAAATGCGTTAATTGGTTTGACGAGTGAAGAAATACATCTATGGTATTAGTGAATGAAGAGAAAGTGTGATCACCGAAGGTTATCGAAAAACTAAATAAAAGAGCTAAAAAATCACGCGAAACATAGGGTTGAACTTTATGGCTCTGATCAGGGGGACTATGAAGTTATTCACCACGGTGAAACATTACATAATGGTGATTTCAAAAATTTTAAATACACTGTCCACATTGAAGAAGTCATGATGTTGAAATGTATGTGTTTGAAACCGAACGTAACTCGTATACCTGTTAGTTTGTAATAATCTTGAAGTCAATAATATGATAAATTAGTTATATAAAGCTTTATTCATAAATTGGATATTTAAACGATATTTTATTTCCTTGAGTATTATTGAATTTATGAATCATTCCGAGTTCATGACTGAAATTATGAAACTTCATAATATAGAATATACTCTTAAAAGTCACTAACCAAGTTAATTAGTAGGAACACTAATTAACCGCTATCAGATTAGTATGTGGATTAAATGATGGTTAAGTTTTACAGACTATAGACAAAGAGTTGTCATTTTAATCACATAGATAGATGTTCTAGGAACATCGTATTTGACAGACCCCGAATGAAACATTAAATGGAATTGTGTTCGTGTCATTAATGTTTTCGTTCAGTGTTAAAAATCTAAAGTATGAGGTATTCATCTTTTCTACATAAGATATGTATGTGTGTGATTTCTACCAAACATTATCCATAAAAGGTGGCTATAAAGGTAGCTCTTCGATATACATAACTTATACGGAGGAAGAGATGGTTTGCCAAAAGTACTATTATCCCTCGTATTTCTATACGAGTTATAGCATCACTGGGCCCCTTGATAGAGTAAAATTATCTGCTAGCAGTATAATTACAAGAGTAATTATATTTGATAATTTACTTAGGATCAAGAAAAGATTAAGTTTGCAAGGATGACACATACATATCTTGAAACTGATCTGATAGCTATGAGACAAAAGAATTAAATATAAGTAAATAGTTTATTGGATCATGATATTGTACAGTACAACATCATCTGTGTAATTGGATGGTCATAGTGTATTCTGTCAGATGCCTCCTATGATTATAGAAGTTAAAACAGTTTTAACTCTATTTACCAACATAACACGGATCCTGTCGGGTCACACCGTATAGGAGTTAATTGGAGAATCTTATTGATTAATTATAAATTATTTATAATTAATAATAAGATGGTTATAACTAATTATATATGATATAATTATATTTGTCATAGAGATGACAAGAAGTAAAAATCGATTGAATTTATAACGTGTTGGATACGTCGTATAAATTAATAAAACAACAATAGAAAAATATAATTGTACATGACAATTATATATATTTGATTTGGATTTTATATGTTAATTATGGATTTGAATTATGGGCCAAAACCCCATTAATAATTAAAGCCTTAATTAATAATTAAAAGCCCAAAATCAGAAAAGCCCAAAAAACCCAAAATTAAAAAGGCCCAAAATAGTCCAATGACAAACTTATAAATTTGAACCTTAGATGACATCATATATGACATCATCCATGACATCATCCTTAAGTGTATTTTGGTCTTTTCACTTTGGAACCTCCCTACTATTCATAAGGGCATTTTGGTAATTTATCAATTCTACATTTTCTATAAATAGAGGGGTGGGGTGAGAGAGAAAGCTACACCAAATCAGTTCTACTTTCTCTCTGTCGGTATACGGTTGTTTCAAAATTCACGGGATCGGTGAATAGTGTTTTTACGAAAGTTGCGGTATTTCTGCACATTTGTGAAACAGAATAACTACGAGTCGTGAATAGTACTATTTCATTTTTTTCTCGATGAATAGTGTTTTGCGAGAAACAGCGATTTACGGTATTTCTGGCAAAAGAAATAAGCCGCTCTCTGGTCAGTCCTGGTGGATAACCTACAGAGACATCAGACATTTGGTACTACGAGACAAGCCGATTTTCATTCGAATTGAAATTTAGAAGCGAGGTATAACATCTTATATTAATCTATTTAATTGTTAAGTAGATTAATGTTTTAGAAATCAATCATGGAGTAGATCAATAAAGGTTTAAAGAGGTGTGTATCTCTCGGTAATCATCCGACATACCACTTTAACCCTAAACTTAAGTTAGAAGTAAAATAATATTTTACCTTCTTTTGTAAAGGATTAAATATCTGTATCTCTCGATAATTATCCGACATACTTTAATCCCTAACTTAAGTAGAAGTAAAAAAAATTATTCTACGGTCTTTCCGAAGCTTGAGCATTAATGAGATTTGGGCATTCCAAAACCCTACAATACCATACTTTCATATTTTGGCGGTAATAAGAGTCAAAAAATTCGAGTTAAATCAGTTTATATGTCCCTTTTATAGTGCTCAAATACTTTTTAATACCTTGTCTGGACGTTTTTATCCATATCCAAATCAAATTGATTGGCCAGAGAGCAATGGTCCAAGAATCATTCCCAAGTGACGATTGATCTGAAGGGGTCGTAGAAAGTATATTTATTTACCAATGGTTATGGATGAAATGGAAGGATGACAGCTAAAACGAGGATCAAGACTTGTATCAAATAATAACAACTCAGATAATATTTTAGTATGCAAATAAAATAAAGACTTCTATTTTGCTATGTATATATAATTCATATTCTACGAATTATTCATATTCAACTCTTAATACACGAATTATTCATATGCAACTCTTAATACACGAATTATTTAAATTTATATTCATATTCATATTCATATCGATATGAATATTCAAATTCATATCGATATTCATATTCAAATCCATATCCATATTCATATTCATATCCATATTCATATCCATATTCATATTCATATTTATATTCATATTTATATTCATATTGATATTCATATTCATATTTATATTCATATTCAACTCTTAAATTTGAATTTGTAAAATAAAAAAAATTTAAGTCCGCATTTAATAAGTGAAGACCTGAGATTCATATTCATATTCATATTCAACTCTTAAATTTAAATCTGTAAAATAAAAAAAATTTAAGTCTGCACTTAATAAGTGAAGACCTGAATCCACTTTTAACAAAAAAAAATATCGGCAGTCCCTTCCTCATTTTTATTTTTTTCTGAGATAGTTTCGTCTCTTGTAATTTCCTTTTTGTTTCTAAATATATATGCCCCCACTTTCTCTCTCTTCGTCGCTTTATATCTAGCGCCCAAAAAATAGTCATTTTGCGCCAGGTTTCTTAAACCGGTCAGCACGACTCCACGTCTCCACACCGCTTCTCTCGTGAAAACGGGGGCTGCTCCGCCTTTCTCTACTATATAAATACACCCCTTCACCTCTCTTCTCTCCTTGGACCAACATTGTCTTCTTCTATCTCACGAGGCGACAAATTTGGTACACCTCTCTCTCGATCCTTCAATAATCTACCTTTTCCGATTGGTTTAAGTCTGTGTCGTCTTAAAATTGAGTATTCTATTTGATTTTTATTTCTTTTTTCATATGATGTTTTGTTGCCATTGGTCGTCTGAAGTTCACAATATTGAAATTGAGGAGTTTAACTGCACATTCTTGTCTGCAATCGCTTGTTTTGGCTAGCGTGTTCTAGATCCAGAGCGTTCTTTGCTAATACTGACATTTTTTTGTCATTAATTTTTCATGATTCAACTATGCTTAACGTTTCATTGTCTGAATTGCTTCTTCGTTATTAAATCTGGTCTTGTTTTTCGGCATTTTTGTAAGTACTCCTAAATTTAGTATCTTAACCTATTACGAGTGTACATGACAGCAGATCTGGGTATTATTCTAATACGAGTCGCCGTGATTATTAATTTTAAGCTTGCTTCCAGAATTCGGTTATTTTTAATCATGTTATGTGTCCTTTTGCCACTGCTAGATCCAATTTTTTTTTTTATTCATGGAGGGAATGACCTGTGACCTGGATTTCTCATTATTTAAATGGCGTACTACGTTCTTTACTCGATCACCAGTTCACCCATTATTCTTTCGACGGGACAAGAGATCAATCAACCTTCTCTTTCCTTTAAACCCATTATAAGTTTTCCTGTTTTTAATGTAATAGCTACTCAGTTTTCAGGACTTACTTCTTAATTTGTTCAAAAAATAATATGTCATCACCCATAACTTTAGATGATATGTTGATATTATTCATTTTTCCTGGAAGTTATGTGGTCTTTTTTTGGTGAAGTCCCTATTAATTTATATGTTGATGTTCTTCAAATAAAATAGTAATACAAGAATGAATGGTGCTTCATTAATTTATTTGAAACAAATAGTGATACTCTTAACTGCTTTTAGTACATTTGTGTCAAATTTAAAATAAGTAATGGAATATTTCCTATCTTACAATTTAAAAAAAAATTTGAATTGGTCCTTTTTTATATCAGGTTTTGAACAATGGCAAATTACACTCCGAAGAACATCCTAATTACGGGTGCTGCAGGCTTCATTGCCTCTCATGTGGCAAACCGTCTGGTCCGCAATTACCCACAATACAAGATTGTGGTGCTAGACAAGCTTGATTACTGCTCCAGCCTCAAGAACCTCCTTCCTTGCCGCTCCTCCGGCAATTTCAAGTTTGTCAAGGGTGACATTGCTAGTGCTGACCTTGTCAATTTCCTCCTCATCACTGAGAACATTGACACCATCATGCACTTTGCTGCCCAGACCCATGTCGACAACTCTTTTGGCAACTCATTTCAGTTCTCCAAGAACAATATTTATGGGACACACGTACTTTTGGAGGCATGCAAGGTAACAGGTCAGGTGAGGAGGTTTATTCATGTGAGCACTGATGAAGTGTATGGTGAGACTGAGGAGGGTGCACTTGTGGGAAACCATGAGGCATCTCAATTGTTGCCAACTAATCCATATTCTGCCACTAAGGCTGCGGCTGAGATGCTTGTCATGGCATATGGCAGGTCATATGGACTACCAGTTATTACAACTCGTGGGAATAATGTGTATGGCCCAAACCAATTCCCTGAGAAACTTATTCCCAAATTTATTCTCCTGGCCATGAAGGGACAGCCATTGCCTATTCATGGAGATGGATCAAATGTGAGGAGTTATCTTTATTGCGAGGATGTAGCTGAGGCATTTGAGGTGGTTCTTCACAAAGGTGAGGTTGGTCATGTGTACAACGTTGGTACCAAAAGAGAGAGAAGAGTTATTGATGTGGCGAAGGATATTTGCAAGCTTTTCAATTTGGACCCAGATAGTGTGATTAAATTTGTTGAGAACCGCCCGTTCAATGATCAGAGGTACTTCCTGGATGACCAGAAGTTGAAGGATTTGGGCTGGTCCGAGCGTACCATCTGGGAGGAAGGTTTGAAGAAGACCATGGACTGGTACACCTCGAATCCTGATTGGTGGGGCGATGTATCAGGTGCACTTATACCACACCCACGAATGCTTATGATGCCTGGCTCATCTGATGGGCCAGATGACTACAAGGGGATGGTAAATCAACTCACTGATAACCAATCCAAGATGGTCGTACCAACCCCAAAGAGCAGTGGTACCCCCAAAAAGCAGAATTCCCTCAATTTTTTGATCTATGGCCGCACTGGTTGGATTGGTGGCCTTCTTGGTAAGATTTGTGAGAAGCAAGGTATAACATATGAGTATGGTAAGGGGAGGTTGGAAGACCGGTCACAGCTCTTATCGGATATCCAAACCATTAAGCCGACCCATGTCTTTAATGCTGCTGGGGTGACAGGCCGGCCCAATGTTGACTGGTGTGAATCGCACAAGCCTGAGACCATCCGTACCAATGTCGTTGGTACACTTAATCTAGCTGACATATGCAGGGAACACAACATTTTAATGATTAATTATGCGACTGGGTGTATTTTTGAATACAACGCATCACACCTAGAGGGTTCTGGGATTGGGTTTAAGGAGGAAGATAACCCGAACTTCACTGGCTCATTCTATTCCAAGACCAAGGCTATGGTAAGCTCATTATCTCCTTATCTCTTATTGTAGGTTTTGCAGTAGACTCATGCAACCTTCTGGTAACTCTTCTTTCTTTCTTATCATGCATTTCTGCACCAGCAAAATGAGGAACATGTAGGGTACCATGAAATTTAAATATCAAGATATGTACATCCAAATTCTAGAAGTTCTAATAGTGCTTGTACTATACAACACTCTTTTGCATTTCAGTTCTACAGGAAAAAAATCAAGTTACTGTATGCACACTAAATACCAAAATTCCTATTAGACTCTGATAACTACTCCAAATCAATAAACCTTACCAAACTTTAAATACTCCAAGAAAACTGAAGTTTTCATTTGTTCATCTAAACAATGGAAACATGTTTACTTCATGGTATACTGGGCACATTAGCAGCACAAAATTTAGGCACTGAAGCTATCTGTGTAATTTCCAATCTCATTGATTTTCTTTTCTTTTTTTTTGAGAGAAAGACTATCTTACATTTTCATTTTGTGTCCATGGAGGTTTGAATTCATGATCTCTTTAAGGTTATTCTAGTTAGCTACCACTTGATCTATTAGGTCATTTGCCAATCTCATTGATTTTCAACAATAATTTTCAGGTGGAAGAGCTCTTGAAAGAGTACGACAATGTATGTACATTGCGTGTGCGCATGCCAATCTCATCAGACCTCTCCAACCCACGCAACTTCATCACTAAAATTGCACGCTACAACAAGGTTGTCAACATCCCCAACAGCATGACGGTGCTTGACGAACTCCTTCCCCTCTCAGTCGAGCTGGCCAAGCGGGATTGCCGTGGCATCTACAATTTCACCAACCCAGGGGTTGTCTCTCATAATGAGATCCTTGAGATGTACAAGAAGTACATTGACCCTGAGTTCAAGTGGGCTAATTTCACACTGGAGGAACAAGCAAAAGTGATTGTTGCTCCTAGGAGTAACAATGAGATGGATGCCAGCAAGCTGAAGAAGGAATTTCCTGAGTTGTTGTCGATCAAGGAGTCACTGATCAAGTATGTCTTTGAACCAAACAAGCGGGTTTAGGGTTTGGAGTAGTAGTAATCTAACAAGTTATGATATAGCATTAATGAATTGATAAGTAAATGAATAAATAAATTCATAACCTTGTTTTGTTTTGGTCAAGGTGGTGTTGGGACTTGCTGGCATAGGTTGATAGGCCAAGATTGTTTTTCAAATTTGTTCCATTCATTATTTTTTTCTTTGAAGTTCGGGGTTTATAGATGATATTCTATGATTGGCGGAGTTAATTTTATGATTGGAGTTTTTGGCATCATGTTATTGTTGTTGGTCTTCTATTTGTTGTACTACTGGATAGTGTTATTCATATATGATAAATCAATAGTGAATTTTGATTTATGGCTCTGAGCCTCTGCCTCCTTTTGTCTTTCATCTGATGGATATGATGGCAATCGGGCGGGGCGGGTCGGGTTCGGGTTCGGGTCGGGCGGGTCGGGTCGGTTTGACTTTCTGGAAGAAATCGGGTCGGGCCGGGTCGGGTCGGGTCTGCCTGTCGGGTCGGGTCGGGTCAATTTACATGTTGTGTTTTTTCAGATCGTTGATAGATTTCGATTTGATTGAAGGCCATTTGATCTCGGGTCGGGTCGGGTCAGGTCGGGTTCGGGTCGGATCGGGTCAGTTTGACTTTCTTAAAAAATCGGATCGGGTCGGGTTCGGATCCGGACGGGTCGGGCGGGTTTGTCGGGTCGGGTCGGGTTCTGCCACCTCTAGATATGAGGCTGAGTGGTGCATGGCAGCATGGGAGATGCCCTATTAATAGCTAAGCTTTTGGTACCTAGATTTCTGAAAAGAGATGATAATGATGTTTAAAAACATTTACAACTGCCAAACAGCTAAACTTTGTTTATTTCATTCCTTATAATCCGATGAAATCATGGATTTCTACCGGCTCATTTAAAAAACTGGATTTTATTTTTTTAACTGATTGGAGACTTCAGTTTCAGGATCTTAATGATTAGCCTTCTTTTCTGAGAGAAGTCGTTTGCAAAAAATATTGTTCAATTAGTTCACAGTTTTTTTTTATAATAATTATTCAAATAATTTTAATTTTAATGATAAGAGTGATAAAATATAAATTTTAAGAATATAAATGACAACGCGCCGCTGCAATTCAAATTCTTAAAATTTTAATTTTATCACTCTTATTATTAAAATTAAGATTATTTAAATAATTATAATAAAAAATCGTTGTGGGATGGCGCGATTAGTCTTGCTTAAGAAACAACACACTAAATAACTGTACTTTACTATGATGGCCAGTTGACATATAAGAGCGCACTGCGCACATGACATTATGACGGTTGCATCTGAGATGGATAATAAATAACTGTACTTTACTATTTTGGTCAACTTTTAAGCTACCAGTTGGCATATAAGAACGCACATGACATTACGACGGTTGCATCTGAGATGGATCATAAATACGGTACCAGTTTGTTGTCTCCTTATCTTTGGGAGTTCCACTAGGTTTTTTTTTTTTTGCCCCCGAAATAGCTTCATGCTAGCTGTTTTTAGTAGGGCTGTTAATGATATTTTTTTTGACCGTTTATCCGATCTATATCGTATTCGATAAAACTAATATGAATAAGGTTTTATTTTCGTTAGATCATCAGATATGAGTATGGATAACAAAAAATTTCGTTAACTTATCGGATATGAACATGGGTAAGGGGTTTTCATTACCCGTTATCCATTGGGAAAATTTTATATGTATATATATAATTAAATATATATAAGTATAATTATTTTATATTTTTAATAAATATATATATAATAATAATAATTAGTATATATTTTTTATGACAATTGACATGAAAAATTATATTATTTTTGTTATATCTAAATTATTAATTATTATTGTACTTTATTAGTATATTTATTTAATGCTATTTATTTGTCTAAATCATATATTTTTTCATTAAATTATTTTTATTTTTATCCGTTATCTACTGTTATCCGTTTGTTATCCGAAATTTTTAATGGATAAACGTAAGATATAAGTAAAGAAATTTTTAATGAGTATGGATAAGATATGAGTAAATTTTTTTTTAATAAATATAGATATAAAAATAACTCAATCCGTATCTTATCATATCCATTTACAGCACTAATTTTTAGAGACGTGATGTAATCAGCTTAATTAACTGAATTTCACACACAGAACATACAAGAGCGATCAATCGGTCACAGGAATTAGAAGCCGGGTGCCTGGGTCTGTAACAAATTTCGGCTTCCGAATTTTTTCAATAGGAAAAATGATTGGGCAATCGGCATTCTGTAATCGATACCATTGAACTGTTCTGGTTGAATTTGCGTTTGAATGTTCGGTCAAACCCCATTTTTGTTAAGTTTCGAAACTCCTTTCCTTTCTCTCTCACTTCAACTCTTATTATTTTATTCTTTTTCAATCTCCTCCTCTCTCTCCCCCCCCTACCCCTCTTACAGTCTTATATCTTGATCAAAATAAAAAACTGATGAGAATTCAATAGAATGAAATGAAAAAGAAAAGAATAAAAATAACTTCAACTGAAAATTTCATGATCAACAATATTTTTCATCACAACAATTCATATGATCAGTATACAAGATATTGCATTAGAAGTTACAATTAGGGTCAGAAAGAAAATGAGAAAAAATAATAACTTAAACAAATAAAAACGAAAGAATACCACACCATAATTAGGAGGAGAACAAGAACGAATAGCGTTGGAAGTATTTAAACCCCAACTCTAGTTTTGTTTGTGTGATCCGTCAGAGAGGAGGAAGAAGAAGGTAGTATCGATCTTCTATCGCCAAAATCGAATTCTCATCAAATATCCAACTTTTTCATGCAATTTCGTCGGAAGATTTTGCCCCGCTCAAATCCCGTCAATTCTTCTCTATTCGTGTTTGCTCTGTTATTCTGACCATGGATCCAATGAAAATTCCGATTCTCTTCTTATTTTTACCTTTGAGATTTGATTTTGATCACAGGATTACTCTAATATTATCTCTCTTGCGTTCTTACTCTCCTCTTCCTTCTCGACCCTCTTTATGTCAATCAATTTCTCTTTTTCACGAAGTGATTATTTCAAAAAAAAAAAAATTCACAGTAAATCCTTAATGTGAGTACAAAAAATCTTAATATAATATATAAATAATACAACAATCAGCTCATATTATTTATATATAATATTAAGATTTTTTGTACTCTCATTAAGGACTTTATTATTATTACTATGAGATTTATAGATAGACATGCCTTGACCATAGACTGGCGCCTAGGTTTAATTTCCGAAGACTGCTATACTTTTTTTTTTTCTTTTTAACTATAATTTAACATATGTAGCTTTCATAATTTTGAACGTGTATCGGCTTAATACCATTACAATATTAAAACAGGTTCGTTTATTTAACTTTGTGCTCATCATTTTCGGACATGCTGGATTCGTTACTTTTTATTACTTATATTAATGACTTTATTTCAAGAAGTAATGTTTGTTTTAGTGACAAAAGATAACATTCTTTGTATGAAAGATTGTGAATTTAAAATCCTGATGAAAATTTTTTGTAGATAATTATAAATTTTGAAATCTTAACTCTTATCTTTCGGATAAAAAAATATTTACGACTTTATTTCCATCTTTTGCACTATACTCGTCTATCTTGATTACACACACACTTTCTCTTACACGCTCTCTGCTCTCCTCTCTCGTTCCATCGGTTTCATTCTTTATATTTTTTTCTTTATTTTAATTATTTTTATGTTAAATATTTTATTATGCAACTTATACTCTTCACTATTCAAATTGAGTAATACTAATTTTTTTCTTTCTCAAATTTTTGATACGTGATACATCACAAACTATTAACAAAGTAGTCTAACTAGATATTCAATAATCAGAAAATTTATATCGCTTGACGTCTGTTAGTACCATTTCAATTTTAATTATTTTAAATAATTAAAAAATATGATACAAAATTTTTGTGAAGTCAGTTTTTTATTAGTAAAAAATCAATTTGAATTGGTAAAAAAACATTTCTATGTATAATCAATTTTGCAAATTAATTTATTTATTATTCAACTTGTTGGTTTTATTATTCAGAATAATAATTATGTATGTTAGATAATTTATAATTCATATTATATTTGTGCTGAGAATATTAAAAGTAGACTGTAAAGTGTGCGTTTGAAGTCAATCTTGAAACCTCGTGAGTTGTACAAATTAAAGCCAATCTTGAAACCTCGTGTGTAGCGCTGTCAACTAATTCCATTTCAACCGTGTTTTGTTTCGTTTCGTGGTAGTGAAACGGTTAACGAAATGAATTTTTGTTTCATTTATTAAATGAAACGGTTAACGAAACTGTTTTCTATTTCGTGCAAAGAACGAAACAGTATTTTTCATTTCGTTAAGAGTATTTCAATATAAAATACACGAAATTTCGTGTTTCATTCCATTTCGTGATAAACGAAACGGTTAACGAAATGATTTTTTGTTTCGTTTATTAAACGAAACGGATTTCTGTTTCGTTTATTAAACGAAACGGTTGACGAAACGGTACTGTTTCGTCAACATTTCAGCCATTTGACACCCCTACTCGTGTGTTGTACAAAGTGAATCTAGTCAACTCAACTATATCGATTTTGATGTCAATTTGCGCATCTTCTATATCCGCTCCTCTTCCGATATAATTCTATTCTTTATTCCCGAACAAGTTTAATTAAATTTAAGAGGTGCCAGATCTGAATCAATCTCAAGTCATGTGCGTTGGCATGACTCATTGATACGTTACACCTCCTTTAACATACTTGTGAGATATAGATGATATATCAGAGATCTATGTAGTCATATATGTGGCAACAACCATAACATATAACCGTACCGCGGGTTTATTAATTATCTGATTTTTTTTTATTCTGCAAGACGCAACAGACACTATTACACAAGAATCCCCACAGGAAACAAAAAATAACAAATGCTTTTTATTTCGGAGGGGAGATCGCAAGACTTATTTTCTTTTGCTATAAACATACTTCACATGCGATGATGCGAGCATTAAAGACTGGCATGGCAGCTGGTGTGCATTTGAGTCATGTTAGGCCATCATCCTTTTCCCGGTTCTCTCCTTTTTTTTTTCTTTTTTTTTTGCTATACACAGATCCAGAATTAGATCACTAATATCGGAAGCAAAGGATGCATGGAACAAATATCAAAGATAGCGAAAAAAAAAATGTGACATTGTGTAACGTTTGAAAACTGGTGTTTGAAAACAGGATTCGTGGGCGTACCCGTACCGAGATATTGTTTTTTTATATATATATAAAGATACCGTGAGCTTAATCTCACAGTGGTCTTCCGTGAGTTTAACTCAAAAAGTACATCAAATTATTTTTAAATTTTAATTTATCATTCTCACTAAATTATTTAAATTAAAATCTCGTGGGATGCAAAAAATTAAAATGTTTTGAGATTTTTAAATCCTGATTATTATTTTTTAAAAATCAGCTTTAAAAATAATAATAAAATACTTAATGTTTGAACAACATTTTTTTAAAATTAAAAACAATGGCTTAAAAAACTCAAAATATTTTAAATTTTTGCATCCCATAAGTTTTTCATATAAATAATTTAATAAGAATGATAAATTAAAATTCGAAAATGATTTAATGTATTTTTTGAGTTAATTTCACTAACTTATGCTCAAGGCTATCTTTGCTCTCACTTTCTATATATATCATGAAGCGATGGAATGAGGAGAAAATATATCGAATTTATAAGATATGTCACGATTAGACATATGGTGCCATCACAATGAGTCCTCGGAATCGCCGAAAACGAGTCCGGGAGCGCAAAACTAGAAAACGGGACCCGACGCCCTCCGCACTGCCGAAAACGTGTCCGGGAGCGCAAAACAAGAAAATGTGACATGACGTCCTCGGAACCGCCGAAAACGAGTCCGGGAGCGACGCCCTCCGCACCGCCGAAAACGTGTTTGTGAGCGCAAAACATGAAAACGGGACCTGACGCCCTTTGTACCGCTGAAAACGTGTCCGGGAGCGCAAAACTTTAAAACGGGACCCGACGCCCTCCGTACCGCAGAAAAATGTGTCCGGGAGCGCAAAACTTGAAAACGGGACCCGACGCCCTCGCTAACGCCGAAAACGAGTACGGGGAAGCAAAACATCAAAACGAGACCTGACGCCCTCGGAACCGTTGAAAACGAATACAGGGACACAAAACATGAAAACGGGACCCAACGTCCTCGGAACCGCTGAAAATGAGTCCGGGAGCACAAAACATGAAAATGAGACTGGACGCCGTCGAAACCACCGAAAACGAGTTCGGGAGCGTAAAACATAAAAACGGGACCCGACGCCCTCCGCACCGTCGAAAACGTGTCCGGCAGCGCAAAACATGAAAAGGGAACCCGACGCCGTCGGTACAGCCGAAAACAAGTACGTGGACGCAAAACATGAAAACTGGACCTGACGCCCTTGGAACCGCTGAAAATGAGTCTGGGAGCGCAAAACATGAAAACGAGACCTGACGCCCTCCGCACCGCCGAAAACGTGTCCGGGAGTGCAAAACATGAAAACGGGATTGGACGCCCACGGTATCTCCGAAAATGCGTATGGGAGCATAAAAAATGAAAACAGGATCTGACGCCCTCGATATCGCCGAAAACGTATCCGGGAGCGTAGAGCTGGAAAACGGGACCCGACTCCCTCGGAACCGTCGAAAATGAGTCCGGGAGTGCAAAACATGAAAACGGGACACAACACCCTCTGCACCGCGCGAAAACATGTCCGGGAGTGCAAAACATGAAAACGGGACCCGACGCCATCGGTACCGCCAAAAACGAGAACGGGGACGCAAAACATGAAAATGGGACACGACGCCCTCCGCAACGCCCAAAACGTTTCCGAGGGCGAAAAACATGAAATCGGGACTCGACGCCCTAAGCACCACCGAAAAAGTGTCCGCGAGCGCAATAAATGAAAACGGGACCCGACGCTCTCAATACCAATGACAACGACTACGAGGACACATAACTTTAAAATGGAACCCAACACCCTCGGAACCGTCAAAAATGAGTCTGCGAGCGCAAAACATGAAAACGGGACCCGACGCCCTCCGCACACCCAAAAATGTGTCCGGGAGCGCAAAACATGAAAATGGGAGCGAACGTCGTGAGTACCGCTGAAAATGATTACGGGCGTGCAAAACATGAAAATGGGACCTAATGCCCTCGGTACCGCCGAAAAAGAGTACGGGGACGCAAAACTTGAAAACGGGGCCCGACACCCTCTAAACCGCCGAAAACGAGTTAGGGAGCGCAAAAAAAGAAAATGTGACCCGACGCCCTCGGAACTGCCAAAAATGAGTCCGGGAGCGCAAAACGTGAAAACGGGACCCGATGCCCTCGGAACCGCCGAAAACGAATCCGGGAGCGCAAAACATGAAAACGGGACCTGACGCCCTCTGCACCGCCAAAAACGTGCCCGTGAGCACAAAACATGAAAATGGGTGCGAACACCGTCTGTGCCGCTGAAAATGAGTTCGGGAGCGTAAAACATGAAAACGGGACCCGACGCCCTCAGTATCGTCGAAAACGACTCCGGGAGCGCAAAACATGAAAACGAGACCTGACACCCTCGGTACCGCCTAAAACAAGTATGGGGACGCAAAACACGAAAACGGGAACCAACGCCCTCGGAAACGCCGAAAACGAGTCCGGAAGTACAAAACATGAAAACGGGACCCGACGCCCTCGGAACCGCCGAAAACGAGGTCGGGAGTGCAAAACATGAAAACAGGACCCGACGTCCTCCACATTATCGAAAACGTGTCCTTGAGCGCAAAAAATGAAAACGGGACCCGACGCCCTCGGTATTGCCGAAAACAAGTACGGGGACCTAAAATATGAAAACAGGACCCGACGCCCTCGGAAACGCCGAAAATGAATCCGGTAGCGCAAAACATAAAAACGAGACCGGACACCCTCGGTATCGCCGAAAATGAGTCCGGGAGCGCAAAATATGAAAACGGGACTCGACGCCCTCGGTACTGCCGAAAATGAGTACGGGGACGCAAAACATGAAAACGGGACCCAACACCCTCGGAACCGCCGAAAACGAGTCCGGGAGCGCAAAACATGAAAACGGGGCCCGACGCCCTCCACACTGCCGAAAACGTGTCCGGGAGCGGAAAACAAAAAAAGTGACCCGACGTCCTAAGAACCGCCGAAAATGAGTCCAGGAGCGCAAAACATGAAAACGGGACCCGACGCCCTCTAAACCGCCGAAAACGAGTCCGAGAGCTTAAAATATGAAAACGAGACCCGACGCCCTCCGCACCGCCGAAAACGTGTTCGGGAGTGCAAAACATGAAAACGGGAACCGACGCCATCGCTACCGCTTAAAACGTGTCTGGGAGCGCAAAACATGAAAACTGGACCGGACGCCCAAGCTACCGCCGAAAATGAGTATGGGGACGCAAAAAACAAAAGCGGGACCCGACGCCCTCGGAACCGTCGAAAAAGAGGACGGGGACGCAAAACATGAAAACAGGACCCGACGCCCTCAGAACCGCCAAAAACGAGGTCGTGATCGCAAAAAATGAAAACGAGACCCGACGCTGTCCGCACATCTGAAAAACGTGTTCGGGAGCGAAAAACATGAAAACGGGACCAAACGCCCTCCGCACCGCCGAAAACATGCTCGTGAGCGCAAATCATGAAAACATGCCCGTGAGCGGACACCGTCTGTCCCGCTGAGAATGAGTTCGGTAGCACAAAACATGAAAACGGGACCCAACACCCTCGGTACCGCCGAAAACTAGTACGGGGACGCAAAACTTGAAAACGGGACCCAACGCCCTCGGAAACGCTGAAAACGTGTCAAGAAGTGCAAAACATGAAAACGGGACCCGACGCCGTCCGCTCCGCCGAAAATTTGTCCTTCAGCGCAAAGGATGAAAACAATACCTGACGCCCTCGGTAACGCCGAAAATGAGTTCGGACGCACAAAACATGAAAACGAGACCCGACGCCCTCGGTATCGTCGAAAATGAGTCCAGGAGCGCAAAACATTAAAACGGGACCCGACGCCCTCGGTACCGCCGAAAATGAGTACGGGAACGCAAAACATGAAAGCCGGACCCGACGCTCTCGGTAACGCTGAAAACGAGTCCGGGAGAGCAAAACATGAAAACGTGACCAGACGCCCTCTGCACCGCACTAAGCGTGTCCGGGAGCACAAAACAAGAAAACGTGACCCGACGTCATCGGAACCGCCGAAAACGTATCCGTGAGCGCCAAACTTCAAAACGGGACCCGACGCCCTCGCTACCGCCAAAATGAGTACGGGGATGCAAGACATAAAAACGAGACCCGACGCCCTCGGAACCGTCAAAAGCGAGTACGGGGACGCAAAACATGAAAACGGGACCCGACGCCCTCGGAACCGTCGAAAACGATTACGGGGACGCAAAACATGAAAACGGGACCCGAGGCCCTTGGAATCGCCAAAAATGAGTCCGGGAGCGAAAAACATGAAAACGGGGCCCGACGCCCTCCGCACCACCGAAAACGTGCCCGTGAGCGCCAAAACATGAAAACGGGAGCGGACACCGTCTGTACCGCTGAAAATGAGTTGGGGAGCGCAAAGTATGAAAACGGGACCCGACGCCCTCGGTACCGCCGTAAACGAGTACGGGGATGCAAAACTTGAAAATCGGACCCAACACCCTCGGAAACGAGTCCGGAAGTGAAAAATATGAAAACGGGACCTGACGCCTTCCATACCGCCGAAAATGTGTCCGGGAGTGCAAAACATGAAATCGGGCCGCGACGCCCTCGCTACCGCCGAAAACGAGTACTAGGACGCAAAACATGTAAACGGGACCCGACACCCTCAGAATCGACGAAAATGAGTTCGGGAACGCAAAACATGAAAACGGGACCCGATGCCCTCCGCATCGCCGAAAACGTGTCCTTGAGCGCAAGAGATGAAAACGGGACCCGACGCCGTCGATACCGCCGAAAATGAGTTCGGGAGCTCAAAAACATGAAAACGGGACCTGACGCCCCCGGTATCGCCGAAAATGAGTCCAGGAGTGCACAACATGAAAACGGGACCCGACGACCACGGTACCACCGACAACAAGCACGGGGACGCAAACATGAAAACAGGAGCGGACGCCCACGGTATCGCCGAAAACGCGCTTGGAAGCGCAAAACATGAAAACGCGATCTGACGACCTCAGTACTGCCCAAAACGTGTCCGGGAGCGCAGAGCAGGAAAATGGGACCCGACACCCTCGGAACCGATGAAAACAAGTTCGGGTGCGCAAAACATGAAAACAAGACCCGACGCTCTATGCACTATGCGAAAACATGTTAGGGAGCGCTAAACACGAAAACGAGACCAGCCGCCGTCGGTACCACAAAAAACGATGTGCGGGGACGCAAAACATGAAAACGGAACTCGACGCCCTCGGAACAGATGAAAATGAGTCCGGAAGTGCAAAACATGAAAAGGGGACGCCACGCCGTCCATACCGGCGAAAATGTGTCCAGGATAGCAAAACTTGAAAACGGGACTCGACGCCCTCGCTACCGTCGAAAACGAGTAAAGGGACGCAAAACGTGAAAACGAGACCCGACACCCCCGGAACGGCCGAAAACAAATACAGGGATGCAAAACATGAAAACGGGACCCGACGCCCTCGGTACCACCGAAAACGAGTACGGGGACACAAAACATGAAAACGAGACCTGACGCCCTCGAAACCGACGAAAACAAGTCCGGGAGCGAAAAACATCAAAACGGTACCGCCGCATCGCCGAAAATGTGTTCGTGAGCGCAAAACATGAAAACGGGAGCGGACGCCACCCGTACAGCCGAAAATGAGTTCGGGCGCGCAAAACATGAAAATGAGACCCAACGCCCCGAGTATCACGGAAAACGAATCCGGGAGCGCAAAATATGAAAACCAGACACGACGCCGTCGGTATCGTTGAAAATGAGTCCGAGAGCATAAAACAATAAATCGGGACTCGACGCCCTATGCACAGCCGAAAATGTGTCCGTGAGCACAATAAATGAAAACGGGACCCGACGTCCTCGCTACCAATGAAAATGAGTATGGGGATGCAAAACAAGAAAACAGAACCCAACACCCTCGGAAGATGAAAATGAGACCCGACGCCCTCCGCACCGCAAAAAACGTGTCCGTCGGCGAAAACATGAAAACGGGAGCGGAAGCGGTCGGTACCGGCGAAAATGAGTACGGGGACGCAAAACATGAAAACGGGGCCCGACACCCTCTTAACCGCCGAAAACGAATCCGGGAGCGCAAAACATGAAAACCGGACCCGACGCCCTCCTTACCGTCGACAACGTGTCCGGGTGCACAAAACAAGAAAAAGGGACCGACGCCCTCGCTACCGCCGAAAATGAGTACCGGGACGCAAAAGAGGAAAATGGGACCCGCCGAAAATGAGTCCGGGAGCACAAAACGTGAAAACGGGACCCGACGCCTTTGGAACCGTCAAAAATGAGTTCGGGAGCGCAAAACATGAAAACGGGACCCGTCGCTTTCCGCACCGCCAAAAACGTGTTCGTGAGCGCAAAACACGAAAACGGGAGCGAACGCCGTCTGTACCGTCGAAAATAAGTTTGGGAGCGCAAAACATGAAAATGGGACCCGACGCCCTCGGTATCGCCGAAAACGAGTCCGGGAGCGCAAAACTTGAAATCGGGACCCGACGCCCTCCATACCGCCGAAAACGTGTCCGTGAGCGCCAAACATGAAAATGGGTGCCGACGCCCTCGGAACAGCCGAAAATGAGTCTAGGAGCGCAAAACATGAAAACGGGACCTGACGCCCTCAGAACCGCCGAGAACATGTCCGGGAACGAAAAACATGTAAACAGGACCTTACGCCCTCCGCACCGTCGAAAACGTGACCGTGAGCGCAAAACATGATAACGGGAGCGGACACCATCTGTACCGCAGAAAAATGAGTCTGAGGACGCAAAACATGTAATCAAGACCCGACGCCCTCGGAACCGCTGAAAATGATTTCGGGAGCGCAAAATATGAAAATGGGACCCGACGCCCTCTGCACAGCCGAAAACGTGTCCGTGATCGCAAAACATGAAAACAGGACCCGACGCCGTCGGTATAGTCGAAAATGAGTTCGGGCGCAGAAATCAAGAAAACGGGTCCTGACACCGTCGGTAGCGCCAAAAACGAGTTAGGGACGTAAATCATGAAAACTGGACCCGACGCCCTCGGAAACCCCAAAAAGGAGTCCGGGAACGCAAAACATGAAAACGGGATGCGACGCCCTCCGCACCGCTGAAAAAGTGTTCGTGAGCGCAAAACATGAAAACGGGAGCGGACGCCGTCTGTATCGTCGAAAATGAGTTTGGGAGCGCAAAACATGAAAACGGGACCCGACACCCTCGGTATCGCCGAAAATGAGTCTGGGAATGCAAAACATGAAAATGGGACCCGACGTCCTCGGAAACGCTGAAAACGGGAACGGGGACGGAAAAACATGAAAATGTGACTTGACGTCCTCGGAACCTCCTATAATGTGTCAGGGAACGCAAAACATGAAAATGGGAACCGATGCCCTCCATACCGCCGAAAACGTGTCCGGGAGCGCAAAACATGAAAACTAGTCCTGACGCCCGGGGTATCGCCGAAAACGAGTCTGTGAGCTCAACACATGAAAACGGGACCCGATACCCTCGGTATCGCCGAAAATGATTTCGGGAGCGCAAATCATGAAAACGGGACCCGGAGCCCTCGGTAGCGCCGAAAACGAGTACGGGATCGCAAAACTTGAAAACGGTACCCGACGCCCTCCGCAACGCCGAAAACGTGTCCGGGAGCGCAAACCATGAAATCAGGACCCGACGCCCTCGCTACCAATGAAAACGAGTATGAGGACACAAAACATGAAAACGGAACCCAATACCCACAAAACCGCCGAAATCGAGCCCAGGAGCACAAAACATGAAAAAAGGACCCGACGCCCTCCACACCGTCAAAAATGTGTCCGGTTGCGCAAAAAAAGAAAATGGGAGCGGACGCCGTCGGTACCGCCGAAAATGAGTTTGGGCGCATAAAACATAAAAACGAGACCCAACGCCCTCGGTATCGCCGAAAACGAGTCCGGGAGTGCAAAACATGAAAACGGGACCCGACGCCCTCGGTACCGCCGAAAAAGAGAAAGGGGAAGCAAAACATGAAACGGGACCTGACGCCCTCCGCACAGCCGAAAACGTGTCCGTGAGCGCAAAACATGAAAACGGGAGCAAACGCCGTCGATACCGCCGAAAATGTGTTGGGCACGCAAAACATGAAAATGAGACCCGACGCCCTAGGTATCGCTGAAAACGAGTCTAGGAGAGCAAAACATGAAAACGGGACCCGACGCCCTTGGAACCGCCGAAAATGAGTCCGAGAGTGCAAAACATGAAAACGGGACACGACGCCCTAGGTACCACCGAAAACGAGTACGAGGACACAAAACATGAAAACGGGACCTGACACCCTCCGCACTGCCGAAAACGTGTCTGTGAGGGCATAACATGAAAATGGGTGCGGACGCCGTCGGTACCGTTGAAATCGAGTAGGGGACGCAAAACAATAAAACGAGACCCGACGCCCTCGGAACCGCCGAAAATGAGTCTGAGAACGCAAAACATGAAAACGGAACCTGATGCCCTCCGCACCGCCGAAAATGTGTCAGGGAACGCAAAACATGAAAATGGGAACCGATGCCCTCCATACCGTCGAAAACGTGTCCGGGAGCGCAAAACATGAAAACTAGTCGTGACGCCCTTGGTATCGCCGAAAATGAGTCTGGCAGCGCAAAACATGAAAAATGGACCCGACGCCCTCCGCACCGCCAAAAACGTGTCCGGGAGCGCAATACCTGAAAACATGACCCGACGTCCTCGGAACCGCTGAAAACGAGTATGGGGACGCAAAACATGAAAACGGTACCCGACGCCCTCGGAAACGTCGAAAATAAGTCCGGGAGCGCAAAACATGTAAACGGGACCCGAAGCCCTCGCCCTCGCTACTGCCGAAAACTAGTCCGGGAGCCTAAAACATGAAAATAGGACCTGACGCCCTCGCTACTGCCGAAAACGTGTCCGTGAGCTCAAAACATGAAAACGGGACCCGACGCCGTCGGTATAGTCGAAAATGAGTTCAGGCGCAGAAATCATGAAAACGGGTCCTAACACCGTCGGTATCGCCAAAAACGAGTTAGGGACGCAAAACATGAAAATTAGACCCGACGCCCTCGGAAATCCCAAAAAGGAGTCCGAGAGCGCAAAACATGAATACGGGACGCGACGCCCTCCGCACCGCTGAAAACGTGTTCGTGAGCGCAAAACATGAAAACGGGAGCGGACGCCGTCTGTACCGTCGAAAATGAGTTTAGGAGCGCAAAACATGAAAATGGGACCCGACACCCTCGGTATCGCCGAAAACGAGTCCCGGAATGCAAAACATGAAAATGGGACCCGACGCCCTCGGTACTGCCGAAAACGAGTACAAGGATGCAAAACATGAAAACGGAACACGACACTCTCAGAACCTCCGAAAACGAGTCTTGGAGCAAAAAACACAAAAACGGGACCCGACGCCCCCGCAACTCCGAAATCGTGTCCGTGAGCGCAAAACGTGAAAATGAGAGCGGACGCCGTCGGTACCGCTGAAAATGAGTTCGAGCGCGCAAAACATCAAAACGGGACCCGACGCCCACTGTAGCGCCGAAAACGAGTACGGGGATGCAAAATATGAAAACGGGAACCGACGCCCTCGGAACCGCTGAAAACATATCCAGGAGCGAAAAAGATGAAAACGGGACCGACGCCCTCCGCACCGCCGAAAACATGTCCGTGAGCGCAAAACATGAAAATGGGAGCGGACGCCGTCGGTACCGTCGAAAATGTGTTCGGGCACGCAAAACATGAAAATGAGACCCGACGAAGTGGGTATCGCTGAAAACGAGTCTGGGAGAGTAAAACATGAAAACGGGACCAGACGCCCTCAGAACCGCCGAAAATGAGTCAGAGAGTGCAAAACATGAAAATGGGACACGGCGCCCTAGGTACCACCGAAAACAAGTACGAGGACGCAAAACATGAAAACGGGACCTGACACCCTCCGCACTGCCGAAAACGTGTCCGTGAGTGCATAACATGAAAACGGGTGCAGACGCCGTCGGTACCGTTGAAATCGAGTAGGGGACGCAAAACAATAAAACGGGACCCGACGCCCTCGGAACCGCCGAAAATGAGTCCGAGAGCGCAAAACATGAAAACGGGACCCGAAGCCCTCGGTAGCGCCGAAAACGAGTACGGGGATGCAAAACATGAAAACGGGACATGACGTCCTCGGAAACGCAAAAACATGAAAATGTGACTTGACGTCCTCGGAACCGCCGATAATGAGTTCGGCAGCGCAAAACATGAAAAAGGGACTCGACGCCCTCCGCATCGCCAGAAACTTTTTCGGGAAACCAATACATGAAAACATGACCCGACGTCCTCCGAATCGCCGGAAATGAGTATGGGGACGCAAAACATGAAAACGGTACCCGACAACCTCGGAAACGTCGAAAATATGTCCGGGAGCGCTAAACATGATAACGGGACCCGAAGCCCTCTCCCTCGCTACCGCCGAAAACGAGTCTGAGAGTGTAAAACATGAAAATAGGACCTGACGCCCTCGCTACCGCCGAAACGAGTACGGGGACGCAAAACAAGAAAACGGGACCCGACGCCCTCGTAACCGCCGAAACGAGTCCGGAGCACAAAACATGAAAACGGGACCCGACGCCCTCGGAATCGCCGAAAATGAGTCCGAGAGCGCAAAACTTGGAAACGGGACCCGACACCTTCGCAACGCCGAAAACAAGTCGAGAGCGCAATACATGAAAACGAAACCCAACGCCCTCGAAGCCGCAGAAAACGAGTTCGAGAGCGTTAAACATGAAAACTAGACCCAACGCCCTCCGCACCACCGAAAACGTGTCCATGTGCGCAAAACATGAAAACGGGACCCAACGCCGTCGGTAACGTCGAAAATGAGTTCGGGCGGCCAAAACATGAAAACGGAAGCCCACGCCCTCGGTTCCGCCGAAAATGAGTACGGGGACGCAAAACATTTAAACGGGACCCGACGCCCTCCGCACCGCCGAAAACGTGTCCGTGTGTGCAAAACATGAAAACGGGAGCATACGCAGACGGTTCTACCGAAAATGAGTTCGGGCGCGCAAAACATGAAAACAGGACCCGACGCTCTCGCTACCAATGAAAATGAGTACGGGGACACAAAACATGAAAACGGAACCCAACACCCTCAAAACCGCCGAAATCGAGTCCAAGAGCACAAAACATGAAAAAAGGACCTGACGCCTTCCACGCCGTCAAAAATGTGTCCGGTTGCACAAAACTTGAAAAGGGGAGCGGACGCCGTCGGTACCACCGAAAATGAGTTCGGGCGCGCAAAACATGAAAACGAGACCCGACACCCTCACTATCGCCGAAAACGAGTCCGGGAGTGCAAAACATGAAAACGGGACCCGACGCCCACGGTATCGCCGAAAAAGAGTACGGGGAAGCAAAACATGAAAACGGGACCTGACGCCCTCCGCACAGTCGAAAACGTGTCAGTGAGTGCAAAATATGAAAACGGGAGCGGACACCAACGGAACCGCCGAAAATGTGTTCGGGCACGCAAAACATGAAAACGAGACCCGACGCCAAGGGTATCGCTGAAAACGAGTATGGGAGAGGAAAACATGAAAACGGGACCCGACGCCGTCGGTACCATCGAAAACAAGTAGGGGACGCAAAACATGAAACGGGACCTGACGCCCTCGGAACCGACGAAAATGAGTCCGAGAGCGCAAAACATGAAAACGGGGACCTAACACCCTCCGCACTGCCGAAAACGTGTCGGTCAGTGCACAACATGAAAACGGGAGCGGACGCCGTCGGTACCGTCTAAAACGAGTAGGGGATGCAAAACAATAAAACGGGACCCGACGCCCTCGAAACCGCCGAAAATGAGTCCGAGAGCGCAAAACATGAAAACGGGACCTGATGCCCTCCATACCGCCGGAAACGTGTCCGGGGGCGCAAAACATGAAAACAAGTCCTGACGCCGTGGGTATCGCCGAAAACGAGTCTGGGAGCTCAAAACATGAAAACGGGACCCGACACCCTTGGTATCGCCGAAAATGATTTCGGGAACGCAAAACATGAAAACGGGACCCGACGCCCTCGGTAGCGCCGAAAACGAGTACGGGGACGCGAAACATGTAAACGGGACACGACGTCCTCGAAAACGTTGAAAACGGGTACGGGGACACAAAATCATGAAACGTGACCTGACGTCCTCGGAAACGCCGATAATGAGTACGACAACGCAAAACATGAAAAAGGGACCTGACGCCCTCCGCACCGCCGAAAACGTGTATGGGAGCGCAATACATGAAAACATGACCCGACGTCCTCGGATCCGCCGAAAATGAGTCCGAGAGCGGAAAATATGAAAACGGGACCCGACGCCCTCCGCACCGCCGAAAACGTGTTCACGAGCGCAAAACATGAAAACGGGATCCGGTGCCCTCCGTACCGCCGAAAACATGTCCGGGAACGCAAAACTTGAAAACGTGACCCGATGTCCTCGGAACCGCCGAAAACGAGTCCGGTGGCGCAAAACAAGAAAACGGGACTCGACGCACTCCGCCCCGATGAAACGGGACCCGACGCCCTAGCTACTGCCGAAAACGAGTACGGGGACGCAAAACAAGAAAACGAGACCCGAAGCCCTCGGAACCGTCGAAAATTAGTACGGGGACGCAAAACAAGAAAACGGGACCCGAAGCCCTCGGAACCGTCGAAAATGAGTACGGGGACGCAAAATATGAAAACGGGACCTGACGCCCATGGAAACACCAAAAATGAGTCCGGTAGCACAAAACATGAAAACGGGACCTGACGCCCTCGGTATCGCCGAAAACGAGTCCGGGAGCACAAAACATGAAAACGGGACCCGAACCCCTCGATAGCGCCGAAAATGAGTACGTGGACGTAAAACATGAAAACAGGTCCCGACGCCCTCGGAAACGCCGAATACGAGTCCGGGAGCACAAAACATGAAAACAAGACCTGACGCCGTCGGTAGGGTCGGAAACGAGTAGGAGACGCAAAATAAGAAAATGGGACGCGACGCCCCCAGAACCGTCGAAAATTAGTCTGAGATTGCAAAACATGAAAATGGGACCTGACGTCCTGGGTATCGCCGAAAATGATTCTGGGAGCTCAAAACATGAAAACGGGACCCGACGCCGTCGAAAATGAGTACGGGAACGCAAAACATGAAAACGAGACCCGACACCCTCGGAATCTCCGAAAATGAGTCTGGGAGCGCAAAACATGGAAACGGGACTCGACGCCCTCCGCAACGCCGAAAACGTGTCCGGGAGCGCGAAAAAAAAATCAAGTCCCGACGCCCTACGCACCGCCGAAAACGTGTCTATGAGAGTAATAAATGAAAAAGGGAGCCGACGCCCTCGCTACCTTTGAAAACGATTACGGGGACACAAAACATGAAAGCGAAACCCAACATCCTCAGAACCGCTGAAAACGAGTTCAGGAGCACAAAACATGAAAAAAGGACTCGACGCCCTCTACACCGTCAAAAATGTGTTCGGTTGCGCAAAACATGAAAACAGGAGCGGACGCCGTCGGTACCGCCGAAAATGAGTTCGGGCGCACAAAACATGAAAACGGGACCCGACGCTCTCGGTATCGCCGAAAACGAGTCCGGGAGCGCAAAACATGAAATCGGGACCAGACGCCCTCGGTACCGCCGAAAACGAGTACGGGGAAGCAAAACATGAAAACGGGACCTGACGCCCTCCGCACCGTCGAAAACGAGTCCATTAGCGCAAAACATGAAAACGGGAGCGGACGCCGTCGTAGCCACCGAAAATGAGTTCGGGCGCGCAAAACATGAAAACTAGATCGTTGAAAATGAGTTGAGGAGTGCAAAATATGAAAACGGGACCCGACGCCCTCCGCACCGCCGAAAACGTGTCAGTGTGCGCAAAACATGATAACGGGAGCAGTCGCCATCGGTACCGTCGAAAATGAGTTCGGGAGCGCAAAACATGGAAACGGGACCTGACGCCCTCGGAATCGCCGAAAATGAGTCAGGGAGCGCAAAACATGAAAACGGGTCCCGATGCCCTCCGCACCGCCGAAAACGTGTCCGTGAGCGCAAAACATAAAAAAGGGACCCCACGCCCTCCGCACCGCCGAAAACGTGTTCGGGAGTGCAAAACATGAAAGCGGGACCCGACGGTGTTGTTACCGTCGAAAACGAGCACGGGGGACGCAAAACTAGAAAATTAGACCCGACGCGCTCGGAACCGCCGAAAACGATTCTGGGAGCGCAAAACATGAAAACATGATCTAACGCCCTCGGTACCGCCAAAAATGTGTCCGGGAGCACAAAGCATGAAAACGGTACCTGATGCCCACTGAACCGTCGCGAACGTGTTAGGGAGCGCAATACTTGAAAACGGGACCCGACTCCCTCGCTACCGCCAAAAATGAGTTCGGGGACGCAAAACATGAAAACGGGACCCGACGCCCTCGGAACCGCCAAAAATGAGTACGGGGACGCAAAACATGAAAACGGGACCCGACACCCTTGAAAACGGTGAAAACGAGTCTGGGAGAGCAAAACATGAAAACGGGACCCGACGCGCTTCAAACTTCCGAAAACGTGTCCGGGAGAGCAAAACATGGAAACGGGATCCGACGCCCTCCGCACCGTTGAAACGTGTCCGGGAGCGAAAAACATGAAAACGGGACCCGACGACCTCCGCACCGCCGAAAACGTGTTCGGGAGCGCAAAACATGAAAACGGGACCGACGCCCCTCGAACCGCCGAAAACAAGTCCGGAGCGCAAAACTTGAAAACGAAACCCGAAACCCTCCGCACCGCTGAAAACGTGTCTTGGAGCGCAACGCATGAAAATGGCATCCGATGCCCTCTACACCACCGAAAAAGTATCTGTGAGCGCAAAATATGAAAATGGGAAAGGACGCCCTCGGTACTGTCGAAAATGAGTTCGGGCACGCAAAACATGAAAACAAGACCCGACGCCCTAGGTATCACTGAAAATGAGTTCGGGAACGCAAAACATTAAAATGGGAACCGACGCCGTCGCATCGCCGCCGAAAACAAGTACAGGGAGGCAAAACATGAAAACGGGACTCGATGCCCTCGGAACCGTCAAAAATGAGTCAGAGAACGCAAAATATGAAAACGGGACGCGACACCCTCCGCAACGCCGAAAACGTGTGCGGGAGCGCAAAACATGAAAACGTAATCCAACGCCCTCCGCACTGCCGAAAACGTGTGCGTGAGCGCAAAACAAGAAAATAGGAGCGGACGCCGTCGGTACCGCCAAATATGAGTTCGGGCGCGCAACACATGAAGACGAGACGCGAAGCCCTCAGGATCGCCGAAAATGAGTCCGGGAGCGCAAGACATGAAAACGGGACCCGACGCCCTCGGTACCACCGAAAACGTGTCCGGGAGCGCAAAACATGAAAACGGGACCCGACGCCCTCCGCACCGCCGAAAACGTGTCAGTGTGCGCAAAACATGATAACGGGAGGGGATGCCATCCGTACCGCCGAAAATGAGTTCGGGAGCGCAAAACATGAAAATGGGACCTGATGCCCTCGGAATCGCCGAAAATTAGACAGGGAGCGCAAAACATGAAAACGGGTCCCGACGCCCTCGGTTTCGCCGAAAATGAGTTCGTGAGCGCAAAACATGAAAATGGGACCCGACGGCCTCGGTACTGCTGAAAACGAGTACGGGGACAGAAAACATGAAAACGTGACCCGACGCCCTCGGAAACGCTGAAAAGGAGTACGTGAGCGCAAAACATGGAAACGGGACCCGACGACCACGGTACAGCCGAAAACGAGTACGGGGACACAAAACATGAAAACGGGACCCGACGCCCTCAGAAACGCCGAAAACGAGTCCGGGGACACAAAACATGAAAACGGGACCCAACGCCCTCGGAAACGTCGAAAATGATTCCGGGAGCGCAAAACATGGAAACCGGACCCAACACACTCGCTACCGCCGAAAACGAGTACGGGGACGCAAAACATGAAAACGAGACTCGACGCCCTCGGAACAGCTGAAAACAATTCCGGAGCACAAAACATGAAAACGGGACCCAACGCCCTCGGAAACGCCGCAAACGAGTCCGGAGAGCAAAACATGAAAACGGACCGCCGAAAACGAGTCGAGGAGCGCAAAACATGAAAACGGGACCCGACGCCCTCCGCACCGCCGAAAATGTGCCAGTAAATGCAAAACATGAAAATGGGAGCGGACGCCATCGGTACCGCCGAAAATGAGTTCGGAAGCGCAAAACATAAAAACGGGACATGACGCCCTCAGAATCGCCGAAAATGAGTCAAGGAGCGCAAAACATGAAAACGAGTCCCGACGCCCTCTGCACCGCCGAAAACGTGTCCGTGAGCGCAAAACATGAAAAAGGGATACGACGCCCTCCGCACCGCCGAAAACGTGTTCGGGAGCGCAAAACATGAAAACGGGACCCGACGCTGTCGTTACTGTCAAAAACGAGCACGGGGGACACAAAACAAGAAAATTAGACCCAACGCCCTCGAAACCGCCGAAAACGAGTCCGGGAGCGCAAAACATGAAACCTGACCCGACGCCCTCCGCACCGTCGAAAACGTGTCCGGGAGCGCAAAACATGAAAACGGGATCCGACGCCCTCGGAATCGCCGAAAATGAGTATGGGGACGCAAAACATGAAAACGGGACCTGACGCCCTCGGAAACGCCGAAAACTTGTCTAGGAGCGCAAAACATGAAAACGGGACCCGACGCACTCCATACCGCCGAAAACGTGTCCGGGAGAGCAAAACATGGAAACGGGATCCGACGCCCTCGCTACTGCCGAAAACAAGTCCGAGAGCGCAAAACATGAAAACGAGACCCGACGCCCTCCGCATTGTCGAAACGTGTCCGGGAGCGAAAAACATGAAAACGGGACCCGACGACCTCCGCACCGCCGAAATCGTGTTCGGGATTGCAAAACATGAAAACGGGACTCGACGATACCCAACGCCCTCCGCACCACCGAAAAAAGTATCTATGAACGCAAAATATGAAAATGGGAAAGGACGCCCTCGCATGCTATTAGAAAATGAGTTCGGGCGCGCAAAACATGAAAACAAGACCCGATGCCTTGGGTATCACAGAAAATGAGTTCGGGAGCGCAAAATATTAAAACGGGACTCGACGCCGTCGTTACTGCCGAAAATGAGTACGGGAGGCAAAACATGAAAACGAGACTCGACGCCCTCGGAAACCGTCGAAAACGAGTCCGAGAGCGCAAAACATGAAAATGGGACCCTACACCCTCCGCACTGCCAAAAACGTGCCCGTGAGCGCAAAACAAGAAAACAGGAGCGGACACCGTCGGTACCGCCGAATATGAATTCGGGCGTGCAAAACATGAAGACGAGACGCGAAGCCCTCGGGATCGCCGAAAATGAGTCCGGGAGTGCAAAACATGAAAACGGGACCCGACGCCCTTGGTACCGTCGAAAACGTGTACGGGAGCGCAAAACATGAAAATGGGACCCGACGCCCTCCGCACCGCCGAATACGTGCCAATGAACGCAAAACATGAAAACGGGAGCGGACGCCATCGGTACCACCGAAAATGAGTTCGGGAGCGCAAAACATGAAAACGGAACCTGACGCCCTCGTTATCACCGAAAATGAGTCAGGTAGCGCAAAACATGATAACAGGTCCCGACGCCCTCGGTATCGCCGAAACGTGTCCGTGAGCGCAAAACATGAAAAAGGGACCTGACACCCTCGGTATCGCCGAAAATGAGTCTGTGAGCACAAAACATGAAAACGGGACCCGACACCCTCGCTACCGACGAAAATGAGTACGAAGACGCAAAACATGAAAACGAGACTCGACGCCCTCGGAACCGCCGAAAACAAGTCCGGGAGCACAAAATATGAAAACGAGACCTGACGCCCTCGGTAGCGCCGAAAATGAGTATTGGGACGCAAAACATGAAAACGGGACCCGCCGCCCTCGGAAACGCCGAAAGCGGGACCCGACGCCCTACGCACCGCCGAAAGTGTGTCCGGGAGCGCAAAACATGAAAATGGGAAAGGACGCCCTCGGTACTGCCGAAAATTTGTTCGGGCACGCAAAACATGAAAACAAGACCCGACGCCCTAGGTATCGCTGAAAATGAGTTCGGGAGCGCAAAACATTAAAACGGGACCCGACGTCGTCGATATTGCCGAAAACGAGTACGGGGAGGCAAAACATGAAAACGGGATTTGACGCCCTCGGTATCGCCGAAAATGAGTCCGGGAACGCAAAATATGAAAACGGGACCCGACGCACTCGGTACCGCCGAAAACGTGTCTCGGTGCGCAAAGCATGAAAACGGGACCCGACGCCCTCTGAATCGCTGGAAACGTGTCCGGAAGTGCAAAACTTGAAAACGGGACCCGACGCCCTCGCTTCCGCCGAAAACGAGTACGGGGACATAAAACAAGAATACGGGACCCGACGCCCTCGGAACCGCCGAAAACAAGTATGGGGACGTGAAACATGAAAACGGGATGCGATGCCCTCGGTATCGCCGAAAACGAGTACGGGGACGCAAAACATGAAAATGGGACCCAACGCCATCGGAAACGCCGAAAAGGAGTCCGAGAGCGCAAAACATGGAAATGGGACCCGACACCCTCCGCATCGCCACAAACGTGTCCGTCGGCGCAAAACATGAAAACGGGAGTGGACGTCGTCGGTACTGCCGAAAATGAGTACGGGGACGCAAAACATTAAAACGGGACTCGACGCCCTCGGAAAAGCTGAAAACAAGTCTGGAAGCACAAAATATGAAAACGGAACCCGACGCCCTCCGCACCGCCGAAAACGTGTCCGGGAGCGAAAAACATGAAAACGGGACCTGACGCCCTCGGTACCGCCAAAAACGAATACAGGGAAGCAAAACGTGAAAACGGGGCCCGACGCCCTCCGCACTGCCGAAAACGTGTCCGTGAAGGCAAAACATGAAAATGGGAGCGGACGCCGTCGGAACTATCGAAAACGAGTTCGGGAGCGCAAAACACGAAAACGGGACCTGACACCGTCGGTACCGCCAAAAATGAGTACGGGGACAAAAAATATGTAAATGAGACCCTACGCCCTCTGTACCGTCGAAAATGAGTATGAGATCGCAAAACATAAAAACGGGACTCGACACCGACTGTACCGCCAAAAATGAGTACGGGGACACAAAACATGAAAACGAGACCCTACGCCCTCGGAATCGTCGAAAACGAGTATGAGATCGCAAAACATGAAAACGGGACCCGACACCCTCCGCATCGCCGAAAATGAGTCCAGGAGAACAAAACATGCAAACGAGACCGGACGCCCTCCGCCCTGTGAAAAATGAGTCAAGGTGCGCAAAACATGAAAACGGGACCTGACGCCATCGGTACAGTCGAAAATGAGTTCAGTCGCGCAAAACAGGAAAACGGGTCCCGACGCCCTCGGAACCGCTGAAAACGAGTAAGGGGGCGCAAAACATGAAAATGAGACCCGACGCCCTCGGAACCGTCAAAAACGATACGGGGGTGCAAAACATGAAAACGTGATCTGACGCCCTCGATACCGCCGAAAATGAGTCCTGGAGAGCAAAACATGAAAACGGGACCCCGTAACCTCCGCACCGTCGAAAACGTGTCCGTGAGCGCAAAACATGAAAAAGGGAGTGGAAGCCGTTGGTACCACCGAAAATGAGTTCGGGCGCGCAAAACATGAAAATGAGACTCGACGCCCTCGGTATAGCCGAAAATGAGTTCGGGACCGCAAAACATGAAAACAGGACCTGACGCCATCCGCACCGCCGAAAACGTGTCCGGGAGCGCAAAACATGATAACGGGAGCGGACGCCCACGAAACCGTCGAAAATGAGTGTGGGTGCGCAAAACATGAAAACAGTATCCGACGCCCTCGGTACCGTCGGAAACGTGTCCGGGAGCGCAAAGCATGAAAACGGGACCCAACGCCCTCCGAATCGCCGAAAACGTGTCCGGAAGTGCAAAACTTGAAAACGGGACACGACGCCCTCGGTACCGCCGAAAGCGAGTTCGGGGACGCAAAACATGAAAATGGGACCCGACGCCTATAGAACAGCCGAGAACGTGTCCGTTGGCGCAAAACATGAAAACAGGAGTAGACGTCGTCGGTACTGCCGAAAACGAGTCCTTGAGTGCAAAACATGGAAACGGGACCCGACACCCTCGCAACCACCGAAAAACTGGTATAGGGATGCAAAACATGAAAACGGGACCCGACGCCCTCGGAACTGCCGAAAACAAGTCCGGGAGCGCAAACCGTGAAAATGGGATTTGACGCACTCCGCACCGTCGAAAACTTATCTAGGAGCGCAAAACATTCAAACGGGACCCGACGCCCTCCGCACCACCGAAAAACGTGTCCGAGAGCGCAAAACATGAAAACGGGACCCAACGCCCATGCCATCGCCGAAAACGAGTACGGGAACGCAAAACATGAAAACGAGACCCGACGCCCTCAGAACCGCCAAATATGAGTCCGGTAGCGCAACACATGAAAACGGGACCCGACGCTCTCCTTACCGCCAAAAACGTGTCCGGGAGCGCAAATCATGAAAACGGGACCAGACGCCGTCAGTACCGTCGAAAACATGTCCGGGAGTGCAAAGCTTGAAAACTAGACCCGACGCGCTCGGACCCGCCCAAAACGAGTCCGGGAGTGCAAAACATGAAAATGGGACACAACGCCCTCGGAACCGCCGAAAACGAGTCCAGGAGCGCAAAACATCAAAACGGGAAACAATGTCGTCCGCACCGTCGAAAACGTGTCCGTGAGCGCAAAACATGCAAACGGGAGCGGACGCCGTCGTTACCGCTGAAAATGAGTTTGGGCGCGCAAAACATGAAAACGGGACCCGACTCCCTCGATAACGCCGAAAAAGAGTACGGGTATGCAAAACATGAAAACGGGACTCGACGCCCTAGGAATCGTCGTAAATGAGTCTGGTAGCGCAAAACAAGAAAACGGGACCAGACGCCCTACGCACCACCGAAAACGAGTCTAGGAGCGCAAAACATGAAAACTGGAGAAAAGAAATTGAGTCCAGGAGCGCAAAACATGAAAACGGGACCCGACGTCCTCAAAACCGCCGAAAACGCGTCCGGGAACGCAAAACATGAAAACTCTACTCGACACACTCGAAATCGTCGAAATCGAGTCCGGAAGCGCAAAACATGAAAACGGGACCCGACGCCCTACGCACTGCCGAAAACGAGTCTGTGAATGCAAAATTTGGAAACGGGAGCGGACGATGTCGATACTGTCGAAAATGAGTTCGACAGCGCAAAACATGAAAACAGGACCTGCCGCCCTCGGAATCGAAGAAAATGAGTCCGGGAGCGCAAAACATGAAAACGGGACCCGACACCCTCGTTAGTACCGAAAACGTGTACGGAGACGCAAAACATGAAAACGGGACCCAACGACCTCGGTACCGCCGAAAAGACGCAAAACATGAAAACGGGACCCATCGCCCTCGGAACCGTCGAAAAGCAGTCCACGAGCGCAAAACATGAAAACAAGATCTGACGCCCTCCGTTCCGCCGAAAACGTGTCCGTGAGCGGACTCCCACGCTATCGCCGAAAACGAGTCCGGGAGCGCAAAACATAAAAACGGGACCCGACGCCCTCCGAACCGCGAAAACAAGTCCGGGTGCGCAAAACATTAAATAGGGACCCGACGCCCTCCGAACCGCCGAAAATGTGTCCGACAACGCAAAACATGAAAGCAGGACCCGACGCCATCAGTACCGCCGAAAGCAAGTCCGAGAGCGGAAAGCATGAAAACTGGACCCGACGCGCTCAGAAACGATGAAAATGTGTCCGGGAGTGCAAATCATGAAAACGGGACACGACGCCCCCGGAACCACCGAAAACGAGTCCGGGAGCGCAAAACATGAAAACGGGACCTGACGCCGTCCGCATCGCCGAAAACGTGTCTGTGAGCACAAAACATGAAAACGGGAGCGGACGCCGTCGGTACCGCCGAAATTGAGTTCATGCACGCAAAATATGAAAACGGGACCCGACGCCCTCGGTACAGCCGAAATGGAGTTCGGGGACGCAAAACATGAAAACGGGACCCGACGCCCTCGGTACCACCAAAAACGAGTACGGGGACGTAAAACATGAAAACGGGACCCGGCGCCCTCCTTTTCATCGAAAATGTGTTCGAGAGCCCTCCTTTTCATGCTTTGCGATCCTAGACTCGTTTTCGTGGGTACCATGGGCTTCCGCTCCCATTTTTAAGTTTTGCACTCTCGGACATGTTTTTGGCGTGCGGAGGGCGTCGGGTCCCGTTTTCATGTTTTGCGCTCCCAGACTCGTTTTCGACAGTTCCGAGGGCGTCGGGTCCTATTTTCATTATTTGCGTCCCCGTACTCGTTTTCGGCGGCGGTACCGACGGTGTCGGGTTCCATTTTCTTGTTTTGCGGTCCCTGACTCCTTTTCGGTGGTACAGACTTCGACCGCTCCCGTTTTCATGTTTAGTGCTCACGGACATGTTTTCGACGGTGTGGAGGGCGTCGGGTCCCGTTTTCATGTTTTGCGCGCCTGAACTCATTTTTTACTGTACCGACGGCGTCGGGTCCCGTTTTCATGTCTTACGTCCCATACTCGACTTCGGCGGTAGCGAAGGCGTCGGGTCCCGTTTTTTTTTTTTGCGCCCCCGGACAAGTTTTTGGCGGTATGGAGGGCGTCGGGTCCTATTTTCATGTTTTGCGCTCCCGGACTTGTTTTCGGCGGTACCTAGGGCATAGGGTCCCATTTTCAAGTTTTGCGCGCTCGAACTCATTTTCGACGGTACGATGGGCGTTGTGTCCCGTTTTCATGTTTTGCGCTCCCTGACTCGTTTTCGGCAATACCGAGGGCGTCGGTTCCTTTTTCATGTTTGGCGCTCCATGATTCATTTTCGGCGGTACCGAGGGCGTCGAGCCCCGTTTTCATGTTTTGCGCGTCCAAACTCATTTTGGACGGTACCGATGGCATCGGGTCCCGTTTTAATATTTTGGGCTCCCGGACAAGTTTTCGGTGGTGCGGAGGGCGTCTAGTCCCGTTTTCATGTTTTGCGCTTCCGGACACGTTTTCGGCGGTAGCGAGGGTGTCGGGTAATGTTTTCATGTCTTGCGCTCTCTGACACATTTTTGACAGTTCTAAGGGCGTCGGGACCAGCTTTCATGTTTTGCGTCCCCGTACTCGTTTTCGGCGGTACCGACGGCGTCGTGTCCACTTTTCACGTTTTGCGATCCCGGACACGTTTTCGTCGATGCGGAGGGCGTCAGGCCTTATTTTCATGCTTTGTGCTCCCGGATTCATTTTCGTCGTTTCTGAGGGCGTCGGGTCTCATTTTCATGTTTTGCGTCCCCGTACTCGTTTTCGGCAGTACCGATGGCGTCGGGTAGAGTTTTCATGTTTTGCGCTTCCAAACTCATTTTGGACGGTACTAATGGCGTCGGGTCCCGTTTTCATGATTTACACACCCGATCATGTTTTCACCTATACGGAGGGCGTCGGGTCGTGTTCTCATGTTTTGCACTCCGGGACTCGTTTTCGGCGTTTAGGAGGGCGTCAGGTCCCGTTTTCTTGTTTTGCGCGCCCAAACTCATTTTCGGCGGCATGCAGGGCGTCGTGTTTCGTTTTCATATTGTGCGCTCCCGAACTCGTTTTCGGCGGTTTCGAGGGTGTTGGGGCCTGTTTTCATGTTTTGTGTCCCCGTACTCGTTTTCAGCGGTTCTGAGGGAGTTGGGTCCCGTTTTCTCATTTTGTTCTCCGGACACATTTTGGCGATCGGGTGTCGATGCGCTTTTCATGTTTTGCGTTCCCAGAATCGTTTTCGATGGTACCGTGGGCGTTCGCTCCCGTTTCATGTTTTGTGCTCCCGGACACGTTTTCGCGGTGCGGAGGGCGACGGGTCCCGTTTTCATGTTTTACGCTCCTGCACTCATTTTTGGTCGTTCGAGGGCGTCAGGTCCCATTTCAATGTCCTGTGCATAAGACCACTTGCGGTACCGTGGGCGTAGGTTCCTGTTTTCATGTTTTGCGCTCCCGGCCTCATTTTCGGCGGTATCGAGGGCGTCGAGTCCCGTTTTCATGATTTGCGCTCCCGAACACGTTTTCTGCTGTGCCGAGGGCGTCGGGTCGAGTTTTCATGTTTTACGCTCCATGACTCGTTTTTGGCGATTACTAAGGCGTCGGGTCCCGTTTTCATGTTTTGCGCGCCAGAACTCATTTTCGGCGGTAACGACAATATCCGGTCCCATTTTCAAGTTTGGCGCTCCCGGGCTTGTTTTCGGCGGTGCGGAGGGCGTCGGGTCCCGTTTTCATGTTTTGCGTGCCCGAACTCATTTTCGACGGTAGCGAGGGCATCGTGTCCCGTATTCATGTTTTGCGCTCTCGGACTCGTTTTCGGCGATACCGAGGGCGTCGTGTCCCGTTTTCATGTTTTGCGCTCTCGGACTCGTTTTCGGCGATACCGAGGGCGTCGGGTCCCGTTTTCATGTTTTGCGCTCCAAGACTCGTTTTCGGCGGTACCAAGGGCGTCGGGTCCCATTTTCTTGTTTTGCGCGCCCGAACTCATTTTGGACGGTACCGATAGCGTCGGGTCTCGTTTTCATGTTTTGCGCTCCTAGACACATTTTTCTTGTTTTCATGTTTTTGCGTCGGGTCCTTTTTTCAAGTTTTGCGCTCCTGTACACGTCTCGGTCGTACGGAGGGCATCGAGTCCCGTTTTCATGTTTTGCACTTCCGGACTCGTTTTCGGCGGTTTCGAGGGCGTCGGGTCCCGTTTTCATGTTTTTGTCCTCATACTCGTTTTCGACGCGTCGAGTCTCGTTTTCATGTTTCGCGCTCCCGGACTCATTTTCAGCGATACCGAGGGCGTCAGGTCTCGTTTTAAAGTCTTGCGCTCCAAGACTCGTTTTCGACGGTTCCGAGAGCGTTGTGTTACGTTTTCAAGTTTTACGTGCCCTAACTTATTTTGGACACTACCGATGGCGTCGGGTCCCGTAATCATGTTTTGCGCTCCCGGACTCATTTTCGACGGTTCCGAGGGCGTCGTGTCCCGTTTTCATGTTTTGCGCTCTCGGACTCGTTTTCGGCGATATTGAGGGCGTCGGGTCCCGTTTTCATGTTTTGCGCTGCAAAACTCATTTTCACCGGTACCGAGTGCGTCGGGTCCCATTTTCATGTTTTGTGCGCCCGAACACATTTTGGACGGTACTGATGGTGTCAGGTCCCGTTTTCATGTTTTACGCTCCCGGACTCGTGTTCGGCGGTTCCGAGGGAGTCGTATCCAGTTTTCATGTTTTGCGCTCCCGGACTCGTTTTCGATGTTTACGAGGGCGTCGGGTACCGTTTTCATGTTTTGCGCACCCAAACTCATTTTCGGCGGTACCGACAGTGTCCGGTCCCATTTTCATGTTTGACGCTCCCGGACACATTTTCGGCGGTGCGGAGGGCGTCGGGTCCCGTTTTCATGTTTTACGTGCCCGAACTCGTTTTCGGCGGTACCGACAGCGTCGGGTCCCGTTATCAAGTTTTGCGCTACCGGACTCGTTTTCGGCGATACCGAGGGCGTCGGGTCCCGTTTTAATGTTTTGCGCTCCAAGATTCGTTTTCGGTGGTACTGAGGGAGTCGGGTTCCGTTTTCATGTTTTACGCGTCCGAATTCATTTTGGACATTATTAATGGCGACGAGTCACGTTTTCATGTTTTGCGCTCCTGGACTCATTTTCGGCAGTTCCGAGGGCGTCGGGTCCCGTTTTCATGTTTTACGTGCCCAAACTCATTTTCGGCGGTACCGACGGCGTCGGGTCCCATTTTCATGTTTTGCGCTCCCGAACTCGTTTTCGGCGATGCCGAGGGCGTCTGCGCCCATTTTAATGTTTTGCGCTCCAAGACTCGTTTTCGATGGTACCGAGGGAGTCGGGTTCCGTTTTCATGTTTTTCGCGCCCGAACTCATTTTGGACAGTACTGGCGGCGTCGGGTCCCGTTTTCATGTTTTGCGCTCACGGACACGTTTTCGGCGGTGAGGAGGGCGTCGGGTCCCATTTTCATGTTTTGCGCTCGAAGACTCATTTTCGGCGGTACCGAGGGCGTCGTGTTACGTTTTCATGTTTTACGCGCCCAGACTCATTTTGGACCCTACCGATGGCGTCGGGTCTCGTTTTCATGTTTTGCGCCCCCGGACTCATTTTCGACAGTTCCAAGGGCGTCAGGACCCGTTTTCATCTCTTGCGCTCCCGGAGATTCGGTGGTACCGAGGGCGTCTGGTCCCGTTTTCATGTTTTGCGTGCCCGAACTCATTTTCGACGTTACCGAGGGCGTTATGTCCCGTTTTCATGTTTTGCGCTCTCGGACTCGTTTTCGACAATACTAAGGGCGTCGGGTACCGTTTTCATGTTTTGCGCTCCAAGACTCATTTTCAGCGGTACCGAGGGTGTCGGGTCCCGTTTTCATGTTTTATGTGCCCGTACTCGTTTTCGGCGGTACCGACGGCGTCGGGTCTCGTTTTCATGTTTTGCGCTCCCGGACTCGTTTTCGGCGATACCGAGGGCGTCGGGTCCCGTTTTAATGTTTTGCGCTCCAAGACTCGTTTTCGGTGGTACCGAGGGAGTTGGGTTCCGTTTTCATGTTTTACGCGCCCGGACTTATTTTGGACGGTACTAATGGCGTCGGGTCCCGTTTTCATGTTTTGCGCTCCCGGACATGTTTTCGACGGTTCCGATGGCGTCGGGTCCCGTTTTCATGCTTTGCGCTCCTGGACTCGTTTTTGACGGTTCCGATGGAGTCGGATCCCATTTTCATGTTTTGCGCTCATCGAACACGTTTTCAGCGGTATGGAGGGTATCGGGTCCCGTTTTCATGTTTTGCGCTCCCGGACACATTTTTGGCGGTGCGGAGGGCGTCGGGTCCCGTTTTCATGTTTTGCGCTACCGGAATCATTATCAGCGGTTCCGAGGGCGCCGGGTCCCGTTTTCATGTTTTGCGTCCCCGTACTCATTTTCTACAGGACCGAGCGCGTCGGGTCCCTTTTTCATGTTTTGCGCTACCGGACTCGTTTTCGGTGATACCGAGGCCGTCGGGTCCCATTTTCATGTTTTGCGCGCCCAAACTCCTTTTCGACGGTACCGATTGCGACCGCTCCCGTTTTCATTTTTTGCGCTTACGGACACGTTTTCGGCGGTGCGGAGGGCGTCGGGTCCCGTTTTCATGTTTTGCGCGCCCGAACTCATTTTTAACGGTACCGACGGCGTCGGTTCTCGTTTTCATATTTTGCGCTCCCAGGCACGTTTTTTTGGCGGTGCGAAGGGCATGTGGTCTCGTTTTCATGTTTTGCGCTCCCGGACTCATATTTTGCGCTCCCGTTTACATGTTTTGCGTCCCGTACTCGTTTTCCTCGGTAGCGAATTCATTTTTGCGCTCCCGGACACGTTTTCGGCGGTATGGAGGGTGTCGGGTCCCGTTTTCATGTTTTTCGCTCCCGGACTCATTTTCGGCGTTTCCGATGGCGTCGGTTCCCGTTTTCATGTTTTGCGCTCCCGGTCTCGTCTTCGGCGAAAGCGAGGGCGTGGGGTCCCGTTTTCATGTTTTGCGCTCCCGAACTCGTTTTCGGCTGTACCGAGGGCGTCAGGTCCCGTTTTAATGTTTTGCGCGACCAAACTTGATAGCGTTCGAGCTATGAATCGTCCAAGGACACACACACGTTCAATGATAAAATCACAACAGGAGGATACTCTCAACTCACAACAGGATAAAAGAGGAGATAAACTCAACTCAAGATAAACTTTTTCATAATAATTCAACAAGTGAGTTTACATTCAGAAATTAGGCTTGATATAGCCATACAACTCAACTCTAGAAACTTCCTACTAATTAATAATTCCTTAACTACATTTTGCAAATATCAAAACACAATAAAAACAACATTAACTACTACTGCTAATTCCAAAAAATAATTAAAATATAGAGAGACTCAAAAGATAAGTTCCAAGAAACTAAATGCTGGCTGGCTCTTCAGTGACCACGCTCACTTGACATGAGGTTTTGACCAAGAAAACTCTGGAATATGGAGAAACTCAAAACTCAAAAAAGATAGTCCATTTCATCTTCTGATCACAGAAATTTAAATCACCCAAATCAGAGCCTTTATGAGAGAGTTATGCCCAAAATACTGGCCCAGTACGAATCTGACCAGAGAGCTGTTGTTTCGTAAATTAATTGTAAATATGACTTGGGCCTGGTTCTTCAAACTGAGAACTGGTCCAGAACTTGCTTCCTTGATCATGATTGTTCATCTGTAAACCTGCCATGACTTGATCGCCATCATTCTCCCCCGGTTGAAAAGAACTCGCCCACGAGTTCGGCTCATTTTCGCCATGGTATGGAGAAAGATCCTTCACATTGAAAGTGGTTGAAACACCATAATTTCCGGGAAACTCCACATTGTAAGCATTGTCACCTATGCGCTGTAAGATTTTGAATGGTCCATCACCACAGTGCTTGAGCTTTGCATTGCGCCCAGGTGGAAATCTCTCCTTGCTCAAATGCACCCACACAAGATCACCTTCTTTGAAAATCACATGACCCTTCGGTGCTTGTTAGTTTGTCTTTCATACTTCGATTTTGCTTCTCAATCCTCTTGCTAACTTGTTCATGCAAGTCCTTGATTGCATTAGCACGCTCATCTACATCTCCACTATAGCTATGGCTGATTGGCAATGACACAAGATCAAGAGGAGTCTTCGAATTGCATCCATACACCACTTCAAAAAGGCTTTTACCTGTCGTCTTCTTCTTGGACCTGTTGTAAGCAAATTCAGCTTGAGGTAGAACAAGGTCCCATTGACGTATGTTATCACCCACCAAGCTTCTCAACAGATTGCCTAAACTTCGGTTCACAATTTCAGTCTGGCCATCGGTTTGAGGATGATAGGCTGAACTAAATTGCAGCTTGGTACCCATCTTACGCCAAAGTGTTCTCCAAAAATGCCCAACAAACTTCGGGTCTCTGTCGGATGTTATGGTATTTAGAATGCCATGCAACTTCACTATCTCCTTAAAATAAAGATCAGCTATGTTAGTGGCGTCCATCGTTTTTGCACAAGGAACAAAGTGCGCCATTTTAGAGAACCGATCAACCACCACCATGATTGAATCTTTGCTGCGTTGAGTTCGGAGCAGTCCCATCACAAAGTCCATGCTCACATCTTCCCACGGTGCATGAGGAACAGGAAGGGGAATATAAAGTCCAGAATTTTGTGACTTTGTTTTTGCTAAATGACAAGTTTTACACCTCAAAATGTAATGCTTCACATCCTTCATCATCTTAGGCCAATAGAAACGGTCTTGGAGTAATGCACCAATTTTATCTCGTCCAAAATGACCACTTAACCCACCATCATGAACCTCCTTAATGATCAGCCACCTCAACTAACAATTCGGTATGCACAAATGGTTGCCATAGAAAATATATCCATCATTCACCACAAATTCTTTATATGGCCCTTTTGCACATTCAACTTTTATCTTGCCAAAAAACTCATCATCAGCATATAACTCCTTGATCACTTCAAACCCAAGAACATTTACCTTCATTGTGGATAGCAAAGAATGTCGCCTATTTAAAGCATCTGCCACCTGATTTGAAGCACCACTTTTATGCTTGATGTGGAATGTGTAGCCTTGTAAAAATTCCACCCACCTTGCATGCCTCGGTTTGAGCTTGTGCTGCCCATTTATGAACTTCAGCGCCTCATGGTCGGAGTAGAGAATGAACTCCTTGGAAATGAGGTAGTGTCTCCAATGCCCAAGAGCTCGTACAATTGCATAGAACTCCTTGTCATATGTAGTGTAGTTCTTGCGTGAATCTGAAAGCTTTTCACTAAAGAAGGCAATAGGTCAACCTTCTTGATTGAGAACCGCACCAATGCCTACACCAGATGCATCACATTCAAGCTCAAAAATATTCTCAAAGTTGGGCAAGGCAAGAATTGGGGCTGCTGTCATCTTCTTCTTGATGAGCTGAAAGCTCTTTTCAGCTTCCTTCGTCCATTTAAATACTTCTCCTTTCAAGCACTCGGTGATTGGAGAGACAAGAGTGCTGAAATCTCGAATGAACTAGCGATAGAATGAGGCCAGTCCATGAAAACTCCTCACATCGTGAATGTTGGCTGGTGTTGGCCATGAAACAATTGCATCCACCTTAGAAGGATCAACATGAATACCCTCAGCTGAAACCACATAGCCTAGAAACACCAAGTTGCTGGTTAGGAACTCGCACTTCTTGAGGTTGATGTAGACTTTCTGTTCAGCTAGCACTTCAAAGACTTGGCGAAGGTGTCCCAAATGCTCTTCTTTACCCGTGCTATACATGAGTATGTCATCAAAATAGACCACCACAAATCTGCCAATAAAAGACTTAAACACCAAATTCATTAGTCTCATAAAAGTACTAGGAGCATTAGAGAGTCCGAATGGCATCACCAACCACTCAAATAATCCATCACGGGTCTTAAATGCCGTCTTCCATTCATCACCAGGCCTCATACGAATATGAAGGTAACCACTTCTAAGATCAATCTTTGAAAACACACTAGCACCATGGAGCTAATCTAGCATGTCATCAAGACGAGGAATAGGGAAGCGATACTTGATAGTAATCTTATTGACCGCTCTACTATCCACACACATGCGAAAAAAACCATCTTTTTTTGGCACAAGCAAGGCTGGAACTGCACAAGGACTCATGCTTTCACGCACCAAACCCTTGCTCAACAACTCATCTACTTGCCGCTGCAACTCGACATTTTCTGTTGGGTTCATTCGGTAGGCTGCCTTGTTTGGCAAAACTGCACCAGGAACAAAATCTATGCAGTGTTGCACACTCCTCAATGGAGGTAAACCTGCTGGAACTTTATCTAGAATAAGGTTCTGAAATTGTTCAAGTAAAGGTACCACTGGTCCGGGTATTAGAGTACTTATGTCACCCTTAACTTCTTTCACCACCAATGCAAAGGCTATTTGCGATTCTTCAAAAATTTCAGTAAATTCAGATTTTGAGAGAACGAAATTGCTATCCTTGAGGGCTGGTTTAGATTTCATTTCCATTCTAGAAGGACCCAAAGTAATCTTAGCACCATTCAGCTCAAAAGAATAAGTGTTTTTAAAACCGTCATGGTGTACCTTTCTATCAAACTGCCAATGCCTCCCCAAAAGTAAATGACAAGCATCCATAGGAACTACATCACACCATACCTCATCTCGGTACTTCTCACCAATAAAAAAATTAACCAAACAACATTGGTCAACTTGCACACATTTACCCTTTTCCAACCAAGAGAGTTTGTACGGTTTTTAGTGCTTTCAGTTTTAAGCGGCAACTTTTGTATCATAATTTCAGAAACAACATTCTCACAACTCCCACTATCAATGATAACATTGCATACCTTCCATGAGAGGTGCATCGTGTATGAAAGATATTGTTACGGAGCCACACATCATCTTGAACGGGACTGGAATTCAGCACACTCCTAATCACCAACATCTCACCTGTATCTCCATAAATGACATCCTCCTCATCCGCTGCCTCACCAAAGCTCATTATTTTTCTGACTTCTTTCTACTTGAGTTATTTTTCAACTTTTGTGGCAAACTTAAAAACATCATGATAAGAGATAAAGGGCTATAAAATTACCACATCATGAATCTCCTTGTGAAGGCCACGAAGATATCGTGCAATGGTTTGTTCTTCGGGCTCAACAACGCCACACTTCAACATGAGGTGATCAAGTTCCTCGGTGTAATCTGCCACGGTTTTATCACCTTGAACAAAGCCATGAAGTTGAAGAAAGGCCTCTTGCAAGTACCCTTCCGGCATAAACTTCTTTCGCAACTCTTTCACCATCTTTTCCCATGTTCTGATTTTTTGCTTACCCTCACGGGCTCGCTTCATTTTCAACTGCTCCCACCAAATAGATGCATGCTTCTTCAATTTGATGGCAACAATCTTCACTTTCTCTTCCTCAGGGAAATCTTGGTACTCAAAGACACGTTCAACCGTATTGAAGCCAATCTATGAACTCATCGGGTTGTATGCGCTCTTCGTACACCGGAATATCCGCTTTTAGATCAAAAGCCCGTCGAAATTGCTGGTTCCTTCGGGTGTGATTTTGATGGAGAGCCTCTTCATCACTGGACACCAAGGTGTGGTTGTCGTGGAAGGGGTTGAACTCCGCATCATCGTCACCATAAGTTTCTCCATCTGAGCCACTATAGGAATCATCGTGGTTGTTCCCAGCGGCCTCCACGTGCGCTAGACACTCTTGGAGTTATTTCACATGCTGCCTCAACTCGTTCAACTCAATATCTCGATCGGCTTGCTGGTTGCCGTCAGGAGGATTGACACGAGCACTACGTCGCACCATCCTTCGCCTGCTGCTCTGATACCAACTGATAGCGTTCGAGCTATGAATCGTCCAAGGACACACACACGTTCAATGATAAAATCACAACTGGAGGATACTCTCAACTCACAGCAGGATAAAAGAGGAGATAAACTCAACTCAAGATAAACTTTTTCATAATAATTCAACAAGTGAGTTTACATTCAGAAATTAGGCTTGATATAGCCATACAACTCAACTCTAGAAATTTTCTACTAATTAATAATTCCTTAAATACATTTTGCAAATATCAAAACACAATAAAAACAACATTAACTACTACTGCTAATTCCAAAATATAATTAAAACATAGAGAGACTCAAAAGATAAGTTCTAAGAAACTAAATGCTGGCTGGCTCCTCAGTGACCACGCTCACTTGACACGAGGTTGTGACCAAGAATACTCTGGAATCTGGAGAAACTCAAAACACAAAAAAGATAGTCCATTTCATCATCTGATCATAAAAATTTGAATCACCCAAATCCGAGCCTTTATGACAGAGTTATGCCCAAAATAGTGGCCCTGTACGAATATGTCCAGAGAGCTGCGGTTTCGTAAATTAATTGTAAATATGACTTGGGCCTAGTTCTTTAAACTTAGAACTGGTCCAGAACTTGCTTCCTTGATCATGATTGTTCACATGTAAACCTGCCATGACTTGATCGCCATCATAACTCATTTTGGACGGTACCGAGAGCATCGGGTTCCGTTTTAATGTTTTTCACTCCCGTACTCGTTTTCGACGGTTCCGATGGCGTCGGGTCCCGTTTTCATATTTTTCGTCCTCGTACTCGTTTTCGATGGTAGCGAGGGCGTCGAGTCCCATTTTCATGTTTTGCGCTCCCGGACACGTTTTCGGCGGTATGGAGGGCGTCAGGTCTCGTTTTCTTGTTTAGCGCGCCCGAACTCATTTTCGACGGTACCATGGGCGTCATGTCCCGTTTAATGTTTTGCACTCCCTAACTTGTTTTGGGCGATACCAAGGCGTCGGGTCCCGTTTATATGTTTTGTGCTCTAAAACTCGTTTCGGCGGTACGGGGCGTCGGGAACCGTTTTGATGATTTGCGCGCCCGAACTCATTTTGGACGATAACGATGGCGTCGGGTCCCGTTTTAATGTTTTGCGCTCCCGGACACTTTTTCGGCGGTGCGGAGGGCGTCGGGTCCCGTCTTCATGTCTTATGTTCCCGGACACCTTTTCGGCGGTAGCGAGGGCGTCGGGTCCTATTTTCATGTTTTACGCACCCGTTTTCATGTTTTGCGCTCCCAGACTCATTTTCGGAGGTTTCGAAGGCGTCGGGACCCGATATCATGTTTTACGTCCCCGTAATCGTTTTCGACGGTACCTACGGCGTCGGGTCCTGTTTTCATGTTTTGCGCTCCCGAACATGTTTCGGCGGTTCCGAGGGCGTCGAGTCCTATTTACATGCTTTGCGCTCCCGGAAACGTTTTCGGTGGTTCCATGGGCGTCGGGTCCCGTTTTCATGTTTTGCGCTCCCAAACTCATTTTCGACGGTACCGTGGGCGTCCACTCCCGTTTTCAAGTTTTGCGCTTCGGGACACATTATCGACGGTGCGGAAGGCATCGGGTCCTGTTTTCATGTTTTGCGCTCCCTGACACGTTATCGGCGGTGCGGAGGGCGTCGGATCCCATTTTCATGTTTTGCGCTCCCAGACTCTTTTCGGCGGTTCCGAGGGCGTCAGGTCCCGTTTTCATGTTTTGCGTTCCCGGACACGTTATCGGCGGTGCGGAGGGCGTCGGGTCCCTTTTCATGTTTTGCGCTCCCAGACTCGTTTTCGGCGGTTCCGAGGGCGTCGGGACCCGTTTTAATGTTTTGCCCTCCCGGACTCATTTTCGGCGGTTCGAGGTGTCGGGGTCCCATTTTCATGTTTTGCATCACCGTACTCGTTTTTGGCGGTAGCGAGGGCGTCGGATCCCATTTTCATGTTTTGCGCTCCCGGACACGTTTTCGACGGTATGGAGAGCGTCAGGTCCCGTTTTCATGTTTTGCGCTCCCGGACACGTTTTCGGAGATTACGAGGGCGTCGGGTCCCGTTTTCATGTTTTATGCGCCCAAACTCATTTTCGACGGTATCGATGGCGTCGGGTCCCGTTTTCATGTTTTGCACTCCTCGACACATTTTCGATGGTGCGAAGGGCGTCGGGTCCAATTTTCGTGTTTTGCGCTCCCGGACTCGTTTTCGGCGGTTCCGAGGGCGTCCGATCCCGTTTACATGTTTTGCATCTTGTACACATTTTAGGCGTTTGCAAAGGCGTCCGGTCCCGTTTTCGTGTTTTGCGCTCTCGAACACGTTTTTCGGCGGTATCGAGGGCGTCGGGTCCCGTTTTCAAGTTTTGCGCTCCAGGACACGTTTTATCCGTATGGAGGGCGTCGGGTCCTGTGTTCATATTTTGCGCTCCCGGACTTGTTTCCGGCAGATCCGTGGGTGTTTGGTCCCGTTTTCATGTTTTGCACGCCCGAACTCATTTTCAACGGTTCCGACGGCGTCCGCTCCCGTTTTCATGTTTTGCGCTCACGGACTTGTTTTCGGTGGTGTGGGTGTGTCGCGGCCGACCTAATTTTTGACGGTCGAGGACGTCGTTTCCCGTTTTCATGTTTTGCGCTCCAAGACTCTTTTTCGGCGGTAGCGAGGGCGTCGGGTCCCGTTTTCAAGTTTTGCGCTCCCGGACACGTTTTCGGCGGTACGCAGGGCGTCGGGTCCCGTATTTTTGTTTTGCGCTGCCAGACTCGTTTTCGGCGGTTCCAAGGGCGTTAAGTCTCGTTTTCATTCTTTGCGTCCCCATACACGTTTTCGGCGGTGCGAAGGGCGTCGGGTACCGTTTTCATGTTTTGCACTCCCGGACACGTTTTCAGCGGTGCGAAGGGCGTCTGGTCCCGTTTTCATGATTTGCGCTCTCGCACTCGTTTTCGGTGGTTCCGAGGGCGTGCTGTCCCGTTTTCATGTTTTGCGCTCCCGGACTCATTTACGGCTGTTCGAAGGGCGTCGGGTCCCGTTTACATGTTTTGCGTCCCGTACTCATTTTCGGCGGTAGCGAAGCCGTGAGGTCTCGTTTTCATGTATTGCGCTCCCAGACACGTTTTCGGCGGTATGGAGGGCGTCGGGTTTCGTTTTCATGTTTCGCTCCCGCAATCGTTTTCGGCATTTCCGAGGGCGTCGGGTCCCGTTTTCATGTTTTGCGCTCCCTGACCCCTGACTCGTTTTCGGCGGTCCTGAGGGCGTCGAGTCCCGTTTTCATGTCTTGCACTCACGGGCACGTTTTCTGCGGTGCGGAGGGCGCCGGGTCCCGTTTTCATGTTTTGCGCTCCCGGAATCATTTTTCGCGGTTCCGAGGGCGTCGGGTCCTGTTTTCATGCTTTGCTCTCCTGGATACGTTTTCGGCCGTAGCAAGGGCGACGGGTCCCGTTTTCAAGATTTGCGGTCCCGACACGTTTCGGCGGTACGGAGGGCGTCGGGTCTTGTTTTCTTGTTTTGTGCTCCCGGAATCGTTTTCGATGATTTTGAGGGCGTTGTGTCCGGTTTTCATGTTTTGCGTCCCCATACTCGTTTTCGGCGGTACCGGCGGCGTCGGGTCCCGTTTGAATGTTTTAAGCTCACGGACACGTTTTCGGCGGTACGTAGGGCGTCGGATCCCGTTTTTTGGTTTTGCGCTTCCAGACTCATTTTCGGCAGTTCTGAGGGCGTCAGGTCCCGTTTTCATTCTTTGCGTCCCCGTACTCGTTTTCGGTGGTGCGAAGGGCGTTGGGTCCCGTTTTCATATTTTTCACTTCCGGACTCATTTTCGGCAGTTCCGAGGTCGTCGGGTCCCGTTTACATGTTTTGCGTCCCGTACTCGTTTTGGGCGGTAGCGAAGCCGTCAGGTCTCGTTTTCATGTTTTGCGCTCCCGGACACGTTTTCGGCGGTATGGAGGGCGTCGGGTTCCGTTTTCATATTTCGCTCCCGGAATCGTTTTCGGCGTTTCTGAGGGCGTCAGGTGTCGTTTTCATGTTTTGCGCTCCCGGACTCGTTTTCGACGGTCTGAGGGCGTCGGTTCCTGTTTTCATGTTTTGCACTCACGGACACGTTTTCGGCCGTAGCAAGGGCGTCGGGTCCCGTTTTCATGTTTTGCGCTCCCGGACTCGTTTTCCGCGGTTCCGAGGGCGTCGGGTCCCGTTTTCATGCTTTGCTCTCCTGGATACGTTTTCGGCCGTAGCAAGGGCGACGGGTCCCGTTTTCAAGATGTGCGGTCCCGGACACGTTTCGACGGTACGGAGGGCGTCGGGTCCCGTTTTCTTGTTTTGTTCTCCCTGAATCGTTTTCGATGATTTTGAAGGCGTTGCGTCCGGTTTTCATGTTTTGCGTCCCCATACTCGTTTTCGACGGTACCGGAGGGCGTCGGGTCCCGTTTTTGGGTTTTACGCTTCCAGACTCGTTTTCGGCGGCTCCGAGGAAGCTTTTACTCGCCCTTCTTCTCCGTAACCTCCCCCCACCGTACGTACTCTTATCCTTCTTTTCTTTACTTAACACCTAGCAGAGTATACATCATATCTACCAGGGGAGGTGGAATAGCGGGTATTTCTCGCTAGTGAGTCCGAACATCCGGGCTAAAGTCATAGTTTGAGAAAGGTTTGACGAACTTGCCAGCTAGAAGTTCATTCTCTGCATTCAATGTCTGGTCCCGTTTTCATTCTTGGCGTCCCTGTACTCGTTTTCAGTGGTGCGAAGGGCGTCGGGTCCCGTTTTCATATTTTTCGCTTCCGGACACGTTTTCAGCGGTGCGAAGGGCGTCTGGTCCCGTTTTCATGTTTTGCGCTCCCGGACTCATTTTCGGCAGTTCCGAGGGCGTCCTGTCCCGTTTTCATGTTTTGCGCTCCCGAACTCATTTTCGGCTGTTCGGAGGGCGTCGGGTCCCGTTTACATGTTTTGCGTCCCGTACTCGTTTTCGACGGTAGCGAAGCCGTGAGGTCTCGTTTTCATGTATTGCGCTCCCAGACACGTTTTCGGCGGTATGGACGGCGTCGGGTTCCGTTTTCATGTTTCGCTCCCGGAATCATTTTCGGCATTTCCGAGGGCGTTGGGTCCCGTTTTCATGTTTTACGCTCCCGAACTCATTTTCGACGGTCCTGAGGGCGTCGAGTCCCGTTTTCATATTTTGCACTCACTGACACGTTTTCGGCGGTGCGAAGGGCGTCGGGTCCCGTTTTCATGTTTTGCGCTCCCGGACTCGTTTTTCGCGGTTCCGAGGGCGTCGGGTCCTGTTTTCATGCTTTGCTCTCCTGGATACGTTTTTGGCCGTAGCAAGGGCGACGGGTCCCGTTTTCAAGATTTGCGGTCCCGGACACGTTTCGGCGATACGGAGGGCGTCGGGTCCCGTTTTCTTGTTTTGTGCTCCCGGAATCGTTTTCGACGATTTTGAGGGCGTTGGGTCCGGTTTTCATGTTTTGCGTCCCCATACACGTTTTCGGTGTTACCGGCGTTGTCGGGTCCCGTTTGAATGTTTTAAGCTACCGGACATGTTTTCGGCGGTTCCGAGGGCGTCGGGTCCCGTTTTCATGCATTGGGCTCCGTACTCGTTTTCGACGGCCCGAGGAGTCGGGTCTCTTTTTCATTTTTTGCACTCACGGACATGTTTTCGGCGGTGCGGAGGGCGTCGGGTCCCGTTTTCATGTTTTGCGCTCCCAGACTCGTTTTCCGCGGTTCCGAGGGCGTCGAGTCCCTTTTTCTTGTTTTGGGTCCTCGTACTCGTATTAGGCAGTAGCGAGGGCATTAGGTCCCGTTTTCATGTTTTGCGCGCCCAAACTCATTTTTGACGGTATCGATGACGTCGGGTACTATTTTCATGTTTTGCACTCACGGACACGTTTTCGACGGTGCGGAGGGCGTCGGGTCCCGTTTTCATGTTTTGCGCTCCCGGACTCGTTTTTCGCGGTTCCGAGGGCGTCGGGTCCTATTTTCATGCTTTGATCTCCTGGATACGTTTTTGGCCGTAGCAAGGGCGACAGGTCTTGTTTTCAAGTTTTGCGCTCCCGGACACGTTTCAGAGGTATGGAGGGCGTCAAGTCCCGTTTTCTTGTTTTGTGCTCCCGGACTCGTTTTCGACGATTTTTAGGGCGTTGGGTCAGGTTTTCATGTTTTGCGTCCCCATACTCTTTTTCGGCGGTACCGGCGGTGTCGGGTCCCATTTGAATGTTTTATGCTCCCGGACATGTTTTCGGTGGTTCTGAGGGCGTCGGGTCCCGTTTTCATGCTTTGTGCTCCCGAACTTGTTTTCGGCGGTTCCGAGGGAGTCGGGTCCCGTTTTAATATTTTGCTCTCCCGAAAACGTTTTAGGCGGTGCGGAGAGCGTCAGTGTCCCGTTTTCATGTTTTGCGCTCTAGGACTCGTTTTCGGCTGTTCCGAGGGCGTTGGGTTCCGTTTCCATGTTTTGCGCTCCCGAACTAGTTTTTCGGCGGTACCGACTACGTCGGGTCCCGTTTTCATGTTTTGCGTCCTCATACTCATTTTCGGCGGTTCCGAGGGCGTCGGGTCCCGTTTTCATGTTTGGCGTCCCCGTACTCGTTTTCGACGGTAGCGAGGGCGTCGGGTCCCGTTTTCATGTTTTGCTCTCCGGGACACGTTATCGGCGGTGCGGTGGGCGTCGGATCTCGTTTTCATGTTTTGCGCTCCTGGACTCATTTTCGGCGGTGCGGAGGGCGACGGGTCCCGTTTTCATGTTTTGTTCTTCCGACTCGTTTCGGCGGTTCAGGAGTCGTGTCCCGTTTTCATGTTTTGCGCTCCCGAAAACGTTTTCGGCGGTAGCGAGGCGTCGGGTCCGGTTTAAATTTTTTGCGCTTCCGAACTCGTTTTGGCGGTACAGAGGGCGGTTCCGAGGGCGTCGGGTACCGTTTTCATGTTTTGCGCTCTCAGACTCGTTTTCGGCGATTTTGAGGGCGTCGGTTCCCGTTTTCTTGTTTTGCGCTCTCGTACATATTTTCGGCGGTTCTGAGGGTGTCGGGACTCATTTTCTTGCTTTGCGCTCCCGGACTCATTTTCGGCGGTTCCGAGATAGTCGGGTCCCATTTTCATGTTTTCCGCTCCCGGACACGTTTTCGGCGGTAGCGGGGGCGTAGGGTCTCGTTTTCAAATTTTGCGCTCCAGGACACATTTTTGGCGGTACGGAGGGCGTCGGGATCCGTTTTCATGTTTTGCGCTTCCGAACTCGTTTTCGGCGGTTTCGTGGGCGTCGGGTCCCGTTTTCATGGTTTGCGTCCCCGTACTCGTTTTCGGCGGTAGCGAGGGCGTCGGGAACCGTTTTCAAGTTTTGCGCTCCCAGACATGTTTTTGGCGGTAACGAGGGCGTCGGGTCCCGTTTTCCAGTTTTGCGCTCCCGGACTCATTTTCGACGGTTCCGAGGGCGTCGGATCCCATTTTCATGTTTTGCACTCCTGGACACGTTTTCGACGGCATTGTTTACCCTTCAAAAATCTCAAGGATTAAACAGCTAAATAATTAAGAATGAAGATCAATTGTCAATAATAAACCATAAAGAAGAGAGCAAGGAAGAGAGGGACCACCAACCAGAAGAAGTCGCTGCCGAATTCTCGGAGCAACCTTATTTGTCCCACAAGGAAATTCTGGGCACAAAATAAAGGGTATAAATACCCCACCATCCTCTATTCACTCGGCATGAGTGACAGCCGAGAGGATTAAGAGAGAAGAGAGATCTCTCGGGTGTCACCATGTGATTATATTTTTTTCTGACAAGTGGGACCCACCTAGCAGCCCCTTATAAGCAGTTTCAATAGCCTGAACCTAGCTTATCCATTCAATCTAACCAAGCCGGAACAAGGATTAAGCATTAATCCCACATGAAAATCCTAGACATAAGGTTGAAGGTATAAATAGCATGTTGCCTCCTATTCATTTGAAATGGATGACTCTCAGGAGATCCAAGAGAGGAAATCTCCTGATGGGTCATCCATTTAAACTATTTTCACTGACAGGTGGACCCCACACCTCGGTGACAGACATCAAGGAAGTCAAGATTGAACCCTAAGAATTTACCCTCAAAGCAGACCCTATGAGCTGAACCAAAACAATCCCTGTACAGCGAAGAATTGTGTCAATGCCAAGCCAGTATTCTGATACAACTACTCACAAGAAGTCTCAAATGTGATTTTGCTTCCCAGCCTGGCCAGGTGCCAAAGCTGTGAGCAACCGCCTGACTATGCCATGATTTGTGCCAATTGTTGACAAGTAATCAACTTTTGACCAAGTTACCCTCATGAACATGAGTTGGAAGTTAGTTTCACAAGACTGATCAGATGCCAAAGCTGAAAGCAACCATCTGATCAAGTCTAGATTTGTATCAATTGTTGACAAGTAATCAACTGTTGATCAAATCAAACCTTAATAAATGTCAATACAAGTCTAATTGATGTTTAATTAGGGTGGTTTCTGCAAGAGAGAGATATTTGGCAGAGACACTAAGCTACAATTGAAATCTGGGATTAAATGAGAGGAAGAAATAGGGTTTTCTTGACAAAAGAATTTTCAATTCAAAGAGACAGGGGTAAAAATAGAATTAAAAATTACAGGGATGATCATCATGAATTTAGGGATTTTTGGTGAAAATTTCATGATTTTTGGATAAGTGGAGCTATTAAAATAAATTCAGAGAAGATGAAATAGATTAAATAAATTAATCAAGGGTTGAGATTTGATCATAAGCTTCTCTGGGTACAACTTGGGGACAAAGCCTATCTGGGTGCAATTTGGGGATGGAAAAAGATGCTAATTCAAAAGAACCAGCAACTATGCCAGTGCCACATGGCAGTTTCTCATTGGACCAGCTCAGCTAGCAGGTGCCACGTGGCACTCTACCATTGGTCCACCTCAGTCAGGTGGGCCCCACCACTATGTTGACCTGACAAGTGGGCCCCACCAGCATGCCACGTGGCAGGCTGCCAATCCGCCATGTCACACTATCAGAGCCATGTGGCTTATTTTCACTGGTCCACGTCAACAGCAAGTGTAAGGAACACAGACACATGGCAAGCTATGGCAGAGCCACCTCGGCACCCACATGACACATGGCGGCACACCAAGCAATACACCTCAGCAAATTAGACTATTCCTATTGACACATGGCAGCTGGTCATTAGTGCAGCTAAACAATGTGGGCCCCACAAGTGACACATGGCACCTACTAGTTAATGCCACCTCAGCACATGTTAACACTAATATAGACAATTAACAAGGTGATTAATTGTGTGGCCCTATCAGATCATGACAAGTCAGATCCATTATGCCTAAGCAGGCTACTAATCAATTTGCAGTTAAATCTTATGGGCCTAGACTCAACTACTTACAGATGGAGCTCATATGTCAGGTTTATGAGTGTATAGCACACACTAGCAAGCATGCACCACGTCTACGCACAATCATAGTCAGAAATTTAAATCAAAGAAAGAATAGGGCATGTACCTGGCTCATGCACCTCCCCTCTCTGACTTGTGCTTTGCTTGGAGTATTGGCTCATGTGCGCCGTGTGCACCTGACCCTCCTTCATCCCAGTTTCTTCTCCCTTTCTTCCTCTTCCTGCCACTCGACGACGATGGAGGCGCCATTGTTGGAAGGGATTTCTTCACAGCTTTTTACTTCAATTCTTCTTCACAGAAGCTTCCAAACACTCACACAATACTATTCAAGCAATCAATTGAAAGGATTAGCAAAAGAGGAGTGAGAAATTGACAAGAATAGTCAATCGGCTTGAAAATGGAAATCACCTCTGTGAGGACTTGCAAGCCCAATTGATTGTGCAAGAGCTCTACTTTCACTCACACGATGCTAAGGCAGGTGTCAAGCCGGCTGCTTGAAGCCTCTAACTCAGTGTTCCACCAATTCACAAGCCGGCCATGGGTGAAAGTGTTCAAATTCAGTGAAGAGATGTTCAATTGATCATGTAAGGATGCTGAATCGATTCTAGAAAGTAAGGAGAGATTGTGCAAGCTGTCAATTGAAGGAATGGATGAAGGGAAGCGTTGATTGAGTGTAGAAGTCGAGTGTGGGGCTTAAGTGGAGAAATAAACTTTTTATTGGTCAATTGAGGTTGGGAACTGCTCAGAGCTTATATAGGGAGTGTTTCAAGGTTGTTCAAACGATTAGAATATTCTAGAAGGGTCCAGAAGTATGAGAGAGTCAATTGGTGCAAAAGAGTGGCAAATGAGTAATAAAAGAAAGAGTTTAACTAACTCTGAAATGGCCATGTTGACTCAAGGCAGTGAGTTGATTGAAAGAAACACAAAGAGATCCTGACCATTTAGTGAAATGCAATTAAGGGTGGAGATCAATTACAAGGGTGCAATCCGGCCATTAATCAATCAACCAATCGCAATTAAGCTCCTAAGCCTATATAAATCCCATCCTGGCCATCAATTACAAAGGGGAGAGCAACATACAGATATCCAAAGAGAAAGAAACATGAGAGATTCGCTTGAATCTACTATCAATTGATCAACACTCCTTTTTCGTTCTTCTTGCTCCTTCTTGAATTTTGGTCACTACTCTCTTCCTCTTCACCGAATTGAAGTTAATTGGCTAGGTTTTTTTACTGTTTTTGCTAAGCTCTTAAGTCCAGAAAAATGCAAAGGGGCAATGGAAGGGAGGTTATGGATTTTTTTTTCCTCCCCTTGCTCTCAACCTCCATTAGGGTATATATAAGAAATCAACTGCCCAATTGTGTTTCCTTGTAACACAATTTGTGTTTTCCAAATGCCACGGATCGCTGAGGTTGCAAAATCCCATCCCTTCTTTCAATAATTCAACGGTATGGATTGATTTCAGTTGTGTTTGTTGTGCAAGAACCCCTTGATTTGGATCGCCAGCATGGCAATTAGTGATAACTGCCTCTGTTCTTTGCTCTAATCCCAGTTTTCTTTGCTCAAACACCAATTCAAGTTTATTGTTAAAAACTGACTTTGACCCCGTGCACCCATCCTATTGAAGAAATTATGCAATGAATAGTAATCTTGTGCCAGCAACGGTTTCAATAGAGTCGTGGGACCCACACAAAGCCCTATGAACCGCCAATTCGTTCAATTACTCCCCGAATCACCCTATTGAATTTTATACCCGAATTACTTCTCCTTTGATGCGAGTGATGTACAGTGCACCATCTTCAAAATAAATTGCTTGAATGGATTCTACTCGCCAAGGGCTTTCCAACGGTATATTATTTGTCAAATTCCGTCGCCGTTTGAGTGCTTTTCCATTTTTTGTTTGTTTTCTGTTGAAAACTCGGGCCAGCAGGGAGGTAATTCGCACCAGAGGAGAAGAAGTGAATTTCTGTCCCTGTGGGACCCGTTCCCAGTGAGAGAGACAGCAGAAGAACAAGAGAGGAAGGTGATATGGTTCGGGTGGACGTGGTGTTCATGGACCGGCCCCACATGTAATGTTTAATGAGACACAAGGAGTATGAACCGGGTGCATTTAATTTCTATTCCCTTTTACAAAATTTCTCAGCGCCAAAATGGTTTTTTTCATTGTTTGCTGCCCCCCTATTTGCACCCAGCTAGTTCTTCAGCTCCAAGTTGCACCCTTAAAAGCCCTTGATCAAATCCTGACCCTTGGATTTATCTGATTTCCTTTCTCCAATTAATTTTAATAGATCCCTTCATCCAAAAATCATGAAATTTTCACCAAAATTCTCTAAAATCATGATGATCATCTTTGTATTTTTATATTCCCATTTTACCCCTGTTTCTCTGAATTAAAAATTATTTTATCCATAAAACCCTATTTCTTCTTCAGAATTAATCCCTGATCTCAATTGTAGCTCTGTGTCTCTGCCAATTATCTCTCTCTTGCAGAAACCACCCTAACTAAATACCAATTAGACTTATATTGATATTCATTAGGGCTTGATCTGATCAACAGTTGATTACATGTCAACAGTTGATACGATCTAGACTTGATCGATGGTTGCTCCCGACTTTGCACACCGATCAGTCTTGTGAAATTGACTTTCAATCCCTTAACATGAGGGTGACTTGGTCAAAGAACTGACTACTTATCGAATTGACACAAATCAAAGCATGGTTAGGTGGTTGCTCACGACTTTGGCACCAGTCAGCTTTGAAAGCAAAATCACCTTTGAAATTTCTCATGACTAGTTGCATCAAAATGCTAGCTTGGCATTGACATCATTTCATGTGGCATAGGGATTATATTATTTCAGCTCCTAGGGTTTGATCTTGGCTTTTTCTCCTGTATTTCTTCCTTCAACCTTTCAGGAGTAAACAATATATTTATGTTTACCCTTGAAAAATTTCAAGGATAAGTAGCCGAATAAATGAAAATAAAATCAATGATTAATGATAAATCATAAGAAGAGGGAAGAAGAGAAAGCAAGGAAGAGATGGCCCACTGATCAGAAGAGGTCGCTGCCTAACCTCGGAATAAATCCATTAGTCCCACAAGGAAATGTCAGGGTGAGAGACAAGGATATAAATACTCCACCACCTCCTACTCATTCGAGGTGGCTGACCCTCGGGAGATTTCAGAGAGAGAAAATCTCCTGATGGGTCAGCCATTTGATTACACTTTTTCTGACAAGTGGGACCCACCTGGCAGTCCCTTGTAGACGGCTCTAACAACATAAACCTAGCCTATCTGATGGATCATCCATGTGACCATTTTTCACTGACAGCTGGGCCCCACACCTCAGTGACCAACTATCAAAGGAGTCAGAATTGAACCCTAAGAATCTACTCTCAGAGCAAACCCTAAGAACTGAAGCAGCATAATCCCTATGCAATAAGGAATGATGTCAATGCCAAGCTAGTATTCTGATACAACTAATCATGAGAAATTTCAAATGTGATTTTGCTTTCAAGGCTGACCTGGTGCCAAAGTCATGCAGCAACCACCTAACTATGCTATGATTTGTGTCAATTATCGATAAGTAGTCGGTTCTTTGACCAAGTCACCCTCATGTTAAGGGATTGAAAGTCAATTTCACAAGACCGATCAGTGCCAAAGTCGGGAGCAACCATCTGATCCAGTCTAGATTTGTATCTAATCCGTTGACATGTAATCAATCAAGTTGATCGATCAAACCCTAATGAATATCAATATAAGTCTAATTGGTATTTAGTTAGGGTGGTTTCTGCAAGAGGGAGATAATTGGCAGAGACACTGAGCTATAATTGAAATCTGGGATTAATTCGGAGGAAGAAACAGAGTTTTCTTGATAAAAGAATTTTTAATCCAGAGAGACAGGGGTAAAGATGGAATTAAAAATTACAGGGATGATCATCATGAATTTAGGGATTTTTGGTGAAAATTTCATAATTTTTGGATAAGTGGAGCTATCAGAATAAATTCAGGGAAGATAAAACAGATTAAATAAACAGATCAAAGGCTGAGATTCAATCAAGGGTTCATCTGGGTGCAACTTGGGGACAGACACATCTGGGTGCAAACTGGGGATCCCAAACATATACACGCGAATCGAGGGGAGAGAGAGTGTGACACGTGTCGCATCTCACCGGGCCACCTCATGCCACGTGTCGACCCTATCGGTCCACTCGCCCGAGGGCCCCACCACCATACTGACCTGACATGTGGGCCCCACCAACATGCCACGTGGCACGATCTGACAGGTCCACCTCACCCTCCCAGTGCCACATGGCAGCCCTGCAGCAACACACCTCACCACCCCAATGCCACATGGCAACACCACAGCAACACACCTCACCAGGCAGATACAAATGGCCAGATCTGATTGGACCACATCACAAGCCACATCACCACTTGAGCCACATGGCTATCTGTGAGTGGTCCACACCAGCAAGAGACATGACAAATGGCAGCAGCAGAGTGGGCCACCTCAACACCCGAGTGCCACATGGCACTTCCCTATCGGTCCACCTCGCCCATGTGGGCCCCACCATACCACAAGATGACTGACAAGTGGGCCCCACTAAGTGCCACGTGGCATGTATTCATTGGTGCCATGTCATCACACAGTGTGTACAAGGAGTGACAAATGGCTTCTTCTGGTTGGTACAAGTCAGCATGAGGTGCCACATGGCCTTACATCACAGAGGCACATCACTCATCATTAACAGATCATTAGTGTTAAGGGTTTGTTTAATAAGCAATCAACCAATCAAACTGCAGCCACCTCAAAGATATTAACCCTAATCAACTGCTAACCCTACAAATCTAAACCCTTAAACCTTACAGATGGGACCCAATAGTCAGAGCAATGAGAGTGGGAGCATGAAATAAAGCTATAAGCCGAGTCTATTTAGCCTACCTATTCAATCCAGCGCAAATGAATTTAAACAAGAGAGGAAAAGAAAGGTGAACCTGGTCCAGATGTGTTGAACCTCTGCCCCTCTTCTCTCCCATGCGTTGGTGCACGTGTGCCATGCGCATCCAAGCCGGCTGAAGAACCTTCTCCCTCCCTCTTCTTCTCGCCATTACCCGATTCAAGCATAGCTCGCGCTTTTCGTTTCCCTTGGCGCCTTACCATGACTATAGGTGATCAAAGAGATGATAATGATTAGACGATGATAAGACAAAGACTTTGACGAATTAATTAGTAATGTGAGATGAATTGAGAGTCGAATCAAGCAGTACCTGAAGATAAGCCGAAGGAGAATGGATGAATTGACACTATGGAGATCAAATTGCACGACAAGATGGATCCTTTAAGGCAAGGCGACGCCAATAGAGGTGAATTGGTGAGGCAATTCGAGGTGTAAGATGCCAATTGATCAAAGAGAGAAAACGGGACAGAAATGGGCTTAGCAAAATTGAAATTGGTGGATGAGTGAAGCAGCAGTCAGAGTGGTCGTGGAGTGTTTAAATAGCAGATAATAGCCTCGGGCCCGCTTGTCAGTTGAACTACACCTAGAATTTGAAGGATGAAGTCAAACAAAATCGCGGCACGATCAAAATCATAACAGAAAACGGTTAGAGAAGAAGCACAAATCAATCACAACCGTTCAAGCGATTAGAATGAAGGGTGGAGATGTATCCAAGGTGGCAATCCGACCCAAAGGCATCCAACCAATCACAATTGGGTTAATTGGCCGAATCAGCCTATATAAACTGAAAATCAGTACCAGCAAAGAGAGACCTGGAGCAGAGCAAAGAGAAGCGCACACATACTCACATATACTCGTTAGTAGTCGTTCAGTATAGAGAAGAGGAAGATTGCAAGAATTAGTAGCAAGAAATTGATTGATTTGCATTTCTATTGAGAATCTGAGGTAATCAACTATACAAATCAATTCAATTGGCCTCTCTACGCATTTCTTTTCATTAATTCAGGCTCTAAGTATCCAATTGGCGTTTGTTAGGCTACTAATTGGATTTCTGTCTCATTAACTTTTCTTCTTTCAAAAAGTTCTTTCTTTTCTTCCATTTCTTTACTGTTCTATCTTTTGAATAACTGCAATTGATACGAATTGATTAAATTCAGTGTGCCAATGGCCCAATCACAAAGTGATTGGTGAGCTTTTAGGCCTGGATTAATCACAAGTATCAAAGAATCCATGATTATATGATTTCCATTGTGAATTTTCATTTCTTGATTGATTTTCTTTATATCTGTTTGCATAATAATTGAAAAGTATGAACTTGTGGTCCCTGAGTCACCTTGGTTGTATAATTCATTCAATTAAAAACATAGGCTTTGCAACTTTGTATTGAAACTGTTTAATTTGGTATGAAACAGTATATTGTCGAAATTCTTCAAGAATGGATCGATTAATACTACTACAATCTCAATGAAGACCGGCCCAAATGAAGTCGGTGAGCCTTTAGGCCTGAGAAGTGTTAATTGAGCATGAATGATTAGTAAGCATTCCAAATTGAAAAGAAATTGAGAACGGTACTGATCGGTATCATTCATTCTTAAGCTACAAGTGCTTCAACATGATTATCAATGAATGATATCCTTCATAATCATCTAAGATCATCTCAATACACTCAGGCGACGCCTATTGATCTTGTAATTATTAAAGATACTAATTAAGCTTATTGAATTTGGCAAAAAAGCAACTCGGTACCAATCGGTACTGTATACTGATAAATGGTGAGGTGGTTTAGCACCACTACTAGCACAAGAGGAGCCTTTTGATCACTTCAAATCATAATAATATATCAAAACGATGCTTATCAAACTCTTAATTGCCAAGAACTTCGATCAATTTGATCTAATTTGATAAAGAATTCAGTTCGGTACCGATTCCGATTGGTGCACCTCAGTCGGTACCATCAAACAGATTCTACCACCGTATGGATTTTCGATCAGATATTATAGAAATATTCTACACACTGAGACGATGCTAGTACACCAGTCTGATCGGAGGAGGAGAGCTCCGGTCGCCGGGAACACCACTTAGCACAGATCTTAACGTATCGGGAAGATGGAGGCTGAGAAGATCTCCTTTGCACGATTATTGAAGCGTCCACCAATCTTGAAGGTTTATCAGTGGATGAGATCCATCAAGAGTTCAGAAAATTTAAAAGAGAACAGATCTGGGCCTTAGATCTATTAAACACACATCTCAATTGAATCTAGCGGCCCAAGTACATTTGAACATTTAAATAAGAACTCTGCACTAATCTTAGCGTGATCCAACGGGCCATATTAAAAGTTGCATCTGACTATGGCCGGCCCAATTCGAAGAAAATAAAAAGGAAATTAATTTGGGCCCAATAGCAGTAAATGAGAGAAATAAGAATTGGCCCAACTATTAATTAATAACAGAAAACTAAAAATAAATAGTAAATAAATCATTTGAAAATGTTCCTAAACTCCAAATTAACTCAAATTTGTTTCTAAAATTTCTTTACTTTTCATAGTATTTTTCTGTATAATAATATTTCAGTTTTAAAAATTCTATTATATTAAAACAATTTAAAAGCAAAAAGACATTTCATGTATTTGTATATTTGACTTGTCATTTTAAATATTATAAAAATTCCAAAAATTCAAATAAAATCATAAATAATAATTGAATATATTTTAATGATTTTTCTGGTAGTTTTCTATAAAATAATATTGATAATAATAATATTCAATAAGAGATAATGAGATTAGCTCTATTCTTTAATAAATAAAATAAATAATAATATTAAATGAATATTATGTTAATATTTTCTGTAAAAAAATAATAAATAATATAAAAATATACATAAATAAATAATCATAGTGATAGATAATAAATGCATTTTATTCTATAATAAAGAATGATAATAAAGTTATATAATGAAATAAATTGTACTCTTTTTGTTATTTCTAAATAAATATACAATAAAAATATTTTTGATGAATAAAAAACAATAAAAAAAATAATAGTTGTAATAAAGAATATAATGAATTTCATCCTTTGTAGCTATTTTCAAATAATAATAATAATAATAATAAAACAAAATCTTATATTTTTCTATAGATAATAAATAGAAATAATAAAAGTATAATAAAACTATCATAGAATAGAATATTAATAATGATTTCTCTTTAGCTATTATAAATCCTAAAAAAAAATAATAAAATAAAAATAATATAGCTAATTCATCTTTTTGATTTGTAAATAATTTCTACAAAATGAATAATGTTTCAACATAATAAAAATATAATAATGAAATTCTATTACTTTGACTATTATAAATATCCTAAAAATACAAATAAAATCATAGCCAATTCATTTCCTATTATTTTTGTAAGTAATTTTCTACAGAAATAAATAGAGTTTTAAAAAAAAATAATAATAATAATAATAATAATAAATAATAAAAATAAATTCACCTTTATAATAGAGATAATAATGAAAGATATTATGTAATAATCCTTTTTACATTTTAGTGGTGAATAAATACGCTCACACAAGGGGTGTAGAGCAATACAGTGATTTTGCACATATAATGCAACATTTAGAGCGATTAGTCGGGACAAGAACATCTTGACGAAGAATAACTAAGGCTTTGACAGCAACATGAGGAGATATGTCGAGACAAGAACATCTCGACGCTTGTTGAAAAATGACCAAAGCTGCGACATCAACATGAAGAGATATGTCGACTTTGAGGAAGAAGAACATTACGATGTCTGAGAGAAGTGACATCTTAATGACTCAGTACCATGAACAAGTAATTCATGACTAAATACGCTCACACAAAGGGTGTAGAGCAACATAGCGATTTTGCACAAGTAATGCAACATTTAGAACGATTAGTTGAGACAAGAACATCTTGACGCTCATTGAAGAATAATCAAGGCTGCGACATCAACATGAAGAGATATGTCGACTCCAAGAGATAAGAACATTACGATGTCCAAGAGAAGTGACATCTTAATGACTCGGTGTCATGAACAAGTAATTCATGACCATTTGAGCTAGTAAGGCTGAACTCATCCGTTGATAAGTTTGTCTTCTGGTTCATCTCCCGAGATCGTGAGATTGAATCGTTCTGTAGTAGATTCATCCACAAAACAGTGAATGTGAACCGTTCTGTAGTAGGTTCCTTCACTAACACATGCCTCAATGTTAAGCTGGCTTAGTGCTTCAGGTTTGACTTCGTGTGCAGTTGTGTTCCTAGGTTTATGAATCGGCTTAGTGCTTCGAATTCATGATCTAGAAGATCGGTGAGAAGAAACACGTGGGCCAAATCCACCCTTCTCCTGATTCACCAACCTCAAGATCAACCGGCTCAGTGCTTCGAGTTGTATTTTGTGTGATTGGTTGTTGACTAGTTAAGATTGAACCGTTCGTAGTAGGTTTATCTTCTAGATCAACCGAGGTTGAGTCGTTCGTAGTAGACTCATCTCAAACTCCTCGAAAAGATTAATCGATCCGTAGTAAGGTTATCTCTCGAGGCGATAAAGACGGACCGATCTGTAGTAGGTTCATCTTCCATAGGATCAACTGTGAACCGTTCTGAAGTAGGTTCATTTTTCTAGATAAACTGAGGTTGAGTCGTTCTGTAGTAGACTCACCTCAAACTCCTCTGAAGGGATTAATCTGATCTGTAGTAAGGTTATCTCTCGAGGCGGTAAAGACTGAACCGATCTGTAGTAGGTTCGTCTTCCACGGGATCGACCTTTTTGTGAACCCAGACGACCACTTGACCATCATTTAACTATACTATTTGCTTCTCCTTTTTTAAAGATCCAGAGGTGCCTCAAGGTTAGTAGCCCAGGGTAATTAACGGTGGGGGCTTGCGCCCACCGGAATCTACAAGAACTCACAATCACTAAAAACCCCCTAAATGTGCATCCAAATCTCTCTAAACGGCGAATCACCAAGACTTACCGATGCACGCTTGGGAGGGATCTCCGTGTCCTTCTTCCGCATCCCATCGCCCAGCGGCGGTGCGGAGCGCGCGAAAAAGGGTCGCACAATTTACTACTCATTATACCTATTAATAGGTTATCCCATTAACACTTGCATATGAGTATGACATAAATTTTGCACAAAACATAAATAAGATGCATTAAAAACGGATGTCTAAACAAGTTGTTTGAGTTTTTGAAATTTGTTGGCCGCATAATTATCTATAATTTCGTGAAAATTAATATAGTTACTCCTGATTATGCGTTTAATATGATTGTCCAGCTTAAAATTTAGATATGAGTACTCTCTGACGCTAATTTTGCACAAATATAAGTTTGATGAAGTTGTTTAAGATTTTTAACATTTTTTGCAACAAAACTGCGCATAATTTCGAGCGAATTAAAAAAATTACTCCTGATTACGCGTATTATTAGTATGTCCTCTTAAAACTTCGAATGAATATTTCATGACGCTAATTTTGCGTAAAACATAAATAAGATGCATTAAAAACTGCATTTTTAAACAAGTTGTTTGTGTTTCTCAAAATTTTCGCCGCATAAGTACATATAATTTCATAAAAATTAATACGATTACTCCTAATTACACATATTACAAAATTGTCCAACTAGAACTACGATATGAATATTCTATGACGCTAATATTGCACAAAATGCAAGTAACATGCGTCAAAAGTCATTGTTTAAATAAGTTATTCGCCTTTATGAAGAAATTTGGCCTCATAACTACACATAATTTGGTGTAAATTAATTTAATTACTCGTAACTACGCGTATTATAATATTATTCAATTAGCACTTGAAAACGAGTTGTGCGACCCTTTTTCGCGCGCTCCGCACCGCCGCTGGGCGATGGGATGCGGAAGAAGGACACGGAGATCCCTCCCAAGCGTGCATCTGTTTAGTGCCGGCTGGTTCTGCCGTTTAGAACGATTTGGATGCACATTTAGGGGGTTTTTAGTGATTGTGAGTTCTTGTAGATTCCGGTGGGCGCAAGCCCCCACCGTTAATTACCCTGGGCTATTAACCTCGAGGCACCTCTGGATCTTTAAAAGGGAGAAGCAAATAGTATAGTTAAATGATGGTCAAGTGGTCGTCTGGATTCACCGAAAGGTTGATCCCGTGAAAGACGAACCTACTACAGATCGGTTCAGTCTTTACCGCCTTGAGAGATAACCTTACTACAGATCAGATTAATCTCTTCGAAGGGGTTCGAGGTGAGTCTACTTACAGAACGACTCAACCTCGCTGATTCGAAAATAAACCTGTTTCGAATGATTCGAAGTTAATCCCATGAAAGATGAACCTACTACGACGGTTCGCCTTTTACCGCCTCGAGAGATAACCTTACTACGGATCGATTAATCTCTTCGAGAGGAATTTGAGGTGAGTCTACTACGGAACGATTCAACCTCGGTTGATCTAGAAGATAAACCTACTACAGAACGGTTCGATCTTAACTAGTCAACAACCAATCACACAAAATACAACTCGAAGCACTAGGCCGGTTGATCTTGAGGTTGGTGAATCAGGAGAAGGGTGGGTTTGGTCCACGTGTTTCTTCTCACCGATCTTCTAGATCATGAATTCGAAGCACTAAGCCGATTCATAAACCTAGGAACACAACTACACACAAAGTCAAACCTGAAGCACTAAGTCAGCTTAACATTGAGGCATGTGTTAGTGAAGGAACCTACTACAGAACGGTTCACATTCACTATTTTGTGGATGAATCTACTACAGAACGATTCAATCTCACAATCTCGGAAGATGAACTAGAAGACAAAATTATCTACGGATGAGTTCAGTCTTACTAGCTCAAATGGTCATGAGTTACTTGTTCATGATACCGAGTCATTAAGATGTCACTTCTCTCGGACATCATAATGTTCTTGTCTCTTGGAGTCGACATATCTCTTCATGTTGATGTCGCAGCCTTGGTTATTCTTCAACGAGCGTCAAGATGTTCTTGTCCCGACTAATTGTTCTAAACGTTGCATTACTTGTGCAAGATCACTGTGTTACTCTACACCCCTTGTGTGAGCGTATTTATTCACCTCTAAAATGTAAAAAGATTATTACATTTTTATTGATTTTTTTTATTATTAAGATAATGCCTTTCATTATTATCTCTATTATAAAGGTGGGTTTATCTTTTATTTTTAGAACTCTATTTATTTCTGTAGAAGGTTACTTACAAAAATAATAGAAAATGGGTTAGCTATTATTCAGAATTTTTATTTAGATTTTTTGGATTTTATGATAGCTAAAGTAATAGAATTCTTTTTCTATTATTTCTAAATTCTATTTATTTTTGTAGAAAGTCACTTACAAAAAATAATAGGAAATAAGTTGGCTATAATTTTATTTGAATTTTTAGGATTTTGTAATAGCCAAAGTAATAGGATTTTTATTTTCATTATTTTAAATTCTATTTATTTTTGTAGAAAATTACTTACAAAAATAATAGGAAATAAGTTGGCTATTATTTATGATTTTATTTGAATTTTTAGGATTTTTATAATAGCCAAAATAGCAAGTCAAAGCTTGGTCAAATAGGAAAAAGCAAACAATGTCATTTTGCTTTTAAATTGTTTCAGTACCGTAAAATTCTTAAAATTGAAATATTTTTATATAGAAAAATACTATGAAAAATAAAGAATTTTTAGAAATAAATTTGAGTCAATTTAGAGTTTGGAAACATTTCCAAATGATTTATTTACTCTTTATTTTTAATTTTCTGTTATTAATTGACATTTGGGTCTAATTGATTCATGGGCCAAAATTCATTTCCTCTTATACTTAACTGTTGGGCCCATTTCGTTTATTCTTTAATTCCTCTGAGTTGGGTCTAGTTTATCTTCTTTTTTTTTTATTTGTTGGGCCTAAACCGTCTCCTGTCACCTTGGGCTGCCCCTTTATTTGAAGTGTTAATATTGGGGCGTCAGATGAACATCCAGATTTGTGTAGATGAGATGAGCTATTTGCTTTAATCTCCAGTCCAAGCTTTAATGCACTTCGTTGGATTGTTTCGTGATTTGTGCGTCTGCTTTAATCCTCGTACTCAAGTGTTTCTCTGCTATCTCTTTTGACAGTCTTCAAGATTCGTGTGATTTCATCGCATGGCACCTCTCTGTCAGTTCCTTCATCTTGCCTCGAGATTCACGCTTCAACGACAATCTGGTGTTCCCGTCAGTTGGCCGAAGATCAGAGTATACCACTAGAATCGTCTAGATGCCAAGAACTGGGTTGTGATCTTGGATCTTGAATCGATACGGTTGAAGAGTGACAATACCTGTACCGATTTCGGTACCAGTAACAACTACAGTGCTGAGTAGATTGCTTCATCAATTTCTCGCTTAATTGATTGACAATCTTTGTAATTCTTGTGCTAAAAGGGATCGTCTTAGTGTGTCTATTACTTCTATTGACTGATTAATCCTTAATTTTTGTTGCTGGTGTGGTTAAGGTCTGGTATGCACTCGGTACCGATTATCAGCGACTTTGTAACTCTGTTCACCTAGGCTTCGTTCAGGCTTTATTCACTCACATGCACACCTATTCCACTGGTTTGAATTGACTTTGGTTCTTTTAACAAGAAAACTGATGCTTGCTTGAGCCATTTCTTCTTCCAGAATGGATTTGTCTCTTGGCTATGCCGTGAGACATTGAGTCTATGTAATCAAATTTGCAGCAGGACTAGGAGGGTTACATAAACCCTTCGACCAGTGTCAAGTGTTGTAATGATCTTCTGATTCAAGTTGAGATTGGGAGGGCTACAAACCCTTTAACTAACTCCAATTGCGATTGTAATCCAATTGCTATATTCAAATTAGATTCGGGAGGGTTACAAAAACCCTTCGACCGAACTTTGAACAACACTTCTAGTGTCACATGGCCTCAAAGAGTAATCAACAGGGAAGATAAAAGAGAATTGAGGAAGAAGAAAATGAGAAAGGAAATGAAAATCAAAGAAATTCGACTCAAATCTTTATTACACAATTATCTACATTGCTTCTCCAAGAAAAATACCTCTCACAATGGACGATTACTTAGCTCTTAATGCTTCTGAGGGTGAATTAACAAATGCTCAAATGTCTGATCTTGATCAAGAGGATGGAGATTAATCTTGTTTTTCCTTGCTTAGCTTCTTTTCTCTCTCTCTTTTTTTCAATTACTCTTCTTTCTTTTCCCTCAAGGAATATAACAGCCTTTGTACTCTCCTCAAAGTTTATAACTGTCTCTCCCTCCTCTCCTTAATCACTTGCTGTCAAGGGCTTTTATAGGGGTTAATTGATAGCCTAATTGCTGAATTGTGTTTTCTTCTGCACCATTTGTGTTTTCTCAAGCCCACGGATCATTGACATGGCACAATCTCAACCCTTCTTTCATCAATCCAATGGTCCAAGTCAATTTCAGTTGTGTTTGTTGTGGGTAGTGGCTTGAGGTTTGGATTGCCAGCGTGGCATTATAATCACAACTCAACTTTTGTCTGCTTCCTCTTTTTAAACACCAAGTAAAATCAGCCCCCTTTTGTTTTTTCAGTTCTGTACACCTATTCTACTTGGGAAATTATGCAATGAATAATCATTTCATGCCAGTGACGGTTCCAACTGCATCGTGGGACCCACTTGAAGCCTCCTGAACAATCAATTCACCTCATTTCCATCTTAGCCGGTCAATTTCATTTTCTACCCGATTCTCTTCTCCTCTGATGCGAGTGATGTACAGTGCATCATATTCAAAAATAATTGTTTCAATAGATTCTCCTCGGTTAGAGCTTTCCAACGGTATATTATTTGCAATTTTTCGTTACCGTTTGACCCATTTTCCATTTTCGACTTGTTTTTGTGCTCAAAATCGGGTCAGCAGAAAAGGGATTGCAGCAGAGAAGAAGGAAACGAATTTCTGTCCATGTGGGGCCCATTTCCAGCGAAAGAGATAGGAGAGAAAGAGGATGTGGTTCGGGTGAGCTTGGTTCACGTGGTCCGGGCCCACACGTCATGTTTAATGAGAAACAAACATGGTACACCAAGTTTACCTGGTAATTCCTTCCTTTCAAATAATTTCTCCAGCGCCATTTAAGTGTCCCCTTTGTTTGGCAGCCACATATTGCACCCAGTTAAGTTCCTTGCTCCAAGTTGCACCCTTAAAAGCCCCTTGATCAAATCCTGGCCCTTGGATTGATCTGATTTTCTTTCTCCAATTGATTTTAATAGATCCCTTTATCCAAAAATCATGAAATTTTCACCAAAATTCTCTAAATTCATGATGATCATCTCTGTATTTTTAAATCCCCATTTTACCCCTGCTTGCTTGTCCTAAAAATTTCTTGATCAATAAAACCCTATTTTCTTCTCAATTGATCCTAATTTCTCACAGCTGTAGCTCAGTGTCTCTGCCAAATAAATTCTCCTTGCAGAAACTCCACCCCAATTAACACCAATACTGATGCTTATTAGGGTTTGATTTGATCAAATGCTGACTACTTATCAGCAATTAATACAAATCTAGACTTGATCAGGTGGTTGCTCCCAGCTTTGGCACCTGATCAGTCTTGTGAAATTGGCTTTCAATCCCTTAACATGAGGGTAATTTGGTCAAAGAGCTGACTACTTATCAGCAATTGACACAAATTAAAGCATGGTTAGGTGGTTGCTCACAGCTTTGGCACCAATTCGACCTTGAAAGCAAAATCATATTGAGATTTCTCAGGATTGGTTGTATCAAAATACTGGCTTGGCATTGACACTATTCCATATAGTATAGGGATTGTATTGGTTCAGCTCATAGGGTTTGATCTTGGCTTTTCTCTTATATTTCTTCCTTCGACCTTTCGGGGTAAACACGAGTATATGAGT